>LR738713.1:629013505-629064905 GCA_902687465.1 Secale cereale
CGGCGCGGCCAGGAGGGGGCCGCGTGGGCAGGCCGCCTGGAGCCCCTGTGGCCCCCCTCTGGCCCTACTTTGGCCGCAAGGAAGCTTCCGGAACGCTGATTTTTTATATAATTTTTCCGGGATTTTTTGGGCAGTTCTCGTAATGGGAAAACCTGAAATACAAAAACAGCAAAAAACAGAAACTGGCACTGGGGTGCACTGAGTTAATAGGTTAGTCCAAATATGATCAAAAGTGTATGGAAGTGTATAAATATCATAGCAATATCACCCAAAAGAGGAATGGAGCAAGCAGAAATTATAGATACGTTTTGGACGTATCAACATCCCCAAGCTTAATTCCTGCTCGTCCTCGAGTAGGTAAATGATAACAAGAATAATTTCTGTGGTGACATGCTATTAACCATATAGGACTTTTTCATAGTCACATGACAAAAGCTTACTGAGATAATGAATATATAGTAATTAAGTTGCCTCATGAGAAAATCACAAAGAACTGAAAGTTTTACAATATGATACTGAAACATCAAATAGATTTGTAATGAGCATGGTGTGCAAATATGATAAAGTGATATCTCGCTTGCCCTCTTTAGTGAAGCAAAACATAAATGCAGGGGCACCTCCAAGGTTTAAGTGATGACTAGATACAATGATTTCTAAATAAATGATATCATAATCATGCAAAAGACAATGCTACTTTGGGACAATGCACATTACACTCAGAATGACAATCATGCTCTCAGTAGTTGGTGCTTTAAAAGAAGGTGGAGACTCTCGAACCGTGGCTTTTGTTGGCAAGGTTGAAAACCCGTGGTCGGAAACAAAGACAAAACATGTACCAAAGCTCTTGGTTTTAAAAACAGAGGTAATAATTATTATTTTGAATATGCATGTTTCGTCAACGAATGCTAGCAGATAACTCAATTACTTTTTGAGATGGACAAGTTTCGAGGAACGGCTCCCGAATGAGGACGATCACATCCTCTTAATCTCTTTTGTTTATCACTGCCAAAGTTTTCTGATTTCTCATGAACAAAGCGTGAAGGAGGGTTTGTTTGTTATATTAATTTTGAGCCGGGCGCACTCATTGTCAGTTCCTTCTCGTATTATGGGTTTGCACATTATACATGCAATCCCAGGGTGAAGCTTGTCCAACTTAAAAAGATCATGAATTAACTACTACTTCCTCATGAGCTAAAACAGAGGCACAAAATAGAAATGCATTTTTTTTTGAATAATTTCGAGATGGCACATGAAAGTCTTCGTTAGGAATGGCAGGTAAATACCATGTATAGGAAGGTATGGTGGACTCATATGGCATAACTGGTTTAAAGGATTTTGGATGCACAAGCAGTCAGTCCGCTTAGTACAGGCGAAGGTTAGCAAAAGACTGGGAGCGACCAACTAAGAGAGCAATGACGGTCATAATCATGCAGAGCGACAAAGCAACATTGAATTAGGCATGGAAGTTATATCGCTACTCAGAAATAAAAGATCATCAAGGCTTGACAGACTTTCTTTAAAGTCTTAAATATGCGTGAGCATACGCTAAGTCAATCAAAATAAATTCTTGAAGGAAGATATTACTAAACCATACCACATCATAGGCAAACAAATCATGTCGGTACTCCAATAACACATTGGGAACCCCCCAGCTATTTCAGACTAACCATAAGAAAACATGAATTACTAAGCGCCATTATGCACGTAGCATTTTTATCATAGACATATCAACCAATGCAACAGAAGCAAACTCTCTTAATAAGATAAGCATGATAACTAAAAAGAGTTCAAGCAACCAACTAAACAAAAGCTCTTTACAAAGATAAGCATGAAAACTAAGAGCGAAGCATGAAAGTAGCTATTAAAAGACAAAGAACACACACAGCAAAGATAGTCATGAAAATTCTATGTTATGTTCTAGGTAGAAGTGGAGCGTGTTTCTCTCCCACATAAAGAAATGCTGAGTTCCGACTCGTTATGAAAAGCTAAAGAAAACTAAAAAGGAAACTAAAAGCAAGACGCTCCAAGCATAGGACATAACACATGAAGTGATAAAAATATAGTGGAACGAAAGACGAACTGATAATGTTGATGGAGAAGGGGATGCACGGGGGCATCCCCAAGCTTAGACGCTTGAGTCTTCTTGAATATTTCTTGGGGGTGCACGCGGGCATCCCCAAGCTTGAGCGTTTGACACTCCTGAATATTTTTATCATCTTCCCTCGCACACTTGAAAACTCCCTTCATACATAACTCATCATAATCTGATTAGCGAGGTTAGTACCCGTAATAATATAATTGTTCCTTGCTGGAAATAAGGATATTCTTGAAGTTCTACTGTTTCTCAAGATTGCCAAAAGGTTTTTGCAAAGAAAAAGCAAGCTCAAAGTTTGCAAAATGAAGGAAAGGCAAAACAGGACAGAATCTGTGAAAAACAGACCAGCGGGTAGTAAATGATTTTTTCGGGGCACTTCTGCAACTCTAATAAAAAAACTCAGAACAGACGCCCGAAAGACAATTGTATAGAGCACGCTGTCGAAGAAATTCAGACCAAAAAGATGATCAGGTGATTTTATACGAATTTTTCTATCCAAGGACAGAATCTGTTTCCTGGACAGCACGTCACAATTTTTGAACTTTCTTGCAATCAGAGGCTACACTTGGCACAAAATTGAAAAGTAAAGATACAATGATGATGCTACTGTAGTAACAACATCAAGACCACTAAAAACTGAAAGCAAAGATAACAAGGGTTGTCTCCCTAGAGCTCTTTCTTTATAGCCATAAAGATAGGCTTAAGACTTTGATGATGCTTTCGTAGGAATAAGAGTTGAAGAACAAAAGAGAGCATCAAGAAGCAAATACCAAATACATTTAAGCCTAACATGCTTCCTATGCATAGGAATATTGCAATAGAATAATTCATTGAAGCACAAAGCAATAAGCATAGGAAGACAAAACAAGTGCAGCTTCAAAACTTTCAACATAAAGAGAGGGAACTTAATATTATTGAAATATCTATAAGCATATGTTCCCTTCTCATAATAATTTTCAGTGGGATCACGAATAAACTCAACAATATAAGCATCACATAAAGCATTGTTACCATGATCCACATGCAAAAAGGTACTCTTACTCTCCACATAACCATAATCTTTCTCATTGGTAATAGTGGGAGTAGGACTATCATAAACAACTTGAACACTATAGATTAATTATGTATTAGGAGGGTGGTGTTCAACAAGGGAGTAATTCCCTCCATGATTATGACAAGTTTCATAAGGATAATTTCTCCTTATGTCATAGGTACCTTTATAATCACTATAGATTGGAGTTATAACATCATATAGTAGAGAAGAGCATTATCATTGCTAGCAACTATATTTGTAAACATGTTGTCTTTATTCTTACTAGCAAAAGAATTATCAATTGTCACTTCACTAGTGGGTAAAGGATTTGCAATCCTATCATCCCCAAGCTTAGAGCTTTCCATATCATCACTTTCATAGTTGGTACCAAAAAGATTTTCAAGATCATAAGTAGCATTATCATCATTTTCCCAATCACAATAAGTAACATGCATATCATAATCAAAATCATCTTCAATAGTACCTACGGACGTATCATCAAGATGATAATTAAGGCAATGGACTTCACCTTCTTCTTTAAACTTACAACCGTTAGGATAAAAGTTGATGGGAGGAATATGCTCAGGCCAGGTTGATACCCATTCTCCTTCCTTTTTGCTCCTCTTCCTCCTCCTCTTCTTTTTCTTCTTCTTCACGTTAGGAGGGGGTGGTTGGAGATGAAGCTTCTCCACATATCCTGGTTTATCATTAGAAACAATAGGGGAAACTTGGGAGAAACTCTCCTTTTTATTAGCAGAAATATAAGAGACATTTTTATACTTTGGTAAAGTTCCCTCCTTTCTAATCTTACTTATGTAATCATTTTCATGGCAATTAACAACGCAATAGAGATGGCAATTTTACAAAGTGTTTTTTATTCCTATGGCATTAACATCTAGCCAAGAAGTCTTTTCTGATAACTCCTCACACATCAAAAATAACATAAGCTCATCATAAAGATCAGAGGTGATCATGTTATCACACAACTGGTTAACAGTTATGTTTTGAAAGTTCATGCATTGAAAATTAAAGTGGCCTTCTATACAGCAAAGTTCACAAGTAAAAGGATAAAGGTCACACAATTCTCTAGCAATTTCATTTAAATCTCTGACCCAAGTGATTGTTCTTTCATGCTTATGTTGCTTACAATACTTCTCTTCTTCAATCATAGGCCTTTCACAAGGTCTATCCACTCCACAAAAATTAACATGCTTATATAAAACTTCATTTTTAGGAATTGGATCATGCATGTTGCAATCATCATGAACAATTTCATTTTCTTTGCAAATCTCTTTAAAAGGTTCATGATGCTTGTTCCAATCCTCCTTAGGCATATTAAGATGTGAAGCAAAAGATTTGAGGAAATCAACGAGGAGTTGAGAATCAAGCCCAAATTTAGCACTAAACTTATTAAAACTTGTAGTTTCAACAAAGGACTTAATGCAATCATACTCATAAACTATACCTGACTCTTTACCTTTGTCGATCTCCCAATCTTCAGTGTTGCGTTGAATTCTTTCAAGGAGTTCCCATTTAGCATCAATCTTTTTGTTTGTGAAAGAACCCATAGAGGAGGCATCGAGCAAATCTTTATCCTGTCGAGAGAGCCTCGCATAGAAATTAGTAATAATCATATCTTTGGGGAGCCCATGGTCAAGACATTTTAGCATTAACGTTTTCAGTCTCCCCCAAGCTTGAGCTATGCTCTCTCCGTCATGAGGATAGAAATTATAAACATAATTCCTATTCTCATGGACTTCATGAAGAGGATAAAACTTGGAGTAAAAGAGAGACTGGATCTCTTCCCAATCAAGCAAGTGCGAGTTATCGAGAAGCTTATACCAATCTGAAGCTTTATCTATAAGTGATACGGCGAACAATTTCCTCATGACAAACTCCCTTGATAGACCTGCAAGCTTAAATAATGAACATAGTTGTGACAGATATAGCAAGTGTTCACCGGGATGTCTGTCTCCTGCATAACGATTAGCCAAAACATAATCGATAATACCAGCTGGTATTTTATAGGGCACAATTTCAGTAGGGGGAGGAGCAACCACCACAGGTGTGGGGCGTCTTCCCGCAAGCAACGATCCAATAGCACGGTTTTGCATAAACATAACTAGTGAAACTAAAAACAAGAAACGAAAAGATTTAATTGCAAGATCTAAAGATATACCTTCAAGCACTCACCTCCCCGGCAACGGCGCCAGAAATAGCTTGATGTCTACACACGCTTCTACTCTTGTAGACTATGTTGGGCCTCCAAGCGCAGAGGTTTGTAGGACAGCAGCAATTTCCCTCCAGTGGATGACCTAAGGTTTATCGAACTCAGGGAAGTAGAGGTTGAAGATGGTCTCTCTCAAGCAACCCTGCAACTAAGATACAAGAAGTCTCTTGTGTCCCCAACACACCTAATACACTTGTTAGATGTATAGGTGTTGGAGATATGCCCTAGAGGCAACAATAAAAGCATTATTATTATATCTCCTTGTTCATGATAATTGTCTGTTATTCATGCTTGAATTGTATTGTACGGAAACAGCAATACATGTGTGAGTACATAGACCAAAATGAGTCCCTGGTAGGCCTCTAGTAGCCAGCTCGTTGATCAACAGATGGTCACGGTTTCCTGACCATGGACATAGGATGTCAGTGATAACGGGATCACATCATTAGGAGAATGATGTGATGGACAAGACCCAAACTTGAGCATAACACGAGATCGTATAGTTCGTAATGCATAAGCTTTTCGGTGTCAAGTATTTATTCCTTAGACCATGAGGTTGTACAACTCCCGGATACCGTAGGAGTGCTTTGGGTGTGCCAACCGTCACAACGTAACTGAGTGGCTATAAAGGTACGCATCGGGTATCTCCGAAAGTGTCTGTTGAGTTGGTACGAACCGAGACTGGGATGTTGTCACTCCGTATGACGGAGAGGTATCTCTGGGCCCACTCGGTAAGACATCATCATAATGAGCTCAATGTGACTAAGTAGTTAGTCACGGGATGATGGATTACGGATCTAGTAAAGAGACTTGCCATAACGAGATTGAACAAGGTATTGGGAATACCGACGATCGAATCTCGGGCAAGTACTGTACCGATGGACAAAGGGAATAACATACGGGATTGAGTGAATCCTTGACACGGTGGTTCATCCGATGAAGATCATCGAGGAACACGTAGGAACCAACATGGGTATCCAGATCCCGCTGTTGGTTATTGACCGGAGAGTGGTCTCGGTCATGTCTACGTGTCTCCCGAACCCGTAGGGTCTACACACTTAAGGTTCGGTAACGCTAGGGTCGTAGAGATTAATGCACGTGGAAACCCGAAAGTTGTTCGGAGTCCCGGATGAGATCCCGGACGTCACGAGGAGTTCCGGAATGGTCCGGAGGTAAAGATTGATATATGGGAAGTCCAGTTTCGGCCAACGGGTGATCTTCGGGGGTCACCGGGAGCGTCCCGGGACCACCGGAGGGGCCCCGGGGGTCCACCGGGTGGGGCCACCCCTCCCGGTGGGGCCCCCAGGCCGCAAGGGGGTGTGTGCAGCCCCCTGGGCTGGCGCACCACCAAGGGAGGCCCACCTCCCCTGCGCCTAGGGATTAACCCTAAGGGGAGGGGGGCCACCACTTGCCTTGGGGGAGGGGGACTCCTCCCTGGCCGCCGCCCCCCCCCCCTTGCAGATTGGATCTGCAAGGGGCTGGCGCCCCCCTGGCCCCCTATATATATGTGGGGGGGGAGAGGGCAGCCGCACCTCAGCCCTGGCGCCTCTCCCCCTCCCGTCACACCTCCCAACTCCTTTGCAGGGCAGCCCGGCGAAGCCCTGCTGCGATCTCCACTACATCCGTCATCACGCCGTCGTGCTGCCGGATCTCTGACGACTTCTCCTGCCCCCTTGCTGGATCAAGAAGGAGGTGACGTTGCTGCACCGTACGTGTGTTGAACGCGGAGGTGCCGTCCGTTCGGCGCTAGCTCATCGGTGACGAAGAACGTGAAGAGTACGACTACTTCATCCTTGCTTCGTTGAAAGCTTCCGCACGCAATCTTCATAACGGTATGTAGATGCACTCTCAGTTTCTCGTTGCTAGATGTCTCCATAGATGGATCTTGGTGAAGACGTAGAAATTTTTTGATTTATGGTACGTTCCCCAACAGTGGCATCTGAGCCTAGGTTTTATGCGTAGCATCTTGGCACGAGTAGAACACAAAGCAGTTGTGGGCGTATGATCTTGTTCAACTTTCTTACCGTTACTAGTCAATCTTGATTCGGCGGTATTGTGGGATGAAGCGGCCCGGACCGACCTTACACGTACGCTTACGTGAGACTGGTTCCACCGACAGACATGCACTAGATGCATAAGGTGGCTGGCGGGTGTCTGTCTCTCCTACTTTAGTCGGATCGGATTCGATGAAAAGGGTCCTTATGAAGGGTAAATAGAAGTTGACAAATCACGTTGTGGTTTTGGCGTAGGTAAGAAACGTTCTTGCTAGAAATCCTATAGAAGCCACGTAAAACTTGCAACAACAATTAGAGGACGTCTAACTTGTTTTTGCAGCATGTGTTTTGTGACGTGGTATGGCCAAGAACGAAGATGTGATGAATGATATATGTGATGTATGAGATTCATCATGTTTTTGTAATAGGGAATCACGACTTGCATGTCGATGAACTTGACAACCGGCAGGAGCCATAGGAGTTGTCTTTGTTATTGTATGACCTGCGTGTCACTGAATAACGCCATGTAATTACTCTACTTCGTTGCTAAACGTTAGCTATAGTAGTAGAAGTAATAGTTGGCGTGACGACTTCTTCAAGACACGATGATGGAGATCATGATGATGAAGATCATGGTGTCGAGCCGGTGACAAGATGATCATGGTGCCCCGAAGATGGAGATCCAAGGAGCAAGATGATATTGGCCATATCATGTCACTATAATTGATTGCATGTGATGTTTATCATGTTTTTGCATCTTGTTTACTTAGAACGACGGTAGTAAATAAGATGATCTCTCACTAAAATTTCAAGTAATGTGTTTCCCCTAACTGTGCACCGTTGCTAAAGCTCGTTGTTCCGAAGCACCACGTGATGATCGGGTGTGATAGGTTCTAACGTTCACATACAACGGGTGTAAGACAGATTTACACACGCGATACACTTAGGGTTCACTTGACGAGCCTAGCATGTACAGACATGGCCTCGGAACACGGAAGACCGAAAGGTCGAACACGAGTCGTATAGAAGATACGATCAACATGAAGATGTTCACCGTTTTTGACTAGTCCGTCTCACGTGATGATCGGACACGGACTACTCGATTCGGATCGTGTATCACTTGGATGACTTGAGAGATGTCATTCTGAGTGGGAGTTCATTAAAATTTGATTAAGATGAACTTAATTATCATGAACTTAGTCTAAATTCTTCACAATATCTCTTGTAGATCAAATGGCCCACGCTCAGGTTTCCCTCAACTTCAACGCGTTCCTAGAGAAAACCAAGCTGAAAGACGATGGTAGCAACTATACGGATTGGGTCCGTAACCTGAGGATTATCCTCATAGCTGCCAAGAGAACTTATGTCCTAGAAGCACCGCTAGGTGATGCACCCGCTCTCCCGGCGACCCAAGACGTTTTGAACGCCTGGCAGTCGCGTAGTGATGATTACTCCCTGGTTCAGTGCGGCATGCTTTACAGTTTAGAATCGGGGCTTCAAAAGCGTTTTGAGCACCATGGAGCATATGAGATGTTTGAAGAGCTGAAAATGGTTTTCCAAGCTCATGCCCGAGTCGAGAGATATGATGTCTCCGACGCATTCTACAGCTGTAAGATGGAGGAGAACAGTTCTGTCAGTGAGCACATCCTCAAGATTTCAGGATTGCACAACCGCTTGTCTCAGCTGGGAATGAATCTCCCAGATGAAGCGGTCGTTGACAGAATCCTCCAGTCGCTCCCACCAAGCTTCAAGAGCTTCGTGCTGAACTTCAATATGCAGGGGATGGAGAAGTCCATTCCCGAGGTGTATTCGATGCTGAAATCAGCGGAGGTAGACATCAAGAAAGAACATCAAGTGTTGATGGTCAATAAAACCACTAAGTTCAAGAAAGGCAAGGGTAAGAAGAACTTCAAGAAGGACGGCAAGCAAGTTGCCGCGCCTGGCAAGCCTGTTGCTGGGAAGAAGCCAAAGTATGGACCCAAGCCTGAAACAGAGTGCTTTTATTGCAAGGGAACGGGTGACTGGAAGCGGAACTGCCCCAAATACTTAGCAGACAAGAAGGCCGGCAACGTCAAAGGTATATATGATATACATGTTATTGATGTGTACCTTACCAGCACTCGTAGTAGCTCCTGGGTATTCGATACCGGTGCAGTTGCTCACATTTGTAACTCAAAACAGGAGCTGCGGAATAAACGGAGACTGGCGAAGGATGAGGTGACGATGCGCGTCGGGAATGGTTCCAAGGTCGATATGATCGCCGTCGGCACGCTGCCTCTACATCTACCCTCGGGATTAGTTTTAAACCTGAATAATTGTTATTTAGTACCAGCTTTGAGCATGAACATTGTTTCTGGATCTCGTCTTATGCGAGATGGATATTCTTTCAAATCGGAGAATAATGGTTGTTCTATTTATTTGAGAGATATGTTTTATGGTCATGCCCCGCTGGTCAATGGTTTATTTTTGATGAATCTCGAACGTAGTGATACACATATTCATAGTGTAGATGCCAAAAGATGTAAAGTTGATAATGATAGTCCCACATACTTGTGGCATTGCCGCCTTGGTCATATTGGTGTCAAACGTATGAAGAAGCTCCATTCAGATGGACTTCTGGAGTCTCTTGATTATGAATCATTTGACACGTGCGAACCATGCCTTTTGGGCAAGATGACCAAGACTCCGTTCTCCGGAACACTGGAGCGAGCAACCAACTTGCTGGAAATCATACATACCGATGTGTGCGGTCCAATGAGTGTTGAGGCTCGCGGAGGCTACCGTTATGTTCTCACCCTCACGGATGACTTGAGTAGATACGGGTATATCTATTTGATGAAACACAAGTCTGAGACCTTTGAAAAGTTCAAGGAATTTCAGAATGAGGTTGAGAATCAACGTGACAGAAAAATAAAGTTCTTGCGATCGGATCGTGGGGGTGAATATTTGAGTCATGAATTTGGCACACACCTTAGAAGCTGTGGAATTGTTTCACAATTGACACCGCCCGGAACACCTCAACGTAACGGTGTGTCCGAACGTCGAAATCGTACTCTGTTGGACATGGTGCGATCTATGATGTCCCTCACCGATTTACCGCTATCTTTTTGGGGTTATGCTTTAGAGACTGCCGCATTCACTTTAAATAGGGCTCCGTCAAAATCCATTGAGACGACTCCATATGAACTTTGGTTTGGCAAGAAACCGAAGCTGTCGTTTCTGAAAGTTTGGGGTTGCGATGCTTATGTCAAGAAACTTCAACCTGAAAAGCTCGAACCCAAATCGGAGAAATGCGTCTTCATAGGATACCCAAAGGAAACTATTGGGTACACCTTCTACCACAGATCCGAAGGCAAAGTCTTTGTTGCCAAGAATGGATACTTTCTGGAGAAAGAGTTTCTCTCGAAAGAAGTGAGTGGGAGGAAAGTAGAACTTGATGAGGTGACAGTCACCACTCCTGGACCGGAAAGTAGCACAGCGCAGGAAACTGTTCCTGAGGTGCCTGCACCGACAAGGGAGGAAGATAATGATAATGATCATGAAGATACAGATCAAGTTGCTACTGAACTTCGAAGGTCCACAAGGGTACGTTCCGCACCAGAGTGGTACGACAACCCTGTACTGGAAATCATGTTGTTAGACAACGATGAACCTTCGAACTATGAAGAAGCGATGGCGGGCCCAGATTCCAATAAATGGCTAGGAGCCTTGAAATCCGAGATAGAATCCATGTACGAAAACAAAGTATGGACTTTGGTGGACTTGCCTGATGAGAGGCACGCCATACAAAACAAATGGATATTTAAGAAGAAGACAGACGCGGATGGTAATGTGACCATCTATAAGGCTCGGCTTGTCGCTAACGGTTATCGACAAGTTCAAGGGATTGACTACGACGAGACTTTCTCTCCCGTAGCGATGCTGAAGTCAGTCAGAATCATCTTAGCTATTGTCGCATTCTATGATTATGAGATATGGCAAATGGACGTCAAAACAGCATTCCTTAATGGCTTCCTCAAGGAAGAGTTGTATATGATGCAACCGGAAGGTTTTGTCGATCCAGAGAACGCTGACAAGGTATGCAAGCTCCAGCGCTCGATTTACGGGCTGGTGCAAGCATCTCGGAGTTGGAATATTCGCTTTGATGAGGTGATCAAAGCGTTTGGCTTTATACAGACTTATGGAGAAGCCTGTATTTACAAGAAAGTGAGTGGGAGCTCTGTAGCATTTCTCATATTATATGTGGATGACATATTGCTGATGGGAAATGATATAGAATTCTTGGAAAATGTAAAGGCCTACTTGAATAAAAGTTTTTCAATGAAGGACCTTGGAGAAGCTGCTTACATATTAGGCATCAAAATCTATAGAGATAGATCGAGACGCCTCATTGGTCTTTCACAAAGTATATACCTTGACAAAATATTGAAGAAGTTCAATATGGATCAGTCAAAGAAAGGATTCTTGCCTGTTTTGCAAGGTATGAGATTGAGTAAGACTCAGTCGCCGACCACGGCAGAAGATAGAGAAAAGATGAGTGTCATTCCCTATGCCTCGGCAATAGGTTCTATCATGTATGCCATGCTGTGTACCAGACCTGATGTGAACCTTGCCATAAGTTTGGTAGGGAGGTACCAAAGTGATCCCGGTACGGAACACTGGACAGCGGTCAAGAACATCCTGAAGTACCTGAAAAGGACTAAGGATATGTTTCTCGTTTATGGAGGTGACGAAGAGCTCGTCGTAAAGGGTTACGTCGATGCTAGCTTCGACACAGATCTGGATGACTCTAAGTCACAAACCGGATACGTGTATATTTTGAATAGAGGGGCAGTCAGCTGGTGCAGTTGCAAGCAAAGCGTGGTGGCAGCATCTACATGTGAAGCGGAGTACATAGCTGCTTCTGAAGCAGCACAGGAAGGAGTCTGGATGAAGGAGTTCATCACCGACCTAGGAGTCATTCCAAGCGCGTCAAGCCCGATGACTCTCTTATGTGACAACACTGGTGCTATTGCTATTACCAAGGAGCCCAGGTTTCACAAGAAGACCAAGCACATCAAGCGCCGTTTCAACTCCATCCGGAATTATGTTCAGGATGGAGACATAGATATTTGTAAAGTGCATACGGATCTGAATGTAGCAGACCCGTTGACTAAACCTCTTTCACGAGCAAAACATGATCAACACCAGAACTCTATGGGTGTTCGATTCATCACAATGTAACTAGATTATTGACTCTAGTGCAAGTGGGAGACTGTTGGAGATATGCCCTAGAGGCAATAATAAAAGCATTATTATTATATCTCCTTGTTCATGATAATTGTCTGTTATTCATGCTTGAATTGTATTGTACGGAAACAGCAATACATGTGTGAGTACATAGACCAAAATGAGTCCCTGGTAGGCCTCTAGTAGCCAGATCGTTGATCAACAGATGGTCACGGTTTCCTGACCATGGACATAGGATGTCAGTGATAACGGGATCACATCATTAGGAGAATGATGTGATGGACAAGACCCAAACTTGAGCATAACACGAGATCGTATAGTTCGTAATGCATAAGCTTTTCGGTGTCAAGTATTTATTCCTTAGACCATGAGGTTGTACAACTCCCGGATACCGTAGGAGTGCTTTGGGTGTGCCAACCGTCACAACGTAACTGGGTGGCTATAAAGGTACGCATCGGGTATCTCCGAAAGTGTCTGTTGAGTTGGTACGAACCGAGACTGGGATGTTGTCACTCCGTATGACGGAGAGGTATCTCTGGGCCCACTCGGTAAGATATCATCATAATGAGCTCAATGTGACTAAGTAGTTAGTCACGGGATGATGGATTACGGATCGAGTAAAGAGACTTGCCATAACGAGATTGAACAAGGTATTGGGAATACCGACGATCGAATCTCGGGCAAGTATCGTACCGATGGACAAAGGGAATAACATACGGGATTGAGTGAATCCTTGACACGGTGGTTCATCCGATGAAGATCATCGAGGAACACGTAGGAACCAACATGGGTATCCAGACCCCGCTGTTGGTTATTGACCGGAGAGTGGTCTCGGTCATGTCTACGTGTCTCCCGAACCCGTAGGGTCTACACACTTAAGGTTCGGTAACGCTAGGGTCGTAGAGATTAATGCACGTGGAAACCCGAAAGTTGTTCGGAGTCCCGGATGAGATCCCGGATGTCACGAGGAGTTCCGGAATGGTCCGGAGGTAAAGATTGATATATGGGAAGTCCAGTTTCGGCCAACGGGTGATCTCCGGGGGTCACCGGGAGCGTCCCGGGACCACCGGAGGGGCCCCGGGGGTCCACCGGGTGGGGCCACCCCTCCCGGTGGGGCCCCCAGGCTGCAAGGGGATGTGTGCAGCCCCCTGGGCTGGCGCACTACCAAGGGAGGCCCACCTCCCCTGCGCCTAGGGATTAACCCTAAGGGGAGGGGGGCCACCACTTGCCTTGGGGGAGGGGGACTCCTCCCTGGCCGCCGCCCCCCCTTGCAGATTGGATCTGCAAGGGGCTGGCGCCCCCCCTGGCCCCCTATATATATGTGGGGGGGGAGAGGGCAGCCGCACCTCAGCCCTGGCGCCTCTCCCCCTCCCGTCACACCTCCCAACTCCTTTGCAGGGCAGCCCGGCGAAGCCCTGCTGCGATCTCCACTGCATCCGTCATCACGCCGTCGTGCTGCCGGATCTCTGACGACTTCTCCTCCCCCCTTGCTGGATCAAGAAGGAGGTGACGTTGCTGCACCGTACGTGTGTTGAACGCGGAGGTGCCGTCCGTTCGGCGCTAGATCATCGGTGACGAAGAACGTGAAGAGTACGACTACTTCATCCTTGCTTCGTTGAAAGCTTCCGCACGCAATCTTCATAATGGTATGTAGATGCACTCTCAGTTGCTCGTTGCTAGATGTCTCCATAGATGGATCTTGGTGAAGACGTAGAAATTTTTTGATTTATGGTACGTTCCCCAACAGTGGCATCTGAGCCTAGGTTTTATGCGTAGCATCTTGGCACGAGTAGAACACAAAGCAGTTGTGGGCGTATGATCTTGTTCAACTTTCTTACCGTTACTAGTCAATCTTGATTCGGCGGTATTGTGGGATGAAGCGGCCCGGACCGACCTTACACGTACGCTTACGTGAGACTGGTTCCACCGACAGACATGCACTAGATGCATAAGGTGGCTGGCGGGTGTCTGTCTCTCCTACTTTAGTCGGATCGGATTCGATGAAAAGGGTCCTTATGAAGGGTAAATAGAAGTTGACAAATCACGTTGTGGTTTTGGCGTAGGTAAGAAACGTTCTTGCTAGAAATCCTATAGAAGCCACGTAAAACTTGCAACAACAATTAGAGGACGTCTAACTTGTTTTTGCAGCATGTGTTTTGTGACGTGGTATGGCCAAGAACAAAGATGTGATGAATGATATATGTGATGTATGAGATTGATCATGTTTTTGTAATAGGGAATCACGACTTGCATGTCGATGAACTTGACAACCGGCAGGAGCCATAGGAGTTGTCTTAATTATTGTATGACCTGCGTGTCACTGAATAACGCCATGTAATTACTTTACTTCATTGCTAAACGTTAGCTATAGTAGTAGAAGTAATAGTTGGCGTGACGACTTCTTCAAGACACGATGATGGAGATCATGATGATGAAGATCATGGTGTCGAGCCGGTGACAAGATGATCATGGTGCCCCGAAGATGGAGATCCAAGGAGCAAGATGATATTGGCCATATCATGTCACTATAATTGATTGCATGTGATGTTTATCATGTTTTTGCATCTTGTTTACTTAGAACGACGGTAGTAAATAAGATGATCTCTCACTAAAATTTCAAGTAATGTGTTTCCCCTAACTGTGCACCGTTGCTAAAGCTCGTTGTTCCGAAGCACCACGTGATGATCGGGTGTGATAGGTTCTAACGTTCACATACAACAGGTGTAAGACAGATTTACACACGCGATACACTTAGGGTTCACTTGACGAGCCTAGCATGTACAGACATGGCCTCGGAACACGGAAGACCGAAAGGTCGAACACGAGTCGTATAGAAGATACGATCAACATGAAGATGTTCACCGTTTTTGACTAGTCCGTCTCACGTGATGATCGGACACGGACTACTCGATTCGGATCGTGTATCACTTGGATGACTTGAGAGATGTCATTCTGAGTGGGAGTTCATTAAAATTTGATTAAGATGAACTTAATTATCATGAACTTAGTCTAAATTCTTTACAATATCTCTTGTAGATCAAATGGCCCACGCTCAGGTTTCCCTCAACTTCAACGCGTTCCTAGAGAAAACCAAGCTGAAAGACGATGGTAGCAACTATACGGATTGGGTCCGTAACCTGAGGATTATCCTCATAGCTGCCAAGAGAACTTATGTCCTAGAAGCACCGCTAGGTGATGCACCCGCTCTCCCAGCGACCCAAGACGTTTTGAATGCCTGGCAGTCGCGTAGTGATGATTACTCCCTGGTTCAGTGCGGCATGCTTTACAGTTTAGAATCGGGGCTTCAAAAGCGTTTTGAGCACCATGGAGCATATGAGATGTTCGAAGAGCTGAAAATGGTTTTCCAAGCTCATGCCCGAGTCGAGAGATATGATGTCTCCGACGCATTCTACAGCTGTAAGATGGAGGAGAACAGTTCTGTCAGTGAGCACATCCTCAAGATTTCAGGATTGCACAACCGCTTGTCTCAGCTGGGAATGAATCTCCCAGATGAAGCGGTCGTTGACAGAATCCTCCAGTCGCTCCCACCAAGCTTCAAGAGCTTCGTGCTGAACTTCAATATGCAGGGGATGGAGAAGTCCATTCCCGAGGTGTATTCGATGCTTAAATCAGCAGAGGTAGACATCAAGAAAGAACATCAAGTGTTGATGGTCAATAAAACCACTAAGTTCAAGAAAGGCAAGGGCAAGAAGAACTTCAAGAAGGACGGCAAGCAAGTTGCCGCGCCTGGCAAGCCTGTTGCTGGGAAGAAGCCAAAGTATGGACCCAAGCCAGAGACTGAGTGCTTTTATTGCAAGGGAACGGGTCACTGGAAGCGGAACTGCCCCAAATACTTAGCAGACAAGAAGGCCGGCAACGTCAAAGGTATATATGATATACATGTTATTGATGTGTACCTTACCAGCACTCGTAGTAGCTCCTGGGTATTTGATACCGGTGCAGTTGCTCACATTTGTAACTCAAAACAGGAGCTGCGGAATAAACGGAGACTGGCGAAGGATGAGGTGACGATGCGCGTCGGGAATGGTTCCAAGGTCGATGTGATCGCCGTCGGCACGCTACCTCTACATCTACCCTCGGGATTAGTTTTGAACCTGAATAATTGTTATTTAGTACCAGCTTTGAGCATGAACATTGTTTCTGGATCTCGTCTTATGCGAGATGGATATTCTTTTAAATCGGAGAATAATGGTTGTTCTATTTATTTGAGAGATATGTTTTATGGTCATGCCCCGCTGGTCAATGGTTTATTTTTGATGAATCTCGAACGTAGTGATACACATATTCATAGTGTAGATGCCAAAACATGTAAAGTTGATAATGATAGTCCCACATACTTGTGGCATTGCCGCCTTGGTCATATTGGTGTCAAACGTATGAAGAAGCTCCATTCGGATGGACTTCTAGAGTCTCTTGATTATGAATCATTTGACACGTGCGAACCATGCCTCTTGGGCAAGATGACCAAGACTCCGTTCTCCGGAACAATGGAGCGAGCAACCAACTTGTTGGAAATCATACATACCGATGTGTGCGGTCCAATGAGTGTTGAGGCTCGCGGAGGCTACCGTTATGTTCTCACCCTCACGGATGACTTGAGTAGATACGAATATATCTATTTGATGAAACACAAGTCTGAGACCTTTGAAAAGTTCAAGGAATTTCAGAATGAGGTTGAGAATCAACGTGACAGAAAAATAAAGTTCTTGCGATCGGATCGTGGGGGTGAATATTTAAGTCATGAATTTGGCACACACCTTAGGAGCTATGGAATTGTTTCACAATTGACACCGCCCGGAACACCTCAACGTAACGGTGTGTCCGAACGTCGAAATCGTACTCTGTTGGACATGGTGCGATCTATGATGTCCCTCACCGATTTACCGCTATCTTTTTGGGGTTATGCTTTAGAGACTGCCGCATTCACTTTAAATAGGGCTCCGTCAAAATCCGTTGAGACGACTCCATATGAACTTTGGTTTGGCAAGAAACCGAAGCTGTCGTTTCTGAAAGTTTGGGGTTGCGATGCTTATGTCAAGAAACTTCAACCTGAAAAGCTCGAACCCAAATCGGAGAAATGCATCTTCATAGGATACCCAAAGGAAACTATTGGGTACACCTTCTACCACAGATCCGAAGGCAAAGTCTTTGTTGCCAAGAATGGATACTTTCTGGAGAAAGAGTTTCTCTCGAAAGAAGTGAGTGGGAGGAAAGTAGAACTTGATGAGGTGATAGTCACCCCTCCTGGACCGGAAAGTAGCGCAGCGCAGGAAACTGTTCCTGAGGTGCCTGCACCGACAAGGGAGGAAGATAATGATAATGATCATGAAGAAACAGATCAAGTTACTACTGAACTTCGAAGGTCCACAAGGGCACGTTCCGCACCAGAGTGGTACGGCAACCCTGTACTGGAAATCATGTTGTTAGACAACGGTGAACCTTCGAACTATGAAGAAGCGATGGCGGGCCCAGATTCCAATAAATGGCTTGGAGCCATGAAATCCGAGATAGAATCCATGTATGAAAACAAAGTATGGACTTTGGTGGACTTGCCTGATGATAGGCACGCCATAGAAAACAAATGGATATTTAAGAAGAAGACAGACGCGGATGGTAATGTGACCATCTATAAAGCTCGGCTTGTCGCTAAGGGTTATCGACAAGTTCAAGGGATTGACTACGATGAGACTTTCTCTCCCGTAGCGATGCTGAAGTCAGTCAGAATCATGTTAGCTATTGCCGCATTCTATGATTATGAGATATGGCAAATGGATGTCAAAAC
The DNA here is from genome assembly GCA_902687465.1 of Secale cereale. Lineage (NCBI taxonomy): Eukaryota > Viridiplantae > Streptophyta > Magnoliopsida > Poales > Poaceae > Secale > Secale cereale. Next base: position 629,031,890 of record LR738713.1, read on the forward strand.
TGTTGGAAATATGCCCTAGAGGCAATAATAAAAGAGTTATTATTATATTTCCTTGTTCATGATAATCGTTTATTATCCATGCTATAACTGTATTGATTGGAAACTCAGATACACGTGTGGATGAATAGACAGACTTTGTGTCCCTAGTGTGCCTCTACAGGACTAGCTCGTTGATCAAAGATGACCGCGGTTTCCAGGTCATAAGACATGAGTTGTCATTTGATAACGGGATCACATCATTAGGAGAATGATGTGATGGACGAGACCCAAACGTTAACATAGCTTTTGATCGTGTCAGTTATCGCTATAGTTTTCTGCATGTCAAGTATAAGTTCCTATGACCATGAGATCATGTAACTCACTGACACCGTAGGAGTGCTTTGTGTGTGCCAAACGTCGCAACGTAACTGGGTGACTATAAAGGTACTCTACAGGTATCTCCGAGGGTGTCTGTTGAGTTGACATAGATCGAGACTGGGATTTGTCACTCCGTGTGACGGAGAGGTATCTCCGGGCCCACTCGGTAATACGTCATCTCAATGAGCTCAAAGTGACTAAGTAGTTGGTCACGGGATTATGTATTACGGTAACGAGTAAAGAGACTTGCCGGTAACGAGATTGAACTAGGTATAGAGATACCGACGATCGAATCTCGGGCAAGTAACATACCGACGAGACAAAGGGAACTGTATACAGGATTGCCTGAATCCTTGACATCGTGGTTCATCCGATGAGATCATCGAGGAACGTGTGGGAACCAATATGGGTATCCAGATCCCGCTATTGGTTATTGACCTGGGAGTGTCTCGGTCATGTCTACATGGTTTCCGAACCCGCAGGGTCTACACACTTAAGGTTCGGTGACGCTAGGGTTGTTAGTGAGAACAGTGCATGGTTACCGAAGGTTGTTCGGAGTCCCGGATGAGATCCCGGACGTGACGAGGGTCTCCGGAATGGTCCGGGGACGAAGATTGATATATAGGATGAAAGGTTTCGGAGTCCGGAAGTGTTCCGGGGAGCATCGGGAAATCGGCGGATTACCGAAAAGGGTTTCGGGGTCCCGGAAGTGGTTCTGGGCCTAATGGGCCACAAAGGGGGGACACCACAGCCCTCATAGGGCTGTGCGCCCCCCCTGGGCCCTCTCCTATGGCGCATGGGGGCTGGCCCCTCCTAGGGCAGCCGCACCCCCTGGCTTGGGGGGCAAGGCACCTAAGGGGGGGAAACCCTAGGGCCTGCGCAGCCCTTGGCCGCCGCCCCCCCACTGCCCTGGCCGCCGGCCCCCCTAGGGGAAACCCTAGGGCGCCCCCCTCCTATCTATTCCCCCTATATATAGAGGGGCAGAGGGAGGGCAGCCAACACACGTTTGTGCCTCGGTGCTGCCCTCCCTCTCCCACAACATATTCGTCTTCCCGCGGTGCTTAGGCGAAGCCCTGCTGGAATCCTCCTCCACCATCACCACCACGCCGTCGTGCTGCCGGTCTCTCCATCAACCTCTCCTCCACCCCTTGCTGGATCAAGAAGGAGGAGACGTCCCCGAGCCGTACGTGTGAAGAACGCGGAGGCACCGTTGCTTCGGTGCTAGGATCTTCGGCGATCTGAATCGCGGCGAGTACGACTCCATCAACCGCGTTCTTAACGCTTCCGCTTAGCGATCTACAAGGGTACGTGGATCCAACTCTCCTCTCGTAGTAGCATCTCCTAGATTGATCTTGGTGAACGTAGGAAAAATTTTTGTTTCCCATGCAACGTTCCCCAACACGCATACAACGGGTGTAAGACAGATTTACACACGCAATACACTTAGGGTTCACTTGACGAGCCTAGCATGTACAGACATGGCCTCGGAACACGGAAGACGTTCACCGTTTTTGACTAGTCCGTCTCACGTGATGATCGGACACGGACTACTCAATTCGGATCGTGTATCACTTAAGATGACTAGAGAGATGTCATTCTAAGTGGGAGTTCATTAAAATTTTATTAAGATGAACTTAATTGTCATGAACTTAGTCTAAATTCTTTACAATATCTCTTGTAGATCAAATGGCCCACGCTCCAGTTTCCCTCAACTTCAGCGCGTTCCTAGAGAAAACCAAGCTGAAAGACGATGGTAGCAACTATACGGATTGGGTCCGTAACCTGAGGATTATCCTCATAGCTGCCAAGAGAACCTATGTCCTAGAAGCACCGCTAGGGGATGCACCCGTTCTCCCGGCAAACCACGACGTTATGAACGCTTGGCAGTCACGTTGTGATGATTACTCCCTGGTTCAGTGCGGCATGCTTTACAGTTTAGAATCGGGGCTTCAAAAACGTTTTGAGCACCACGGAGCATATGAGATGTTCGAAGAGCTGAAAATGGTTTTCCAAGCTCATGCCCGAGTCGAGAGATATGATGTCTCCGACGCATTCTATAGCTGTAAGATGGAGGAGAACAGTTCTGTCAGTGAGCACATCCTTAAGATTTCAGGATTGCACAATCGCTTGTCTCAGCTGGGAATGAATCTCCCAGAAGAAGCAATTGTTGACAGAATCCTCCAGTCGCTCCCACCAAGCTCCAAGAGCTTCGTGCTGAACTTCAATATGCAGGGGATGGAGAAGTCCATTCTCGAGGTGTATTCGATGCTGAAATCAGCGGAGGTTGACATCAAGAAAGAACATCAAGTGTTGATGGTCAATAAAACCACTAAGTTCAAGAAAGGCAAGGGTAAGAAGAACTTCAAGAAGGACGGCAAGCAAGTTGCTGCACCTGGCAAGCCTGTTGCCGGGAAGAAGCCAAAGTATGGACCCAAGCCTGAGACTGAGTGTTTTCATTGCAAGGGAACGGGGCATTGGAAGCGGAACTGCCCCAAATATTTAGCAGACAAGAAGGCCGGCAACGTCAAAGGTATATTTGATATACTTGTTATTGATGTGCACCTTACCAGCGCTCGTAGTAGCTCCTGGGTATTTGATACCGGTGCAGTTGCTCACATTTGTAACTCAAAACAGGAGCTGCGGAATAAACGGAGACTGGCGAAGGATGAGGTGACGATGCGCGTCGAGAATGGTTCCAAGGTCGATGTGATCGCCGTCGGCACGCTACCTCTACATCTACCCTCGGGATTAGTTTTAAACCTGAATAATTGTTATTTAGTACCAGCTTTGAGCATGAACATTGTTTCTAGATCTCGTCTTATGCGAGATGGCTACTCTTTCAAATCGGAGAATAATGGTTGTTCTATTTATTTGAGAGATATGTTTTATGGTCATGCCCCGCTGGTCAATGGTTTATTTTTGATGGATCTCGAACGTAGTAATACACATATTCATAGTGTAGATGCCAAAAGATGTAAAGTTGATAATGATAGTCCCACATACTTGTGGCATTGCCGCCTTGGTCATATTGGTGTCAAACGTATGAAGAAGCTCCATTCGGATGGACTTCTAGAGTCTCTTGATTATGAATCATTTGACACGTGCGAACCATGCCTCTTGGGCAAGATGACCAAGACTCCGTTCTCCGGAACAATGGAGCGAGCAACCAACTTGTTGGAAATCATACATACCGATGTGTGCGGTCCAATGAGCGTTGAGGCTCGCGGAGGCTATCGTTATGTTCTCACCCTCACAGATGACTTGAGTAGATATGGGTATATCTATTTGATGAAACACAAGTCTGAGACCTTTGAAAAGTTCAAGGAATTTCAGAATGAGGTGGAGAATCAACGTGACAGAAAAATAAAGTTCTTACGATCGGATCGTGGGGGTGAATATTTAAGTCATGAATTTGGCACACACCTTAGAAGCTGTGGAATTGTTTCACAATTGACACCGCCCGGAACACCTCAACGTAACGGTGTGTCCGAACGTCGAAATCGTACTCTGTTGGACATGGTGCGATCTATGATGTCCCTCACCGATTTACCGCTATCTTTTTGGGGTTATGCTTTAGAGACTGCCGCATTCACTTTAAATAGGGCTCCGTCAAAATCCGTTGAGATGACTCCATATGAACTTTGGTTTGGCAAGAAACCGAAGCTGTCGTTTCTGAAAGTTTGGGGTTGCGATGCTTATGTCAAGAAACTTCAACCTGAAAAGCTCGAACCCAAATCGGAGAAATGCGTCTTCATAGGATACCCAAAGGAAACTATTGGGTACACCTTCTACCACAGATCCGAAGGCAAAGTCTTTGTTGCCAAGAATGGATACTTTCTGGAGAAAGAGTTTCTCTCGAAAGAAGTGAGTGGGAGGAAAGTAGAACTTGATGAGGTGACAGTCACCACTCCTGGACCGGAAAGTAGCACAGCGCAGGAAACTGTTCCTGAGGTGCCTGCACCGACAAGGGAGGAAGATAATGATAATGATCATGAAGATACAGATCAAGTTGCTACTGAACTTCGAAGGTCCACAAGGGTACGTTCCGCACCAGAGTGGTACGGCAACCCTGTACTGGAAATCATGTTGTTAGACAACGATGAACCTTCGAACTATGAAGAAGCGATGGCGGGCCCAGATTCCAATAAATGGCTAGGAGCCATGAAATCCGAGATAGAATCCATGTATGAAAACAAAGTATGGACTTTGGTGGACTTGCCTGATGAGAGGCACGCCATAGAAAACAAATGGATATTTAAGAAGAAGACAGACGCGGATGGTAATGTGACCATCTATAAGGCTCGGCTTGTCGCTAAGGGTTATCGACAAGTTCAAGGGATTGACTACGACGAGACTTTCTCTCCCGTAGCGATGGTGAAGTCAGTCAGAATCATGTTAGCTATTGCCGCATTCTATGATTATGAGATATGGCAAATGGACGTCAAAACAGCATTCCTTAATGGCTTCCTCAAGGAAGAGTTGTATATGATGCAACCGGAAGGTTTTGTCGATCCAGAGAACGCTGACAAGGTATGCAAGCTCCAGCGCTCGGTTTACGGGCTGGTGCAAGCATCTCGGAGTTGGAATATTCGCTTTGATGAGGTGATCAAAGCGTTTGGCTTTATACAGACTTATGGAGAAGCCTGTATTTACAAGAAAGTGAGTGGGAGCTCTGTAGCATTTCTCATATTATATGTGGATGACATATTGCTGATGGGAAATGATATAGAATTCTTGGAAAATGTAAAGGCCTACTTGAATAAAAGTTTTTCAATGAAGGACCTTGGAGAAGCTGCTTACATATTAGGCATCAAAATCTATAGAGATAGATCGAGACGCCTCATTGGTCTTTCACAAAGTACATACCTTGACAAAATATTGAAGAAGTTCAATATGGATCAGTCGAAGAAAGGATTCTTGCCTGTTTTGCAAGGTATAAGATTGAGTAAGACTCAGTCGCCGACCACGGCAGAAGATAGAGAAAAGATGAGTGTCATTCCCTATGCCTCGGCAATAGGTTCTATCATGTATGCCATGCTGTGTACCAGACCTGATGTGAACCTTGCCATAAGTTTGGTAGGGAGGTACCAAAGTGATCCCGGTACGGAACACTGGACAGCGGTCAAGAACATCCTGAAGTACCTAAAAAGGACTAAGGATATGTTTCTCGTTTATGGAGGTGACGAAGAGATCGTCGTAAAGGGTTACGTCGATGCTAGCTTCGACACATATCTGGATGACTCTAAGTCACAAACCGGATACGTGTATATTTTGAATAGAGGGGCAGTCAGCTGGTGCAGTTGCAAGCAAAGCGTGGTGGCAGCATCTACATGTGAAGCGGAGTACATAGCTGCTTCTGAAGCAGCACAGGAAGGAGTCTGGATGAAGGAGTTCATCACCGACCTAGGAGTCATTCCAAGCGCGTCAAGCCCGATGACTCTCTTCTGTGACAACACTGGTGCTATTGCTATTACCAAGGAGCCCAGGTTTCACAAGAAGACCAAGCACATCAAGCGTCGTCTCAACTCCATCCGGAATTATGTTCAGGATGGAGACATAGATATTTGTAAAGTGCATACGGATCTGAATGTAGCAGACCCGTTGACTAAACCTCTTTCACGAGCAAAACATGATCAACACCAGAACTCTATGGGTGTTCGATTCATCACAATGTAACTAGATTATTGACTCTAGTGCAAGTGGGAGACTGTTGGAGATATGCCCTAGAGGCAATAATAAAAGCATTATTATTATATCTCCTTGTTCATGATAATTGTCTGTTATTCATGCTTGAATTGTATTGTACGAAAACAGCAATACATGTGTGAGTACATAGACCAAAATGAGTCCCTGGTAGGCCTCTAGTAGCCAGCTCGTTGATCAACAGATGGTCACGGTTTCCTGACCATGGACATAGGATGTCAGTGATAACGGGATCACATCATTAGGAGAATGATGTGATGGACAAGACCCAAACTTGAGCATAACACGAGATCGTATAGTTCGTAATGCATAAGCTTTTCGGTGTCAAGTATTTATTCCTTAGACCATGAGGTTGTACAACTCCCGGATACCGTAGAAGTGCTTTGGGTGTGCCAACCGTCACAACGTAACTGGGTGGCTATAAAGGTACGCATCGGGTATCTCCGAAAGTGTCTGTTGAGTTGGTACGAACCGAGACTGGGATGTTGTCACTCCGTATGACGAAGAGGTATCTCTGGGCCCACTCGGTAAGACATCATCATAATGAGCTCAATGTGACTAAGTAGTTAGTCACGGGATGATGGATTACGGATCGACTAAAGAGACTTGCCATAACGAGATTGAACAAGGTATTGGGAATACCGACGATCGAATCTCGGGCAAGTATCGTACCGATGGACAAAGGGAATAACATACGGGATTGAGTGAATCCTTGACACGGTGGTTCATCCGATGAAGATCATCGAGGAACACGTAGGAACCAACATGGGTATCCAGATCCCGCTGTTGGTTATTGAACGGAGAGTGGTCTCGGTCATGTCTACGTGTCTCCCGAACCCGTAGGGTCTACACACTTAAGGTTCGGTAACGCTAGGGTCGTAGAGATTAATGCACGTGGAAACCCGAAAGTTGTTCGGAGTCCCGAATGAGATCCCGGACGTCACGAGGAGTTCCGGAATGGTTCGGAGGTAAAGATTGATATATGGGAAGTCCAGTTTCGGCCAACGGGTGATCTCCGGGGGTCACCGGGAGCGTCCCGGGACCACCGGAGGGGCCCCGGGGGTCCACCGGGTGGGGCCACCCCTCCCGGTGGGGCCCCCAGGACGCAAGGGGGTGTGTGCAGCCCCCTGGGCTGGCGCACCACCAAGGGAGGCCCACCTCCCCTGCGCCTAGGGATTAACCCTAAGGGGAGGGGGACCACCACTTGCCTTGGGGGAGGGGGACTCCTCCCTGGCCGCCGCCCCCCCTTGCAGATTGGATCTGCAAGGGGCTGGCGCCCCCCTGGCCCCCTATATATATGTGGGGGGGAGAGGGCAGCCGCACCTCAGCCCTGGCGCCTCTCCCCCTCCCGTCACACCTCCCAACTCCTTTGCAGGGCAGCCCGGCGAAGCCCTGCTGCGATCTCCACTACATCCGTCATCACGCCGTCGTGCTGCCGGATCTCTGACGACTTCTCCTCCCCCCTTGCTGGATCAAGAAGGAGGTGACGTTGCTGCACCGTACATGTGTTGAACGCGGAGGTGCCATCCGTTCGGCGCTAGATCATCGGTGACGAAGAACGTGAAGAGTACGACTACTTCATCCTTGCTTCGTTGAAAGCTTCCGCACGCAATCTTCATAACGGTATGTAGATGCACTCTCAGTTGCTCGTTGCTAGATGTCTCCATAGATGGATCTTGGTGAAGACGTAGAAATTTTTTGATTTATGGTACGTTCCCCAACAGTGGCATCTGAGCCTAGGTTTTATGCGTAGCATCTTGGCACGAGTAGAACACAAAGCAGTTGTGGGCGTATGATCTTGTTCAACTTTCTTACCGTTACTAGTCAATCTTGATTCGGCGGTATTGTGGGATGAAGCGGCCCGGACCGACCTTACACGTACGCTTACGTGAGACTGGTTCCACCGACAGACATGCACTAGATGCATAAGGTGGCTGGCGGGTGTCTGTCTCTCCTACTTTAGTCGGATCGGATTCGATGAAAAGGGTCCTTATGAAGGGTAAATAGAAGTTGACAAATCACGTTGTGGTTTTGGCGTAGGTAAGAAACGTTCTTGCTAGAAATCCTATAGAAGCCACGTAAAACTTGCAACAACAATTAGAGGACGTCTAACTTGTTTTTGCAGCATGTGTTTTGTGACGTGGTATGGCCAAGAAAGAAGATGTGATGAATGATATATGTGATGTATGAGATTGATCATGTTTTTGTAATAGGGAATCACGACTTGCATGTCGATGAACTTGACAACCGGCAGGAGCCATAGGAGTTGTCTTTATTATTGTATGACCTGCGTGTCACTGAATAACGCCATGTAATTACTTTACTTCGTTGCTAAACGTTAGCTATAGTAGTAGAAGTAATAGTTGGCGTGACGACTTCTTCAAGACACGATGATGGAGATCATGATGATGAAGATCATGGTGTCGAGCCGGTGACAAGATGATCATGGTGCCCCGAAGATGGAGATCCAAGGAGCAAGATGATATTGGCCATATCATGTCACTATAATTGATTGCATGTGATGTTTATCATGTTTTTGCATCTTGTTTACTTAGAACGACGGTAGTAAATAAGATGATCTCTCACTAAAATTTCAAGTAATGTGTTTCCCCTAACTGTGCACCGTTGCTAAAGCTCGTTGTTCCGAAGCACCACGTGATGATCGGGTGTGATAGGTTCTAACGTTCACATACAACGGGTGTAAGACAGATTTACACACGCGATACACTTAGGGTTCACTTGACGAGCCTAGCATGTACAGACATGGCCTCGGAACACGGAAGACCGAAAGGTCGAACACGAGTCGTATAGAAGATACGATCAACATGAAGAGGTTCACCGTTTTTGACTAGTCCATCTCACGTGATGATCGGACACGGACTACTCGATTCGGATCGTGTATCACTTGGATGACTTGAGAGATGTCATTCTGAGTGGGAGTTCATTAAAATTTGATTAAGATGAACTTAATTATCATGAACTTAGTCTAAATTCTTTACAATATCTCTTGTAGATCAAATGGCCCACGCTCAGGTTTCCCTCAACTTCAACGCGTTCCTAGAGAAAACCAAGCTGAAAGACGATGGTAGCAACTATACGGATTGGGTCCGTAACCTGAGGATTATCCTCATAGCTGCCAAGAGAACTTATGTCCTAGAAGCACCGCTAGGTGATGCACCCGCTCTCCCGGCGACCCAAGACGTTTTGAACGCCTGGCAGTCGCGTAGTGATGATTACTCCCTGGTTCAGTGCGGCATGCTTTATAGTTTAGAATCGGGGCTTCAAAAGCGTTTTGAGCACCATGGAGCATATGAGATGTTCGAAGAGCTGAAAATGGTTTTCCAAGCTCATGCCCGAGTCGAGAGATATGATGTCTCCGACGCATTCTACAGCTGTAAGATGGAGGAGAACAGTTCTGTCAGTGAGCACATCCTCAAGATTTCAGGATTGCACAACCGCTTGTCTCAGCTGGGAATGAATCTCCCAGATGAAGCGGTCGTTGACAGAATCCTCCAGTCGCTCCCACCAAGCTTCAAGAGCTTCGTGCTGAACTTCAATATGCAGGGGATGGAGAAGTCCATTCCCGAGGTGTATTCGATGCTGAAATCAGCGGAGGTAGACATCAAGAAAGAACATCAAGTGTTGATGGTCAATAAAACCACTAAGTTCAAGAAAGGCAAGGGTAAGAAGAACTTCAAGAAGGAGGGCAAGCAAGTTGCCGCGCCTGGCAAGCCTGTTGCTGGGAAGAAGCCAAAGTATGGACCCAAGCCAGAGACTGAGTGCTTTTATTGCAAGGGAACGGGTCACTGGAAGCGGAACTGCCCCAAATACTTAGCAGACAAGAAGGCCGGCAACGTCAAAGGTATATATGATATATATGTTATTGATGTGTACCTTACTAGCACTCGTAGTAGCTCCTGGGTATTCGATACCGGTGCAGTTGCTCACATTGTAACTCAAAACAGGAGTTGCGGAATAAACGGAGACTGGCGAAGGATGAGGTGACGATGCGCGTCGGGAATGGTTCCAAGGTCGATGTGATCGCCGTCGGCACGCTACCTCTACATCTACCCTCGGGATTAGTTTTGAACCTGAATAATTGTTATTTAGTACCAGCTTTGAGCATGAACATTGTTTCTGGATCTCGTCTTATGCGAGATGGATATTCTTTCAAATCGGAGAATAATGGTTGTTCTATTTATTTGAGAGATATGTTTTATGGTCATGCCCCGCTGGTCAATGGTTTATTTTTGATGAATCTCGAACGTAGTGATACACATATTCATAGTGTAGATGCCAAAAGATGTAAAGTTGATAATGATAGTCCCACATACTTGTGGCATTGCCGCCTTGGTCATATTGGTGTCAAACGTATGAAGAAGCTCCATTCGGATGGACTTCTAGAGTCTCTTGATTATGAATCATTTGACACGTGCGAACCATGCCTCTTGGGCAAGATGACCAAGACTCCGTTCTCCGGAACAATGGAGCGAGCAACCAACTTGTTGAAAATCATACATACCGATGTGTGCGGTCCAATGAGTGTTGAGGCTCGCGGAGGCTACCGTTATGTTCTCACCCTCACGGATGACTTGAGTAGATACGAATATATCTATTTGATGAAACACAAGTCTGAGACCTTTGAAAAGTTCAAGGAATTTCAGAATGAGGTTGAGAATCAACGTGACAGAAAAATAAAGTTCTTGCGATCGGATCGTGGGGGTGAATATTTAAGTCATGAATTTGGCACACACCTTAGGAGCTGTGGAATTGTTTCACAATTGACACCGCCCGGAACACCTCAACGTAACGGTGTGTCCGAACGTCGAAATCGTACTCTGTTGGACATGGTGCGATCTATGATGTCCCTCACCGATTTACCGCTATCTTTTTGGGGTTATGCTTTAGAGACTGCCGCATTCACTTTAAATAGGGCTCCGTCAAAATCCGTTGAGACGACTCCATATGAACTTTGGTTTGGCAAGAAACCGAAGCTGTCGTTTCTGAAAGTTTGGGGTTGCGATGCTTATGTCAAGAAACTTCAACCTGAAAAGCTCAAACCCAAATCGGAGAAATGCGTCTTCATAGGATACCCAAAGGAAACTATTGGGTACACCTTCTACCACAGATCCGAAGGCAAAGTCTTTGTTGCCAAGAATGGATACTTTCTGGAGAAAGAGTTTCTCTCGAAAGAAGTGAGTGGGAGGAAAGTAGAACTTGATGAGGTGACAGTCACCACTCCTGGACCGGAAAGTAGCACAGCGCAGGAAACTGTTCCTGAGGTGCCTGCACCGACAAGGGAGGAAGATAATGATAATGATCATGAAGATACAGATCAAGTTGCTACTGAACTTCGAAGGTCCACAAGGGTACGTTCCGCACCAGAGTGGTACGGCAACCCTGTACTGGAAATCATGTTGTTAGACAACGATGAACCTTCGAACTATGAAGAAGCGATGGCGGGCCCAGATTCCAATAAATGGCTAGGAGCCATGAAATCCGAGATAGAATCCATGTATGAAAACAAAGTATGGACTTTGGTGGACTTGCCTGATGAGAGGCACGCCATAGAAAACAAATGGATATTTAAGAAGAAGACAGACGCGGATGGTAATGTGACCATCTATAAGGCTCGGCTTGTCGCTAAGGGTTATCGACAAGTTCAAGGGATTGACTACGACGAGACTTTCTCTCCCGTAGCGATGCTGAAGTCAGTCAGAATCATGTTAGCTATTGCCGCATTCTATGATTATGAGATATGGCAAATGGACGTCAAAACAGCATTCCTTAATGGCTTCCTCAAGGAAGAGTTGTATATGATGCAACCGGAAGGTTTTGTCGATCCAGAGAACGCTGACAAGGTATGCAAGCTCCAGCGCTCGATTTACGGGCTGGTGCAAGCATCTCGGAGTTGGAATATTCGCTTTGATGAGGTGATCAAAGCGTTTGGCTTTATACAGACTTATGGAGAAGCTTGTATTTACAAGAAAGTGAGTGGGAGCTCTGTAGCATTTCTCATATTATATGTGGATGACATATTGCTGATGGGAAATGATATAGAATTCTTGGAAAATGTAAAGGCCTACATGAATAAAAGTTTTTTAATGAAGGACCTTGGAGAAGCTGCTTACATATTAGGCATCAAAATCTATAGAGATAGATTGAGACGCCTCATTGGTCTTTCACAAAGTACATACCTTGACAAAATATTGAAGAAGTTCAATATGGATCAGTCAAAGAAAGGATTCTTGCCTGTTTTGCAAGGTATGAGATTGAGTAAGACTCAGTCGCCGACCACGGCAGAAGATAGAGAAAAGATGAGTGTCATTCCCTATGCCTCGGCAATAGGTTCTATCATGTATGCCATGCTGTGTACCAGACCTGATGTGAAACTTGCCATAAGTTTGGTAGGGAGGTACCAAAGTGATCCCGGTACAGAACACTGGACAGCGGTCAAGAACATCCTGAAGTACATGAAAAGGACTAAGGATATGTTTCTCGTTTATGGAGGTGACGAAGAGCTCGTCGTAAAGGGTTACGTCGATGCTAGCTTCGACACAGATCTGGATGACTCTAAGTCACAAATCGGATACGTATATATTTTGAATAGAGGGGCAGTCAGCTGGTGCAGTTGCAAGCAAAGCGTGGTGGCAGCATCTACATGTGAAGCGGAGTACATAGCTGCTTCTGAAGCAGCACAGGAAGGAGTCTGGATGAAGGAGTTCATCACCGACCTAGGAGTCATTCCAAGCGCGTCAAGCCCGATGACTCTCTTCTGTGACAACACTAGTGCTATTGCTATTACCAAGGAGCCCAGGTTTCACAAGAAGACCAAGCACATCAAGCGCCGTTTCAACTCCATCCGGAATTATGTTCAGGATGGAGACATAGATATTTGTAAAGTGCATACGGATCTGAATGTAGCAGACCCGTTGACTAAACCTCTTTCACGAGCAAAACATGATCAACACCAGAACTCTATGGGTGTTCGATTCATCACAATGTAACTAGATTATTGACTCTAGTGCAAGTGGGAGACTGTTGGAGATATGCCCTAGAGGCAATAATAAAAGCATTATTATTATATCTCCTTGTTCATGATAATTGTCTGTTATTCATGCTTGAATTGTATTGTACGGAAACAGCAATACATGTGTGAGTACATAGACCAAAATGAGTCCCTGGTAGGCATCTAGTAGCCAGCTCGTTGATCAACAGATGGTCACGGTTTCCTGACCATGGACATAGGATGTCAGTGATAACGGGATCACATCATTAGGAGAATGATGTGATGGACAAGACCCAAACTTGAGCATAACACGAGATCGTATAGTTCGTAATGCATAAGCTTTTCGGTGTCAAGTATTTATTCCTTAGACCATGAGGTTGTACAACTCCCGGATACCGTAGGAGTGCTTTGGGTGTGCCAACCGTCACAACGTAACTGGGTGGCTATAAAGGTACGCATCGGGTATCTCCGAAAGTGTCTGTTGAGTTGGTACGAACCGAGACTGGGATGTTGTCACTCCGTATGACGGAGAGGTATCTCTGGGCCCACTCGGTAAGACATCATCATAATGAGCTCAATGTGACTAAGTAGTTAGTCACGGGATGATGGATTACGGATCGAGTAAAGAGACTTGCCATAACGAGATTGAACAAGGTATTGGGAATACCGACGATCGAATCTCGGGCAAGTATCGTACCGATGGACAAAGGGAATAACATACGGGATTGAGTGAATCCTTGACACGGTGGTTCATCCGATGAAGATCATCGAGGAACACGTAGGAACCAACATGGGTATCCAGATCCCGCTGTTGGTTATTGACCGGAGAGTGGTCTCGGTCATGTCTACGTGTCTCCCAAACCCGTAGGGTCTACACACTTAAGGTTCGGTAACGCTAGGGTCGTAGAGATTAATGCACGTGGAAACCCGAAAGTTGTTCGGAGTCCCGGATGAGATCCCGGACGTCACGAGGAGTTCCGGAATGGTCCGGAGATAAAGATTGATATATGGGAAGTCCAGTTTCGGCCAACGGGTGATCTTCCGGGGTCACCGGGAGCGTCCCGGGACCACCGGAGGGGCCCCGGGGGTCCACCGGGTGGGGCCACCCCTCCCGGTGGGGCCCCCAGGCCGCAAGGGGATGTGTGCAGCCCCCTGGGCTGGCGCACCACCAAGGGAGGCCCACCTCCCCTGCGCCTAGGGATTAACCCTAAGGGGAGGGGGGGCCACCACTTGCCTTGGGGGAGGGGGACTCCTCCCTGGGCGCCGCCCCCCCTTGCAGATTGGATCTGCAAGGGGCTGGCGCCCCCCTGGTCCCCTATATATATGTGGGGGGGAGAGGGCAGCCGCACCTCAGCCCTGGCGCCTCTCCCCCTCCCGTCACACCTCCCAACTCCTTTGCAGGGCAGCCCGGCGAAGCCCTGCTGCGATCTCCACTGCATCCGTCATCACGCCGTCGTGCTGCCGGATCTCTGACGACTTCTCCTCCCCCCTTGCTGGATCAAGAAGGAGGTGACGTTGCTGCACCGTACGTGTGTTGAACGCGGAGGTGCCGTCCGTTCGGCGCTAGATCATCGGTGACGAAGAACGTGAAGAGTACGACTACTTCATCCTTGCTTCGTTGAAAGCTTCCGCACGCAATCTTCATAACGGTATGTAGATGCACTCTCAGTTGCTCGTTGCTAGATGTCTCCATAGATGGATCTTGGTGAAGACGTAGAAATTTTTGGATTTATGCTACGTTCCCCAACAATAGGTGCACTAGTTCGGCGAAGAGATGTTAAATGGCAAGTGATATGGATGGCAAAACAAAGTAATATAAATCTGTAATAAAAAGTGCAGCAAGCAAACAAGTGGTAAACGTGAGCACAAATGGTATTGCAATGGTGGAAACAAGGCCTAGGCTTCATACTTTCACTAGTGGCAACTCCCAACAACATTAACATAATCGAATCACATGATATTTCCCACAAAACATGCAATGGAGACGCACCCGGAGGTCATTCCTCCGTGGTCAAGAGAGGACGAGAATTATTTAGGGCTACAAAAGCACACCTCAAAGTTCGTAGTTCTCAATCTAAGGATTTCCCAATATCACCGCGGCCATCCAAAGAGAGTCCCACAATCACCACAACATATCTAAAGGATAGTCAAAGACAAGCACCAAGAGACTCTCAATCTTCAATCAACACACAAGAGAGGTAATCACTCATGAAAATATTTTTCTAATCCATGTCCAATAAACCGCTGTCACCTTGGTCTCGGGGATTATACTAGATAAAGACAAGTGAGTACATCAATCCAATACATAGAGGAAGGGGAAATATCATGGGATCACCCTAGATTAACATAGCCTATGATCACAACGAAGATCACATCATGGGAGAGAGAATTGACCACATAGCTACTGGTAGAAACCTCAGCCCCGAGGAGGAACTACTCCCGCATCATGGAGGGAGGAAGCAACGTCGATGGAGATGAATCTGGGGGCACTTCCCCATCCTGGCAGGGTGCCGACACAGGAATTCTGGTCCCCCGAAGCTTGATGGCGATGGCGGCGGAGATCGGGATTGCGTCTGGAGAAAAGGGGTCTGGAATCAGGGTTTCTGCGACGCGGTGTAAATATATGCCAAAGGGGGTTGCCAGGGGAGCTAAGGGGGGCCCAAGCGCCCCCCCCCCCCCCCTGGCGCGGGCAGGAGGGGGGCCGCGTGGGCAGGCCGCCTGGAGCCCCTGTGGCCCCCCTCTGGCCCTACTTTGGCCGCAAGGAAGCTTCCGGGACGCTGATTTTTTATATACTTTTTCCGGGATTTTTCGGGCAGTTCTCGTAATGGGAAAACCTGAAATACAAAAACAGCAGAAAACAGAAACTGGCACTGGGGTGCACTGAGTTAATAGGTTAGTCCAAATATGATCAAAAGTGTATGGAAGTGTATAAATATCATAGCAATATCACCCAAAAGAGGCATGGAGCAAGCAGAAATTATAGATACGTTTTGGACGTATCACATGCTTCTTCATATTATTAGTCATAGAATATTTTCCAGTCAGTCCTATCCTCTCAACCCAGATGGGCCGTGGAGGGTTGTCGACACTGGCGGAGCCATGCCAAGGTCGGATGGGCCGTGACCCGCCCAGGATTGAAGAAAAATATATTTTATATGAAGCCCAGCCCAGAACGGTACACTGAATTAAAGTTTGATGGGAGTGTTTCTACTCTCTGGCCTGCCCAACTTTTTTTAGGAAGCTCCGCCACTGGTTGCCGAACACTGTCTTAAAAGCATGAAGCATGTGAACACCACATGCAACAAAGTGTGTTCTAAAGCACATGATAAAGCATTAGTTTTGGTCACTGTATGTAATGGAAAATAGGAAATTCAATCAAAGTGGTCAGGCTAAAAAAAGCATGATTCAGAGAGACGAACAATCATCCAAAGAAAACGTAGAGTCAAACTCTGTAGCAATGACCCTTACAATGTGCTCTCTCTATTTGTGCATGCCTGCACTTACATATACTCCCTCCGTTCCCAAATATTTGTCTTTCTAGACATTTCAAACGGATACAACATACAGATGTATGTAGATATATTTTAGAGTGTAAATTCACTCATTTTGTTTCGTATGTAGTCACTTGTTGAAATCTTTAAAAAGACAAATATTTAGGAACGGAGGGAGTAGTATTCATTGTTTCTCCATTAATCAATGATGTAATTACTAATAGATCAATACAAAGCGACCAGATCAGATATGTACCTGGATTTGGATGTGAACTATTAAGTTTCTACCAATATACAACTCCTACTTTTAAGATATGACCCTTTTAGGATACGAAATGCAACTGTATTTACCATGTATTTAGCAATTTCAGATCTTTCTTCCCTTCAACTCCAATGGATTGATGGCATCATTTGAACACTTACAAAAATGAAATAAACTTACTGAAAATCTGTAGCCTTATTGTTGTATAAAAATAATAATGTAATTCAGATCTTGTATAGCTCAAGTACACCATGCAGCCTTAATTATTGGACTGGAACATATTACCATAAGTCATCAAACACTATTGGCATAAATCCAAGAAATCTTAGAAGGTCGTATTATGCTGAAGTGTTAAATGTATAAAATATTCAGAACCAACACATCTTAATTCTGAGAGGTAGAAAGGGCAGATATACAATAAAAGATAATCTGAGACTTAGCATTTGTAACAAAGAATGTGCACACAACATCCAAATCTTCTCCATGAGTAACATCAGCTAATGTCATTGGCTAACACTCGATCAATAAATATTAGCTTAGGTAAAACGGAAAAACAATCGCTAAGGCATCATGTAAACATAAGTATGATCTGTCCGCAATGTGACTTTATTCTCTGGTGTTTGACTCTAATGGAAGGAACTCAGCCCAACTGAAATGATTTTGTGGTCTGCCGAGATGCAGATCAGATCTCTTTCCCTAGTTCCCTTCATTTGGCTCATAATCAAGTGACGAGTATTATTCCCGATATAGACCTAAAAACCTGTTTTTATTTTAGAGCAGGGAATTTAGGATAAGGATTACATGCCTCCATAGTGAGTGCAGGAGTGTAGTTCGTCCACTCCACAACCTCTCCGACGAAGATTGCCGCTCAATCTGCTTTAAACTTTCGTCTGTGTACACAATATGTTTCGATGCATCAACCATCTTTCGGATGACAATTGATTCCATTGTCCTGAAAATACATGGAGTTAGTTGAAACTAAGGGATCCAAAGATTGGAGGGGAATCAAATCGAGGGAGGGTAAGCGGAGAAATTTCATGAAGATTTTGACTTAACGCCGCCGCCACCCTCGGGCCTCACCTGGATTTTGGGGACAGAAGGGAAGGCTTCACTCGTCGGCTCGTGTGGCTCGGCTTTTGAGCGCTGCTCACGCTCGGGCCGTGCGTGGAGGAGCTCCCTGCGCTAAGTTCACTTGCAGACTCTGCAAGGAAGTCGGCATCGGTAGGGGGTGCACCCGCTGGTGCGTGATAGCTGGAATGTAAACATATACTATTAGAGCTTAAAAGAAACTCAAAGTTCTTTGGGTTCATGCTAGAGATCGCAGTGCTTGCAGTGCTGATGAACCACTGCTTGTCACCAAAGCAGACAAAGGCAGGGGTCTCCTGTATGGATTACTCACTGACAACCACGTCGATGCCAAGTTGTCTTGCCATCACCACAATGCAGCCCTCGTCGCCTAAACTGAACCAAACCACACTCATATATTTTTGACCCGAAACTGTGAGGATTTCTTCTCACAATATATTTTTATAAATTTTCAGAGATTATAAGTACAACAACAAGCTGAGAGAAGCTACGAAAAGAAGCCAAAAGCAAGAAAAGGAAAAGCTAAGGTAAGCTAAACAAGAAGAAGAAGAAAACAACTGTACAAAGTTGTATTGCCTAATCTCAACTTATCTGAAAACCTGCAGTGATGAGGTAGAGCAGCATATGAATTCTTGTAGGCTCTGTGAAGAAGCCAGTTGAGCTCTTCCATGAATCTCCTTCTGCAAGCATATAGACTTGGTGGGATGACCTTCAAGATGAAGTCATTTATAGTATTCCAAACAATCTAGGAAATTAGAATAATGACAACCATGCCAATTAGAATAATCACCACACACATCTTCTGACTTGCCCTTGCAGCTCACGGCCACTTCTAGTAACACGATCAGATCGCAACCTACACCTGCAGAGACAGATAAATCCAGTCAAATACTCCACCTTCATAAATGGATCTCACCTGAAGTCGGTGTTCTTGGAGGCGAAGATGGAGAGGAACTGGTTGACGGAGATGCCGAGCTGCAGATCCCACCACGGGACGAGAACTTCAGCTTGTTGTGCTTCTTCTTGGACGCCAGCAGGCTGCAGCTGGATGATCCTCCCACTACAGATCAATGAAAATCAAGCATCCATCCACCGTCAGAAACATGTGGTAAATTCAGAACCACTAAGAAACATGTAAAATTCTTCTTACTGGCGCAGGGGAACCAGTGGTGGATGTCCCAGGCAAGGGGCGAGGCTGCGTCAATGTGGAGGTAGAGCACTTTCCCGTAGGCGTCGAGCGCCGGGTCGAAGCCGGCGTTGCTGAGGTGGTCGAGCTACTTCCAGAGCAGGTTGGCGGTGGGCGCCACTGACGATGCATAGTAGAACTACGTCGTCCCCGATGCGCGACCCCACGGCTCGCCACATGATGGCCTCCACCTCCGGCTAGTCGCAGTCGCGCAGCTCCACGCGAAGGCCGCGGTGGCCGATCCGCGACCGCGTGGCCGTAGTGGCCATAGGCGGTCACTGCTCCCTTCTCTCTCCCTCCGGCCTCTCATATCCTTCCTCCCGTCCTCCCTTTCCTCTGGGTCTGGTGAGATCCGGCAGGTTCTCGCTGGCCATGCCACCACAAGCCCGTGCAAGGTCGCCGCCAATCTCGTTTGCATCGTGGGCGACCAGTAGCTGGAGGCCAGCCGTGAAGGGTGAAGAAAGCCGTGGTGAGGAGGAGATGGGGGGCAGGAGGCGTCCGGCGGCGCGCGGTGAGGAGGTGTCGGGCGGGAGGTGAGAGGCAGGAGGCGGCCGGCGGCGAGGGGGGCGGAGCGCCGCGAGCCAGAGCGTGGCTGCGTTTTTTTCTTCGTACCGGTTTGATCTGGACCGCGGGTTGAATATCGAAAGATACAGGGACTTTTCTGCAAAAGCACCGGCGACGTACGACCAGAAGCGATCGCTGGTTTATTAGCAGAGAAAAAATAGAGATAGGCTCTTGTAGCATCTCATTATGGATTTGATGTGCGTACATGCTTGACATGGGCGTGACCGTAGTGCAATGTCTTGGATTGCCACCCATGCCTCCTTCGTGGAGTTCTTTTCGACAAGGTGTTGTATCACATCGTTCCGCATGACAGAATTCTCCTTAGAGCAACTCCAATGGTTTCCTTCAAAATCTTCCCGCAAAACCAGTTTTTTATTTTGTTCTCTGTAACTTTTAGGATGTGGTTGGTTCAGAAAATGGTAACGTAAATGGTAAGCGAATCAGATCAAGCCGGGATCAGGGGTGTAACAGAAAATTCGCTAGTTTGTTTGTTTCACGCCTATTAAGGTATCAAACAATGCCAGTTCGAGGAGGAGAACAACTGCATCAGATCTGGACCTCGGGCGCTACCTCGAGCAGTGAATATGAACGGCAACCACTGCTACTACTTCAACGGCGGCGCTGCTCCTCCTCTCACGGCCCCTTCGCCGGCCGTGATTGGGGCCTACCTCGAGCAGTGAAGAAGACAATGGAGAGATTGGGGGCCTACCTTGAGCAGTGAAGAGGAAGACGATGGGGAGATTGGGGGCTGGCGGCTGGCGTTGCATATGCGGAGAAAACGAGGGCAGAAAGTTCGCTCGTGCTGTCTCATGTTTCGGTAAGGTGACCTGTTTACGGTCAGGGTTGGGCGTAATCAGAGTTGCGCTGGGCTACAATCCGTTTAGGTGGTACATGGGTTACCGGTCCGAGCTATCCAAACAAGCGTAAGGGTATCAACTGACGCTGTAATTAGGTGACGGCTAAAATTAATCGAACCAAACACATTCTTAGGGGAACTTGTTTAGGAGCAAATTTTGTCAGTCATGTAAACTTCTTTCCCTAAATTTATTTTTATTTTATTCCTATTGAAAAAACTATCTAAATGGCCTAGGGCCTGCCAGTCAGTGACATGGGTGATGGTCACAGGTGGGCGGCGACGCGGACGCGTGGTGGCTGCCGGAGAGAACCGGCACGAGCAGCAGTGGCACGACCACGTCCTGGCTTGGCGGCGTTCCGACGAGGTTCCTGCGGGCCGCACGTGAACGTTTAAGACGGTTACAATTCCGCCAAAATACTACGGGAAGAACATCGTCCCGCAAACCTGCGAGGGGAGAAGACCATCTTTTACGAAATAATGCAAAATTAAGGCCAGATTGCCGGAATTGTTGGATGATTTTTTTGCCCTAACTAGTCATGAACAACGGTTATTATTTTAGAGGGAGGGGAACTGTTGGAGGTTCACTTACACCGTGGCCACCGCCGCCGCGCCCGCGACTTGCTTGTCTCCTAAATTCACCGACGACATTACCTTCTGCTTCTGCTTGCTTTCCAAGATCACGGACGGACACCCTAGCTACCTCTGATACTAATTGTTTGCCTAGGTCCGAACGTACGTCTCTCGCTCGTAGACGACTTGATTCCGCGGAGAGCACGTACGTACGTACCAAAGTTGGCTGCCTTCTGGCCGAGTGCTTTCCGGCTAGCAGCAAGCCAGCAACCCGGCCCGTGGATCGATCATGCA
Organism: Secale cereale; assembly: GCA_902687465.1. Taxonomy (NCBI): domain Eukaryota; kingdom Viridiplantae; phylum Streptophyta; class Magnoliopsida; order Poales; family Poaceae; genus Secale; species Secale cereale. The sequence goes on from LR738713.1 coordinate 629,053,268, forward strand.
TGGGGCACATCGTGAAGCACCGGCTGGAAACGCAGGGATACCGGAACACGTACGTACACACACGGAGACACGAGTGGATGGCCACAGACACCACCGACTGCATCGTGGTTAATCCTACCACTGAGCACCGCGCCGACGCCAGGCTGCCAGCGGCGCCATGAATACGGTGGTTGGCCGGAAGCAGAGAGGACGCGTGCAGCAGCGTCATCAAAGCCCCGGATCTGTGCTGCAGTCGGAGTGTCAGACGACATGTTCGCTGGCAAGGTCAGATCAGATGGGGTGGGCAGCCAGGGTGGGCGCCGGGGCCGGGTGATGGCTGGCGGCTCGTTTTGGCTGGTAGAGGGGTTTTACTTTTTTTTTTGAAGAAAGAGGGGTTTCCCCTTCGATTTCCACTAAAGGAAACCAAAAACGAGCTACAAAAACCTGTTCACTGCAATCAAGTTAAGCACAACAAACTAGGGAAACTAGAACTAATACCTAGGAGCTAGGACCTTGGAACCAAACACAAAGCAAAGGGCGGCGCTACGCGTCGGCCGCAGACACGTTGTAATGATTCGCCGGCTGGACATCCATTGGATCAGAGGCTGACACCTCTTTAATTCCCGCAACAACGGCTCTGTTTCAGAAACAGAATCTCATGTCCGTCGTCTCCAACAGAGCTGCGCCCAGTACGATGCCGCCCCAAACCACTGCAAAAAATCAGCTGCCGCCGACGCGTGGGGGCACTTAATCCTTGCTCCCTTTTGTCGTATTCCTGCAACAAGATATTGTTGCAAAATTTGCAAGAACATCTCCGGCATCTTCCCTAGATTCCTGCAACAAGATCCGTGTTGCAAAAATCGGAACAACATCCCGGGCCTCATCTATGCATTCCCGCAACAAGACCATTGTCGCAAAAAAAAATCTATGTATTCCTGCAACAAAATCCTTGTTCCAAAAATTACAACCTCTTCGCCGTATTCCTACAACAAGACCAGTGTTGCAAAAATTCCGCCTGAAGCACTTGTAGTATCATGTTGTGAATTTCATCGAAACCTCGATGGTGAGTAACACACACATGTAGCATCCGGGGCCTAGCCTACAGCGCCGAAGCCTTGAATTAGGCTTGTAATGGATCTGGACAACAAGGCATGTCCCATGCATGAGGCTTGTCCACGATGCAGCAACATAGTATAGAGGAGAGGTGAGATGAGAGAGATGGATGAGCAGCACCGGCTCAAGGAGAGAGAGTGGGGGGAGATGGAAGCAGACGGGGTGGACAAAAGGAGAAGAAAACGATTCCACCGAGAAGCTTCAGGAATAGGAGCGCGTGGATGTTGGCGAGAGGATAAGAACAAGTTGGTCCCGCGAGGACACGCGTCCCAAGCGTGAGGAGGCGGATGAGCCATGAAAGATCAGTCGGTTGAAGCTAATCATTTCCCCAAAACAAAAGCGCCAAACTGCCCAAAAACCAGACCAGTCCTAGCCCCATCAAGGTTTATCCTTCTTTTCCAAGAAAAACGCACACAATGTCACCAGACGAGTACCAGTTACCAGGTTTAGTACAGACACAAACAGGAACAACATAAATGTAAAAGGAACATTCAGAGAGTGAAGGGCAGGGCTGGTGGAGGGGTTGGGAGCTACTGACGCTGGTTAGTGCTCTCTGTCTGAACGATCGACACACAAGAGTAGTTGAGTAACCTTTACACCAAGCCAGACGTCGTTCGTCTCGTCTCGCAGTAAAAACGGCACGGAAACAAAAAGCCAAGAGAGTTGCTACGTGAGGCGTACTAGATCATACTCCTCATGTGTACTGTACGCCTCACGCGTGATTCCAGTACTACTACTGAATTTTCGTGGAGTAGTACTGATTCTCGGATACAATACTACGTACTACTACAACACAAGGATCAGGACCATGTGCAGTTCATATTTCTGACGGCTACTGCCATCAGTACACGACGGAGTGCATGTACATATTACACACTTGAGCTGTCGTTGCTTTCAGAAACCGCGTCCGATCTGGACCAAAGTCGGGATGCTGTATCTGCTACGCTGTGCAACCAGCCTGTGTCTAATACTGACACTCGGCTAATTAAAGCAACTCTGTATTACTGTAGTGACCACCGGTCCAAACATATAAATGTACGGATGCGTTTTTCCAGTTAGTTTCCTTTATCATTCCGGCCAGAGATTTGCTGGATCATAACATAACATCAGTTATCATCACCGCCCTCGGCGCCTTGTCCCGAGTGACGGTAAGGCCGACTGATTCGCCTTTTTAAAAAGGACTGATGAGAGTGAAATTAGTCTTTTTAATAGGACATTATTTATAGTTGGAAATGATATTTCCACAAGATTCTGGGAAGATACATGGTTAGGGGAGACGCCCCTCGCACTCCAATATCCTTCTCTCCATAATATTGTTCAGCGAAGAGATGCTTACGTTTCAACAGTATTACAGTCCAATCCTCTTAGTGTTCTTTTCAGGAGGACGTTAGCGAAAAACCGTTGGGAAGCTTGGCTCCATCTTGTGAGAAGATTGATGGATGTCCATCTTTCTCAACAACCCGATCAGTTGCGCTGGAAACTAACTAAGAATGGAGAGCTTTCGGTTAAATCCATGTATTTGAATGTTATCAACGCTAGTACTATTCCTCTTTCGAAACATGTTTGGAAAGTCAAAGTGCCTTTAAAAATTAAAGTGTTTATGTGGCTTGTCCTTAAACAAGTCATTCTAACTAAAGACAATTCGGCAAAACGCAACTGGACAGGATATACAAGATGTAGCTTCTGTGATAGTGATAAATCCATTAAACACCTCTTTCTTGACTGCTCCTTGGCAAAAAAATTGAGGTGGTCGGTCCACATAGCATTTAATATTACTTCTCCGGATACTATCAACACGTTATTTGGAACGTGATTAGATGAGATAGATCCAGAAACAGCAAGACATATCCGTGTATGAGTATGTGCTTTATTATGGACAATTTGGAACTACAGAAATGACTTGGTTTTTAGTAGAACAATAAATATTCATTTCTTGCAGGTTATTTTCCGGACCACTACACTGATACGTATGTGGTCGCTACTCACTCCGACGGAAGCCAGGGAGCGTTTGGTTAGCACGGGCTATCTTCAACCCGTTTGGATGGCGGTCATGTAATAAGATAGATATTTAGTTTTCTATCTTAATTTTTGCCTGCCGGTTGTGGCTATCCTATTTTTGTGTTCATGCTTTTTGTGAGGTTTTTTTCCTTTTTTGAGACCTGAAGACTTTTGTTAAATCTTTTGATTATCAATAATATGGCCGTATGCATATGCACCGGCTTTCGTCTACCACGGTCCCGTGACCTCACCTGGCCAAGCCTGCTCAGGCTCCGGCTCAGGCCTTGGCGCCTTAATCCACGCTCGGCGCTCTCAGCAGCTCTCAGCGGCTCACCCATACTCGAGGGTTGCGCAGGTTCTTCGAACTCAGCCGTCCTCATGGCCCGACGGGGGCTCATGACGCCATTGAGTCAGGACCACTTCGTCTCAAGACATCGCAGCACATAAGCTAAGTAATCTCACCCATACCAAAAACGTGATAGCAAGTTCTCGCTTCATACATATGTCATAGTCCATTGCACGCCTTCTCGAGGCAACTTAAAATTTTGACACAGGAAGGAAGTGAAGAAAAAAAGAAGAGGCGAAGGCCGCTCCCACTCAGTCGGAGTCTCCCAACTCCTCCCGCTTCAGCGAGCCATGGCGGTGCGGTGGCTCGTTGTAGCCGCCGCTGCTGGAGGAGCTGCTGCTGCCGCAAGGGGGGACCCGCGGCGCCCCCCAGGACGAAGATCGTCTCCGGAGGAGGAGCTGCTCCACCGGACGCCATCCCCGTCGTCCTCTTCGTCATCAGCTTCAGGACAGCACCCAAGGCGCCTTCCTTCTTCCGAGAAGACCCCGACGAACAGTGTTGAGGCGTCATCGTACCTGAAGTAGAGCGTACACCTCCCCTGCAGCCGGAGTGCGCGTGCAAACAATTGCCAGCCACGCTCCAAGAACACGTCGCCTGAGGGAGCCACATCAACCTCCACCCAGGACGCACCACTACAGCAGCCATCGGTCTGCAGCCAGACGCCGCCGGGGCCTCCGACTGGTAGCATGTTCCCGAACGAGCGGGGAAGCCGGAGCCACGAGCCACCAGGATTCTCCGCCCACACCACGAACTCTGACGACACGTCGAAGGAATGGAGCTGCGGGCGCGAAGGACGCACGACCGCCAAACGCTGCCTCGCGCCTCCTCTCCTACCACGGCCGCGACCACCTTCACCGCGGGAAGAAGCATCGCGCCTCTCACCGGCGACGGGACCCGGAAGGCCTCGCCCGCTCCCTCGAGGAGTCGCTGCGGGTGCAACGACATGCTTGCGGGGACACCCGCGGCCCCTCTTCGACGGCGGCGAGACCAAATCCTTCGGGGCCTTCCCTTTCTCCGCGACAGACGACTTCCTCGGCGGAGCCATGGAGATCTCGCAGCAGGAGGGAGAGCGGAGAGCAAACGAGGAGGCAGGTGGCGCTGGCAAGAAGATGGCTTGGGGGCTTCCCCTAGTCCCATTTATAGGGCGGGGGAACCCAACCGCCAGTCACTCGCGTTGCAGCCATAACAGCCCCGTCGTCTGCGCCGGGGAGTTGTCAAGTCACACGGTTACCAAGACTGCGTGGGGAGCGGAGTCACCACGTCCCATCCAACCGTCACGCGCCAGCCTGGCCCGCAACCTTTTGGGGCCCGCGGCGCTTCGTCCTTGACTAAGGCTTCGCCTCGAAGCCAACTACATGCGCGCCTTGGGCCCGGGGGCTACCGTCGGCGTCCTGGGAACCAGGGTACCCAGACTTGCCTGTCTACGGGCCGCAGCGCGCTCCTGCCGCGGCCTGGTATGGCCCAGCTGATCGACCAACTGCTCAAGACCCTCGCGAGGGGGCTGGACCTCGCGAGGAGAACGATGTCAAGACCTCCTCATGAGTGGCCTCGGCTAGGTTGCTCCGGAGGGGCGGAGAATCCAAGGCCAAGCCTGCCTCAGGAGGAGGTAGTGACGCAAGCAGTGACGCACCGCGCCAGCAGGTGCTAGCGCGTGCCAGCGGCGCAGTTGCCATTTCGGTGCAAAGGAGACAGCGCAGGCGCAGGTTCCCGAGGAGTGGGACAAAGGTTTCCCCTTTGGTGCAACAAGACCGAAGACCGCAAGGACGACAAGGAGGATGTCACCACCGAGCCCCCACCGCGTCATCGCCTGGTCCTTTTCCAGGCGAAGATCGCTTTTGTCAGGACAAGAACGTCCTTGTGTTCCCGCTCAACTGGCCGTTGTGGGATCCCTTCCCGCCTAAACATTTCGGGGGAAGAGGACCCTGGCCGCCTATATAAGTAGCTAGGATCTCCACTATGGAGGAGAGGGAGGATCAGATCCAGAAACTCTGCCCTCGCACAAAGGAGCAAGAACCCTTGCCTCCTGACCCTCCTGGGCTCTCCTCCTGAATTCCTAACTCCAGGAGGCCGCTTGAGGCAGATGCGCCTAGGCCCGGGGCAGGGCCGCAGCGGACGCCCACGGCCGGCGCTCCATTTCCCGCTGTGACGTCCTTCGGACTCGCCTCGACCGGAGACTGCCGTGCCTCCCCTTCAGCCACCTCAGGAGCCAGCGGCGCCTCGGCACCTTCCGCCACCTCCGTCGACACCGACGCCCGTGCTTCATCCGTTTGCTCCGGGGGCGGAGTGGACCCTAGATCGGGGGCTCCACTTGACGCATACGCCCCGGAAGGGAAGTTGGGCTCGCGAGCCCTAGCACCACCACCAAGGGATCGTCATGAGGATCTGAGGCGCCCTCCGGCAACAGTCCCCACGCATCAAAGCGGGGCATCTTTTCAGCGAAAGCTCTTCCGGCCACAGGAGCCAAGTACAAGGGAGTCGCGGAGACAGGGCGCGCTTCGGGCACTCCGCCGACGAGTAGCCGCAGCAACCCTTGGAGCGTCTCAGGGGGAGCTGCTTCCGCTGAAGATGCGCACGATCATCAAGACCGGAGAGGGCCCACATTGGGCGAGAGTGGCGTTGAAGCGGGGCGACACGTAGGACAAGGAAGTCCCTCACCACCATCGCCAGGGTCAACCCATTCCTCCTCAGGCTGGCCAGCCGACGCATAACTGGTTCCGCCCGCGGATCCGAGAGGGCCTCATGCTCCCAGCCCGAGTTCGGCACTGCCGGCTCGTCGGGAAGGTGGAGCTGGGGGCTGTACGCAGCAGCATCAATGTACACCCACTGCCGACAAAACCCTGTCGTGGTCGGGTGGAGCGAGAAGTCGATTCCGGAGGCAGCAGCCGCCTCCACCACGCGCAGCGACACGCACCCCGAGCGCTGCCCCCTGTCGACCAGGTGGAGGGCGAAGAAGTGGCGAAGCAGGGCCACGGACGGGGAAACACCGACGAAAGCTTCGCACAAAAACGCAAAGCCGGAGAGGAGGATGATGGACCCAGGGTCCAGGTGCAGCGCCCGAATCTGGTAATGCGTGAGCACCGTAGAAGAAGGCAGAAAAAGGGGGGATGAGACCCCCGAAGATGGCGTGGAGGTGGAGCTGGATGTTATTGGCGCCTAGCTCCACCGTCAGCTGGGAGGCAAGCCAGACCCGGGTCGGCCCCCACTTGTTAGATGCGTCGGCCAAGGCACGGCGCACCTTGTCCAAACCTTCCCGATTCACCACGAAGGAGCGACCCAGCGCCGGCTCGAGCACCGGCGGCGTTGTGGCAGGTTCGCCGGCTCCCCTCTTCTTCACCCTGCGCGGCATGGCGGGAAGGAAGGAGGGGGTAGAGAAGGCAAGGAAAGGGAGGAAGCGATTGAAGGGCAAGAAAGCAGGGGCGGCAGCAGGAAGTCCGCCTATCAGTTGTGCGATTGGCAAAACACACGACTGCCAAGACTGCGTGGGAAGCGGAGTCGCCTACGTCCCATCCAACCGTCGCGCGCCAGCCTGGCCCTCAGCCTTTTGGGGCCCGCAGCGCTTCGTCCTCGACTAAGGCTTCACCTCGAAGCCAACTCCGTGCGCGCCTTGGGCCCGGGGGCTACTATCAGCGTCCTGGGAACCAGGGCCCGCAGACTTGCCTGTCTGCGGGCCGCAGCGCGCTCCTGCCACAGCCTGGTACTGCCCAGCTGATCGACTAGCTGCTCAAGACCCTCGCGAGGGGGCTGGACCTCGCGAGGAGAACGACGTCAAGACCTCCTCAGGAGCGACCTTGGCTAGGTTGCTCCGGAGGGGCGGAGAATCCAAGGCCAATCCTGCCTCAGGAGGAGGCAGTGACGCAAGCAGTGACGCACCGCGCCAGCGGGTGCCAGCGGCGCACTTGCCGTTTTGGTGCAAGGGAGACAGCGCAGGCGCAGGTTCCCGAGGAGCAGGACAAACGTTTCCCCATTGATGCAACAAGACTGAAGACCGCAAGGACGACAGGGAGGATGTCACCACCGAGCCCACCACCGCGTCATTGCCGGATCCCTTTGCAGGCGAAGACTGCTTTTGTCAGGGTATGAACGTCCTTGTGTTCCCGCTCAAAATGGCCATTGTGGGATCTCTTCCCGCCTAAACATTTCGGGGGAAGAGGACCCTGGCCGCCTATATAAGTAGCTAGAATCTCCACTATGGGGAGGGAGGATCAGATCCAGAAACTCTGCCCTCGCACAAAGGAGCAAGAACCTTTGCCTCCTGACTCTCCTGAGCTCTCTTCCTGAGCTCAGGAACCACTGTATTCATCCATATTCAAGCGCTCCCGAGGCCAATCCACCAAAGTAGGAAGTAGGGTTTTACACCGCAAGATGGCCCGAACCTGGGTAAACTCGTGTGTGCTTTATTTGTTGTTCGTTTGAATCTCTTCACTGGACGAGGACGAGACGCTAGGTAGACATGAGTGAGAGAGATTTTCGTTCACGCCCCTATGTTCGAATTTCTTGGGTTTGCGGAGCCTGTAATCCGACATTTGACGCTCCAGGTACTCAGGCTGCAGAGATCGGGGACAAACCCCCTTTTTGAAAAAAAAAACAGCCGTCAACGCATCATGATATCAGTATTAGACAGTGACGCCCTCTAAACCCCATCATCTGCTCATATATATTGCGGCGGCAGCAACGAATCCACCAAAAAAGTCCAATTGATTTATCAGGCACTCAGGCTGCATCACATCCTTGAGATCATGAGCGGATTTGGGCCCCAGGCAGCCCAAGCCATTGCCTGGGACGTGGCAAAATTCCTGGGCCTAAATAAAAAAATTGGCCCGGGACGCAGCCCAGCCCCAAGCCCAGGCAGCCCGGGCCAACTGGCCCAGGCTCCTAGGCGGCCAGGCCAACCCCCATCGCTGGCCGCAGCGGCTCACCCATCCGTCACCACCGCATCGCACAACTCTCGGCCCCCGACCTGATGAACCCTAGGAATCAGTCCGCCGACGCCCGACGTCGCTCGCCACCCGTCGTCGCCGGTCGGCTCCGTGCCTCCGTCCGCGCCCCCCCGGATCTCCCCCTTCCAGCGCCCTGCGCCCCCCGATCTCCCCCTTCCCTCGCCCTCAACACCCGCCCCTCCTCCCTTGCTGCGCCGTTGCGGGCCTGCGGGCTGCGGGCCAGCGGCTTCTGTCTAGTTCGCCAACTCCGACGAGGCGGCGAAGGCGGAAGGCGGAGCGAGGCTGCAGCCTGCAACTGGCCTGCAGCAGCCCGGCGTCCAGCGAGGTAATTTCCTCTTTCTGTGTACATTTTGAATTTTTGATGCTCTGTTTTTGTTAACAGAAGCCAAAATGTCAGTAACAATGATGATTTTAGTTGATAGATGCCACTGTTTGTCTGTTTGTTAGAGGTAGAAACAAATTTTGACATTGAGAAAATTTTGTTTCTCTACATTTGTACAGGAAACGCAAGATGAATAAAAGAAACAAGACATTGAATTCGTTTTTTCAAGTTCGAACCACCGAAACCGTAGAAACAGGTCCTTCAACTCAAACAGCTGATAATACCCCTAATGTTAGAGCTGAGCTCAAGCCCGGTGATGTTGAATCGGACCCCGGTAAGAGAATACCAATTGAGGAGTTAGATCCAGACATTAGAGATCTCGCTAGAAGGGAGTACATTAGTATGGTTCCTTGCCAACCAACTAATCATACATATGAAAAGATAAATGGTAGGAGCTTTCATGGCTATTTGTTCAATGATCATCGCGGCTGGTTGGAATATAGCATTGAAAAAAATCAGCCTTTTGCTTTTATTGTTTTCTGTTTAAGCAACCAAGAGCGGAAAACTATGGTATTGAAGCATTCACGAGAAATGGATTTAAATCTTGGAAGGATGGACCTAAAGTTTTTAATCAGCATGTTGGCAAGCATGATAGTGCTCATAATAAATCCAGGCAACATTATGAGGATTTTAAAAATCAAAGACAAAATCTGCCACATGTGTTTGATAGGGGTTCTCAGAAGCAAGAAGAAGAATACAAAGCTCGTCTCTTGATTGTATTGGGTATTGTCAAATTTTTGATACTATAAGCTCTTGCTTTTCGTGGTCATGATGAGTCTACTAGCTCAATGAATAAGGGTAAATTCAAAGAGTTGTTGGACTTGTTCATAAAGAAAGACCCAAAGGTGGCAAAATTATTTGGGGATGCAGAAGATAACCATAAGCTGACTTCACATAAGATACAATTGGATTTATGCAAGGCTTGTGCAAAAGAGACCACCAATGTCATTCTTGAGGAGACTGGAGATAGTAAATTTGCATTACTTGTTGATGAGTCGAGAGATGCATCTATGAAGGAGCAAATGGCTATGTGTTTGAGGTCAATACCTTTGCTCGTATTGTTGTGTGTGATATTTAGCCTTGTAGGTGTATTTTCTTAAAGTTTTTTTATATATTAATCATGTTCCTTTGTCTTATGTAGGTATCTCGGCAAACGAGGGGAGGTGATTGAGAGATTCATGGCAGTTGAGTATATTCCTGACACGAGAGCAACTTCACTGAAGATAGCTTTGAATGGTATGTTTGGTACTCTTGGTTTATCTATGTCTAATTTGAGAGGGCAGGGTTATGATGGGGCTTCAAACATGAGAGGGGAATTTCGTGGGTTGCAAAGATTGATCTTGGAGGAAAATCCTTATGCTCATTATATACATTCTTTTGCCCATCAGTTATAATTAGTGGTTGTTGCTGTTGCCAAGTGTTGTTCATCAGTAAGGGATTTTATTGAGTACACAAGCATGGTTGTTAACATTGTTCATGCATCTTGTAAAAGACATGACCAGTTAGCCCAAGAGCAACATGATGAAATAGTGCGCCAAATAGAGCATGTGGAACTTCTTGAGGGAAGAGGGAAAAACCAATTAACTAACCTTGCAAGACCTTGTGATACACGGTGGGGATCACATCACAAAACATTGTGTCATCTTGTTGAGATGTGGAAACCAGTTCTAAAGATATTAGAAAATCTACACAATGATGCAGATAATGTTTCCCAAAGAACCACAGCCGCGGGCTTGATAAAGCACATGGAGTCCTTCGAATTTGTTCTCATATTGCATCTTATGATTAGATTATTGGGCAAGACCAACAATCTGTCATAATGCTTGCAATTGAAAAATCAGAATATTGTACGTGCTGTGGGATTGATTAAAACCACATTAGATGATATTAAAGAGATAAGGCAGAATGGTTGGGATGAGCTCTTTAGAGAGGTAACAGACTTTTGTGTCAAATACAACATTGTAGTGCCAAAAATGGATGATACAAGAACTGCGAATGGACTTTCAGGACTTGGGGTGGGCAATTGGTAACTTACAATCATCATTTCAAAATTGAAATATTCAATGTGTTGCATGATCAACTTATTGTGGAGTTAAACAACCACTTTGCTGAAAGGTCTACACAATTGTTGAGATACATTGCTTGTCTTAATCCCAAGAATTCATTTGCCAATTATAATGAAGACAAGCTAGTAGATCTTGCTAATATGTATGCTGCTGACTTCTCTACATATGCAGCTACTTTTGTCCTTAGTAACCAACTAGACTCATTCATTCGGGAAGCAAAGAGTGTTAGGATGATCTCCTCCCGTTCGAGCCCAACGGGTCGAACGAGACCCTGATCTACGCGCCCTGATCGGGGGCGCCCAACCTCTTACTGGTTGGTGGGCCCCTATCGCCAGCGCAATATATAAAGAGGTGGGGTGCCGGGGCACGGATCACCAAGTTGACCGTGCACCCAACACCACCGAACACCCCCTACCGATCTAGGGTTAGCGCTCGGCCGACGGGAAGTACTCCACCACCGCCACATCTCACTCACCACCACACCACCATGGCGTCCGGCTCGCGATCTGCCGGACAAGGAGAAGGTAATCTACCGTGATCTATAGCCTACCCCGATCCATGGTTCTATCAATGGTATCAGGCCATGCTAGGCTATGTTTTTCGGTACAAAGAACACAGAGACAAAAACAGATTCCCCCCTCCCCTCCCCAAAGAACCCTAGAACAGGGCAAAGTACAAGGACTCACCGGAAAAGGGCCTTGGGCCCGCCGGCAAAGTGCGCCGCCGCAAGGCCGCGCCAACCCTCTCGATCTCGACGCGCATCGGCAAGCCGAGGCGTCGGAAGAAGGTATTACCCCTCACGGGGCAAAGAAAAGTC
>LR738713.1:629074757-629144590 GCA_902687465.1 Secale cereale
ACCCCCCCCCCCCACCCCCCCCCCCCAAAAAAACATCAATAAACCACATGTGCATGCTTAATTTACAACTCCGTCATATAGTGCCTCCAAAATGATGGATGCACCTAGGAGTAACTATAATACATATAATTGTAAGGAACAAATTCGAGTTAAAGAGTACTCAAACAAGCAGACTTGTAATCTGACGCCTCTCGTCAGTGGAGTTTATAGAATAACGGTGGTAGGTATAAGTATTTTCATAGATGCATTTCATCTTCCTTTTTTTTCTGCTATGTGTGAACTTGAACCGAAGTCCAACAAAAGGTAGAGCCATTTTAAGTTACATCTATCTTGATATTCCGTCAGTAAATGGCTACCTAATTAAGGATATAGCTTGACATTCGGTCGGAATACATGAGCAGTTGAGCACACCCTACTGACAAGCTAAGCTCAGTTCTTTGTAACACTACACGTAAACCTTCATTACACGAGCACACCCTATCAACCAAGCTAAGCTCAATTCTTTGTAACTACACACATAAAACTTCATCATGAAAAATAAAACAAATAGAGGTAAAATTATAAAATTATAGTCAGTTTCTTACCCAATTTTGTATCTAATAAAAAAATTGTTTTGCAGGCTCTGCTTGTGCAATGTCAGAGTTACAATAGAACTATTAAGCTTAGTTTGTCGGTCGACGAGAAAATAATTCCAGATTATGTTCAACTTATGGATGACTTTATTGAGTCTTTCGGGCACATTAAGGATGGAGCTTCAAGACTTTCAACGTCCGTCAAGCAAGAATAATCAAGATGCAGTTATGTTAGTGTGCTTCCTAAAACAGTATAATGACAGCAATATGCTCCTATATATTTGCTGTGTGTATCACGAGTCGCAACAAAGTAATTAAAAACAAGAACATGTACCAAACAAAGGTTGCAAAGTCAAATGTATTAATTACAGTAATATAGAGGACAATGATGCACGAACAGGGATAATATTATACTCATCTTACATCTTGCTTTTGTTTGTTTAACTTAGATTTTTGTTTTAATGCCAGAATGGATTTTGACCAACCCCCAATCTCTGATCAGAACCAAAAAAAATAAACTTCCTCTGTCACATTATGGAACGGAGGGAGTAGATTTTTTGGGTAAAAAATATAGATTTTTCTCCTAAAAAATTATAGATTTTTTTCGAGAGATAATGAATAACATACATATGAGAAGGAGAAAAGTTGATTATTTTTTAGAAAAGAAAGAGAAAGTTGATGCCATCAACACTTTAAATTTTCTTGGGGCACAAGCCTTGTTCGGAGTTTCACGGGCCATCACAGAACGTGGCCTATTTCATTCCCCTCTCGTTTCTAAAGAAAATTATTATCCCCCTCTCAATCTTGCCGCTGCCTACGGAGAAGGAAGAGAGTCGAATCGATCTCTCGTCGCTCATCATCGACAAGGACGACGACGTCGAGAACACCACGGAGGAGGAGGGCGACGACGACGATACCTCCACAGAAGAAGAGGACTACGGCGACCCCGGCCCACCTATCCACCCGGACGATCTGGGATCGCCTCCCGAGTTGATCCTCCTCGACGTCCGGGGCTACGTAGATCTCCATACCAACGCCACGACCACCTACGCGTACCGCTCTATGGGCCACGGCGCCATCAGGGTGACCTTCTGGGTAGCCAGCCCCGCCGCGCGTCTCCTGCTTCACCGTCCACTGCGACGGCTTGAGGCCCGACGATCTCCGTTAGCCCCGCATGGTCATCGCTGCCGAGGACGACATGGTCCTCCTCCGCATGAGGCGCGGAGTCCATGATGAGCAGCCTCCCCACGCTTCGCCCAACAGTTACAACGAGTACTTGGTCTACCAGGGAGTAAATGGCACTATCGGTCATAGAACTTGTGCGGTGGGTGCACTTTAGTCACACTACTCGCAAACCGGAAAAACTTATCACAGAACTTGTGTTTCGGGTGCACATTGGTCAAAACTGACTGACTCCGTTAGTTTTTTTTACAGTAAAATCCCTAAACTTTTCATATGGTTTTTTTTCTTGCAAAAAACACCACCATAGACGCCTACAAGGTGTTCGATGAAATGAAAGAACCTCCGCGTAGTTGTTGATGTGCTACACCGGCACTCTGACTTTGTCGTCCAGCTTCTGCACCAACACCGGGGATGCAGCACGTACGCGCAGACTGGAGCATGCACACACCACGCAGCACACAGTACATTCCACGAGCATGCACACAGCACACACCACATCACGCACGCAACACACATCAAGCCCACACATCCGTCTCCCTGACTACACGCCCTCCGTAGCTCCCACACAACAACGGCACGACGACTGACTTGCCCAGACACCAACGTGACGGTCCTTGTTGGAGATGCCCGGCGACCGAGCGGAACTCGCCCAGGAGCCATCCGTGATGACGACCCGCGGGCCTAGAGCCAACTCTGCCGGTTGTCGTGGGAGAAGGTGTCGTCGGCGAGCCCTTTAAGCAGGCCTGCATGTCGGCACGGCACCAAAGCGCACCGGCGGAGCCCCGGAGCAGGTTGAGCCCGACGACGTCCACACGTCCTTGCCCCTCATCCTAATGCCGAGGACGACGTGGGTGTCGTGCCTGTCGATGTAGGCGCTCGGCATACTCCCAGTGGCGACGGCATTCTTCCATGTGCGCGCACGGTGGCGACACGTTGCTGCCACCATCATCGTGGTCGCTTCGCGATGGGAAAAAGTCCATTCTAAACACTAAACTCGTAGAGGTTGGGCGAAATGAACCCCCAAGTCGAAATCCCGGTCGATTGCACTCTGAACTATGCAATCCCGGTCTAAATCGAACCCTGGCATCGTTTGGCAAACATGGATTGTCGATGTGGCAAAGGATGGCCGGGATTTGTGGCATTTCGCACGGCGCACATTCTGCTCCCCATTGGGCCGGCCCGCTATATTTTTTTTTCTGTTTCTTTATACATTCTGTCTATTTCCTTTTTAATTCCTTTTACTTCTCTTTTTGTGTTTATTTTATGTTTTCCAGAATTTGAAGTTTGTTCAAAAATTCAAGAAAAATGTTCAGAAGTTCAAAAAATGGTCATGTTCTTTATTGTTTGTTTAAAATTCAAAAATGTTTATTAGTTTTAAAAAATATCCACGTATTAGAAAATAAGTTCGCCTTAAAAAAAATGTTCGTTTTTAAATATTGTTCATCAGTTTAAAAATAATCCTATTTGGAAATTTGTTCACAATTTTCTAAAAAATGTTCATGTTTTTATTTTTGCTCTGGAGTTCCGAAATTTATAAAATGATTGTGCTTCAAATTTTGTTCGCAGTTTTAAAAAAAGTTTTTGCAATTTTGTTCTGAAGTTCCAAAATTTTAAAAATGACCGTGCTTCAAAATTATTTGAGCTTACCAAATTTTACTCACGGTATTTAAAAGTGTTCGTGGTTTCATACAACATTCATGATTTTTCAAATTTTAAAAACGTCCGGGTCTGCGTCCGTGTTGATTTTTAAGATCTCGCGCTGCGATTTGTTACTGGAAGCTGCGTAGCTCAAATGGCTACTGTACTAATTCAGATGCATCAGGTCTCCGGTTCGGATCTTGGGGAGCTCGCGTTTTTTAAAACTTCAGTTTACTTTTTTTTTAAGCGCTACAGTCTCTGTTTGAATAGTCGCTAGCCACATGGGCCGGCCAATCGGAAACCTGTCTGTGCACGACCTTTTGTAGCAGTGTAATAATAGAAAATAAAACATTTTTAACAGACAAGAGCATACAAAATGGGCTGGCCCAGTGCGCGGGACGCCTTGGCCCACCAGCTAGCTGAATCCCAGCCACGTCACCATTTTCACGCCTCAAACGATGCCAGGGTTTGATTTAGACCGGGATTGTATAGTTAAGGGTGCAATCGATCGGGATTTCGACTTGAGGGTTCGTTTCGTCCAAGCTCAACGAGTTTAGGGTTGAAAATGGACTTTTTCCCTTCGCGATGTCAGGGGAGGTGGCGGTGGCAACTGGCAAGCACATCATCGTCGGAGGCAGAAGGCCAGCAGCTGCATGATGTGTCGGTGCCAGATTCATCCCAGCATTCACATCTCTGTCGTCACGGTGCAGGGGGTGGATGACACGACACGACCGCCATCAAGCACAGTCACGGGTTGCCGGCGAACGACGTCGCTTTGAATTAGAGGAGTTGCTGGTTCAGCGGCACCATACGTTGGACATCCAGAAATAAGAACCGAGTGTTCCTACGAGCCTTCTCATCGATTTGGATTCCTGGCCGTTGGATCTCGTTGCTTGATGCGATCTGGACCGTCGGATCGACCCTGGAACGACCTCGTCCGTCGGATGAAAAAAAGCTACTGCTGGAATGAATAGTTACTGTCTCGACTGTGCCACCGCACGTAAATAGCCTGCCCCGCCGGGGGCATTTTCGTCATTTCACCCACAGGGGTATAAAAGGGCCGGCTCCCGTGGAGACAACCCTAGCCGGCTTCCCTCCCGCGCGCCTCCTCTCACCCCTCCCACGCGCCTCCTCCCTTCCTTCCTCGCCGCAGCCCGGCCTCCTCCTTCTACCCCTCCGGCCGGCTGCTCCTCCCCACCAGTGCCTCCCTCTCTTCCTTCCCCGCCTTCGCCTGACCTCCTCCTTCTGCCCCTCCGATCTGGCGCCGCCCAAACCCTAACGCGCCGCCCCGACCCTGGGTCGTGCGACGCCTCCGCCACCGACAGGAGGGGACCGCGGCGGCCGCCGTGTAGCCGCCGCCGCCGCCCGGCCTCCTCCTTCCACCCCTCCGGCCGGCTCCTCCTCCCCACCAGCGCCTCCCTCTCCTCCTTCCCCGCCTTCGCCCGGCCTCCTCCTTCCGCCCCTCCAATATGGCGCCGCCCAAACCCTAACGCCCCGCCCGGGCCCCGGGTCGTGCGCCGCCTCCGCCGTCGGCAGGAGGGGGCCGCGGCGGCCACCGTGCAACCCGACGACCAGGAGCTCTCTGTCGTCGCCGTCACTGTCGTCATCCACACGAGGAGCACACATCTCCACCGCGGTGAGCTTCCCCCACGCTGCCCACCAACCTCTTCCCGCAGGTCCGTCCCCCTCCTCTCTTCTTGTCTAATCTCACCCGGATTTCGACGACTGAATTGCGTGCGTGTGTGCTTGCTGCGCAGGCGGTCAAGAACGTGGTGGCGCAGTCGCTTGAGCTAAAGACGCTCATCCTGTCTACCCCTACCTCTGCCTGTTCCCCTTGACGTGGTGAGCTCCACCCCCTCTTCCTACCCCCCTTGCACACTATCTTATCTGGACACAACCTGGTGGTGATTGCTAGTTTCAGTGCTAAAAAATTCAGTTCAATTCAGTCACGTTCGGTGTTCAACTTTTAGATTTAACAAACTGTTGTTATGACCACTGTGATTTAGATGTTCAGAAATTCAGACAAGTGGTATGATGAAATGAGCCACCTTTTAACCCCCTACTAAACCTATTGTGAATGTGTAGAGAGCCAATGAAGGGAGGTGTGGACATTTTACGATATTCAAGAGTTGTAACTTTCTGGACTAAACTAAAGCGTGCAATTGACTCA
Source organism: Secale cereale (assembly GCA_902687465.1). Lineage (NCBI taxonomy): Eukaryota > Viridiplantae > Streptophyta > Magnoliopsida > Poales > Poaceae > Secale > Secale cereale. The sequence goes on from LR738713.1 coordinate 629,080,320, forward strand.
AAATAAAATTGAACCGTGCAATTGACCCAAAAATAAATAGAGAATATACTCTCGTTGTGTCTGTAGAATTGCATTATGGAAAGATGTGTGTGAGGTTACCCCATCGTCATCGGTTCCAACTTTGTCCATCATGTCCTAGATATTGATAGAGCAGTATTTTGTTACTTGATTAATAGTCATACATACTACTTCTGTATCTTTACTATAGGTGCCTCAAATGAAAATGTTTTGGTGTTCTACAGTGAATCTACCATACGCAGTTTAATTATTTTAAGCATTCATCACCAAAACTACTTTGTTAGTAATGAAAGGCTTGGCATAATTTCATAGATGTGGCTCATCATGAGATTATCATGTAGAAGAATCTATTCATAACCTTGTGATGTGTGTGATGTTGCGTTGCAGCCTTTGTGTTGAAAGGCTTCTTATTTTTTTCCTTGCTCCCTTCCACTTTCTTCCATGTGCATTGAGTAGACATATGTTTTACTATGTTGAATCCAAATTAAAATGCAGATTGGACTTTCCATGTGTAAGTATTTACCATATTGCTATTGATCCAGGAATGAAGATACTTATACAGGTGTTTCTCAAGTCCTTGAAGGATCTAGATCAGTGAAATATTAAATTCATGCAGCTAGCTGCATCTAATGTCGCATCCAAGAAAAGTGATTCAGAAAAATAATGCAATTGCGATGTGGCGGTGCCGCTGACAGGTATATCCTCCCATTTCTTTGCATGTTGTCAACTTTTTTGATAACATATTAGTGTTAGAGTGTGGCAAAATATTTGTTTCTGGTTGTATTTGTGATTGATCAATGATTGAATCGAACAATAACATTATGAATATTTCAATGATTTTTTTGAGGGTGGAGTTGTCCTTGTACTCGATGTCAATGATTTATTATGCGTACTTTCACAATAAAAGGAACCATCACCCTCCTGTTAATGTTAGTCATTACTTTATTTCGGTGATAATGACTATGTTTCATCATTTCCTTCTTGAGCGCTCTGCCATGTCGATGGTGGGACATTTATACTATTCACGAGCTTAGGATTTTGATGCAGTGGCTGAGTTGCAGTTCTGGTGCCTGGCAACCTTGAATCCAACGTCCACCTGCAGGCTACATCTCAGGTAGGATAAATAGATTGCAGTGAACTTGTTGGGTATATCATTATTGTTGCCTCCTAATTTGTGTGATGAGCAAATGTGTAGATTTTGCGTGTGGAGTTCATGCTCGTTAGCGGGACGGTGCAAGGCGCAACTCCGATGCAGCGGCGCGGATGTGTGGCATAGGAGGCGTTTCCTCACCAGTTGGATGGCGTTCAGGCGCAACCCCGGCGCCCACTGGGTACTGCCTCGGCTACAGCCTCCCTTGGTGAGCTCCATCATCCTCGGCGCCCACTGGGTACTGCCTCTGGCATAGGAGGCCCAGAAATAAGAACCGAGTGATCCTACAAGCCTCCTCAGCGATTTGGATTCCTGGCCATTGGATCTCGCTGCTTGATGCGATCTGGGCCGTCGGATCGACCCCTGGAACGACCTCGTCCGCTGGATCAAAAAAAGCTACTGCTGGAATGAATAGTTACCGTCTCGACCGTGCCACCGCACGTAAATAGCGTGCCCCGCCCGGGGCATTTTTGTCATTTCACCCACAGGGGGTATAAAAGGGCCGACTCCCGTGGAGACAACCCTAGCGATGAGCTCCATCATCTTCCTGTTCCTCTGCTTCGGCTACTATATGGAACATGGACGTCGCTATGTTGATGTAGTGCTTGTCTGGTTGATGCTCTGTAGAAATAAGAGACGAGTGCTCCTACAAGCCTCCTCAGAGCTCAGCGCTCGTGGGCCGTTGGATTCGTTTGCTTGATGGAATTCCGGACGTTGGATCTTTTTCCTGATGCGATCCGAGTCGTTGGATCTTACCCTCGGTTCACCTCGTCCTCGGATCAAAGCTGAGGATGTTGCAATGAACAGTGTGCGCCCCGGGCGCATCGAATGATGCATGGCTTTGTGATTAACCAGTTTGTGGTTGTTGAACTGTTCTGTGCTGGATGGACTTTCCATTTTGGCGAGTCCTCTAGAGTTGCTCTTAGCTTGCGCGGGGCTATGATGATCGATTATTGCTGATATAAGCATGCTCTCAAGCAATTGAGGCACTTGTGGGTATTAAGTGGGACCCCCCCTCGTTTCTTTGAGCCGTTTTGATCATGTGCTTATTTTAGTGGCTCTGTCCTTGGATGGTCATTTCTGATGAGTGATAACCAAGGCAGTTTCACCTTTGTAAGAACATATTGATCTGGTGATGGAGACACTAGGGGAAGGGTCATGATCGAGCAAAGGCGAATCTGAGCCCATTCAATTGCAGTTCTGGTCTCAAGCACAGTGTGCTATGTTGTCATTCTATATTTGTATTTAGCGCCTCTTTGGTTTGTACATTTCCACAATAATAGCTTCAAATCTCTTTTGCTATTCGAAACTGCAGTTTTTTAAGGGTCACACATACACATGATGTGTTCACATGTTAGTTGAAAACTTGGTGAATTAAATATATATCTCAGCTACTATTGATAATCATGGCTAAAGCAAAATTTCTTCTTTAAGTTTGCTTCCCATGTACATGTGTTACTACTTTTCAATCTCTACAGTTCATGAGGACTTGCTGCAGCTCATCATGAATGGGTCGAGGGGAAGATGATCTGATATGTGGCACTGAAAGCGAAGGTAAAATTCCCATACATCACCTTCATATTACGTGCCAATTCACAAGTGCATGTTCTGTATATAATTGTTCCATGTGTCGAAACATAGATTCTGCATTGTATTTCCTTTATTTTTCTTTCACGTGAAATTAGTTTATTCTATTTATAAGCCCAACCTGGAGAAGTTAGTAGTACTTACATATTGTAAATAAGGTTACTGATATTTTCCGATTTCACCCGATATTGTAGTGTGGTATACATTTATTCTATATTTCTTGATTGTCACTCATGGTAATCTCTTCAAGTTGATAATATAATTTATAGCATTGGCAAGGGCAGTGTATCGAAAATGTTCCAACAAATCAAATAAATGGACATGCGTCGAAAGTGTAGCGTTGCTACTTACTTGGTTAAGTCAAACATTAATGTTGATGCACATGTCAAGACTGTAGGATTGCAATTTATATTTTGTTGGAAGATGTCAGACTTTATTTTTTCTACACAAGGGATATCAAGGCTGTTGTATACTGTAGCATATATGCTTTTCCTCATTCAAGGAGATTTAACCTGATGCATTTCTATGCAAGGGAATTTAAATTATGTCTGATCTGTACCGAGACGACGCCGACATCAAAAGGAACTAAGGAAGGGTTCTCTAGGCCTGCTCATTCTCCACCGGTAGAGAGGAGCCTCATTCTCATGATCCGCCTGTCTGCCCCGGCCCTCCCCGGCTAGAGTTGACGCCATGGAAGGTTCCTTACCCCTCTCCCATCTCTCTTTTGTTCCCTCTTTGTTATAGTGCAGTCAGTTGTTTTTTGTTCTTTCTCTCTTTCTGATTTAAACATGAGCATGTCCCCGCTCTCTTTTTGGTTGTGGTAGTTGTCATATCATGTTGCAGTGTTGGTTACATTTTTTGGTCCCCTGTATATCTAAATCGAAAAAACTTGTGGTTTGGTACAATTATATTGCAAGTCAAAAAATATTATGTGTTAATATCGAATGGGCCATGTTGAAATTCAGTTTGTATTATTCAATATGCATTCTAACAAACATGATCTGTTTGGCATCATACTATCATTCAATTTAAAAGATGGCTCAACCCGTTAACCCAATTTAAAATCATATCTATATTGTGCTTGCCCCTAAATTATGCATTGATCTGAGTTTTGGTGCTTCCTACTACAAATCAAGTTTTTATGGAGATTATGCCCCTGTGAGTCTCCAGGTCTTGCTGAGTATTTTTATTGTTGTGAAGGCATCATCATAGGTGATCGTAGTTACATTGCCTCCTTCACACTTACATCCACCATCTATCAGATAAGCACTCCTTTTTAAAACATAAAATCAAGTGAATGTTGTACTCCCAAACCAATTAGCACGTTTCGGTTTGATAAATATCGTGCATTGATCCCTGCACTTTTTGACAAATTTATGTTCACGACATCTCCAGTTTACTCCAGTTTTTATTCTTTATGCTTCTCATGTCTGGCAGCTCCATGGAGACATGGTAGCCGCCATCATTTTGTCGGACTAAATGTGGAGTTACTTGTGCAAGTTACACCATCAACAAACACATAAAGATCTGCATGCTATCATCACAAGTAGAGCGGTCAGTCTGTTAGGGAGAAAAAAAGGCTTGTGTGCTCTTTTTTTTGTTCTATCATGTGTGCACCTTATCTATCTGTAACATGTGACATGTGCAAATGCAAAATGTTGATAAAAATTCTGTGTAACATATGTTCTTATCCACTTTGCCTATAGAAACTATGCATAGTTACTCCCTTTTTTGTTGCCTTGTGTAATATATATTGTAAACAAATTGTCGTGGCCTACTGAACCTTGCACTTTTGTTGTAAACGTATGAAATAAAAAAACGTCTCATACTAGGTTGGATGTGGCTGGGACGGGTGGGGTGCGGCAAGCCACACTTCCTATCTAGTGTTACTATGGTGAGAAGTCGTTGACCGGTCGTGAGGCTCTTCATACCGCCAATCTCCGCCTGGACGCCACCGCCCAGCTTGTTCCACGACACGTTCATGTACTTGAGCACCCGCATCTCCGCCAGCCACACCCCCAGGATTGCTCTGCTGAGTTGGTTCGCTCTCTGGTCCACGTACACCAGTGAGGCAGCGGGAAGTGAGGCTCACTGGCTGGTCAGGTTGTTCCTGCAAGGGTTCAGCTTGAGAAGCCGCTTCAGCTCACCAACCTCCCACGGGATGCCCTGGACCGCTTGTTGCGGCGACGGTAAGATGCCGATGGACTCTTGCAGCAAGCCATTGAACTTGTTGGTCGACAGGTTCAACGACGACATCATATTCCTCTCCTTCGCCGACATGCTATCGTCCACCGGTGCTGGTGGGTAAGGGGGCGCTCTGTAACTTTGCACCGGTGGGGTATAAGAAGCCGAGTGGGAGCTCGCGGGTGAGCGTCAGCTAGGGCCAATCACCGAGCCCCTCCCGCACGATGGAGGGGCACCAGAACGTGGCATTGGCATCCGTCATTTATTCGAAGACCTTGTCTACGTCCACCATGGTGTTTTTCCCGCAAGGAAAACCCGTATCAAACAGGTTAGGGGGTTTGCTGCAAAAAAACTAACGGAGTCAGTCAGTTTTGACCAACTTGCACCAAAAAAATAGTTCTGTGAGCAGTATTTCTGGTTTGTGAGTAGTGTGACTAAAGTGCACCCACCGCACAAGTTCTATGACTGTCATTGCCATTTACTCGTCTAACAGGCCAGCGGCGCCACGTCGACGCTGCACCTGCTCTTCGACCTCCGTCATTACCTCGCGGTGGTTGGCATACTGCGGTTATGCGGAGACGGCCACTGCGGCGATGCCTTCCTCGTCGCCGCGATCCAAGATGGGCTGGGTCCCTAGGGTGGGTGTCGGCCGCTGTTCAACCTCCACATGTTCAACTCCAGGACCTAGGCGTGGACCAGCAGGGTGATGCGTGTCCACAAGCCAGAGAGGTTTGCGTGCTTCTGCCAAACCAAGGTGCTTGCGATCGGAGGGGAACTCGACTCCATGGGGCATCCTGGTCTACGACCTGCTCATGGTTGATAACGAAGGCGCCATGCTTTGCTCCATCCCGCTGCCGGGATCACAAGAAATCAAGCTCTGGCGGTTGAACATGCAGGGGTGGGACATGGCCATCGTCCACGTCAGCATCAAGTTCAAGTTCAAGCGCCGGGCCGTCACCAGCACCACCTACTTGGTTACAAAATGTTGGAAAGCTACAACATGGGAGAAGCCGGATCCTTTGCAGCATTGGCGCAAGGACTGCGGGCTCGACATATTCAAGGTGCCAATGGGGATGAGCCACACCGAATTGTCCTCTCATCTCCATGACATGGGGAAGCTCCATGGAAGCCAACCCGCGCTGAGCATCTTGCACGAAGAAGATGTCGTTTACGTCATGGCCAAGGCTAAGCAGAGGGGCCGCATGGTGTGGATCCTTGCCATCGACATTCAGAACAAAACACTACGAGAAGTGGCCGCGTTTGATGCGGGAAGGACTCAGCCATGCAGTTTGACATACCTTCAAAGTGGGATATTCCATTATATGAAGACTGAGTCCTCCGCCGGGTAATTGTTGCTACTCCTACTAAGAGCGTACCACCCGAAGGCGCAGGTCGGTAGCACGCCCAGCAGCTCGCCCGGGTCTATGCCGCGCATGTCGCGGAACTGTGCGTACGGCTCCCATCGAAACGCCACCGGGTCGAGCAGCGAGGAGATGGACCCGTCCAGGTAGAAGGACTCGTGCTTGAAGCCGCCGAGTTTGGCGAGCCAGGCCGCGCCACCCCATCCGCGGGCCGGGGCCGGGGCTGATGGACAACGAGGAAGTGGAGACGGGGCCGAGGCGGAGGCCGGTGGCACCGTGGGCGAAGGGCCGGGGCCGAGGCCGGCAGCGCCGTGGGCAGCGGTCGGTAGCGCCGGGGGCTAAGGGGGGTCGAGGCAACGACGCCGGGACACTCTGGATCAGGAGCACGAGCGGTAGGGAGGGGATGAGAGAAAGGGATAAAGGGAGAGAGAGAACGCGGGAGAGAAAGGATGTGGTGAGTGAGAGAAGGATGTGGTGGAGACGGCCTGGTGTGGGAAAGTCACCGACAGTGGACCAAAAAGGAAAAGAAAACAGCGCCGGTGCCCGCCAGCTGCCCCCCTGATCTTGGGTTTTGCCTTGGACCGCCGAATGATTTTTTTTGCAAAACCGGCGCAAAACGAGACCCTGGTGGTGCGGCTGGGACATTTGTTTGTCGCTGACGCTTAAAAAGTGCTCCTAAGGGGGCTTGTGGGGGGACAACTGGAGATGCTCTTAGCTATGGGATGGTTAATTTACATGGCATGGTAACCGATCCGTCACTCACATCAGCCTCAAAAGAAGAGGTAGGAAACACAGCCAATAATCTGTCAACTCGAATCATCTAAACTCATGTTTGCATATTTGTGCAACATCTTCATTGGGTCAGCACCAGCTCGGCCAAGATCAGTGTTATTTTTTTATGTCTTGTTGTATTTCCCTCGGCGTTGTCATAATTTTGGTCTTGTATAGTTTTGCTCTTTGCATCATGACTCTAGACCCTAATAGTATCATGTTCTTTATTTTTATATGGCATCGCATTTGTATTGCCATAGTGGCGTGCTCACACAACGAAAACGCGTTTGGATGTGGTCTCTCTCACTCCCGCTCTCCCTCACCCTCTCCCTCTCCCTCTCACTCTCTCACACCCTCCATCTCTCTACCTCCTCTCTCTCACTTTCTCTCACCCTCTTCTCCCTCTCCCACACTCACTCCCTCTCTCCCCCTTCCCCCCTCCCTCTCTCTCTCATTCCCTCTCTCTCTCCCACGCACACACACTCACTCGAAATAAGATGAGAAATATGTTGTTTTCCCCGCGATGTTTTTCAGAGGCGTGCATGTGTTGTTATCGATATTTTCTTTCCTCTCAATCTGGTTTGGATGGGTGCTTATTTGCAATTTGGGTTGCCGCCGGTACGAAAGAAAAACGGATTGTGCACTATATATTAAGTTTGCATCAAAACTAATATTTGAAAAGTATTTTACAGCTAAAAATAACATCATATTTAGATTCTACATATTTTTCTAATCAAATTTCATATATAGCATGTTAAAATCATAGTTACGGTTTAAAAGATATGGATAATTTTTTTTAGATAAACAACAAATTGATTAACCGAAAGTTAATTTTTTTGTTAAAAAAAACTATTCGACTGACTTAAATATGGACTGCACGATGATTACCTGAAACTTCAGGAGGTTTCTGAGAAAAATGCAAAAAAAGAAGGTTTGGCTGCGACTTAAACATGTATTGCAGGTTAACTTAAAGAAAATAGAGGTTCTTTTTTTTGTAAAATGATGCGATGGTGAGGTGGCAAAAGCACACAGTGCTTTATTTTTTTTGAAAAGAAGGATAACCCCGGCCTCTGCATCAGGATGATGCATGCAGCCATATAATATTAATAGTGCAAAATTCATCAGTCGAACACCATCGACTCGGAAATAAAACGGAAAACAAACCATGTAGTCGTATACATTACGACAGTACCTCCCCTAGATAGCCACTAATCCCTGTGATACAATACACAACTCCTAGGTTACGCCTTCAAGAAGGAATCACCGCACGTGCGCCGATGATGGTGAGTCCACCACAAGATTAAACTCCGGATTCTCATCCAAAAAGCCAAGCTTAAATCCACCACTTTCATCAAGGACACGACAAAAGCGCGTGACGACATAGGCTGATCAGAGATCTTGTGTTTCCACCAGAGTGCATAAACTCGTCGTTGAAGCCGTCTGTACCATCTGCGCTTATTCGTTTACCGATACCTCGACAGCAGGATATCCTTGGAGAAGACAATAGAAGACAAAGACATCTCGTATAGCTTGCCTCCCGCTACTATTGCACCACCTTCGATCCGACAGTAACAAGCTAAAGATGACACTCGATACATGTGTGCTTCATTGTTAGGTATAGATTTGTGTTTGTGTGTGTGTGTGTGTCTCTCTCTCTCTCTGTGTGCGCGCGCGCGCGCGTGCGCGTGTGCGCGTGCGCGTGTGCGTGCGTGTGCGTGTGCGTGTGTGCGTGTGTGTGTGTGTGTGTTAGTATTGGATGTGTGCATACTAATCATGGTATGAAAGATGTGTGCTCATTGTGTTTGCATGCTTTTGTGCTTCATTATGACTTAATAAAGAATGTTATTTATCAAAAAAATGTTCACAACGCACACAAAAATAAGAGGGAGAAGAAATTATCCTTGACGACAACACACACAAGGATTTGTCCAGGTAACCAACATGATAACATTAAGAATGAGGTGTAAATATATATTCACGTGTTTGTGCTATACATATATGACTATTCTCCTGGAAAAAATCAATATAATTTGAAAAAAGAATGAGGTAAAAATATTTTGTTAGCGCAATTTAAGAAAACTTGATAACGTTAAGAAAGAATGTGGTGGACTGTGACGCCTTGGGCGTGGGGTTTGGCGCCGTCCTACATCTGGGCGACGGGTCACTCGCGTTTTTCAGCAGGCCCTTCCCCACGCGTCACCACAAGCTCGCGGCCTACGCGCGGGAGCTCATCAGCTTGGTGCAGGCGGTGCGCCACTGGCAGCCATATTTATAGGGGCGCTCATTCCGGATCCGCACGGACCAGTACAGCCTCAAAATTTTGTTGGACCAGTGCCTCTCCACCGTGCCGCATCATCAGTGGATCATCAAGCTCTTCGGGTTTGACTTCACCGTTGAGTACCATCCGGGTCGCCTCAACACTGTGGTGGACGCGCTGTCCCGCCGTGACACCGATCTCGACACAGACGCCGTCCACTCCAGGGGAGGCCTTCTGCATCCGCTCGGGGCCCTCCTTCTCCTTCATCGACGAAATCCACCGCGCCACCGCTAGCACCTCCGACGCGTAGCTCCTCCTTTTCAGCGCCTCGTGGACGGCGACCTGGAGGAGCCGTGGCAGCTGGCCGACGGGTTGCTCCTGCACGGGCACCAGCTTTTCGTGTTGGATCACGACGACTTCCGTCACCAGGCCCTGCTGCTGGCCCACTTGGCGGGCCACGAGGGCGTGCAGAAGGCCCTCCACCGTCTCCGCGCAGATTTCTACATCCCCGACGATCGTGCGTTGGTACGCGACTTGGTGCGGTCTTGCGTGACATGCCAGTGCAACAAGACGGGACACTATTGGGGAACGTTGCATGGAAAACAAAAAAATTCTACGCACACGCAAGATCTATCCATGGAGATGCATAGCTACGAGAGGGGGAGAGCATCTTCATACCATTGAAGATCGCTAAGCGGAAGCGTTTATCAATGCGGTTGATGTAGTCGTACACCTTCACGATCCGTCCCGATCAAGTACCAAACGTACGACACCTCCGCGTTCAACACATGTTCAGCTCGATGACGTCCTTGCCTTCTTGATCCAGCAAGACGGGCGAAGTAGTAGATGAGTTTCGGCAGCACAACGGCGTGGTGACGGTGGTGGTGAAGAACAATCTCTGCAGGGCTTCGCTAAGCACTACCGAAACTATGACGGAGGATAAACTAGAGGGTCGGGGTTGCCGGCACACTGCTTGGTGTATCTTGATGTGTTCCAGGTGCTAGCCCCACCCCTCCATTTATATGTTGAGCCCTGGGGTCGTAACTTGGAGAAAGAGCCTCCTCAAAGTCGGTTTCGCCCGCAAGGAAGAGTCCTTCTCGGACTTCCAGGACCAAACGCCACAATCCTTGGCATCGGGCCCAGACGCCATGGGCCAAGGTGTCTGGACCAGGGCCAGATGCGAGGGGCTCTGGCGTTTGGCCCCCTGGCCTCCGCAAAACTCCTTTTGCACCGACTTAATGCCCCGTGGTCCTGACCCCTTGGCCTAACCATATCATCCTATATATCAATCTTTACCTCCGGACCATTCCGGAGCTCCTCATCGTGTCTGTGATCTCATCTGGGACTCCGAGCAACATTCGGTCACCATCAGACACAATTCATGTAATACTATATCGTCAACGAACGTTAAGCGTGCGGACCCTACGGGTTCGAGAACTATATAGACATGACCGAGACACTTCTCCGGTCAATAACCAATAGCGGAACCTGGATGCCCATATTGGCTCCTACATATTCTACGAAGATCTTTATCGATCGAACCGTTATGACAACATACACAATTCCATTTGTCCGTCGGTATGTTACTGATACGTCCATTTTGCGTCATGCTTATATGTTGATATTTATTGCATTATGGGCTATTATTACACGTTATGTCACAATACTTATGCCTTTTCTCTCTTATTTTACAAGGTTTACATGAAGAGGGGGAATGCCGGCACCTGGAATTCTGGGATGGAAAAGAAGCAAACTCTGGAAACCTATTCTGCACAACTCAAAAAGCCTCGAAACTCCACACGACACCGTTTCAGAAAATATAAAAAATATCTGGCGAAAGAAGATCACCAGGGGGGCCACCACCTATCCACGAGGGTGCGGGGCGCGCCCCCCCTCTCTGGGCGCGCCCCCTGCATCGTGGGCCCCCCGATGGCCATCTTCTCCTATATGAGGTGTATTGACCTGGAAAAAATCATAAGGAGGCTTTCGGGACCAGACGCCGCTGTCTCGAGGCGGAACCTTGGCGGAAACCAATCTAGGGCTACGGCAGAGCTGTTCTGCTGGGGATACTTCCCTCCAGGAGGGGGAAATCGTCACCGCCGTCATCACCAACAACTCTTCCATCTTGGGGAGGGCTATCTTCATCAACATCTTCACCAGCACCATCTCCTCTCAAACCCTAGTTCATCTCTTGTATCCAATCTTTGTACCCAAACCTCAGATTGGTACCTGTGGGTTGCTAGTAGTGTTGATTACTCCTTGTAGTTTCTGCTAGTTGGTTTATTTGGTGGAAGATCATATGTTCAGATCCATTATGCATATTAATACCCCTCTGATCATGAATAATATTATGTCTTGTGAGTAGTTACTTTGGTTCCTGAGGACATGGGAGAAGTCTTGCTATAAGTAGTCATGTGAATTTTGTATTCGTTCGATATTTTGATGACATGTATGTTGTCTCTCCTCTAGTGGTGTCATGTGAACATCGACTACATGACACTTCACCATTATTTGGGCCTAGAGGAAGGCATTGGGAAGTAATAAGTAGATGATGGGTTGCTAGAGTGATAGAAGCTTAAACCCTAGTTTATGCGTTGCTTCGTAAGGGGCTGATTTGGATCCACTTGTTTCATGCTATGGTTAGGTTTACCTTAATACTTCTTTTGTAGTTGCGAACACTTGCATTAGAGGTTAATCATAAGTGGGAGGCTTGTCCAAGTAAGGACATCACCCAAGCACCAGTCCACCCACATACCAAATTATCAAAGTACCAAACGAATCAGATGATCGTGATGAAAACTAGCTTGACGATAATTACCATGTGTCCTCGGGAGCACTTTCCTTCATATAAGAGTTTGTCCTGGCTTGTCCTTTGCTACAAAAAGGATTGGGCCACCTTGCTGCACCTTATTTACTTTTACCTTTTGTCACTTGCTACCAACTACTTTATCACAAAACTATCTGTAACCTATAATTTCAGTGCTTGCAGACAATACCTTACTGAAAACTGCTTATCATTTCCTTTTGCTCCTCGTTGGGTTCGACACTCTTACTTATCGAAAGGACTACGATAGATCCCCTACACTTGTGGGTCATCAAGACTGTTTTCTGGCGCCGTTGTCGGGGAGTGAAGCGCCTTTGGTAAGGAAAAATTTATATAGTGTGCTGAAATTTATTGTCACTTGTTACTATGGGTCATAATCCTTTGAGGGGCTTGTTCGGGGTATCTTCACCCTGACCGGAAGAGCAAAGAGTTGCTCCTCAACCTACTTCACCTACTAAAAATGTTTGCTTTGAAATTCCTTTGGGTATGATAGAGAAACTGCTAGATAATCCCTTTACATGAGATGGAACACTACATCCCGATTTACACCTAATCTATGTGGATGAAGTTTGTGGATTATTTAAGCTTGCAGGTATGCACGAGGATGTTATCAAGAAGAAGGCCTTCCATATATCTTTGAAGGGAGATGCATTGACAAGGTTTAGGCTATGTGGTGATATTGGATCATGGAACTATAATCGTCTGAAGTTGGAATTTCATCGGAAGTTCTACCCTATGCACCAGGTTTATCGTGATCGTAATTATATCTATAATTTTTGGCCTCATGAAGGAGAAAGCATCGCTCAAGCTTGGGGGAGGCTTAAGTCAATGTTATATTCATGCCCCAATCATGAGCTCTCAAGAGAAATGATCATTCAAAATTTTTATGCTCGGCTCTCTCTTAATAATCGCTCCGTGCTCGATACTTCTTGTTCTGGTTCTTTTATGATAAAGACTATTGAATTCAAATGGGATTTATTGGAAAGAAATAAAAGTAACTCCGAAGATTGGGATCTCGACGAAGGTAAGGAGTCAGGTATGACCCCTAAGTTTGATTGTGTTAAAGCTTTTGTGGATACCGATGTTTTCCGTGAGTTATCACTAAATATGGACTTGACTCTGAGATAGTAGCTTCTTTCTGTGAATCATTTGCTACTCATGTCGATCTTCCCAAGGAGAAGTGGTTTAAATACCATCCTCCCATTGAAGTAAAAGTAGTTGAACCTGTTAAAGTTGAAGAAAAAACTATCACTTATAATGTTGATCCTATTGTTCCTACTGCTTATATTGAGAAACCACCTTTCCCTGTTAGGATAAAGGATCATGCTAAAGCTTCAACTGTAGTTCGGAAGAGTAATACTAGAACACCTACACCCTCTGAGCAAATTAAAGTTGAACCTAGTGTTGCTATGGTTAAAGATCTCTTGGTAGAAGATTTAGATGGACATGTTATTTACCTCCAAGAGGAATATGCTAGAATAGCCAAACCTGATGCTAGGAATAAACATAGACCTATTGTAGGCTTACCTGTTATCTCTGTTAAAATAGGAGATCATTGATATCATGGTTTATGTGACGTAGGTGCTATTGCGAGTGTAATACCTATATCCTTATATGATGAAATTATGCATGATATTGCACCCGTTGAGCTAGAAGGTATAGATGTTACTATTAAGCTTGCTAATAGAGACACTATCTCACCAATTGGGATTGTTAGAGATGTTGAAGTCTTGTGTGGGAAAGTTAAATACCCTGCTGATTTTCTTGTTCTTGGTTCCCCATAAGATGACTTTTGTCCCATTATATTTGGTAGACCCTTCTTGAATACCGTTAATGCTAAGATAGACTGCGTGAAATATATTGTTATTGTTGGTTTAGGGGATATGTCTCATGATTTTAACTTTGCTAAATTCCGTAGACAACCCCTTGATAAAGAATTACCTAGTAAGGATGAAATTATTGGTCTGGCTTCTATTGCTGTGCCTCCTAATGATCCTTTAGAACAATATTTACTAGATCATGAAAATGATATGCATATGAATGAGAGAAGGGAAATAGATGAAATATTCTTTAATCAGGGACCCGTATTGAAAAACAACTTGCCTGTTGAAACCCTAGGGGATCCTCCTCCACCCAAGGGTGATCCCGTGTTTGAACTTAAACCTTTACCTGATAATCTTAAGTATGTTTATCTTGATGAAAAGAAGATATATCCTGTTATTATTAGTGCTAACCTTTCAGAGCAGGAAGAAGAACAATTATTGAAAACTCTGAAGAAGCACCATGCTGCTATTGGATATACTCTGGATGATCTTAAGGGCATTTGTCCCACCTTATGCCAACACAAGATAAAATTGGAAGAAAACGCTAAACCATTTATTGATCATCAACGACAGTTAAACCCTAAGATGAAAGAAGTGGTAAGGAAGGAAATACTAAAGCTTCTAGAGGAAGGTATTATCTATCCAGTTGCTGATAGCCAGTGGGTAAGTCTTGTCCATTGTGTCCCTAAGAAGGGAGGTATGACTGTTGTTCCCAATGATAAAGATGAATTGATCCCACGCAGAATAGTTACAGGTTATAGGATGGTAACTGATTTCCGTAAATTAAATAAAGCTGCTAAGAAAGATCATTACCCCTTGCCATTTATTGATCAAATGCTAGAAAGGTTATCCAAACATATTCATTTTTGCTTTCTAGATGGTTATTCTGGTTTCTCTCAAGTACCTGTGTCAAAAGGAGATCAAGAAAAGACCACTTTTACTTGTCCTATCGGTACCTTTTCTTATAGACGTATGCCTTTTGGTTTATGTAATGCACCTGCTACCTTTCAAAGATGCATGATGGCTATATTCTCTGATTTTTGTGAAAAGATTGTTGAGGTTTTCATGGATGACTTCTCCGTTTACGGAAGTTCTTTTGATGATTGCTTAAGAAACATTGATCGAGTTTTGCAGAGATGTGAAGACACTAATCTTGTCTTGAATTGGGAGAAGTGCCACTTTATGGTTAATGAAGGCATTGTCTTGGGACATAAAATTTCTGAAAGAGGTATTGAAGTTGACAAAGCTAAAGTTGATGCTATTGAAAAAATGTCGTGCCCCAAGGACATCAAAGGTATACGAAGTTTCCTTGGTCATGCAGGGTTTTATAGGAGGTTCATAAAGGACTTCTCAAAAATCTCCTGGCCTCTGACTAATCTCTTACAAAAAGATATTCCTTTTGTCTTTGATGATGATTGTCTAGAAGCATTTGAAATACTTAAGAAAGCATTGATATCTGCACCTATTGTACAGCCTCCTGACTGGAATTTACCCTTTGAGATTATGTGCGATGCTAGTGACTATGCTGTAGGCGCTGTTCTAGGACAAAGAGTTGATAAGAAATTGAATGTTATCCAATATGCTAGTAAAACTCTAGACAGTGCCCAGACAAATTATGCTACTACCGAGAAAGAATTTTTAACATTTGTATTTGCTTGTGATAGGTTTAGACCCTATATTGTTGATTCTAAAATAACTATTCACACGGATCATGTTGCTATCAAATACCTTATGGAAAAGAAATTTGCTAAACCTAGACTTATTAGATGGGTTCTCTTGCTGCAAGAGTTTGACCTGCATATTATTGATAGAAAGGGAGTTGAGAACCCCGTTGCAGATAACTTGGCTAGGTTAGAAAATATACTTGATGACCCACAACCTATTGATGATAGCTTTCCTGATGAACAATTAGCTGTCATAAATACTTCTCATACTGCTCCATGATATGCTGATTATGCTAATTATATTGTTGCTAAGTTTATACCTCCTAGATTCACATACCAACAAAATAAAAAGTTCTTCTATGATTTGAGACATTACTTCTGGGATGACCCACATCTTTATAAAGAAGGATTAGATGGTATTATTAGACGTGGTGTACCTGAGCATGAACAAGAACATATCCTACGCAAGTGCCACTCCGAAGCTTATGGAGGACACCATGCTGGAGATAGAACTGCACATAAGGTATTGCAATCCGGTTTTTATTGGCCTACTCTCTTCAAGGATGCCCGTAAGTTTGTCTTATCTTGTGATGAATGTCAAAGAATTGGTAATATCAGTAGACGTCAAGAAATGCCTATGAATGATTCACTTGTTATTGAACCATTTGATGTTTGGGGCTTTGATTTTATGGGACCGTTTCCTGCCTCTAATGGGTACACACATATCCTAGTTGCTGTTGATTACGTTACTAAGTGGGTAGAAGCTATTCCAACTAGTAGTGCTGATCATAACACCTCTATTAAGATGCTTAAAGAAGTTATTTTTCCGACGTTTCGAGTCCCTAGATACCTAATGACTCATGGTGGTTCACTCTTTATTCATGGTGCTTTCTGTAAAATGCTTGCAAAGTATGATGTTAATCATAGAATTGCATCCCCTTATCACCCACATACTAGTGGTCAAGTAGAACTAAGTAATAGAGAGTTGAAATTAATTTTGCAAAAGACAGTTAATAGGCCAATAAAGAATTGGTCTAAGAAACTTGATGATGCACTATGGGCCTATAGAACTGCATACAAAAATCCTATGGGTATGTCTCCATATAAAATTGCTTATGGAAAAGCTTGTCACTTACCTCTTGAGCTAGAACATAAGGCATATTGGGCTATCAAAGAGCTCAATTATGATTTCAAACTTGCCGGTGAGAAGAGGTTATTTGACATTAGCTCTCTTGATAAATGGAGGACCCAGGCCTATGAGAATGCCAAGCTGTTTAAAGAAAAAGTTAATAGATGGCATGACAAACGGATACAAAAGCGTGAGTTTAACGTAGGTGATTATGTCTTGTTATACAACTCTCGTTTAAGATTTTTTGCAGGAAAACTTCTCTCTAAGTGGGAAGGACCTTACGTTATTGAGGATGTCTATCGTTCCGGTGCCATAAAAATCAAGAACTTCGAAGGCACAAATCCGAAGGTGGTGAACGGTCAAAGAATCAAACCTTATATCTCAGGTAACCCTATAAATGTTGAAACCAATGTTATTGAAACCGTAACCCCGGAGGAATACATAAGGGACACTTTCCAGAACGATCTAGACTCCGAAAAGGAAGAGGTATGTGATACGGTAAGTAAACCGACTCCAAAACAGTTCTAAAGAAATTTTTCACCGTTTTGGAATATTTAGAAAAATAGAAAAATAATCGGCAGTCCGGAAGAGACACGAGCCGTCCACGAGGGTGGAGGGTGCGCCCCCTTCCTGGGCGCGGCCCCCTTCCCTGGGCGCGCCCCTGCCTCGTGGGCACCCCGTGTGCCTCTCGGACTCCGATTTCTTGTATGTTACTCCTTTTGGTCGGTAAAAATTCATTATATATACCCCCGAAGGTTTTGACCACTGTATCACGCAAAAATCCTCTGTTTTTGTTTCGAGCTGTTTCTTTCGCAGATAAAAGCAACATGTCATCCCAGGATTCGGAGGGAGAAAGCTATGTGGCTGATTCCCTTGCTGACCCTAAGGTCTATGAGGACTGGGAGCATTATGGTTGGACCACGGAGGAAGAAGAAGACCATGATTCCAAGGGGAAGGATTGGACTAGCTTAGATGAAGACGAAATCCCACTACCTCAACCTGGAGACATGCATGTGGAGTTCAAAAAGTCAAGCCTCCCTGACAGAGCAAACAAATCTAAGATCGAATTTATCCCTTTTCACCTCTTGCAGGAAAGCAAGCAGGCACTATGCAAGAAAATATTAAACCTTGAGCAGGAGATCAATGACCTAAGGGAGCAAAGTTCTGCCCTTAAGCGCAAGTTAAGGAAGAAGCCATCATCACCACCCCCGAAGAAGGATACATAATCATATGGGTATGGGCACTCCCCTTGGCAACTGCCAAGCTTGGGGGAGTGACCCCGTTATCATATCACCATCACTCCTATCTTTAACGTTTTTCTTAGTTCGATCCTTTTGGTAGTATCTTGATCTAGTAGAATAAAGTTAGCATGATCTAGTTGTGAGCTTTTGCTTTATGATCTTTACCCTTTGTAATCGAGTCCGTGAGCTATATAATAAATATTAGTGTTGAGTCAAGGGCTTGATTTCCTCACTTTGGTCATGATAGAAAAAGAAAGAAAACATAAAGAGTATCCAAGAGATCATATTGATCTTATGGGAAGTAATGACTTCGCATATAAAGAGTATGATGAATAAAGTTGTTGGGAGTTGACAAACATAGTTTTGGTCATCGTTGCAATTAATAGGAAGTAATAAAGAAAGGGAGGCTTCACATACAAATATACTATCTTGGACATCTTTTATGATTGTGAGCACTCATTAAAATATGACATGCTAAAGAGTTGATGTTGGACAAGGAAGACAACATAATGGGTTATGTTTTCTTCTATCTGCAATAAAGTATATTGTCATGGATCATCCAACATGTTGGGCTTTCCTTTCCCCCTCATGCTAGCCAAAACTCCTTGCACCAAGTAGAGATACTACTTGTGCTTCCATACATCCTTAAACCCAGTTTTGCCATGAGAGTCCACCATACCTACCTATGGATTGAGTAAGATCCTTCCAAGTAAGTTGTCATGTTGCAAACTCGCTAAAATATGTACGACTTATTAGTGTGGAGGAAATAAGCTTTATACGATCTTGTGACATGGGAGTAATAAAAGTGACGGACTGCATAATAAAGGTCCTTATCACAAGTGGTAATATAAAGTGACATTCTTCTGTGCTAAGACTTTGTGCATCCAACCATAAAAGCACATGACAACCTCTGCTTCCCTCTGCGAAGGGCCTACCTATTATTCTTGCCTTACACGAGTCAAGGTGAAAATCACCTTTCCTTTTTACATTTTATCCTTTGGCAAGCACACTGTGTTGGAAAGATCTTGACATATATACCCACTTGTATGTAAGTTATCATGGTCTATTACTGTTGACATTACCCATGAGGTAAAAGGTTGGGAGGCATCACCATAAGCCCCTATCTTTCTCTGTGTCCGATTAAAACTCCATAACCATAAGTATTGCGTGAGTGTGAGCAATTGTGGAAGACTATATGATAGTTGAGTATGAAGTTTGCTGAAAGGCTCTTATATTGACTCTTTCCGATGTTATGATAAATTGCAATTGCTTTAATGACCGAGATTATAGTTCGTTGGTTTTCAATAAAGTTTACAATTCATGCTCGATATTGTGAAAGAATTGTTACTTTACATATATATGTTGCTGTTATGAGAATGATCATGATGCCCTCATGTCCGTATTTTATTTTTATCGACACCTCTATCTCTAAACATGTGGACATATTTTTCGATATCGGCTTTCGCTTGAGGATATGCAAGGTGTAAGATTGGGGGAGTTGATACGTCCATTTTGCATCATGCTTATATGTTGATATTTATTGCATTATGGGCTGTTATTACACGTTATATCACAATACTTATGCCTTTTCTCTCTTATTTTACAAGGTTTACATGAAGAGGGGGAATGCCGGATGCTGGAATTCTGGGCTGGAAAAGAAGCAAACTCTGGAAACCTATTCTGCACAACTCAAAAAGCCCCGAAACTCCACAGGACACCGTTTCAGAAAATATAAAAAATATCTAGTGAAAGAAGATCACCAGGGGGGCCACCACCTGTCCACGAGGGTGGGGGGCGCGCCCCCTCTCTAGGTGCGCCCCCTGCCTCGTGGGCCCCCCGATGCCCATCTTCACCTATATGAGGTGTTTTGACCTGGAAAAAAATCAGAAGGAGGCTTTCAGGACCAGACGTCGCCGTCTCGAGGCGGAACCTTGGCAGAAACCAATCTAGGGCTCCGGCAGAGCTGTTCTGCTGGGGATACTTCCCTCCGGGATGGGGAAATCGTCACCGCCGTCATCACCAACAACTCTCCCATCTTGGGGAGGGCTATCTTCATCAACATCTTCACCAGCACCATCTCCTCTAAAACCCTAGTTCATCTCTTGTATCCGATCTTTGTACATAAACCTCAGATTGGTACCTGTGGGTTGCTAGTAGTGTTGATTACTCCTTGTAGTTGATGCTAGTTGGTTTATTTGGTGGAAGATCATATCTTCAGATCCATTATGCATATTAATACCCCTATGATCATGTAATATTATGTCTTGTGAGTAGTTACTTAGGTTCCTGAGGACATGGGAGAAGTCTTGCTATAAGTAGTCATGTGAATTTGGTATTCGTTCGATATTTTGATGAGATGTATGTTGTCTCTCCTCTAGTGGTGTCATGTGAACGTCGACTACATGACACTTCACCATTATTTAGGCCTAGAGGAAGGCACTGGGAAGTAATAAGTAGATGATGGGTTGCTAGAGTGATAGAAGCTTACACCCTAGTTTATGCGTTGCTTCGTAAGGTGCTGATTTGGATCCACTTGTTTCATGCTATGGTTAGGTTTACCTTGATACTTCTTTTGTAGTTGCGGATGCTTGCATTAGAGGTTAATCATAAGTGGGAGGCTTGTCCAAGTAAGGACAGCACCCAAGCACCGGTCCACCCACATACCAAATTATCAAAGTACCGAACGAATCAGATGATCGTGATGAAAACTAGCTTGACGATAATTCCCATGTGTCCTCGGGAACGCTTTTCTTCATATAAGATTTTGTCCAGGCTTGTCCTTTGCTACAAAAAGGATCGGGCCACCTTGCTGCACCTTATTTACTTTTACCTTTTGTCACTTGCTACCAATTACTTTATCACAAAACTATTTGTTACCTATTATTTCAGTGCTTGCAGACAATACGTTAATGAAAACTGCCTATCATTTCCTTCTGCTCCTCGTTGGGTTCGACACTCTTACTTATCGAAAGGACTACGATAGATCCCCTACACTTGTGTGTCATCAGTTACTTTCCCAAGATTCGATCGCCGGTATCTCTATACCTAGTTCAATCTTGTTACCGGCAAGTCTCTTTACTTGTTCCGTAATACATCATCCCGTGACTAACTCATTAGTCATTTTCTTGCAAGGCTTATTATGATGTGTATTACCGAGAGGGCCCAGAGATACCTCACCGATACTCGGAGTGACAAATCCTAATCTCGATTCACGCCAACCCAACAAAACACCTTCGGAGATACCTGTAGAGCATCTTTATAATCACCCAGTTACGTTGTGATGTTTGATAGCACACGATGCATTCCTCCGGTATGCGGGAGTTGCATGATCTCATAGTCAAAGAAATATGTATTTGACATACATGAAAGCAGTAGCAGTAAACTGTACGATCAAATGCTAAGGTAACGGATGAGTATTGTTCATCACATCATTCTCATAATGATGTGATCCCGTTATCAAATGGGAAGTCATGTCCATGGTTAGGAAACCAAAACCATCTTTGATCAATGAGCTAGTCTAGTAGAGGCCTACTAGGGATACAATATTTGTTTATGTATTCACACATGTATTTAGGTTTCCAGTCAATACAATTCTAGCATGAATAATAAACCTTTATCATGATTTAGGAAATATAATAATAACCATTTTATTATTTCCTCTAGGGCATATTTCCATCAGTCTCCCACTTGCACTAGAGTCAATAATCTTGTTCATATCGCCATGTGATTAACACTCATAGTTCACATCGCCATTTGACTAACTCCTAAAGAGTTTACTAGAGTCAATAATCTAGTTCACATCGCCATGTGTTTAACACTCATAGTTCACATCTCCATGTGACTAAGACCTATAAAGAGTTTACTAGAGTCAATAATCTAGTTCACATCGCCATGTGATTAACACTCTAAGGTTTGATCATGGTTTGCTTGTGAGAGAAGTTTTAGTCAACATGTCTGCAACATTCAGATCTGTGTGTACTTTGCAAATTTCTATGTCTACAATGCTCTGCATAAAACTACTCTAGATAATTGCTCCTACGTTCAATACGCATCCAGATTGATACTCAGAGTAATCTGTATAAGTGTCAAAGATTGCATTGGCATAACCCTTTATGACGAACTCTTTATCACCTCCATAACCGAGAAACATTTTCTTACTCCTTTAAGGATAATTTTGACCGTTGTCCAGTGATTTACTCCTGGATCGCTCTTGTACCCCCTTGCCAGACACGTGGCAAGGCACACATTTGGTCTGGTACACAACATGGCATGCTTTATAGAACCTATGGCTGAGGCATAGGGAATGACTTTCATTCTCTCTCTATTTTTCTGTCGTGCTCGGGCTTTGAGTATTACTCAACTTCATACCTTACAACTCAGGCAAGAACTCCCTCTTTGACTGATCCGTTTTGAACTCCTTCAAAATCTTATCAAGGTATGTACTCATCGAAAGTCTTATCAAGTGTTTTGATCTATCTCTATAGATCTTGATGCCCAATATTTAAGCAGCTTCATGGAGGTCGTTCTTTGAAAAATTCTTATTCAAATATCCTTTTATGCTTTCCAGAAAATTCAACATCGTTTCCGATCAACAATATGTCATCCACATATAATATTAGAAATGCTACAGAGCTCCCACTCACTTTCTTTTTAAATACATGCTTCACCATAAGTCTGTATAAACCTATATGCTTTGATCACCTCATCAAAGAGTATATTCCAACTCTGAGATGATTGCATGAGTCCATAGATGGATCACTGGATTTTGCACACTTTGTTAACACCTTTAGGATCGACAAAACCTTCTGGTTGCATCATATACAACTCTTCTTTCAGAAATCCATTAAGGAATGCAGTTTTGATATCCATTTTCCAAATTTCATAATCATAAAATGTAGCAATTGATAACATGATTCGGACAGACTTAAGCATCGCTACGGGTGAGAAAGTCTCATCGTAGTCAACTTCTTGAACTTGTCGATAAACCTTTGCGTCAAGTCGATCTTTCTAGACAGTAACATTACCATCAGCGTCTGTCTTCCTCTTGAAGATCCATTTATTCCCTATGGCTTGCCGATCATCGGGCAAGTCCACCAAAGTCCACACTTTGTTCTCATACATGGTTCCTATCTCAGATTTCATGGCCTCAAGCCATTTATCAGAATCTGGGCTCATCATAGCTCCTTCATAGTTTGAATGTTCGCCGTTGTCTAACAACATCACTTCCAGGACAGGATTGCCGTACCACTCTGGTGCAGAACATATTCTGGTCGACCTTCGAGGTTCTGTAGTAACTTGATCCAAAGTTTCATGATCATTATTATTAGCTTCTTCTCTAGTTGGTGTAGGCATCACGGGAACAATTTTCTCTCATGATCCACTTTCCAATTCGAGTGAAGGTACAATTACCTCATCAAGTTCTACTTTCCTCCCTGATGTCGCTTAAAGCTACATCATTTTTTTCCCCAAAGAGGAAGGGATGATGCAGCACAGTGGCGGTAGGTATTTCCCTCAGATGTGAAACCAAGGTTATAGAACCAGTAGGAGAACCAAGCAACACAACGTAAACTGCACCTGCACACAAATAACAACACCTAGCAACCCGACGTGTTAAAGGGGTTGTCAATCCCTTTCGGGTAACGAACGTGAGACAGATATAAATATTGGTAGATTGGTTGATAAATAAGATAAATTGGAGCAAGGTATTTTTGGGTTTTTGGTTTAGTAGATCTGAAAATAAAAGCAAAGGCAAATAGATCGCAAAGGCAAATATATATGAGAAAGAAGACCCGGGGGGCGTAGGTTTCACTAGTGGCTTCTCTCGAGAAAAATAGCAAATGGTGGGTAAACAAATTACTGTTTCACAATTGATAGAACCTCAAATAATTATGACGATATCCAGGCAATGGTCATTACATAGGAATGACGTCCAAGATTAGTAGACCGACTCCTGCCTGCATCTACAATATTACTGTCGGGACACCAATCCCAAGTCACACCGATCTAGCATGTAACACATCATATCACTTTGCGGCCTCACGCATGGTATCCCCATGGGTGCCACCTTACCTGGCCCAGGACCTTTTGCGTATTTTGGCTCACGTATATGATAGTGTTGCTAGCATCCATGTGATAGAGAACCCAGGCCGACATGACTAGTTGTAAACCAGAAGTGGCACTAAATTACAGGGACATGCATACATGACCCAGCAACGAACGTGTCGATCATCAACGTATGAACCCAAGTCGTAGCAAGCTACAAGGACATAAAGGAATGATACGTCTCCAACGTATCTATAATTTATGAAGTATTCATGCTATTATATTATCCATCTTAGATGTTTTATATGCATTTATATGCTATCTTATATGATTTTTGGGACTAGCCTATTAACTTAGAGCCAGTGCCAGTTTATGTTTTTTCCTAGTTTCTGAGTTTTACACAAAAGGAATACCAAACGGAGTCCAATTGATGTGCCAATTTTTGATGATTTTTTATGGACCAATAGAAGCCCCCAGGGTAAAAGAGTTGGGCCAGAAGAGTCCTAGCCTGCCCACGAGGGTGGGAGGCGCGCCCACCCCCTAGGCGCGCCCCCCTATCTCATGGACAGCCCGGAGACCCCCTGGACGTGAGACCGACGCCAAAAATTCCTATAAATACAAAAACCTCCAGAAAATAACCTAGATCGGAAGTTCCGCCGCCGCAAGTCTCTGTAACCATGAGAAATCAATCTAGGCCCTCTCTGGCACCCTGCCGGAGGGGGCCATCATCACCGGATGCCATGGAGGAGGATCCCGGAGGGGCCATCATCACCATGAAGGCCAAGGACCAGAGGGAGAACCTCTAACCATCTAGGGGGGGAGGCCATGGAGGAGGAAGCACAAGGGGGAGAACCTCTCCTCCTCTCTCTCGGTGGCGCCGGAGTGCCATCGGGAGGGGAATCATCGTCGCGGTGATCGTCTTCATCAACATCACCATCATCATCACCATCCTCATCTCTTTTACGCGGTCCACTCTCCCGCACCCCGCTGTAATCCCTACTTGAACATGGTGCTTTATGCCACATATTATGATCCAATGATGTGTTGCCATCCTATGATGTTTTGAGTAGATATCCTTTGTCTTTGGGTTGATTGATGATCTAGATTGGTATGAGTTGTATGTTTTATTTTGGTGCTGTCCTATGGTGCCCTTCGTGTCGCACAAGCGTGAGGGATTCCCGCTGTAGGGTGTTGAGATACTGTCGGGGGAAACTGTCCGCCACGAACACCTATGGGACCGGAGCCCCTTGTCTGTGCGGTACGAGGGCGGAGGGAGCACAAAGAGCAGATCGGAGCGGACGCGCGGGCAGTTTTACCCAGGTTCGGGCCGCACGGATGCGTAAAACCCTACTCCTGCTTGGTTGTGTACTGAGTTGAGCGCTCGGGAGCTTGAAGAAGCAGCTACACCGTGCGTGAGAGTAATCTAGGTTTCGAACCCCCTCCACGTTGTGCATGGGCCTCCTTTTATAGTGCAAGGGGTCACCGACAGGTGTCAACGTAGGAGAAAGGGGTAAAAATGTAAAAGAGGTGGTAGTTGTAACAGTGCGGGAACAGTGGAGCTACAGTACAGAACAGTGGTCTATACCTACTTTAACAGTGGGGGACAAGGGCATTTAATGCCCGTCGCCGTCGACCCCAAAAGCTCCCGCCTTAGCGTCTCCGTCCGCCACGGCGACGGATTTATCGCCGTGGTGTGCCACCGTGTACCCCAGGCTGCACAGCCATCCGCCACGCGTCCCTGGTTAGACCTCAGGGCGACGCGTGGGCCGATGAGCTGGAGCGCGGGCACACAGCGTGGCCTTCCCGGCAAGCGCCTTGCCGGGGCCTTGATCTTGCCGGGCCCGGGAACTTGCCGCTCCCCGGGCCCCTTGCCGGGGCGCGCATAGCGCCGAGGCAACGCCTTCTAATCTTCCTGGCAAGCTCCTCTTGCCAGGGTCTTGTGTTAGTGGAACAGCTTTGAGCCTGGTACGGCCTTCCCGGCAAGCTCCTCTTGCCGGGGTCTCGATCTTCTGTTTTGTATACTTTGTTTTTGAATGGTTTAATAGGAGGCAGGGAGGTCTCCGGCGAGCACGCAGTAAACCTTGCCGCGGGAAGCTGCAACTGCCCGTGCACAAGTTGGGGTACTAGGGTACCCCTACCTTAGTACACCGACAGGAGCCCCCGGGCCTGGGCCACACACGGTGCCGAGCGCTGTTGGGCCAGGCCCAAAACAGTGCACGGGCACCCGCGGCCCGCGGCGCGCCGAATCCACTTCCATATCCGCCGCACCCCACAGTAACGGCACGCGTCGATTGCGGCGCCGTGGGATGGGACGTGCCCACGATCTCTTAATGCAAAGGGGAAAACGCCCCCCACTCCCCCATAAAAGCAGAGGCAGCGGGCGCGGTTCCCCTCCCTGTGCTCTCATTACGTCGTCTTCTTCCTGCAAAAAGATTCCTTCTTGCGCTCCGCCTCCACAGCTCCGCCGCCGCCTAGCTCTTCGTCCCCTTCCTTCCGCCGCATCCGCCATGGCCCCAAAGAGCGACAAGGGGAAAGCGGAGAAGTCCAAGAAGGAGAAATCCGAGCAAGCAGCCAAGCTCATCGCTTACCGGAAGCGGAACGTCGTCTTCTCGCCGAAGCTCGGTGTGGAAGAACTCTGGAACAAGTACTACTTGTTCTGGTCCAAGCGCACCGATGCGCATCCCCGCACCCGAGCATACCCGGCCGCCGCCAAGGACCACTATCCCGGCGGGTATTACTTCTTTGCTCCCTTTTTCCACTGTGGTCTCTGCCCTCCATTTTCGAACTTCTTCTGTGATATCATGAATACGTATGGCTTCCATCTGCTTGATTTCACCCCCAACGCCATCCTCACCATGGCCGTTTTCGCACATATGTGCGAAAACTTCATAGGAGTCCACCCCAACGTAGCCCTCTTTAGACACTTTTTCACCCCTAGAGCCGAGGCAGATGCCCCTCTCTCCGGATGTATTTCTTGGGTCTTCCGTCTCGGGAAGAAGGGGTCGTACTTGCCGGGGGAGCTCCGCGGCAAGTGGGAGGAATGGCGAGCTGAGTGGTGTTGGATTGTAGAGGACCAGCCGCAAGCCTTTACTGCGCCGCGCACAACGCCTATCGCGCGCGGCAGAGATTGGAGCGAACTAGACTCCGACGACGTCAAGCTTGACATCGCTCTTGTCCGGATCCTCCGTCTTCGGCTGGCCCGGCTGTCAGTTGCCGAGGTGGGCGCAGATTTCCTCCGCCGGCGCATCGCCCCCCTCCAGGACCGGAAGAGGCCGGCCTGGTTGTACGGCGGCCCGGCAGACATCATGCGGCTGCGCCCTGGACTTAATTTTAACTTCACCACTCTGGAGCTGCGCGGGATGGTACGAGAGCTCTTCAAGTACGACCCGGCGCACCCCGAGTGGTTCCGGACTCCCCGGGAAGTGGTGCCGCTCTGCAACAACGCCGCGAGGGACCGAATCCTGGCCATGATGCCGATGTGCGACTCGCATGGCCTGGACCGCTCGTGGATCCCCCTGAAGCCAATCGACGTCCTCACTTTCTACGACAACCTCGTCGAGGTGGCGAGCAACAAGGAGGACCTCAAGCTGCATACGCGGGACACCACCGAGCAGGAAATCGCCTACATAGCTTCTCGGGCTGAGGAGGCCGCCGCAGCCGCGGCGGCAGGAGTCTTCGGATTCTCGCCGGAGGAGGCGGAGGCCGAGGAGGCGTCCACCCAGGCGGAAGAGGCGGAGATCCGTCGGTTGCTGAACCTCCCACCCGACGCGCTCGCCGGGGTCCCCTCGTTGAGGCACTCCGGGATCCATGGGATCGCGACGGAGGCCGCGGCAAGGGAGGGAACCGCCGGAGGAAGCAGAGGCGCCGCGAGGGGCGGAGGCGCCAAGGGGAAGAGGGCCGCATCGCTGGATGCTGGGCCCAGCGAGCCGGCCGAGGCAGAGGAGGAGGAGGAGGAGGAGGCCGAGGACTCCGGCGGATCTACAGAGTTGTACGCCGACGACCTCTCCTCGTCGGAGAGCTCCCCGCCCCCGGCAAGCCCGAAGGAGTCCCCGGCAAAGCGTCTCCGCAAGGCGGCGACGGGGGAAAGGGCACAGGCGCCCCGGCAACAGCCGCCTCGGCGGGCGGCTCCCCGGGGGAGTCAAGCCGCGCCAAGGCCGTCCGGCGCACCAGCCGCAGCAGAGGCGGGCCGGGCGCGGACCACGACGGAGGCGCCCCGCAGGCCGGCAGCGAGCCGGCAGGGGTCTTCTCGGAGCGGAGCAACGGCTCCGCCCGTCCCCCGGGCGCCGGCAGCCACAGGGGCTGGGTCTTCGCAGCCCCCAGCCCCGGCGAGTACCAAGCGCGCGAGGGAGTCTTCGCCTCCCGCTCCTCGCGTCGACGTGCCCACGGTGGAGTACGATTTCTCCGCCCTGAGCGAGGACGACGAGGAGGACCAGGAGTAAGGATCCGAGATTCTTCATCTTCTTAATTTTTGTCTTGAGCTTCTGTTGATGCTAACTCTGTCTTCTGTTCTGGTTTCAGGACCCTGGCCCATCGCGCCGCGAAGAAGGCCAAGGCGCCCGAGGCTGAGGTCGCGGAGGACTCGGCGGCGGCGGCAACAGAGGGCGCGCCGGAGCCGAGCCTGCCGGACTCTGGCACTGCTCCGATGAGCAGCCCCCAGCGCAGCCCGCAGCGCAGCCCCCAGCGTAAGTCTGGGGTTCTTTCTTTTTGCTTGTCGGGGTACGTCTGAGGCTTTTGACTTTATCTTCATATTTTGACATCCCTCGTCTTGCTTCGTGCAGAGGAGGAGCCGCAGCGGGAAGAGCGCCCGGAGACCACCGCCGAGGAGCTGCAGGCACCGCCATCCCCGCCAAGGCAGGACTCTCCGGCAAGGGAGAGTGCTCCGTCAAGGGCGGGTACTCCGCCAAGGCAGAGTACCCCGCCAAGGACGAGCAGCCCGGCGAGGGCGGCCACCCCGCCGAGGCCAAATTCCCCGGCGAGGGCGACTACCCCGACGAGGCCGAGCTCCCCGGCGAGGGAGCCCGCCGCTGAGGACGTCCGCCAAGGTAACCTTTATAACTTGTCTTCTTGGCTTGTCTTTTTTGGATATTTGCTTGAGTCTTGAATTTCTTTGTCTTCTTCTTCTTCCTAGATCTTCCTCCTCCTGTGCCTATGGAGACGGAGGTAATTATCCTCGAGGAGGAGGACGCGCAAGGCGGCGGCGGCGACGCACCAGTCGTCGAGGAGGTGGGCGAGGCCGCCGAGCCGGCCGCGCAAGAGACTGCTCCGGCTGCGGACGCAGCGGCCGGGGAGGGGGACGGTGGCCGCACCGCCGACCCGGAGGTGGCGGGAGCATCGGATGCTACGCCGGCCACCGGTCCCTCCACCGGCGAGGAGCAAAGGTTTTATCTCGAGGCCCCCAATGGCGTCTTCATCCAGATGCCGTGGGGGTCTTCGTCGCGAGCTCCTGCGGAGGGCGAGGCGTTCGACGGAGAGGTCCTCGCCTCCGCAGGCCTGAAGATAGTCCAGGCGCCTGGTGGAGGTGAGGGGCCCGAGGAGGAGCGATTGCTTCATCAACTCCTGGCCCTTTACCGGGCCAGGCAAGCAAAGCTCGCTTCCCGGGAGGCTCTTGCCGCCAAGGCCGCGGCGGAGATGGAGAAGCGTGCGGCGGAGCTCAGCGCCGCCAACCAGGCTGCTCTCCGCCAGGTGGCGGAGGAGCGAGAGCGTCTCGCCGGCGAGTACCAAGAGTGGGTACTTGAGAGGGCCGAAGCCGACGAACAGCAGCGCCTCGCCGGGGTGGAGATGTCCCGGCGAGAGGGAGAGCTCGCGCAGCGGAAGGTGGATCTGGATTCTCATGAAGAAGACCTTGCCGCTCGCGAGGCTGCCCTTGGCGGGGAGCTGAAAGAGGCGAAGGCCGCCGCGGCTGCCGCGGAGGACGCCAAGAAAGAGCTCGCCGCCAAGGTTGAACAACTGGAGAAGGCGATGAAGGTGAGCGCCGAGAAGGTTGCCGCGCTCATCCTGGAGCGCGAGAAGGATGCTCACACCAACTCAGAGCTCCAGGTGAGTTTGTCCCAGAGGGGTGACGAGCTGAAGGCCGCCAAGGATTCCATTGAAGACTTGGAGCTGAAGGTCACCACCCTGAAGGAATCGCTTGATGCTGCCCGGGCCCAGGAGACCAAGCTGAAGGATGAGCTCCGCAAGGAGCGAACCTTGATGGAGAGCGTCAACAAGGCCTCCGAGCTCTTCCGGCAGACTATCGAGGTGTGGACCGAAGAGCTGGTTTCTTCTGCGTCCAACATTGACCAGGAGTTGCTCGCTTTGAAGGTCGAACATCTTATCTACTCGCCGGATCCAGATCTCCCGCACAGCGCCAAGCTCAGCCTCTTCTTCAGAGGCGTCGCTCCGGCCCTTGCAGGTCTCCGGAACCGCATCCCCGCGCAGCTGGCCGAGGAGTCGCGCCGTCTCTGCGCGGGGACTCTGGAGCGGGTCTTGACGAAGATCGTGTACCGCAACCCGGGGATCAACCTCACGAACGTTCTTCGCAGCTTGCCGGCAGATGCAGACACGGAGGCCTTGAAGGAGCAGGTCGGCCATATCATCGCCAAGGTGGCAAAGCTCGGCAGGAAGGAGGGCGACCGCGTAGACTAGGGCCCCATTTATCTTTATCTTTTCGTTGCTGCACATTATGTTATGAACTCATTAGTCCATTGCGACAAGTTATCCTTGTAAGATATTTGCTTTACTTCAATCAATCAGTGCAATGTTATCTTCCTTGTTCCCATCTTTGACTTTGTATGTTTTTCACCCTACGCTCCCGGGGAGCTTGCCGGAAAGGGGCCCTTGCCGCGAGCGCTGAGTGCTGGACTCTGAGCGGCCTGCTGGCCAAGGTCCTCGCCGGCAAGCAACCTTGCCGCAGCAGGTCGCAACGCGCTTAGCTTGCTGAGTGTACTCGGAAACGAGGCAAGGGCGCGACACTTGTCGCAGCTCACTTAAATCGTTGAGTGGACTCGAAAACAAGATAAGGGTGCGGCAAGCTACGGGTAGGTTCCTCCGCGCACAGGTTTTCCATACAAAGTGTGATCGTTCAAGGAAGACAACCAAAATTTAAAATTTGAACTGGTCAAATTCTAACAACTTATCTTTCATATGCTGCTTGCTCATGTTGTTTGCTTTCCGGTAAGGCTCTTCTTTCTTGAACGGCACTTAGTTCCTCCTCCATCTCCTTCCCCCCCGGCAAACTTGTGCGCGAGGAACGTTCCTTCTGCTTAAGAGAAAAAGGAAAAGGAGAGGGAAACAAGCATATTGCCTTTCGGCGTAATAGTGCTTACCGAATGTCTAAGTGTTGCATCAAATGCCAAATAAAACATGCAAATAGCAAAGAGAAGCATGCGAAAGGCAATCGATGCGAAAACACGCAATCTTTACTGATGCACGGGGTCTGCGCCCGGCTTTGTACAAAGGGTTACATGCAACAGCGGCAAGGCTTGTACAAAAGGTGGTTGCCGGAACGGATCACGGCAACCGCGCCTTAGGGGTGAAACTTGCGAAGATGCTCTATGTTCCAGGAGTTGCTCACCGGTAAGCCTTCTTCGGTCTCGAGGCGGACAGCGCCGGGCCTCGTAACTTGTCTCACCCGATAAGGGCCTTCCCACTTCGGCGTCAACTTGTTGGAATTCTTGGCGGACTGAACACGCCGAAGAACAAGGTCGCCTTCCTCGAGACTCCTGGCCTTGACTTTGCGGCTATGGTAGCGGCGCAAAGCTTGCTGGTATCGAGCAGCTCGTACAGCAGCCTGGAGACGTCCCTCCTCAAGGAGCAATGCGTCATCTTGCCGCAGTTGCTCTTGCTCGAGCTCATCATAAGCGAGCACTCGAGGAGATCCGTATACGAGTTCCGTGGGGAGAACTGCTTCTGCTCCATAGACTAGAGCAAAAGGTGTCTGTCCGGTGGCTCGACTTGGTGTCGTTCTGATTGACCAAAGAGCCGCCGGGAGCTCCTCTATCCAATTCCTTCCGCACTTGCGCAGCCTATCAAAGGTCCTTGTCTTGAGTCCGCGCAGCACTTCAGCATTTGCCCTCTCTGCTTGGCCGTTGCTCCTCGGGTGAGCAACAGAAGCGAAACAGACCTTGGCGCCAAGGTCTTGGACGTATTGCATGAAGGTGCGACTAGTGAATTGCGTACCGTTGTCGGTGATGATCCTGTTAGGGATCCCGAAACGGCAAACAATCGACCTGAAGAACCTGACTGCTGACTGTGCTGTCACCTTTCTCACTGGCTCCACTTCTGGCCACTTTGTGAACTTGTCGATTGCAACGTACAAGTACTCAAAGCCCCCGACAGCGCGAGGGAAAGGGCCGAGGATATCGAGCCCCCAGACCGAGAAGGGCCAGGACAAAGGGATTGTTTGGAGAGCTTGAGCTGGCTGATGAACTTGCTTTGCATGGAACTGGCACGCTTCACACTTGGTTACTAGTGCAGTTGCATCTTGGAGGGCTTCTTGCCAAAAGAACCCTTGCCGGAAAGCTTTCCCGGCAAGTGCCCTTGCGCCAATGTGGTGGCCGCATATGCCTCCGTGTATTTCTGCCAACAGCTTCTGTCCATCTTCCCTGGAGATGCACTTCAACCTGACACCATTGAGTCTTCTTCTGTACAGCTCGTTATCCACAAACTGATACATACTTGACTGCCTGGTTATCTTCTCTATCTCTTGAGGGTCGTCGGGAAGATCTCCAGTTTGTAGAAAACGGACGATCTGCTGTGCCCATGCCGGAGCTCGGGGCTCGACGGCAAGGACTAAAGGCTCGAGGGCCGCTGCGGGAACCTCAGCTTCTACGGCAAAGACCTCTGGTCCTGTCGGAGCTGACGGTCCCCCGGCAAGCTCGCCGGGGCGAGGCTTGTCGGGAACACTTGCTTCAACTGAACAAGCCCGAGGGCTCGCAGGAGCAAACTGTTCCTCAGCGTTGTTGTTGATCCTGGGAACTTTGGCGGCGGGTTCAGGAAGATACGCCGGCAAGTAGTCGCCGGAGACCAACTTTCTCTTCTTGGACTGCCCAATTGATGGCGTAACTGATGGTTGAGTCAGCTTGAGCAAAAAGGTCCCTGGTTCCACAGGTAACTTCATTGCGGCGCACTTTGAAAGGCCATCTGCAATCTCATTTTGGGCTCTTGGGACGTGCTCCATCTGCAGACCTTCAAAGTGCTCTTCAAGCTTTCTCACTTCATCGACATATGCTTCCATCAAAGGACTCTGATAGCTCTTGTTAACTTGCCGGACCACCAACTGAGAATCGCCCCGTACAATCAGCTTCCTGATCCCAAGTTCGGCCGCAATCCTGAGGCCGGCAAGCAAGCCTTCATATTCTGCAGTGTTGTTTGTCGCTTGCTCCCTGGGGAAGTGCATCTGGATAACATATTTGAGGTGCTCTCCGGTGGGCGCGATGAGTACCACGCCAGCACCGGCGCCTTGCAGCGAGAAGGCACCGTCAAAATACATTATCCATTCACTTGTCGCTTCTTGCACGGGTACGCTCGTTTCTTGAACTTCTTCTTCTGGTGTTGGGGTCCACTCAGCAATGAACTCTGCCAAAGCTCGGCTCTGAATAGTTGAAGTACTTTCAAACTTGAGTCCAAAGCTCGAGAGCTCCAGTGCCCACTCGACGATCCTGCCTGTTGCTTCCGGATTGTGCAATATCCTCTTCAACGGAAAGCGAGTGACCACCGTTATCTCATGGGCTTGGAAGTAGTGGCGCAGCTTTCTCGAGGCCATGAGGAGGCCGAAAAGCAATTTTTGCACACCAGAGTACCTTGATCTAGCTCCCTGGAGAAGGGAACTTACAAAATACACTGGGCGCTGCACCATCTTCTTCCGCACCTCTCCTTGTTCCTGCGCAGAGTCTTCCTTGTCGGGGCCAGAGCTTGTCGGGACAGTCCCCTGCTTGTCGCTAGATTCGCTTGCCGGTGACGCTGACTCCTCGTCGGACTCCCTCTCCGCTACTAACGCAGCACTAACCACCTGGTTGGTTGCCGCTAAGTATAGCAACAACTTTTCCTGTGGTTTAGGTGCGACAAGTATAGGAGTGGAGGACAGGTACCGTTTCAAATCCTGCAACGCCGCCTCCGCTTCCGGAGTCCACTTCATGGGACCTGCCTTTTTCAAGATTTTGAAGAAAGGTAGGGCGCGTTCTGCGGATTTTGAAATGAATCTACTGAGGGCAGCTACGCAACCTGCAAGCCTTCTGACATCCTTGACGCGCTTCGGGGCTTCAATCTGCTCGATGGCTTTGATCTTGTCGGGGTTGGCTTCAATCCCCCTCTGTGATACAAAGAACCCGAGAAGCTTGCCGGAGGGAACTCCAAAGACGCACTTCTCGGGGTTCAGCTTGAGTTGTATCCTGCGCAGGTTCTGAAACGTTTCTTCCAAGTCTTGAATCAGTGTTTCTTTGCTCTTGCTCTTCACCACGATATCATCCATGTAGGCTTCTACATTCCTGTGGATCTGTGGCTCAAAAGCAGTGTACACTACCCTTGCAAAAGTTGAGCCTGCATTCTTCAGTCCAAATGGCATGCGGATAAAGCAATAGGTGCCACATGGAGTGATAAATGCAGTCTTCTCTTCATCTTCCTTAGCCATGAAAATCTGGTGATAGCCTGAGTATGCATCAAGAAAACAGAGTAGCTCACATCCGGCAGTGGAGTCAACGATCTGGTCAATGCGCGGCAAAGGGAAAGGATCCTTGGGACATGCTTTATTGACATCAGTGAAGTCTATACACAGTCTCCACTTCCCGTTGGCTTTGCGCACGACGACTGGGTTTGCCAACCACGTCGGATGGATCACACCTCTAACTAGGCCCGCTGCCTCTAGTTTCTTGATTTCCTCATTGATGAACTCTTGGCGCTCCACGGCTTGCTTCCTCACTTTTTGCTTGATGGGCCGCGCATGAGGACAGACAGCAAGCTTGTGCTCAATCACCTTCCTGGGAACACCGGGGATGTCAGATGGTTGCCAAGCAAACACATCGACATTCGCCCGCAGGAAGGCGACGAGCGCGCTTTCCTATTTGCTGTCAAGGGTGGCACTGATGGTGAAGGTACCACCAGTGCCATCCTCCTTTGCGGACACTTTCTTGGTTGCCGGTGGAGCAGCCATCCCTTTCTTGCTCTTGCCGGTGGAGCTCGATGGAACGTCCTCGACGGCGGCGCAGCACTCCGAAGAGGTGCGGTTGCCGGAGTGGGTCCCAGAGCACTTGCCGGACTTGGTCTTCGTCTTCTTCCCCCCGGGAGCTTCAGCGGCAAGAGTATCCTTCTCGGCTGCAGCTGCCGCATCCCGGTAAATCTTGTCGGCGCAAATAAGCGCATCTTTCTTGTCGCTGTGGACAGTGATGACGCTTATCGGCCCCGGCATCTTCAGCACATTGTAGGCATAGTGGGAAGCTGCCATGAACTTGGCGAGGGCGGGACGGCCGAGTATTCCATTGTAGGGCAATGGAATATCGGCAACGTCAAAAGTGATGCGCTCAGTCCTGAAGTTGAGCTCCCCGCCAAAGGTCACCGGCAGAGTAATCTTTCCCTTGGGCTTGCTCCTTCCCGGGTTGATTCCTTGGAATGAACCGGTCTCTTCGAGCTCGCCGTCTTGAATCTGGAGTTTCTTGATCACAGCAGAGGAGATCAAGTTCAGCCCGGCCCCGCCGTCAACCAACATTTTGGTGACCTTGAGGTTGCGGATGGTGGGGGAAACCAGCATCGGCAAGCACCCGACCGCCGTGGTGCGGTCAGGGTGGTCCTCAAGGTCAAAAATGATGGGCGTGCTGGACCATTTGAGGAGCCTGCGCGACTCCACGGGCGGCTCCGCTGCATTCACCTCACGCACCCACTGTTTCAGCTGGCGGTGGGAGGTGTGCAGGGAGGCGCCACCGTCGACGCACAGGACCTCCGTGGCCTTCTGGAACTCCTGCTCGCTGTTCTCGTCGTCCTCCATGTCTTCATCGTCGTCTTCGTCGTTGTCGCGGCCCCGGGGGGGTCGATCTCCTTGCCGCTGCTTGGCCTTGCCGCGGCGTCCTCCCCGGCCATTGAATGGCCGCTTCTTGCTGGGCTCTTCCCCGCCACCTTGGGCCTTCTCCTTGTCGCGCCTCTCGTACTCAGCTTTTTGCTGCTCGACGAGGTACTCGACGCGCTTGCAGTTGGAGAGGTCGTGACCCTTGGTGCGGTGAATTTTACAGTATTGCTTGTCGGAGCTACCCGGCTTGTCGGCCGCCGCCGCAGGGGCAGGCTCCTTGCCGGAGCCGCCGGCCTGCGCTTGCTTGGCGGGGGCCTCCTTGCCGGACTTCTCGACGGCAAGCACTTCCTTCTTGCCCTTCTTCCTGTTGTTCCGCCGCCGGCTCTTCTTTGCCGGGGCGGCGTCGTCGCTGTCGCTTCCCCCTGCGCCAGCATCCTCCCCGGGGAGTTTCCTCCCCTCTTCTGCATGGGCGCACTTGTCGGCAAGAGCGTAGAGCTCGCTGACGTCCCTGACCTTGGTCATCGCCATCTCCTCACGCATGCGGCGGTTACGCACGTTCTGATGGAACGCGCTGATAACCGCAGCAGGGTGAACGTCGGGGATGTTGTGCTGTACCCGGCTGAAGCGTTGGATATACTTGCGCAGGGGTTCGCCTTCCTTCTGGGCCAAAATGTGGAGATCGCTCTCCTGGCCATGGGGTTTGTGGCCGCCGGTGAAGGCGCCAACAAACTGATGGCAGAGGTCGGCCCAAGAAGAGATAGAGCCTTCCGGCAAGTGCATGAGCCACGAACGGACGTTCGGCTTCAACACGAGCGGGAAGTAGTTGGCTAGGATTTTCTCGTCGCGCCCCCCGGCAGCTTGCACCGCTATAGTGTAGACGCTGAGAAACTCCGAGGGGTGCGTCTTGCCGTCGTACTTCTCCGGTACGTCGGGCTTAAAGTTCTTCATGCTGGGCCACTGGACGCGCCGCAGCTCGCGGGTGAACGCAGGGCAGCCTGCCGCGTACGGCAAGTCGCCTGGTTCACCGGGCGCGGGTGCGTCAACAGTGTTCCCAGCTCTCTTGTCGGATTGTCGCCGAGCTTCTCGGCGGCGCTCGATCGTGGTCCGAGCGTCTTCATCTCGCCGGTCGTCGAGGACCTGGCGCTGGTCCCGACGGGCCCGCGGGTCCGACGAGGCGGTGGAGCCGTCGTCGGGGTTGTTCCGGCGGGGCGGCGTCTTCTGCTTCTGCGGCGGGGAGTGCACGCTTGTCGCACCCCCGGCAGTCTTGTCGCCGATAGCCTTCGTCTTCTCGGCCTGCCGCGGCCGCGAGGCCGACGGCTGCTGCGGAGAGTCGTTGTTGGCGAAGTCTATCAGGCTCCGGATAGTGGCCCTCCATTCCTCGGCCTTGTCGGCCGCTGGAGGAAAATCGAGGAGCAGCTGCGCCCTTGCGAGCGCTTCTGCCGGAGTAGTGGGGAACGCGGGCGAGCGGTGCGAGGAGCGGGATACGCTCGGACTTCTAACGACGTTAGAAGGAGCGGGGTCCCGCGCCGGCGCCTTCGCTTTACTTGTGCCCGGACGGGGGTCCGGGGCGTCCCGCGAACCTCCAGTATGGCCTTGTCCCAGCAAGCGGATACCACCCCCCGTGGTATGGCGCTGCGGGGTCGTCGTATGTTGCGATGGACGTGGCGCGTCCACGGAGACCGAGGTCCGGTCGTCCGTCCTGTTCTTGGATCTGGTGGCACCGTGAGTGTCCTCGCCGGCAACCACCCCTCCGACGGCGTCTCCCCCGCCCACCGTTGGCTCTGGTGGCGGCGGATGAGACGCAGACGGGCCCCCGACCTCCGAAGGCTTCTTCTTCGGGGCCATGGAGTTGTCGCTGGTGAAGTTGTTGATGAAGCTTGGAGAGGTTGATGGAGAATGCGCCCGCGCGAACGCCGGATCAGGTTCGCACAACCTCGACGCCCCCTACCTGGCGCGCCAAAGATGTCGGGGGAAACTGTCCGCCACGAACACCTATGGGACCGGAGCCCCTTGTCTGTGCGGTACGAGGGCGGAGGGAGCACAAAGAGCAGATCGGAGCGGACGCGCGGGCAGTTTTACCCAGGTTCGGGCCGCACGGATGCGTAAAACCCTACTCCTGCTTGGTTGTGTACTGAGTTGAGCGCTCGGGAGCTTGAAGAAGCAGCTACACCGTGCGTGAGAGTAATCTAGGTTTCGAACCCCCTCCACGTTGTGCATGGGCCTCCTTTTATAGTGCAAGGGGTCACCGACAGGTGTCAACGTAGGAGAAAGGGGTAAAAATGTAAAAGAGGTGGTAGTTGTAACAGTGCGGGAACAGTGGAGCTACAGTACAGAACAGTGGTCTATACCTACTTTAACAGTGGGGGACAAGGGCATTTAATGCCCGTCGCCGTCGACCCCAAAAGCTCCCGCCTTAGCGTCTCCGTCCGCCACGGCGACGGATTTATCGCCGTGGTGTGCCACCGTGTACCCCAGGCTGCACAGCCATCCGCCACGCGTCCCTGGTTAGACCTCAGGGCGACGCGTGGGCCGATGAGCTGGAGCGCGGGCACACAGCGTGGCCTTCCCGGCAAGCGCCTTGCCGGGGCCTTGATCTTGCCGGGCCCGGGAACTTGCCGCTCCCCGGGCCCCTTGCCGGGGCGCGCATAGCGCCGAGGCAACGCCTTCTAATCTTCCTGGCAAGCTCCTCTCGCCAGGGTCTTGTGTTAGTGGAACAGCCTTGAGCCTGGTACGGCCTTCCCGGCAAACTCCTCTTGCCGGGGTCTCGATCTTCTGTTTTGTATACTTTGTTTTTGAATGGTTTTAATAGGAGGCAGGGAGGTCTCCGGCGAGCGCGCAGTAAACCTTGCCGCGGGAAGCTGCAACTGCCCGTGCACAAGTTGGGGTACTAGGGTCCCCCTACCTTAGTACACCGACACGTTGGAAAGCTATTGGGGAATTGAGGTGATAGGACTTCTAGTGTTTACGATCTGGAGGATTTTACATACGTGCACACACAGGATCACGTGCGCGGAAAATTTTGAGACCAAAAAGGGTCGTCTTGGCCCTCAAAAATGGCATGCAGGATTGGAAAAAATGAAAGTTATCGCAATTACAGCTCAAATTTTGATGAGCCGGCATATCACTTTGGTGTTCAGGTCCTTGGCGCCCCACCCATGTATGGATACAATAGGGTGTTAGGCCAACTCTCGCGAAGAAACGGTGATCAAAGAAAATACAAAAATCAACCTAGAGTCCGAATTGATCGAGACTCTCAAAGCAAGTGAGAACAAGCACCGATTTCATCGTTTTCATAGGCGTTGGAAAGCTATTGGGAATTGAGGTGATAGGACTTCTAGTTTTTACGATCTGGAGGATTTTACATACGTGCACACACAGGATCACGTGCGTGGAAAATT
Organism: Secale cereale; assembly: GCA_902687465.1. Classification (NCBI taxonomy): domain Eukaryota; kingdom Viridiplantae; phylum Streptophyta; class Magnoliopsida; order Poales; family Poaceae; genus Secale; species Secale cereale. The sequence goes on from LR738713.1 coordinate 629,119,740, forward strand.
CTGAGCCCAAAAAGGGTCGTCTTGGCCCTCAAAAATGGCCTGCAGGATTGGAAAAAATGAAAGTTATCGCAATTACAGCTCAAATTTTGATGAGCCGGCATATCACTATGGTGTTCAGGTCCTGGGCGCCCCACCCATGTATGGATACAATAGGGTGTTAGGCCAACTCTCGCGAAGAAACGGTGATCAAAGAAAATACAAAAATCAACCTAGAGTCCGAATTGATCGAGACTCTCAAAGCAAGTGAGAACAAGCTCCGATTTCGTCATTTTCATAGGCGTTGGAAAGCTATTGGGGAATTGAGGTGATATGACTTCTAGTTTTTATGATCTGGAGGATTTTACATACGTGCACACACAGGATCACGTGCGCGGAAAATTTTGAGACCAAAAAGGGTCGTCTTGGCCCTCAAAAATGGCCTGCAGGATTGGAAAAAATGAAAGTTATCGCAATTACAGCTCAAATTTTGATGAGCCGGCATATCACTTTGGTGTTCAGGTCCTGGGCGCCCCACCCATGTGTCGGGGGAAACTGTCCGCCACGAACACCTATGGGACCGGAGCCCCTTGTCTGTGCGGTACGAGGGCGGAGGGAGCACAAAGAGCAGATCGAGGCAGACGCGCGGGCAGTTTTTACCCAGGTTCGGGCCGCACGGATGCGTAAAACCCTACTCCTGCTTGGTTGTGTATTGAGTTGAGCGCTCGGGAGCTTGAAGAAGCAGCTACACCGTGCGTGAGAGTAATCTAGGTTTCGAACCCCCTCCACGTTGTGCGTGGGCCTCCTTTTATAGTGCAAGGGGTCACCGACAGGTGTCAACGTAGGAGAAAGGGGTAAAAATGTAAAAGAGGTGGTAGTTGTAATAGTGCGGGAACAGTGGAGCTACAGTACAGAACAGAGGTCTATACCTACTTCAACAGTGGGGGACAAGGGCATTTAATGCCCGTCGCCGTCGACCCCAAAAGCTCCCGCCTTAGCGTCTCCGTCCGCCACGGCGACGGATTTATCGCCGTGGTGTGCCACCGTGTACCCCAGGCTGCACAGCCATCCGCCACGCGTCCCTGGTTAGACCTCAGGGCGACGCGTGGGCCGATGAGCTGGAGCGCGGGCACACAGCGTGGCCTTCCCGGCAAGCGCCTTGCCGGGGCCTTGATCTTGCCGGGCCCGGGAACTTGCCGCTCCCCGGGCCCCTTGCCGGGGCGCGCATAGCGCCGAGGCAACGCCTTCTAATCTTCCTGGCAAGCTCCTCTTGCCAGGGTCTTGTGTTAGTGGAACAGCTTTGAGCCTGGTACGGCCTTCCCGGCAAGCTCCTCTTGCCGGGGTCTCGATCTTCTGTTTTGTATACTTTGTTTTTGAATGGTTTAATAGGAGGCAGGGAGGTCTCCGGCGAGCACGCAGTAAACCTTGCCGCGGGAAGCTGCAACTGCCCGTGCACAAGTTGGGGTACTAGGGTACCCCTACCTTAGTACACCGACAGATACGTTCATGATTCACTTATAGTGGGTAGTTTGAGTGACAGAAGCATAAAACCGAGTAACGGGATTGTTGCATATGGGATAAAGGGGTGCTATGGTTGGATTTTACCTTAATGATCTTTAGTAGTTGCGGATGCTTGCTAGAGTTCCAATCATAAGTGCATATGATCCAAGAAGAGAAAGTGTGGTAGCTTATGCCTCTCCCTCATATGAAATTGCAACGACGACTACCGGTCTTGTTAACAATTGCCTAGGACAATTCCGCACCCCGATCCATCATTATCCCACATTCTCTATTTATAATATTTAGTAATATATTATAACTTTATGATAACATCACCTACTTCCATATTTTAGCTCTCCAATATCATGCAAAGTTATCCTTTTCATACCCACAACGTAGTTTTATTTCTCGTTTCTAGTTGGAAGCAAATGTTCGGTGTACGTAGAGTCGTATCTGTGGCAGATAGGACTTGAGAGAATATTTATCTTACCTTTAGCTCCTTGTGGGTTCGACACTCCATACTTATCACTTCCACCATTGGGAATTGCTACGATGATTCCCTGCACTTGGGGACCATCAAGCTCTTTTTTGGCGCCCTTGCTGGGGAGCAATAGCGTGGGGTTGATATTCTCGTGTGTGCTTGTTCGCTCTCTTCACTATGTAGATTTTGTTTTTACTTTTTGTTTCTGTTTAGTTGTGGGTGAAACATACAATTTTTTTTACTTTCCTCTTATGCCTATTTTTTTTTTCAAAAAGAGAAGTGATTGGAAAGTTATGCATTGAAGAAGTGAGGGTCGACCTTGAGCACTTGTGTTCATGCTGACGGAAACACTGTAGAATTTTGCATGGAAGTTTCTCTGTAAATAATTATCCCCTTGTATATATCCATTGTATTATAAAAATAATGTGCCAAGCTTTGGTTTTAGGATGATTAGATTGCTTGTTTTCTATGTGCAGAACAAAAAAACAGAAACTTTGGCTGTAGCGCGTGATTTTATATTTTTTTACTGGAAGGTAAAATGGGTCTGAAACTTTTTGCACATTACTTATGTACAATTTTTTTTTCAAATTTTCATATTTTTTAGAATTTTTAGAGTTACAGAAGTTTACTAAACTTCCAGATTACTAAAGACTGTCTTGTTTTTCACAGATTCTGTTTTCTATGTGTTGATCGCTTATTCTGATGAATCTATGGGTAGTATCTGGGGGTATGAACCATGGTGAAGTTGAAATATAGTAGATAAAGTGCTAATATGAAATTGGAATAAGTTTGCAATAGTACCTAAAGGTAGTGATTTGCTTTATTATACTAACGGATCTCACAAAGTTTTTGTTAAAGTTTTGTGTGGATGAAGTGTTCGAAGATCGAGGAGCTATCAATATAAGAAGAATAAAGAGAGGCAAGTGTTCAAGCTTGGGGATGCCCAAGGCACCCCAAGTAAATATTTCAAGGATACTCAAGCATCTAAGCTTGTGGATGCCCCAGTTGGCATCCCATCTTTCTTCTTCAACAATTATTGGTATACTTCGGTTTTGTTTTGTTCACATGATTTCTGTCCCTTGTGTTTTTCTTAAAAAAAAACCAAGCTAGTATGAGATAGCCCTTCCTCGATTTATAGAATTCTTCATGTGCTTCACTTATATATTTTGAGTATGATTTTATAGAATGATCTTTGTGCTTCACTTAAATCTTTTGAGTACGGTTTTATAGAATGCTTAGTGTGCTTCACTTATATATTTTGAGCTTGGATATTTGCTAGTCGATATTAATCCGAGAATACTCCATGAACTTCACTTATATCTTTTGGATTATGAATAATACTATCATCTAAAGTGGATTTGGAAGAGTGTCAACTTTAGTTAGTAATGATTCCACTATTTTGAGTTTGCTCCCACTATTCCGAATGAGAAGAATTTTGCTTTTGTGGAGAGTAGTAAAATTTCTATGCTTGTAGATCGTGAAAAGAATGCTTTATGTGATGGTTATATTGTTGAAACCATTCATGATGCTACTGACATTTTTTATGAGGGAGGAATACATGCTTGTAGAAGTTGCAACTATATCAAGTTTCCTCTCTATGTGCTTAAAGTTTTGAAGTTATACTTGTCTTGCCTTCCTATGCTAGTTGATTCTTGTTCCTATAAATTATGTGCTCACAAAATCCCTAGGCATAGTAAGTGGGTTAGATTTAAATATGCTAGTCATATTCTTCATGATGTTCTCTTTATGTTTCAATTCTTATCTTTTATGTGAGCATCATTGAAATCATCATGCCTAGCTAAAAGGCATTAAAGAAAAGTGCTTGTTGGGAGACAACCCAATATTTACCATTACTGTTTTGTGTGTGTTTACATGATTAAGATACTGTAGTAATCATGTTTTATAGTTTTTTTTCAATAAAGTGCCAAGTAAGACCTTTGGGAAGACTTGGGTGAAAGTTAATGTGATCTTGCTGTAAAAAACAGAAACTTTGCGCTCACGGGATTAGCTGCCATTTTTTTTACAGAAGAGTGCTTTTGAGTTGATTCTTTTTGCAGAAGATTAATAGAAAAATTCCTCATGTCCAACAATTTATTTCATAATTTTTAGAGTAGCAGAAGTATGGTTGTTGTTCAGATCATTACAGACTATTCTGTTTCTTACAGATTCTGTTTTCACTGCATAGTTTGCGTGTTTTCTTGTTTCTATGGCTTATATTCCTCAATATAAATTGTAGAAATGATATGGTATAGTAGGCATTGTGTGAGAACAATTATGAACCTTGTCTTTGATAGTACCAAAGTGAATGGTTTAATCTTTATCATATTAACATATCTCACGAAGTTACGTTAAGTTTTGTGTGGTTGAAGTTTTCAAGCTTTGGGTGAGATATCGATATGAGGAGAATAAGGATTGGAAAGACCCTAAGCTTGGGGATGCCCAAGGCACCCCAAGGTAATATTCAAGGAAGACTCAAGCGCCTAAGCTTGGGGATGCCCCGGAAGGCATCCCCTCTTTCGTCTTCAAAACTGTCGGTATACCTTACTCGGAGCTATATTTTTATTCGTCACATGATATGTGTTTTGCTTGGAGCGTATTTTCAATTTTACTTGCTGTTTGAATAAAATCATTGGATCTGAAATCTTGAATGAAAAAGAATCCTCCCATGGCTAGTTAATTATTTGACTACTCAGTGTTCTTCACTTATATCTTTTGGAGTAGTTTGTCATTTACTCACGTGCTTCACGTACATCCTATGAGTAAATGGTCAAATGAATTGAATATCATAAATTTGAATATATATATGTTTCATATGCTTATACCATCGGGAGTAATGAATTCACACAGAATAAGTATAGGTAGTAAACTTATTGAAAGTTAGCAAACACATAATTGGTCACTTGAACAATTCATGAAAGAATATTGAAGGAAGAGAGATTTCACATATAAATATACTATCTTGGACATCTTTTGTAATTGTGAGCACTCATTAAAACATGACATGCTAAAAGGTTGATGTTGGACAAGGAAGACAACTTAATCGGTTATGTTTTCCTATATACGAAACATTATATTGTCTTGGATCATCCAACATGTTGGGCTTGCCTTTCCCTCTCATGCTGGCCAAATTCTTTGCACCAAGTAGAAATACTACTTGTGCTTTTGAACATCCCTTAAACCAGTTTTACCATGAGAGTCCATCATACCTACCTAAGGATTGAGTAAGATCCTTCAAGTAAGTTGTCATTGGTGCATGCAATAAAAATTGCTTTCTAAATATCTATGATCTATTAGTGCGAAGAAAATAAGCTTTATACGAACTTGTGATAGGGAAGAAATAAAAGCGACAGACTACATAATAAAGGTCTTTATCACAAGCGGCAATATAAAGTGACGTTATTTTGCATTATGATTTTGTGCATCCAACCATAAAAGTGCATGACAACCTCTGCTTCCCTCTGCGAAGGGCCTATCTTTTACTTTTATCTTCTACCCTTATACAAGAGTCATGGTGATCATCACCTTTCCTTTTTACACTTTTCCTTTGGCAAGCACTTTGTGTTGGAGTGATCCAGATACATATATCCACTTGGATGTAGGTTTTCATAAATTATTATTGTTGACATTACCCTTGAGGTAAAAGTTTGGGAGGTAAAACTATAAGCCCCTATCTTTCTCTGTGTCCGATTAAAACTTTGAACCCATAAATATCACATGAGTGTTAGCAATTGTGAAAGATTAAATGATAGTTGAGTATGTGGAATTTGCTGAATCAAAGCTCTTACATAGACCCTTCCCAAAAATAAGATGAATTGCAATTGTTTGATGACTAAGAGCACTGTTTGTTAGTTTTCAAGAAAGTTTATGATCTATACTTTAACATGTGAATAGCTTGTTACTTGATCATGAAAAGTTTCATGAGATGAGCTACTGTTATAACATATAATGATGCTAGAAAAGGTGATTGAAATTATCAATGATCAAACTTGTGCACCTGCTAGCATTCACACTTCATAAAATATTTCTTTTATCATTTACCTACTCAAGGATGAGCATGAATTAAGCTTGGGGATGCTGATACGTCTCCAACGTATCTATAATTTATAAAGTATTCATGCTATTATATTATCCATCCTAGATGGTTTATATGCATTTATATGCTATATATGATTTTTGGGAATAACCTATTAACCTAGAACCCAGTGCCAATTTCTGTTTTTTCCTCTTTTTTGAGTTTTACAGAAAAGGAATACCAAACGGAGTCCAATTGACGTGCCAATTTTTGATGATTTTTTATGGACCAAAAGAAGCCCCCAGGGTAAAAGAGTTGGGCCAGAAGAGTCCCGGCCTACCCATGAAAGTGGGGGGTGCGCCCAACCCCCGGGGCGCGCCCCGTATCTCGTGGACAACCCGGAGACCCCCTGGACGTGAGACCGACGCCAAAAATTCCTATAAATACAGAAACCTCCAGAAAATAACCTAGATCGGAAGTCCCGCCGCCGCAAGCCTCTGTAGCCACGAGAAATCAATCTAGGTCCTCTCTGGCACCCTGCTGGAGGTGGCCATCATCACCGGAGGCCATAGAGCAGGATCTCTGAGGGGCCATCATCGCCATGAAGGCCAAGGACCAGAGGGAGAACCTCTCCCCATCTAGGGGGAGGCCATGGAGGAGGAAGCACAAGGGGGAGAACCTCTCCTCCTCTCTCTCGGTGGCGCTGAAGTTCCATCAGGAGGGGAATCATCGCTGTGGTGATCGTCTTCATCAACATCACCATCATCATCACCATCCTCATCTCTTTTACGAGGTCCACTCTCGCGCACCCCGATGTAATCCCTATTTGAACATGGTGCTTTATGCCACATATTATGATCCAATGATGTGTTGCCATCCTATGATGTTTTGAGTAGATATCCTTTGTCTTTGGGTTGATTGATGATCTAGATTGGTACGAGTTGTATGTTTTATTTTGGTGCTGTCCTATGGTGCCCTCTGTGTCGCGCAAGCGTGAGGGATTCCCGCTGTAGGGTGTTGCGATACGTTCATGATTCGCTTATAGTGGGTTGTTTGAGTGACAGAAGCATAAACCCGAGTAAGGGGATTGTTGCGTATGGGATAAAGGGGACTTGATGCTTTAATGCTATGGTTGGGTTTTACCTTAATGATCTTTAGTAGTTGCGGATGCTTGCTAGAGTTCCAATCATAAGTGCAGATGATCCAAGAAGAGAAAGTATGTTAGCTTATGCCTCTCCCTCATATGAAATTACAATGACGACTACCGTTCTTGTTAACAATTGCCTAGGACAATTCCGCACACCGATCCATCATTATCCCACACTCGCTATTTATAATATTTAGTAATATATTCTAACTTTATGATAACAACACCTACTTTCATATTTTAGCTCTCCTATATCATGCAAAGTTATCCTTTTCATACCAACAACGTAATTTTATTTCTTGTTTCTAGTTGGAAGCAAACGTTCGGTGTATGTAGAGTCGTATCAGTGGCAGATAGGACTTGAGAGAATATTGATCTTACCTTTAGCTCGTTGTGGGTTCGACAATCCATACTTATCACTTCCACCATTGGCAATTTCTACTATGATTCCCTGCACTTGGGGACCATTCAGGAACAACGCGTGACATTTCCCTGAAGGGACAGACACAGGAACGAAGAAGGACACATGCCGGCCAGCCTAAGTGTTCCGGAGCAGTAGCAAGCTACCAAGGCCCAGTGGAAGCTCTAGGAGGAATTTCCCCATAAGATAGGCTACCAAGGGTAAACAACTAGGTGTCGGATCCCACACATACCAAGCATTTCAATAACATACACACAATATGCTCGATATGTGCAAATACAACATGGCATCACAACAAAACTCTATGAACCAAATTATTTATTCATTAGGCTCCGAGGAGCCAGATATTACAAGCATGGGTCTCATGACCCAACATACAGAGCATACAAGCAACGGAAGCATAACATGTCTGAGTACAGACAACTACAAATGAAAAAGGCTGACAAGCCTGACTATCTACAAGACCCTCCCAAGGGTACAAGATCGTAGCTGAGGTAACAAGCTAAACATCAAAGTCCACGCAGAACCACTAGTGAGACTGAAGTCTCTCTGCAAAACATAAATTAAGCAAACGTGAGTACAAATGTACTCAGCAAGACTTACATCAGAACTAGCTATATATGCATCAGTATCAACAAAGGGGTGGTGGAGTTTAACTGCAGCAAGCCAACTTTGACTCAGTGGCTATCCTGTACTATGACTGCTGGTAACTCTTTTGAGGTGGCACACACGAGTCCACATATTTACCAAATCAATACACCACTATGGATCCGCTCCCGTCTCCCTACGAGAAGGCCATCCATAGCACTCATGCTTATCTTGCGCATTTTAGAGTATCCACTTTCACTTGTCTATGAACTATACAGGCAAACCAGAAGTCCTTTACCGCGTACACGGCTATTTGAATAGATGATGTCAACCCTACAGGGGTCTACTTCTTCACACACGCTCTCTCCACTTACCACCATGTACACGTCGTGTATCTCGGCAACCTTCAAGCCGAAGCCTGGCGAGGGAGTCGGGCACGACCTGACTAACCACACAAGTCTCTAGTCCAGGTTTATCGCCTATTCGGGTTCCATCCGCAAGGAGATCCGACCGAGGTGTCGCTCACGGCCCCAAATGATGTGTACAGGGTTCCAAGCCCCCCCAAACGGGCGATGCTTTACCCGGCCACGGTGCATAGTCTGTCCCAATCCCACCTATACCGGGTGCCACTTGGTAGACTACTAACACTACCTACAAACACCAGAAACTAGTTGCAACTCCTGGATAGAGATCAAGTTGATTAATAAGTCGAGAGGGGTCGAGTTACCGGAACCCAATGTGTGGTAGTAACTGTTCATGGATCACAAACATAGAACTCATTTCCTGAGGACGGTTTCAATGAGACAACCCACCATGTACTCCTACATGGCCTCTCACCGCTACCTTAACAAAATCGTGTTCACACACTTAGCTCTCAATAGTAGGACATGTCCATGCCACTTCTCGAGCTTGTGTTGTATTCCCTCGAAGAGGAAAGGGAGATGCAGCACAGTATCAAAAGTATTTCCCTCAGTTTTTCAGAACCAAGGTATCAATCCAGTAGGAGACCACGCGCGAGTCCCTCGCACCTGCACAAACAAATAAGAACTTCGTAGCCAACGTGATAAGGGGTTGTCAATCCCTTTACGGTCACTTACGAAAGTGAGATCTGATAGAGATGATAGTTTATGTTTTTGGTATTTTTTGTTTATAAGAACAGAAAGTAAAAGCGGAAAAAGTAAAGTAGATGTAGATTGATTTGTTGAGAATAGACCCGGGGGCCATAGTGTTCTCTAGTGGCTTCTCTCATGATAGCGATATTCTACGGCGAGTAAACAAATTACTGTCGACCAATTGATAGAAAAGCGAATAATTATGAGACTATGTAGGCATGATCATTGTATATAGGCATCACGTCCGAGACAAGTAGACCGACTCCTGCCTGCATCTACTACTATTACTCCACACATCGACCGCTATCCAGCATGAATCTAGTGTATTGAGTTCATAAGAACAGAGTAACGCCTTAAGCAAGATCACATGATGTAGAGGGATAAACTCAAGCAATATGATGTAAACCCCATCTTTTTATCCTCGATGACAACAATACAATACATGCCTTGCTGCCCCTACTGTCACTGGGAAAGGACACCGCAAGATTGAACCCAAAGCCAGGCACTTCTCCCATTGCAAGAACTATAGATCTAGTAGGCCAAACCAAACCAATAATTCGAAGAGACTTGCAAGGATATTATGAGCACACATAAAGAGTTCAGAAAAGAACCAAATATTTCTCATAGATAATCTTGATCATAAACCCACAATTCATCGGATCTCGACAAACACACCGCAAAAAGAGATTACATCGAATAGATCTCCTCGAAGACCAAGGAGAACTTTGTATTGAGATCCAGATAGAGAGAAGAAGCCATCTAAATACTAGCTATGGACCCGAAGGTCTGTGGTAAACTACTCACAACTCATGGTGAGGGTGATGATGATGATGTAGAAGCACTCCGTGGTAGATCCCCCCTCCGGGGAAGCTCCGGAACAGGCTCCAAGATGGGATCTCACGGGAACAGAAGGTTACGGCGGTAGAGCTAGGGTTTTCTCTGTTGCTCTGTTGGTTTTGGGGTACGTAGGCTTATATAGGAGGAAGGAGGGCACCCGGGGCCTTACGAGGGACCCACGAGGCAGGGGGGCGCGCCCCCCACCCTCGTGGGCACCTCGTGGCCCCTACTCTGTGGCTCTCAAGTCCCTGTGCGTGATTTTCTCCAAAAATATCTCTCCCGAAGGTTTCATTCCGTTTGGACTCCGTTTGATATTCCTTTTCTGCAAAACCCTGAAACAGGCAAAAAACAACAATCTGGACTGGGCCTTTGGGTTAGTAGGTTAGTCCCAAAAATAATATAAAAGTGTATGACAAAGCCCATTAAACATCCAAAACATCATAAATAATAGCATGGAACAATAAAAAATTATAGATACGTTGGAGACGTATCAAGCATCCCCAAGCTTAATTCCTGCTCGTCCTCGAGTAGGTAAATGATAAAAGCAGAATTTTTGATGTGGAATGCTAACCAACTTAGTTTTTCAATGTAATTCTCTTAATTGTGGCATGAATGTTCAGATCTGAAAGACTCAAGATAAAAGTCTATATTAACATAAGAAATAATAATACTTCAAGCATATTAACAAAGCAATCATGTCTTCTCAAAATACTATGGCTAAAGAAAGTTATCCCTACAAAATCATATAGTCTGGCTATGCTCCCTCTTCATCACACAAAATATTCATATCATGCACAACCCCGATTTCAGCCAAGCACTTGTTTTTATACTCTATTCTTTCAAACCTTTCAACTTTCACGCAATACATGAGTGTGAGCCATGGACATAGCACTATGGGTGGAATAGAGAGGTGGTTGTGGAGAAGACAAAAAGGAGGGAGATAGTCTCACATCGACTAGGCATATCAACGGACTATGGAGATGCCCATCAAAAGATATCAATGTGAGTGAGTAGGGATTGCCATGCAACGGATGCACTAGAGCTAAATTTGTATGAAAGCTCAACAAAAGAAACTAGTGGGTGTGCATCCAACTTGCTTGCTCACGAAGACCTGGGGCATTCGAGGAAGCCCATCGTTGGAATATACAAGCCAAGTTCTATAATGAAAAATCCCGCTAGTATATGAAAGTGACTAAACATGAGACTGTCTATCATGAAGAACATGGTGCTACTTTGAAGCACAAGTGTGGGAAAAAAAGATAGTAGCAATTGTCCCTTTTTTTGGGCCTTTCTTTTTTCTTTGGCCTTTTTTTTCTTTATTTTTGTGGAGGGGCTTTATTGATTTAGCCTTTCCTCCCATGGGACAATGCTCTAATAATGATGATCATCACACTTTCATTACAACTCGATACTACAACAAAGTATGACTCTATATGAATGCCTCCGGCGGTGTACCGGGATGTGCAATGAAACAAGAGTGAAATGTATGAAAAATTATGCATGGTGGCCTTGCCACAAATACGATGTCAACTACATGATCATGCATGGCAATATGACAATATGAAGCGTGTCATATGAATGGAATGGTGGAAAGTTGCATGGCAATATATGTCGGAATGGCTATGGAAATGCCATGATAGGTAGGTATGGTGGCTGTTTTGAGGAATAATATATGGTGGCTGTTTTGAGTAAGGATATATAGTGGGTGTATGGTACCGACGAAAGTTGCGCGGTACAAGAGAGGCTAGCAATGGTGGAAGGGTGAGAGTGCGTATAATCCATGGACTCAACATTAGTCATATGAACTCATATACTTATTGCAAAAATCTATGAGTCATAAAAACAAATCAATCAACGCATGCTCCTAGGGGGGAGATTGGTAGGAGTTAACCATCGCACGCCCCCGACCTCCACACAATGGTTGGCACTTTACAAATACCTCATGCTCTAACTTCCTCACATAGCGGTTCACCATACGTGCATGCTACGGGAATCACTAACCTTAACATAAGCATTTCTCAATTTCATAATAAGTCCACTAGCATGACTCTAATATCACTATCCTCATATCTCAAAACAATTATCAAGCATCCAACTTCTCATCATATTCAATGCACTTAGTGTGAAAGTTTTTACTACATTGATATTGGATGTATATCATGTGAAGACTAGTTTTTTTAGCCTAAACACATTACCATGCTGTTTCAATAGACTCTCAAAAGGATATAAGTGAAGCATAGAGTTCAACAATTTCTTCAAAATATAATCACCACCGTGCTCTAAAAGATATAAGTGAAGCACATCGAGGGTTCTAACAATTCCTAGGCCATATTTAACTCTCTCAAATAGGTGTGTCCAGCAAGGATGATTGTGGAAAACTAACAAGCAAAGACTCAAATTATACAAGACGCTCCAAGCAAAACACATATCATGTGGTGAATAAAAATATAGCTCCAAATATAGTTACCGATGGATGAAGACGAAAGAGGGGATGCCTTCCCGGGGCATCCCCAAGCTTAGGCTTTTGATTGTCCTTGAATTTTACATGGGGTGCCTTGGGCATCCCCAAGCTTAGGCCCTTGCTACTCTTTGTTCCATAGTCCATCAAAGCAATACTCAAAACTTGAAAACTTCACAACACAAAACTTAGACAAAAATCTCATGAGCTCCGTTAGTATAAGAAAGCAAACCACTACTCAAAGGTACTGCAATGAATTCATTCTTTGTCTATATTGGTGTTAAACATACTGTATTCCAACTTATCTATGGTTCATACTTCCCAATATTACTCATAGATGCATTGAAATAAGCAAACAACACACAAAAACAAAATCTATCAAAAACAGAACAGTCTGTAGTAATCTGCAGGTTTCGAATACTTCTGTAACTCCAAAAATTCAAACTAAATTGGTAAACGTGAGGAATTTGTTATTAATGATGTGCAAAAAGAATCAACTAAATAGCATGCTCCAGTAAAATCTTATGACTATTCTAGCGAGCGCTAACGATTCTGTTTTTCACAGCAAGATCACATAAACTTCACACAAGTCTTCCCAAAGGTTCTACTAGGCACAAACACTAAACAAAACATGAAACCACATCGAAACAGAAGCTAGATGCAATATTTATTCCCTAACAGCAGCAAAAACAAAAAAAAATATAAAATTGGGTTGCCTCCCAACAAGTGCTATCGTTTTACGCCCCTAGCTAGGCACGATACATGAATAGATCTAGGTATTGCCATCTTTGGAAGGCAATCCATAAGTGGCTCTCATAATAGATTCATATGGTAATTTTATTTTCTTTCTAGGAAGGTATTCCATGCCTTTCCTCAACGGAAATTGGAATGTAATATTTCCTTCCTTCATATCAATAATTGCACCAATCGTTCTAAGGAAAGGTCTACCAAGAATAATATGACATGAAGGATTGAATCTATATCAAGAACAATGAAATCTACGGGCACATAATTCCTATTGGCAACAATAAGAACATCATTTATTCTTCCCATAGTTTTCTTAATAGTGGAATCCGCAAGATGCAAATTTACAGAACAATCATCAAGCTCATGGAAACCTTGCAAATCACACAAAGTTTTTGGGATAGTGGAGACACTTGCACCCAAATCACACAAAGCATAGCATTCATGATCTTTAATTTTTATTTTGATAGTAGGTCCCACTCATCCTAAAGCTTTCTAGGGATAGAAACTTCCCACTCAAGTTTTTCTTCATAAGATTGCATCAAAGCATCAACTATGTGTTTGGTGAAAGCTTTATTTTGACTATAAGCATGCGGAGAATTTAGTACGGATTGCAACAAGGAAATACAATCAATCAAAGAGCAATTGTCATAATTGAATCCCTTGAAATCCAAAGTAGTGGGTTCACCACCATGCAAAGTTTTAATCTCTTCACTCCCACTTTTAACAGTTTTAGCATCAAGATCTAAAAACTCTGAATCATTGGGACACCTTAAAGTAGAATCATCTCCAATCCTATCTTCATCAAGATTTATGCTAGAAAACAAGGATCTAATAGGAGACACATCAATAACTTTCAGATCTTCATCTTTATTTTCATGATAACTAGAAGAACACGCTTTAATGTAATTTTCTCTTTTAGCACGCATCCTAGCGGTTCTTTCTTTGCATTCATCAATGGAAATTCTCATGGCCTTGAGAGACTCATTGATATCATGCTTAGGTGGGATAGATCTAAGTTTCAAAGATTCAACATGAAGAGTAAATCTATCCACACTTCTAGCCAATTCATCAATCTTAAGCAATTTCTCTTCAAGAATAGCATTGAAATTCTTTCGCGAGATCATAAACTCCTTAACACTAGTTTCAAATTCAGAAGGCATCTTTCCATAAGAGTCATTGTAGGAATTACCATAATTATTAGAGGAATTACTAGGAAAAGGCCTAGGATTGAAGTTCCCTCTATAAGCATTGTTACCAAAATTATTCCTAGCAACAAAATTCACATCCAAAGATTCATTGTTATTTTCAATCAAAGTGGACAAAGGCATATCATTAGGATCAGAAGAAGCACTCTTAGCAGCAAATAATTTCATAAGTTCATCCATCTTTCCACTCAAAACACTAATTTCTTCAACAGCATGCACTTTTTTACTAGTGGATTTTTGGGTGTGCCATTGAGAATAATTAATCATAATATTATCTAGGAGTTTGGTAGCTTCTCCTAAGGTAGTTTCCATGAAAGTGCCTCCTGCGGCCGAATCTAATAGATTTCTAGAAGCAAAATTCAAGCCAGCATAAAAGTTCTGAATAATCATCCATAGATTCAAACCATGTGTAGGGCAATTACGTATCATTAGTTTCATTCTCTCCCAAGCTTGTGCAACATGCTCATGATCTAGTTGCTTAAAATTCATAATATCGTTTCTAAGAGAGATGATCTTAGCAGGAGGGAAATACTTAGAGATAAAAGCATCTTTGCACTTATTCCATGAATCAATACTATTTCTAGGCAAATCAGAAAACCAAGTTTTAGCACGATCTCTAAGTGAAAACGGAAATAACTTCAATTTAACAATATCATTATCCGTATCCCTTTTCTTTTGCATACCACACAAATCAACAAAGTTGTTTAGATGGGTAGCGGCATTTTCACTACACTACTAGGAAAAGGGCTATAGATGGAATTGACACTAATGGCGCACCAGACATGCGGTGCGCCATTAGTATATACTAATGGCGCACCATGTGTTGGTGCGCCATTAGTATCCAAATACTAATGGCGCACCGTTGACGTGGTGCGCCATTAGTAACAATTTTTTTTTCATATTTTTCTCAAAACTACTAATGGCGCACCAGTGGATAGTGCGCCATTAGTAGTTGAACTACTAATGGCGCACCACATCCACGGTGCGCCATTAGTAATTTTTTTTTTTCAAATTTTGTTTTTATTTTTTTTTTAATTTTATTTTCAAAAAATACTAATGGCGCACCGTGGGAGTGGTGCGCCATTAGTAGTTCAACTTACTAATGGCGCACCACTCCCACGGTGCGCCATTATTATTATTTTTATTATTTTATTTTTAAAAAATACTAATGGCGCACCGTGGGAGTGGTGCGCCATTAGTAGTTGAACTACTAATGGCGCATCACTACCACGGTGCGCCATTAGTAACTTGGCCATTACTGCACCCCCCCTGGACCGCCTTTTCCAGTTCAAAAATAAATAAAAGAAAATGATGTAAATGTCAAAAAAATAAAAGAAAATAAGTTTCCCATGTGATATGTGGTCTACTTGTTGGGAAAATTTACAAATATGAATTTTGACTTTATTTGCAAAATATCTCTGGAATTTAGTAAAACGGGTATAACTTTTGCATACAAACTCGGATTAAAAAGTTTTTTATATGAAAAATCATCTACTCGAAAAGTTACATCCGAATTTAATCGGGGGAACCCCGTTAAACATTTTCAAAATCCCCAAAAACCTAACAGAAAAAAAGTTACGGGGCTTTTAAGATCTACAGGCAAAAAAATTCAAAAAATTTCAAACTTACTAGTGGCGCACCGTTTGCTAGGTGCACCACTAGTAACAGAAAAAAATATAAAATTTTTGAAAAAAAACATTTATAATTTTTTTTCAAAAATATGATACGTAATATGACCGGGAAGTTTGAAATATATTTTCAAAATTTCATCATACTCATGAACATTAACAAACTCCTAGACATCAAGAAGGGTTAATAGGATTGATATGATAGATATATCAACAAGTGCGTGTGAAGTGAGCTGGTGCTGGGGTTGGATAGAACTACGAAGTTAAGCGTGCTCGGGCTAGAGTAGTGTGAGGATGGGTGACCTTATGGGAAGTTTGACCACAGAGTGCGATTTGATGGCCCCCTGCGAGGCATACTAATGGCGCACCGTGCACTATACTAATGGCGCACCAGAGGTGCGCCATTAGTAAATAATACTAATGGCGTGCTACTAATGGCGCACCAGTAGTGCGCCATTAATGGGCAAAACCGGTGCGCCATTAGTAGCCCTTTTCCTTGTAGTGCTAGGAAGGCCGGAGAATTGATCATTCATGACAAGATTCAACAAAGCAGCATTGATCTCACAAGATTCAACATCGGTAATAGGAGCAATCAGAGTGCTAATAAAATCATTATTGTTGGTATTGGAGAAGTCACACAATTTGGTATTGTTCTGAGCCATAGTGACAAGCAAGCAATCCAACACACACAAGCAAACAAGAAGCAAGTGACTGATAAACACACGACAGAAGAAGGGCAAATAAAATGACAAGAGCGAAGTAGGGGAGAGGAAAACGTGAGGTAAAAAATGTAATGCGAAGGATAAGGGTTTGTGATAGGTACTTGGTATATGACTTTTGCGTAAGCCTCCCCGGCAACGGTGCCAGAAATTCTTCTTGCTATTCTCGAGCTTGCGTTGTATTCCCTCGAAAAGGAAAGGTAGATGCAGCACAGTAGCGTAAGTATTTCCCTCAGTTTTTGAGAACCAAGGTATCAATCCAGTAGGAGACCACGTGCGAGTCCCTCGCACCTGCACAAACAAATAAGAACTTCGCTGTCGGTGTACTAAGATAGGGGTACCTTAGTACCCCAACTTGTGCACGGGCAGTAGCAGCTTCCCGTGGCAGGGCTTACCACGTGCTTGCCGGGAACCTTTCTGGTCCCTATGAAGCCATTCAAAAACAAAGTATACAAGACAGAAGATCAAGGCCCCGGCAAGAGGAGCTTGCCGGGAAGACCGCACCAGGCTCAAGGTTATCACTTTAGCACAAGACCCTGGCAAGAGGGGCTTGCCAGGAAGGCCAAGGAACACATACCTCAAGAGATGCCTCGGCGCATCTTGCGCCCCGGCAGGACCCGGAGAGCGACAAGCTTCCGGGCCCGGCAAGATCACTACCCCGGCAAGGTGCTTGCCGGGGAAACCTACGCTGTGTGCCCACGCTCCAGCTCATCGGCCCACGCGTCGCCCTGGGGCCCTTCCAGGGGCACGTGGCAGATGGCTGTGCAGCTTGGGGCACACGGTGGCAAGCCACGGTGACGAGGCTACCGCCGTGGCGAACGGAGAAGCATGGACGAACACTTTTGGGGTCGACGGCGACGGGCATTTAAGGCCCTTGTCCCCCACTGTCAAAGTTAGGTGAAGACCACTGTTCATATACTATTCATGCACTGTTGCAACTACCACCAAAATTACACTTTTACCCTCCTCTACGTTGACACCTGTCGGTGACCCCTTTGAGCTATAAAAGGAGGCCCATGCACAACGTAGAGGAGGTTCGAAACCTAGACAACTCTCTCGCTCGGTGTAGCTAGTACTGTAGCTCTTCAAGCTCCCGAGCTCAAGAACTCAATACAACCTAAGGCAGGAGTAGGGTTTTACGCGTCCGCGCGGCCCGAACCTGGGTAAAACTGCCCGCGTGCGCTCCTCGATCTGCTCTCCGTGCTCCCTCCGCTCCCTTACCGCAACGTAGAAGGGGCTCCGGTCCCATAGGTGCTCGTGGGAGGACAGTTTCCCCCGACATCTTTGGCGCGCCAGGTAGGGGGCGTCGAGGTTGTGCGAACCTGATCCGGTGCTCACGCGGGCGCATTCTTCATCAACCTCTCCAACTTCATCAGCTACATCAGCATGCCTCCGAAGAAGAAGACTTCGGAGGTCGGAGGCCCGTCTGCGTCGATTCCACCGCCTCCAGAACCAACGGTTGGTGGAGGAGATGCCGGCGGAAGGGTGGTCGCCGGCGAGGAAACTCACGGCACCACCAAGTCCAAGGACAAGACCGACGACCGGGCTAACTCCAAAGCCTCGGTGTCAGTAGACGCCCCACGTCCCTCTCAGGAGTTACAAGACCCGCAGCGGTGTGGTACTGGAGGTACCATACGCTTGCTGGGGCGTGGCCAAGCCGGAGGATCGCGGGATGCTCAAGGCCAGCGTGCTGTTACGAGCAAGGCGCGGTCGCCGGGGCGGGAACATGCTCCTTCTAACGCGGTTAGAAGTCCGAGCGTGTCCCGCTCCTCGCACCGCTCGCCGTCGTTCCCCTCTTCTCCAGCAGAAGCTCTAGCAAGAGCACAGCTACTCCTCGATTTGCCTCCAGCGGCAGACAAGGCCGAAGACTGGAGGGCGACGATTCAGAGCCTCATCGCCTTCGCCAACAACGACGCGCCACAGCAGCCGGCAACCTCACGGCCGCGGCAAGTCGATCAAGCGAAGGCCGATGGCGACAAGACCGCCGGGGGTGCAACTACCGTGCACTCCCTGCCGCGGAAGCAGAAATCGCCACCCTGCCAGATCAACATCGACGACGACTCCACGGCGTCGTCGGATCCGCGGACTCGCCGCGATCAGCGCCAAGTCCTAGACGACAGGCGGCAAGAAGACGCTCGGACTCGCATCGACCGTCGACGAGAAGCCCGAAGACAGTCAGATCAGCGCGCTGGGACTGCTGTCGACGTACACGCGCCCGGTGAACCAGGCGACTTGCCGTACGCGGCAGGCTGCCCTGCGTTCACCCGTGAGCTGCGGCAAGTCCAGTGGCCCAGCATGAAGAATTTCAAGCCCGACGTACCCGAGAAGTACGATGGCAAGACACACCCCTCGGAGTTCCTCAGCATCTACACTATAGCAGTGCAGGCTGCCGGAGGACGCGACGAGAAGATACTAGCCAACTACTTCCCGCTAGTGCTTAAGCCAAACGTCCGGTCTTGGCTTATGCACTTGCCGGAGAACTCCATTTCTTCGTGGGCGGATCTGTGCCACCAGTTTGTTGGCGCCTTCACGGGCGGCCACAAACCCCACGGCCAGGAGAGCGATCTCCACATCCTAGCCCAGAAGGAGGGAGAGTCCCTGCGCAAGTACATCCAGAGATTCAGCCGCGTGCAACACAACATTCCCGATGTCCACCCTGCCGCGGTTATCAGCGCGTTCCACCAGAACGTGCGTAACCGCCGGATGAGGGAGGAGATGGCCATGACCAAGATCCGGGATGTCAGCGAGCTTTACGCTCTGGCTGACAAGTGCGCGCGCGCTGAAGAGGGGAGGAGACTCCCCGGAGAGGATGCTGGCGCAGGAGGAAGCGACAGCGAGGATGCCGCCCCGGCAAGGAAGAGCCGGCGGCGGAACAACAGAAAGAAGAAGAACAAGGAGGTGCTGGTTGTCGAGCAGTCCGGCAAGGAGGCTCCCGCCAAGAAGGCACAGGCTGGCGGTTCCGGCAAGGAGCCCGCCCCTGTAGCGGCAGCCGACAAGCAGGACGGCTCCGACAAGCAGTACTGCAAGATCCACCGCACCAAGGGCCACGATCTTCAGAACTACAAAAGAGTCGAGTACCTCGTAGAACAGCAGAAGGCTGAATACGAGCGTCGCGACAAGGAGAAGGCCCAAGGAGGCGGAGGAGAGCCCAGCAAGAAGCGGCCGTTCAACGGCCGGGGAGGACGCCGCGGCAAGGCCAAGCAGCGGCAAGGTGACAGACCTCCCCGGGGCTGCGACAAGGATGAGGATGAAGACGACGATGATGACATGGAAGAAGGAGATAACATCGAGCAGGAGTTCCAGAAGGCCACAGAGGTTCTGTGTGTCGACGGGGGTGCCTCTCTACACACTTCCCACCGCCAGCTCAAGCAGTGGGTGCGAGAAGTGAATGCAGCTGAGCCGCCCGTCGAGTCACGCAGGCTGCTGAAGTGGTCCGGCACGCCCATCATCTTTGACCTTGAGGACCACCCTGACCGCACCACTGCGGTCGGGTGCTTGCCGATGTTGGTCTCACCAACTATCCGCAACCTCAAGGTCACCAAGATGTTGGTTGACGGCGGGGCCGGCCTAAACTTGATCTCCTCAGCTGTGATCAAGAAGCTACAGATCTCAGACGGCGAGCTCGAAGAAACCGGGTCGTTTCAAGGGATCAACCCGGGAAGGAGCAAGCCGAAGGGAAAGATTACGCTGCCAGTGACCTTTGGCGGGGAGCTCAACTTCAGGACGGAGAGGATCACGTTTGACGTTGCCGATATCCCATTACCATATAATGGGATACTTGGCCGTCCTGCCCTCGCCAAGTTCATGGCAGCTTCCCACTATGCATACAACGTACTCAAGATGCCGGGGCCGATAAGCGTCATCTCTGTCCCCGGCGACAAGAAGGACGCGCTTATCTGCGCCGACAAGATCTACCGGGATGCAGCAGCCGCAGCGGAGAGCAACACACTTGCCGCTGAAGCTCCCGGGGGGAAGACCAAGACCAAGTCCGGCAAGAGTTCTGGGGCCCACTCCGGCAAACGCACCTCTTCGGAGTGCTGCGCTACCGTCGAGGACGCACCATCGAGCTCCACCGGCAAGTGCAAGAAAGGTATGGCAGCTCCACCGGCAACCAAGAAGGTGTCCGCCAAGGAGGACGGCACTTGTGGTACCTTCACCATCAGTGCTACGCTCGACAACAAATAGGAAAGCACGTTCGTTGCCTTCCTGCGGGCGAATGTCGATGTGTTTGCATGGCAACCATCTGACATCCCCGGCGTTCCCAGGAAGGTAATTGAGCACAAGCTTGCTGTTTGTCCTCATGCGCGGCCCGTCAAGCAGAAGGTCAGGAAGCAAGCCGTGGAGCGCCAAGAATTCATCGCCGAAGAGATAAAGAAGTTGGAAGCAGCAGGCCTGGTTAGAGGTGTGATCTATCCTACGTGGTTGGCCAATCCAGTTGTCGTACGCAAGGCCAATGGGAAGTGGAGACTTTGTAAAGACTTCACTGATGTGAATAAAGCGTGTCCCAAGGATCCAATTCCCTTGCCGCGTATTGACCAGATTGTTGACTCCACCGCCGGATGTGAGCTGCTTTCCTTCCTTGATGCATACTCAGGTTACCACCAGATTTTCATGGCCAAGGAAGATGAAGAGAAGACTGCATTCATTACTCCATGCGGCACATATTGCTTCATACGCATGCCCTTTGGGTTGAAGAATGCAGGCTCGACATTTGCAAGGGTGGTGCACACTGCTTTTGAGCCACAGATACACAGAAATGTAGAAGCCTACATGGATGATATAGTGGTCAAGAGTAAAAGCAAAGATACCCTGATACAGGACTTAGAGGAAACTTTTGAGAATCTGCGCAAGATACAACTCAAGCAGAATCCCGAGAAGTGCGTCTTCGGAGTCCCCTCCGGCAAGCTTCTCGGGTTCTTTGTGTCCCAGAGGGGGATTGAAGCCAATCCCGACAAGATAAAAGCCATCGAGCAGATTGAAGCCCCGAAGCACGCCAAGGACGTAAGAAGACTTGCTGGTTGTGTGGCTGCCCTCAGCAGGTTCATTTCAAAGTCTGCAGAACGCGCCCTGCCTTTCTTCAAAATCTTGAAAAAGGCAGGTCCTATGAAATGGACTCCGGAAGCGGAGGCAGCGCTGCAAGACTTGAAAGGTTACCCGTCCTCTACTCCGATACTTGTCGCACCTAGGCCACAAGAGAAGTTGCTGCTGTACCTAGCGGCAACCAATCAAGTGGTTAGTGCTGCGTTGGTAGCGGAGAGGGAGGCGGATGAGGAACCCACATCCCCGACAAGCAAACCCAGCGACAAGCAGGGGGCTTCCCCGACAAGCTCTGACCCCGACAAGGACGAGTCTGCGCAGGAACAAGGTGAAGTGCGAAGGAAGATGGTGCAGCGCCCAGTGTATTTTGTGAGTTCCCTTCTGCAGGGGGCTAGATCAAGATACTCTGGGGTGCAGAAGTTGCTGTTCGGCCTCCTCATGGCCTCAAGGAAGCTGCGCCATTACTTCCAAGCACACGAGATAACGGTGGTCACTCGCTTTCCGTTGAAGAGGATATTGCAAAATCCAGAAGCAATAGGCAGGATCGTCGAGTGGGCACTAGAGCTGTCAAGCTTTGGTCTCAAGTTTGAGAGTACTTCAACCATACAGAGCAGAGCTTTGGCAGAATTCATAGCGGAATGGACCCCAACGCCAGATGAAGAAGTCCCAGAGACAAGCGTCCCCGTCCAAGAAGCGAGCAGCGAATGGATAATGTACTTTGATGGTGTTTTCTCGCTGCAAGGCGCCGGTGCCGGCGTGGTACTCATAGCGCCCACCGGAGAGCACCTCAAGTACGTTGTCCAGATGCACTTTCCCAAGGAGCAAGCAACAAACAATACTGCAGAGTATGAAGGTTTGCTTGCCGGCCTCAGAATTGCGGCCGAGCTTGGGATCAAGAAGTTGATTGTGCGGGGAGATTCACAGTTGGTGGTCCGGCAAGTGAATAAGAGTTACCAGAGCCCTTTGATGGAAGCTTATGTTGATGAAGTGAGGAAGCTTGAAGAACACTTTGAAGGTCTGCAAATGGAGCACGTCCCAAGGGCTCAGAATGATATTGCAGATGGCCTCTCAAAGTGTGCTGCGATGAAGTTACCTGTGGAACCATGGACCTTCCTGCTCAAGCTAACTCAGCCATCCGTTACACCATCAGTTGGGCAGAACAAGAAGAGAAAGTTGGTCTCCGGCGACTACTTGGCGGCGGATCTTCCCGAAGCCGCCGCCAAGGTCCCCAAGATCAACAGCCAAGATGCTGAGGAACAGTTTGCTCCTGCGGATCCAAGGGTCTGTACAGTTGAAGCAGGCGTTCCCGACAAGCCTTGCCCCGGCAGGCTTGCCGGGGGACCATCAGCTCCGACAGAGCCGCAGGTTCTTGCCGTAGAAGCTGAGGTTCCCGCAGCAGCCCTCATGCCTTTAGTCCTTGTTGTTGAGCCTCAGGCTCCAGCATGGGCACAGCAAATCGTCCGTTTTCTGCAAACTGGAGAACTTCCCGACGAGCCAGAAGAGATAGAGAAAATAACCAGGCAGTCAAGTATGTACCAGTTCGTCGACAACGAACTGTATAGAAGAAGACTCAATGGTGTCAGGTTGAAGTGCATTCCCAGGGAAGATGGACAGAAGCTGTTGGCAGAGATACATGGAGGCATATGTGGCCACCACATTGGCGCAAGGGCACTTGCCGGGAAGGCGTTCCGGCAAGGGTTCTTCTGGCCAGAAGCCCTCCAAGATGCAACTGCACAAGTAACCAAGTGTGAAGCGTGCCAGTTCCATGCCAAGAAAATTCACCAGCTAGCTCAAGCTCTCCAAACGATTCCTTTGTCCTGGCCCTTCTCGGTCTGGGGGCTCGATATCCTCGGCCCTTTTCCCCGCGCTGCCGGGGGCTTTGAGTACTTGTATGTAGCAATCGACAAGTTCACAAAGTGGCCAGAAGTGGAACCAGTGAGAAAGGTGACAGCACAGTCAGCAGTCAGGTTCTTCAGAGCGATTGTTTGCCATTTCGGAATCCCTAACAGGATTATCACCGACAACGGCACACAGTTCACAAGTCGCACCTTCATGCAGTACGTCCAAGACCTTGGCGCCAAGGTCTGCTTCGCTTCTGTTGCTCACCCGAGGAGCAATGGTCAAGCGGAGAGAGCCAATGCTGAAGTGCTGCGCGGACTCAAGACAAGGACCTTCGACAGGCTGCGCAAGTGCGGAAGAAACTGGATAGAGGAGTTGCCGGCGGCTCTTTGGTCAATCAGGACGACACCAAATCGAGCCACCGGACAGACACCCTTTGCTCTTGTCTATGGAGCAGAGGCAGTTCTCCCCACGGAACTCGTATACGGATCTCCTCGAGTGCTCGCTTATGATGAGCTCGAGCAAGAGCAACTGCGACAAGATGATGCATTGCTCCTTGAGGAGGAACGTCTCCAGGCTGCTGTACGAGCTGCTCGATACCAGCAAGCCTTGCGTCGCTATCATAGCCGCAAGGTCAGGGCCAGGAGTTTCGAGGAAGGTGACCTTGTTCTTCGGCGTGTTCAGTCCGCCAAGAATTCCAACAAGTTGACGCCGAAGTGGGAAGGCCCTTATCGGGTGAGACAAGTCACAAGGCCCGGAGCTGTCCGCCTTAAGACCGAAGAAAGCTTACCGGTGAGCAATTCCTGGAACATAGAGCATCTTCGCAAGTTTCACCCATAAGGCGCGGTTGCCGTGATCCGCTCCGGCAACCACCTTTTGTACAAGTCTTGCTGCTGTTGTATGTAAACCTTTGTACAAAGCCGGGCGCAGATCCCGTGCATCAGTAAAACTTTTTTGTGCTTCGCACTATTTGTCGTTTCCATGCTTTTCTTTGTTATTTGCGTGCATTGTTTGGCACCTTGTGCAACGCACATCCCCGGCAAGCGCTAGCAAGCCGAGAGGCCCTATGCTTGTTTTTCCTCCTCTTTTTCTTTCCCTCTTAAGCAGAAGGAATGTTCCTCGCGCACAAGTTTGCCGGGGGGGG
>LR738713.1:629144683-629209508 GCA_902687465.1 Secale cereale
GGGGGGAAGGAGATGGAGGCAAGAACCAAGTGCTGTTCAAGAAAGAGAAGCCTTGTCGGGGAACAAACGAACTATGAAAGCTAAGTTGCCAAAGTTTGAGCATTCAAATTTTTTAAAATTTTTTAGTCGTCTTCCTTGAACAACCACACTTTGTATGGAAAACCTGTGCGCGGAGGAACCTACCCGTGGCTAGCCGCGCCCTTACTCTGTTTCGAGCACGCTCAACGGCTTAAGTGAGATGCGACAAGTGTCGCGCCCTTACTTCGTTTTCGACTTCGCTCAGCAGTCTAAGTGTGCTGCGACTAGCTGCGGCAAGGTTTCTTGCCGGCAAGGCCATTGCCAGCAGGCTGCTAAGAGTCCAGCACTCAGCGCTCGCGGCAAGGGCCCCTTGCCGGCAAGTTCCCTAAAAGCGTAGGGTAAAAAGCATACAAAGTGAAGGATCAAAAGCAAGGGAGATAACACTGCATTGATAGCTCGAAATAAGATTGTATATTACAAAGGTAGCTTGCCGCTGTTCTAATCAACTACTACCTATGACTTAATTGGCAGCGGCTAAGGAAGCAGAAAGAAAGGAATCTAGTCCACGCGGTCACCTTCACGCCTCGTGATCTTGCCCACCTTGGCAACGATGTGGGCAACCTGCGCCTTCAACGCCTCCTGATCAGCTTCGGGCGGCAAGGTGCGGAGGACGTTGACGAGGTTGATGTCGGGGTTGCGGTAGACGATCTTCGACAAGACCCGCTTCAGGGTGCCCATGCAGAGCCGACGCGCCTCGTCGGCCAGCTGCACGAGGATCTTCTCCCGCAGCCGCGCAAGCGCCGGCGCAATTCCCCTGAAGAACAGACTCAACTTGGCGCTGTGGGGGAGACTCTCGTCCGGAGAGTACACGAGATGCTCCGCCCTCAGCGCCATCATCTCCTTGTCAATATTGGCAGCGGAGGTGACCAGCTCATCAGTCCACTGCTCCACTGCCCGGCTGAAGTTGTTCGCCGAGACGGCGGCGCTCTCCACCAAGCCCCGTTCCTTGCGGAGTTCGTCCTTCAGTTTCGTCTCGCGGTCCCGGGCGGCGTCGAGCGAATCAGTAAGAGTGGAGACCTTCAGCTCTAAATCAGCAATGGAGTCCTTGGCGGCAGTAAGCTCTGTGCCCTTCTCGGAGAGACGTACCTGCAGCTCAGAGTTGGTGTGGGCATCTTTCTCCCGCTCCACATTGAGCGCAGTGACTCTGTCCTCGCTCGCCTTCAGGAACAACTCCAGCTGCTCCACCTTGGCCTCCAGGTCTTTCTTGGCGGTCTCTGCGGCGGCTGCGGCGCTCCTCGCCTCCTTCAGAGCCCCGCCAATAGCCTGCTCCCGGGCGGCGAGGTCGTCCTCGTGGGCATCGAGGTCGACCTTCCGCTGGTTGAGTACTCCTTCTCGCCGGGACAGCTCCTCGGCGGCCAACCGCTGCTGCTCCTCGGCCTCAGCTTTCTCAAGGAGGAAGGCTTGCTGCGCCCCGGCAAGCTCTTCGCGCTCCTCCGCCAAGTTGCGGAGGGCCGCCTGGTTGTCGGCGCGGAGCTCCGCGGCGCGCTTCTCCAGATCAGCTCCAGCCTTGGCAGCCAGAGCCTCCCGAGACTCCAACTTCGCCTGCCTGGCCCGATACAAGGCCAGGAGCCGACGAAGGAGTCTCTCCTCTTCGGGCTCATCGCTGCTGCCGGGCGCTTCAACGACCTTCAATCCAGCGGAGGCGAGGACCTCTCCGTCAAAGGTCTCTCCCTCCGCGGGTGCTCGAGACGAGGACGCCCACGGGACTTGTATGAAAACCCCATTGGCGGCCTCCAAGTAGACGCCCGACCGGTCCGCGGAGGCGGAAGGGTCGGCGGCCGGTGCAGCGTCCGGCGCTCCCGCGGCCTCCGGGCCAGCGGTATGGTCGCCGGTCCCTTCCCCTGCAGCGGCATCAGCGGTTGGGGCGGTCTCTTCAACGGCCGGCTCGTCGGCTCCGGCCATTCCCTCGGTGGCAGTGGTGTTGCCGCCGGCGCCGTGCACTTCCTCCTCAGCGGTGGCCTCCGTCTCCATCCGCTCCGGTGCAGGAGGATCTAGAAGAAGAAAAAGAAAAGAAAGAATCAAGCAAATATCCAAAAAAGATGAATCCGGGAAGAAGAAATTACAAGCTTTACCTTCGCGGACTTCTTCAACGACAGGGTCCCTCGCCGGGGAATTCTCCCTTGGCGGCGGAGTAGTGGCCCCTGCTGGCGGAGGGCCGCCTGCGCCCTCCCTTGGCGGGGTGCTCACCCTTGTCGGGCTGCTCACCCTTGGCGGGGTACTCGCCCTTGGCGGAGTGCCCGTCCTTGGCGGAGCGTTCTCCCTTGCCGGGGAGTTCACCCTTGGCGGGGAGGGTGGAGCAAGTGGCTCGTCGGGGGCGACCTCCTGGTGCTCCTGCGGCTGCGGCTCCACTCCTACACAAGACAACAAGACATCAACTAAGGTGATAACCTCAAGCGCACCCGTCAAGCGGAAAGATAAAAACCAGACTTACGCTGGGGGCTGCGCTGGGGGCTGCTCCTCGGAGCAGCAGGCTGGTCCGGCAAGTCTGCCGTTGGTGCATCCTCCGTCGCTGCGGCAGGCTCGTCGTCTTCGCTAGTGACCACGGGGATCTTGGCCCTCTTCGCCATCCGCTGGGTCAAGGTCCTGGAAACAAAAGCAAGATCAGAACCAAGCAAGGAAAATCAAGACAAAATCGAAGAAACTAAAAGAATTGCAAGTACTTACTCCTCTTCCTCTTCGTCGGAGCTGAGGGCGGAGAAGTCAAACTCCGCCTGGGGTGCTCCCGCGCGAGGAGCTGGAGGAGAAGGCTCCCTCGGGCGCTTGGCGGTCTCCGGGGCTGTGGGCTGCGAAGACCCGGCCCCCGTCGTCGCCGAGGACCGAGGGGCAGAAGGAGCACCCGTTCCGCTCCGGGAAGATCCCCCTCCGCTTGGCGCTCGGGCACGGGGCGCCTCCTTGACGACCTCGCTCGTCTTGGTGGCGCGCGTCACACGGCGCGCCGGCTGCTGTCGAGACGCCTGTGGCCTCGCCGCCTCAGCTGCCTTGCGGAGGCGCTTCTTCGGTTGCTGCGTTGGGCTTGGCGGTGGCGGAGAGTTCTCCGAGGACGAGGAGGCATCGTCGTCAAGATTCAGAGATCCACCAGAGTCTTCATCGGCCTCGGCGTCCTCCTCCTCCTCGGCAGGCCCGCTGGACTCAGTGCCGTGCCCGGCGGCCTCGCTCCCCCCGGCAACCTCGCTCGTCCCGGCAAACTCCACGGAAGGCTCCCCGGCAAACTCCTCGGGCGCAAGCTTCAGCAGCTTGAGGATTTCCGCCTCCTCTGCTTGACTCACTGCGTCCGCGGCCTGTGCCTCTTCCACAGTGTATCCAAAGTCACCCGCAGCCGCAGCTGCGGCGGCCTCCTCCATCCTGGAGGCGATGTAAGCTATATCCCGCTCAGTAGTAGCCCGGGTAAGGCCCTTTTTCTCCTCGGCGTTGCGGGGCTTCTCGACCAAGTTATCGAAGAAGGTCAGCACGGTATCCGGTGGAGGCTCCAGCCAAGTGGGGACGACGCCGTGGGAGTCACACTCGGGCATCATCGCGGGTAGGGAATCACGGGCAGTGCTGTTGCACAGTGGCACCACTCCCCGGGAAGGTCTAAACCACTCCGGGTGGTTGGCGTCGTGCTTGAAGAGCTCCCGAACCATTCCCTTCAACTCCAAGGCGGTGAAGTTGTAGTTCAATCCAGGACGCAGCCTCATGATATCTGCCGCATTGCCGAATTCCCAGGTGGGCCTCTTCCTTTCTTGTAAAGGGGCGATGCGGCGGCGGAGGAAATCTGCTCCAACTTCTCCGATAGTCAGATTGGCGACCCGGAGACGAATGATCCTAATGAGGGCGATACTAAGCTTGTTGTCCTCCGGGGCCAATTCACTCCAATCCCTGCCGCGCACTATGGCTGTCTGGCGCGGCGCGGTAAAAGGCTCAGGGTTATCTTCCAGCACCCAGCACCAATCGGCTCTCCACTCCTCCCACTTGCCGCGAAGCTCTCCCTTCAGGTACGAGTCCTTCTTGTTCAGCCTAAAGATCCAGGAGATGCCGCCAGAGAGGGGGGCACCTGACTCTACTCTAGGCATGAAGAAGTGGCGGAAAAGAGCTACACTTGGATGAACCCCAACATAGTTTTCGCACAGATGTACGAAAACGGCCATCGTAAGGATGGCATTGGGGGTGAAATCTAGAAGGTGGAGGCCGTATGTATTCATTACATCGCAAAAGAACTCCGAGAACGGAGGGCACAGACCACAATGGAAGAACGCGGCAAAGAAAAAGTACCCGCCGGGGAACATGTCAGCGGCGACGGTGGGGAAGACTCTGGTGCGGGGATGAGCTTTGGTCTCCCTCGCCCAGAACAAATAGTATTTGTTCCGCAGCTCCCTCGCGCCAAGCCTCGGCGCGAAGACCACGCACTTCTTCCGCAGGGCTGCCAGCTTCGCCGCCTGCTCGGACTTCTCCTTCTTGGCCTTGTCGCTCTTCGCCTTGTCGCTCTTCGGAGCCATGGCGGGGGCGGTGAGGAAAGAGGCGAGGAGGTCAACGGTGCCGCGGATGCGGGAGACGGCGGAGGAAGGGAGGGGCTTGGCTCTCTGTCGACCTTTGGGAGGCGGAGGGCGACGGGGGTTTCTGGAGAATCAAGGCGCAATGAAGACGATGGAGGGGAACTGCCCCTGCTTCCTTTGCTTTTAAGGGGGAAGTGGGGGACGTTCCGCATTTCCCATTAAAGAACAGGCCACGATCTCTCCCACGACGCCGCAATCGACGCGTACCGTTGGGGAGGGATGCGGCGGATACGGAAGGGGATACGGCTTGCCGTGGGCCGCGTGTGCCCGTGCACTGTCTTGGGCCTGACCCAACAGCGCTCGGCACCGTGTGTGGCCCAGGCCCGGGGGCTCCTGTCGGTGTACTAACATAGGGGTACCTTAGTACCCCAACTTGTGCACGGGCAGTAGCAGCTTCCCGTGGCAGGGCTTACCACGTGCTTGCCGGGAACCTTTCTGGTCCCTATGAAGCCATTCAAGAACAAAGTATACAAGACAGAAGATCAAGGCCCCGGCAAGAGGAGCTTGCCGGGAAGACCGCACCAGGCTCAAGGTTATCACTTTAGCACAAGACCCTGGCAAGAGGGGCTTGCCAGGAAGGCCAAGGAACACATACCTCAAGAGATGCCTCGGTGCATCTTGCGCCCCGGCAGGACCCGGAGAGCGACAAGCTTCCGGGCCCGGCAAGATCACTACCCCGGCAAGGTGCTTGCCGGGGAAACCTACGCTGTGTGCCCGCGCTCCAGCTCATCGGCCCACGCGTCGCCCTGGGGCCCTTCCAGGGGCACGTGGCAGATGGCTGTGCAGCTTGGGGCACACGGTGGCAAGCCACGGTGACGAGGCTACCGCCGTGGCGAACGGAGAAGCATGGACGGACACTTTTGGGGTCGACGGCGACAGGCATTTAAGGCCCTTGTCCCCCACTGTCAAAGTTAGGTGAAGACCACTGTTCATATACTGTTCACGCACTGTTGCAACTACCACCAAAATTACACTTTTACCCTCCTCTACGTTGACACCTGTCGGTGACCCCTTTGAGCTATAAAAGGAGGCCCATGCACAACGTAGAGGAGGTTCGAAACCTAGACAACTCTCTCGCTCGGTGTAGCTAGTACTGTAGCTCTTCAAGCTCCCGAGCTCAAGAACTCAATACAACCTAAGGCAGGAGTAGGGTTTTACGCGTCCGCGCGGCCCGAACCTGGGTAAAACTGCCCGCGTGCGCTCCTCGATCTGCTCTCCGTGCTCCCTCCGCTCCCTTACCGCAACGTAGAAGGGGCTCCGGTCCCATAGGTGCTCGTGGGAGGACAGTTTCCCCCGACATTCGCAGCCAACGCGATGAGGGGTTGTCAATCCCTTTACGGTCACTTACGAAAGTGAGATCTGATAGAGATGATAGTTTATGTTTTTGGTAATTTTTGTTTATAAGAACAGAAAGTAAAAGCAGAAAAAGTAAAGTAGATGTAGATTGATATGTTTATAATAGACCCGGGGCCATAGTGTTCTCTAGTGGCTTCTCTCATGATAGCGATATTCTATGGCGGGTAAACAAATTACTGTCGAGCAATTGATAGAAAAGCGAATAATTATGAGACTATCTAGGCATGATCATTGTATATAGGCATCACATCTGAGACAAGTAGACCGACTCCTTCCTGCATCTACTACTATTACTCCATGCATCGACCGCTATCCAGCATGCATCTAGTGTATTGAGTTCATAAGAACAGAGTAACGCCTTAAGCAAGATGACATGATGTAGAGGGATAAACTCAAGCAATATGATGTAAACCCCATCTTTTTATCCTCGATGGCAACAATACAATACATGCCTTGCTACTCCTTATGTCACTGGGAAAGGACACCGCAAAATTGAACCCAAAGCCAAGCACTTCTCCCATTGCAAGAACTATAGATCTAGTAGGCCAAACCAAACCAATAATTCGAAGAGACTTGCAAGGATATTATGAGCACACATAAAGAGTTCAGAAAAGAACCAAATATTTCTCATAGATAATCTTGATCATAAACCCACAATTCATCGGATCTCGACAAACACACCGCAAAAAGAGATTACATCAAATAGATCTCCTCGAAGACCGAGGAGAACTTTGTATTGAGAACCAGAGAGAGAGAGAAGAAGCCATCTAGATACTCGCTATGGACCCGAAGGTCCGTGGTAAACTACTCACAACTCATGGTGAGGGCGATGTTGATGATGTAGTAGCACTCCGTGGTAGATCCCCCCTCTGACGGAGCTCCAGAACAGGCTCCAAGATGGGATCTCACAGGAACAGAAGGTTACATCTGTGGAACTAGGGTTTTCTCTGTTGCTCTGTTGGTTTCGGGGTACGTAGGCTTATATAGGAGGAAGGAGGGCACCGGGGGCCTTACGAGGGACCCACGAGGCAGGGGGGCGCGCCCCCCACCCTCGTGGCCCCTACTACGTGGTTCTAAAGTCTCCCGTGCGTGATTTTCTCGAAAAATATCTCTCCCGAAGGTTTCATTCCGTTTGTACTCCGTTTGATATTCCTTTTCTGCAAAACCCTGAAACAGGCAAAAAACAGCAATCTGGACTGGGCCTTTGGGTTAGTAGGTTAGTCCCAAAAATATTATAAAAGTGTATGACAAAGCCCATTAAACATCCAAAACATCATAAATAATAGCATGGAACAATAAAAAATTATAGATATGTTGGAGAGTATCAGTCCACAACTTTCCAATTCATTCCCGATGAACCAGACCTGACACAACTCTAAGCAATAGCAGGCATGACAAACAAGCATGAATGAGTAGGCACATCAGGGCTCAAACAACTCCTACTCATGCTAGCGGGTTTCATTTATTTACTGTGGCAATGACAGGTCATGCAGAGGAAAGGGGTTCAACTACAACAACATGTAACAGTTGAATCACTGTTGTCCTAATGCAGTAAAAGAGAGCAAGAGAGAGAGAGAGAGAGAGAGAGAGAGAGAGAGAGAGAGAGAGAGAGAGAGAGAGAGAGAGAGTGGGATTGTATCGGAATGAACAAGGGGGTTTTGCTTGCCAGGCACTTCTGAAGATAGTATAGTTCTTCATCGGTGTCATCGATCTCATCGTCGGGACAACCGTCTATCGAGAGGGGACAAGCACCGGCAAACAAGAGGGAAGACAATCAATGCAATGCAACAATATGATGCATGAATATGACATGGCAATATGATGTTTATTGAGCTAATGCAACTAGCAACTAAATTAAATGAAGATGGTTTGAACCAAAGGTTCAAATTCAAACTCCACATGTGGTTATTTAAATGACATTCCTTTGATTTGTCCTAAATAGTAGCCAAAAGTTGTTCTAACATGCATGAAAATGGTACATATGGATAGATTGGATTTTTCTAATCATTTTTCATATATAAATTATTTCATTTGGAGTTACGGTTGAATTTTTGTGAAATTTTGAAGTTTAGGGAATTTTATGAAAATAAAGAAATCATATAGATTTATCTAAATTCCAGAAAAGACTTTACTGCATCAGCACTAGGTCATGCTCACATCAGCAAGTCAAAGGTGCCAGCCCAGGTCAAACCTGACAGCTGGGACCCACCCGTCAGTGACACAACTAACTAACAGGGTTAGTTAGCTTTAAGTTAATACTAATTAAACCGTTAGTGGGGCCAGGGCCCACTAGCCAGCGAGTCAGTGGTTAACTAAGGGCGTGGGGCCCATACGTCAGTGACCCGGGGTGGTCAACCCCCGGTCAAACAAGTCAAATACGCTGGCGGCTCATCACCGGCGGCGACAGACGCGGTGGAGGGGCTCAGAAAACGCCCTCCGGCGACCAAAACAACGGCGGAGATCGTCTATGCGTAGGTGGCGCTCATCCGCATCCATCTAAGCAATCGGTAGGGGTCGACGTCAACCGGGCTCATCGGAATCAAGCTCGCGGTGGTGGCCGGTGTGTGGGTTAGTGCGGGGACGCGGCTGTAGCGCTCAAGCGAGCAAACATAGTGGCTAGGCAGCCTTCTAGAGGCGCCAGGAGCGTGTTAGTGCCCCTGGAGCGAGCAGGAGAGGCTGAGGAGCGCGGGCTCGCTGGCCATGGCGAACGATGGCATCTGGTGCTCGCGGGGCGGCGTCTACGACACGCAAACAAGATGGGGGAGAGGGGGAGGGGGGTTAGTGTGAGACGGTGAGTAGCTCATGGCGGTTGCAGAACGCGTCTCAACGAGCTCGGGGAAGGCCAGAGCTGAGCGGGCCGTCGAGGTGGATCTTCGGCGATCGAGGAGGAAGAAGGCGTCAGGGGCGGCGCATCGGGGCCTTTCCGGTCGTGTGGATCGGTGACGAGGTCGGGGACGAGGTGGCGCAACTCGAGGACAGACCGGGGCGACACGGGGAACACAATGGGCGTGGTGACAGCGAACGACGGTGATGGCTGCGCTCGGTGCGTGCGTGGGGGAGAGCCAATGGAGGGGAATGGGGTCCAGGGAGTGAGATGAGAGGTGCAGGGGGTCGAGGGTGTCTCAGCGGCGCAAGGACAAGGCCTCGCGAGGGCCAGGTAGGTAGCTGCGTGCTGGCGCGCGCGGGCGTCGTGCGCTGCTTCCCCTCTGCCTACAGGCAAGAGGATGAAGTCGAGAGAGGGGGAAGCAGTGGTGGGCTAGGCCAGCCAACTGGGCCACCAGGTGGCTGCCAGGTAAGTCAGGTGGGCTTCTGATACGTCTCCAACATATCTACTTTTCCAAACCCTTTTGCCCTTGTTTTGGACTCTAACTTGCATGATTTGAGTGGAACTAACCCGGACTGACGCTGTTTTTAGCAGAACTGCCATGGTGTTGAGTTTGTGCAGAAATAAAAAGTTCTCGAAATGACCTGAAAATCACCGGAGAATTATTTTGGAAAATATAAAAAATACCTGCAAGAAGATCCATACCAGGGGGCCCACAAATTGTCCAAGAGGGTGGGGGCGCGCCCCCTCCCTTAGGGCGCGCCCCCTGCCTCGTGGGCCCCCTGACGCTCCACCGACGTATCCCAAGATCCCATATATTCACTTGCGGGGAGAAAAAAATCACAGAGGAAGAATTATCGTGTTTTACGATACGGAGCCACCGCCAAGCCCTAATCTCTCTCGGGAGGGCTGATCTAGAGTCCGTTCGGGGCTCCGGAGAGTGGAGATCGTCGCCATCGTTATCATCAACCTTCCTCCATCACCAATTCCATGATGCTCACCGCCGTGCGTGAGTAATCCATCGTAGGCTTGCTGGACGGTGATGGGTTGGATGTGAACTATCATGTAATCGAGTTAGTTTTGTTAGGGTTTGATCCCTAGTATCCACTATGTTCTGAGATTGATGTTCCTATGTCTTTGCTATGCTTAATGCTTGTCACTAGGGCCCGGGTGCCATGATTTCAGATCTGAACCTATTATGTTTTCATGAATATATATGTGTTCTTGATCCTATCTTGCAAGTCTATAGTCACCTACTATGTGTTATGTTCCGGCAACCCCGAAGTGACAACAATCGGGACCACTCCCGGTGATGACCGTAGTTTGATGAGTTCATGTATTCACTATGTTTTAATGCTTTGGTCCGGTACTCTATTAAAAGGAGGCCTTAATATCCCTTAGTTTCCAATAGGACCCCGCTACCACGGGAGGGTAGGACAAAAGATGTCATACAAGTTCTTTTCCATAAGCATGTATGACTATATTCGAAATACATGCCTACATTGCATTGATGAACTGGAGCTAGTTCTGTGTCACCCTAGGTTATAACTTTTACATGATGAATTGCATTCGACATAATTTCCAATCACCGGTCCAATGCCTACGAGCTTTTCACATATTGCTTGTTTCTTATTTACTTTCCCGCTGCTACTATTACAAAAACTACAAAAACACTACCGTTACTTTTATTGCGGCTACCGCTATCTCCATATTACTTTGCTACTAAACTACCTTGCTGCAGATACTAAGTTTCCAGGTGTGGTTGAATTGACAACTCAGCTGCTAATACTTAAGAGTATTCTTTGGCTCCCCTTGTGTCGAATCAATAAATTTGGGTTGAATACTTTACCCTCGAAAACTGTTGCGATCCCCTACACTTGTGGGTTATCAAGACTATTTTCTGGCACCGTTGCCGGGGAGCATAGCTATATTCTTTAAGTCACTTGGGATTTATATCTGTTGATCACTATGAAGAATTTGAAGGACTCAAAAACCAATATCTTACCCTCAACTTCGAGGGGAGGTAAGGAACTGCCATCTAGCTCTGCACTTGCACTACAACAGGAACCCCCCTATAGCAACGCATCGATGCGTTGTCCTATGTCCCTATATGCGTTGCTACGGCCTACACCAACGGATTTATATGCGTTGTCGTTGGTGGCGTTGCTAGGGTCTATGACAACATATATACATACGTTGGTAAACGACGTGTAGAAGCGTTGTAAGAGAGCAACGTATAAAGCTAGAGTGCAACAACGTTTCGTATGCGTTGTAAGGGTCATTTAAATGACTGAAGCTTTGGTAGGTCGCACGAACAATTCATGGTATTTCCGGAATTAATATATCAACAGTGATCGTGCATAGGAGACACAAATACAATGAAAATAAAATTTCATATATTAAATCAAATATGTTGCATTACAAAGAACATGATCCAAAGTTTACAAGATGTGAAACTATCTAGTACAGAAGTAGGCAACTCGACCTTGCATCAACTTATCAGCCATTAAAAATGATGTTTGAAACATTGACCATGAAAATGGCATTCTAATTATCTAAGTAGCATCCCCATTCTCGCCCTTGCACAACATCTAAGCCATGCATCATCAGTTTATCTTGCAATCTACAGTAGCAAAAAAGCAAAGAAATGGGATGAGTAACTTACGGTAGAGAAAACAAAGCTAATAGAGCACTAAAATTTAAAGGAGGAGCACCTTGGAAAGGCAGATGGTCGTGACATCAACAACTCTGAACACATAACAGGAGAGTACTAGTCTACAGCTGACAAGTATTTTTATCATTGTTTTCTTATGAAGAAACCTGGTACATGTCAGCTGAGTTAACATAAACCATAATCAGAACATACTAAGTAAGGAAAATGTACCTCTGTTGAATAAAATAATTTTCTAACATACCACACATCCTTTGTTTGCTAAGAAAGATCTGCAGTTCTATGGAAAATACAAACAGATGTAAGATTTCAACAATTCAAAAAATACTTCCATAATGCAATTTTTATGTTTTCCAAATTCAAATTTTAAATATAGGAAAATTAGTGTGATGTAATAATTCTCACCTTACCTTTAAATTAGAGTTTTCTTATAAACTGTTTCATTTGTGTGTCGTTGACCTCATTGTGTGTTTTAAGCGACTAAACATCCTGCTAAGAAAATTAAAAATAAAATCTAAATCTAAATTTCCTACTAATTGTTTGAATATTTCTCTAGCTGACAAATAATATTGCCATTTGTGCACGCTTTTCTATAGTGTACTGCTATTTTTGAGAAAAATATAAAATGTTTTCATGTATGCATTCAACGACACTCACGTGAGTAAATTACTATGTAGCGCTCAGTTCTAGGTACTTCTAGTATGTACGGGAGTAGGAGTACTACCATGTCTAACATGGCCGGTTCACAAGCTAGCTCCTCACATGAAAGTTCTGGAGCAAAGTCAGGTCAAATGGCAATGGCATTAGAATGGCCCCGCACAGCGAATCCATGGAATATTGATCATCGGATTGCAAGACCTAACGACACACAAAATGCCACGTTTCCTCATATTTGAACCAATTAATTAGGACGTCCGATTGCAAAGATCGAATGGCTTATATGTCATATTACTTGTACACAATATAGTAGTATAGATTTTTAGTGTTCCAGACTATTTTTCTATTAAAAAGATCAAAATGTAGAAGTGGGCTTGCAGCATCAGTATCGGCACTCTGTACAAGAATAAAAATAATACACTAGCGAAAGGGTCATTACCCTGCTATGAAGTGGAAACACAGAGACTTCCAGACTTCACATTATCTTGTAAACTGATGGCATTCGATTTCTCTTAGACTCCCCGCATCTTCAATTCTGAATTTACACCACTTAACATAAAAACTGCATAAACCACACTTGCTCACTTATTAAATTAACAAAGTTCTATAATTAGGCTAAATCGAGCAACTCAAATATTTGCTCTGTAGAGGATATGTCAAATAACCATAGGAGAATCATGCAGTGGTCTCCTCTTTCTGCAAAAGCTTCCTAGTTATATATGTCATGATCGTTCCTGACGAGAAATACATTTGTCACTATAAAAAGTTATACTGTAATACAATCAGCGAGGGGAAAGAAAATAAGATGGGTTATTAATATCACAGTACAAATACGTACATGTTGAAAACTACAAATCTTTGAGTGCCGCCGAAATTAAGAAGTATGAAATAACAGGAATATTATGGAGTGTTGCTTGTGGGGCTTATTCCTTTGGTACGAAGTGTGACAACGAAATAAATAAGGATTCATTTAATAAGACTAATAAGGGGATTTGTTTACTGTTCTCAAAGTAATCATGATGCCATAGATCGATACTAGTGCTTACCTGTTCCTCTAGTGTATATTCCTCTAAGTACAAACTTCACCGAGTGTATCTTCAAGGATCTTGTAAGCAATGCTCTTTGATGTTGTTTCACGATATTAATATATTACCTTTATCGGAAAAAAATTGCTCAGAGCTAAGATATATCTGAGATAATATGACAACTGATTGAAAAAGTGTGTGATGACAAATTTCACTTTCTAATAATTATAATTACCTAACTTCTAGCAGCAAGAATATCAAAAACATAATGCATCACAACAAACAATGCTTATAGAAAAAGAGGATGCAAATATTTTCTGAAATTAACACACAAAGACACAATTGCATATATATAATATCTAAATCAATAATGCTGATTGGCAAAAACTTGCACATTGTGAACTAGAATACGGAACAGGGAATTAACAGAGGCAAGCCAAAACTGAATTAAGTAACATGCCTAGAAAGGAGTAGCGACTGCTTGGATTCCCGTGATCTACAACACCATGGGGGACAACCTAGTGCAGATGTTGTACTACTGATAGGACAGATGACCCAGAACCAGAGGATCCATCAAGGAAAATGGATGTATCACTACGCCAGTGCCTGCGGTGGTGGATCAGGTGAGATTGATGGAGGGGATGAGGTGGTGGCAGAGGAAGAAAAAAAAGAGGATTCTAGCACGTACGAAGATGTAGTGGCGGAGGCGGCGGGCGACCTCGTAGGTGAACTGGTGCTCCAGCCGGGCGGCATCCTACTCGGGCTAGCTAGCCATATCTACGGCGATGTCACAAACGGCGTAATGGCCGGAGAAGACACGGCTGTGCTGCTCCGACGCGAACCTGGCCCAGATCTGCAACTTTGACAATCGGTTCTGAAGAGCTCCTCGTCGCTGCCCCAGATCATACCACCACCACCAGGTAGTTGTACCATGACACCGCCCTTTGTAGTACCCTTGCGACAACGGCCCCTCCAATTTCTTTAGAAGACCATCTGCCCATGGGTGGAGTGGAGATGTGGAAGAAAAACTAGCTGCAAATAATTGTGAAGATAGAGAGGAAGACGAGGAGGAGGTGGATAGGCGGAGGAGGTTAGCTTTTTTTTATTGAGAAGGGTTGGGAGGAGGTTAGCTATTCGCGGGGAGGTGGGAGAGGTTGAGCCCGCCGCCCACCAACACATGTTGTCTCACCGTTGCTAGATATTTGTTGCTATATGTATGTTTTTGTTGTAGTGTTGATCCACCATCTGTTATGGGTAAATTTGCGACAACTACTCCTGCTATTGAATCTGATATGTCGTATGTTCTTGATGATGCCACTTCTGCTATGTATGATGAAACTACTTCTATGCTTGAGAATACTGTGCCACTAGGTGAATTTCTAGATGAACAAATTGCTAAGGATAGGGAGAATGCAAATATTGAAACTGATAATATTTATGAAAGTGATGATGAAGCTTCTCCCGATAGATATGAATTGCCCGTTGTTCCTGAGGGTTATGTTATGGATGAAGAAACCGCTAGAGACTTTCTTGCTTGCAAAGATAGATATGATCTTAAGAAATTATTAGCTAAGCTGAAAGAAAAGTCCTTGAATGCTAGAATGAAACATGACCCTGCTTTTGCTACTTCACCTATATGTGTTACTGATAAGGATTATGATTTCTCTATTGATCCTGAGTTAATTACTTTGGTTGAATCTGATCCTTTCCATGCCTATGAGTCTGAAACTGTTGTGGCACATCTTACTAAGTTGAATGATATAGCCACCCTGTTTACCAATGATGAAAATTCGCTACTACTATATCCTTAAGTTTTTTCCGTTCTCGTTAAAGGGTGATGCTAAGACTTGGTTTAATTCTCTTGATCCTGGTTGTGTGCGTAGTCCCTAGGATATGATGTATTACTTCTCTGCTAAATATTTTCCCGCTCATAAGAAACAAGCTGCCTTGCCGGAAATATATAACTTTGTGCAATTCGAAGAAGAGAGTCTCCCACAAGCTTGGGGGAGGATTCTCCAATTACTTAATGCTTTGCCTCATCATCCTATTGAGAGGAACGATATACTTGATGTAGTTTATAAAGGACTAACCGATGGTTCCAGAGACCACCTGGATAGTTGTGCTGGTTGTGTTTTTAGGGAAAGAACAGTTGATCAAGCTGAATTACTACTGAATAATATGCTGGCCAATGAAAATAATTGGACACTTCCTGAACCAGCCCCTAAGCCAACTCCGAAGAAAAGGGGTGTTCTATTTCTCAGTCCTGAAGATATGCAAGAGGCAAAGAAATCTTTGAAAGAAAAAGGTATTAAAGCTAAAGATGTTAAGAACTTACCACCTGTTGAAGAAATACATGGTCTTGATAACCCGACACAAGTAGTAAAGGTAAATTCTCTTTATAGATTTGATGTAGGTGATATTCCTCGTTATAAGTCTGCTAGCCAATGTTTAGATGAGTTTGACAATTTTATTGTGATGCAAGAAAACTTCAATGCTTATGTTGGTCGACAATTGCAACACAATGCTTATATGATTGAACGCTTGAGTGATTATCTGTCTAGAGTTAAAGGTGAACTGAAACTTATTAGTATACATGCTTCCATGGTTACCACTCAAGTAGAACAAGTACTTAAGGCTCAGAATGATTTGCTCAATGAATTAAATAGTAAGAATAATGATAATGCCATTAGAGTTGTGACTAGAGGTGGCAGAATGACTCAGGAATCTCTGTATCCCGAAGGCCACCCTAAGAGAATTGAGCAAGATTCTCAGAGAACTAATTTAGATGCACCTAGTTCTTCTAAGAAGAAGAAAAAGAAAAACGATAGGATTTTGCATGCTTCTAGTGAACCTGTAGTTGACACACCTGAGAATCCCAGTGATATATCTGTTTCTGATGCTGAGACATAATCTGGTAATGAACATGAACCTAGTGATAATGTTAATAATGATGTTCATGATGATGCTCAACCTAGCAATGATAATGATGTATAGATTGAACCTGATGTTGATCTTGATAACCCACAATCAAAGAATCAACGTTATGATAAGAGAGACTTTGTTGCTAGGAAGCACGGTAGGGAAAGAGAACCATGGGTTCAGAAAGCCATGCCTTTTCCTCCTAAACCATCCAAGAAAAGGGATGATGAGGATTTTGAGCGCTTTGCTGAAATGATTAGACCTATCTTTTTGCGTATGCGTTTGACTGATGTGCTTAAAACAAATCCTTGTGCTAAATATATGAAGGATATTATTACCAATAAAAGAAAGATACCTGAAGTAGAAATTTCCACCATGCTTGCCAATTAC
Source organism: Secale cereale (assembly GCA_902687465.1). Taxonomy (NCBI): domain Eukaryota; kingdom Viridiplantae; phylum Streptophyta; class Magnoliopsida; order Poales; family Poaceae; genus Secale; species Secale cereale. Next base: position 629,161,133 of record LR738713.1, read on the forward strand.
ACTTTTAAAGGTGGAATACCTAAGAAACTAGGAGATCCAGGAGTACCCACTATACCTTGCTCCATTAAAAGAAACTATGTTAAAACTGCTTTATGTGATCTTGGAGCCGTTGTTAGTGTTATGCCTCTCTCTTTATATCATAGACTTGACTTGAGTAAGTTGACACCTACTGAAATATCTTTGCAAATGGCCGATAAATCAACTGCTATACATGTTGGTATTTGTGAGGATGTGCCTGTTGTGGTTGCAAATGTTACTATTCTAACGGACTTTGTTATCCTTGATATTCCCGAGGACGATAGTATGTCTATTATCCTTGGTAGACCCTTTTTGAATACAACAGGGGCTGTTATTGATTGCAACAAAGGCAATGTCATTTTTCATGTCAATGGTAATGAGCATACGGTACACTTTCTGAGGAAACAACCTCAAGTCCACAGTATCAATTATATTGTAAAAATTTCAACTATTACTATTGGAGGTTTTAAATTTCCTCTTCCTACTATCAAGAAGACATATGATATTCTTATTGTTGGGGACAAACATATCCCCATTGAGGTAACGTAGTGTTATTCGAAAATTCTTCGGTTTCATGTTATTCGGAAAGAGTTTATTAACAAGACCTGGTCAACCTTGTTAATGGATTCCTTTTGATGAGCATGAGATGGGTGAATCTAGATAGCACAACCTTCTGTACCCCCATTTTACTTTCTGTTAATTAGGATAAATAAAGCAAAAATAGTATTCTCTGTCTGTTTCCAGAACTATCCGTGCATTAAAAATACCCCGAAAATAAAAGTTCTCCAAATGCCCTGAAAATGAAATATGATTTTTTCTAGATTATTTGAGAATTTATGGCACAGAAAACACAACGAGGGGAGCCAACACCTGGCCACGAGGGTCCAGGGCGCGCCCACCCTCACAGGGCGCGCCCACCCTCACAGGGCGCGCCCCCTTCCTCATGGGCCCCACGTGGCCCCCTCCACTTATTCCTGCACCCATACCCTTCTTCTTCCTCCCAAAAAATCACCAACCAGCTCATGCACGAGTTCTAGCTCATCTTGCTGCCATTTTCGATCTCCTTGCTCAAAGTACCATTCACCAAACTGTTTGGGGGGATTGTTCCTTGGTATGTGACTCCTCCATTGGTGCAATTAGTTTTTGTTCTAGTGCTTTATTTGTTGCAAATTTTTGCTGTTGTGGTGACCTTGTTCTTGAGCTTGCATCGTAGGAGTTGTTGCTATCAATCTTTTTGAGCTTGGTTCACTTTTATTTTGCGTTACTAATTTTTTTAGAAATTTTCAGAGAAGGAAAATGATAAAGAGAATATTGAGGGGTTCCTCCAGTAAAAGTTCAGAGGTGAAGAAGAAGGAAGAAAATAAGAAGCCCAAATATAATCTTCCTCGCATGGCGGAAGTTCGGCCGTGTGAATGGCCTTGTAATGATTTCATGATGGCCGCCGGAATTTACGAAGACTTTTATTGGTTGGCAAATAATGCAAGCCTCACTGACTTCCTCCACGACCAACGTGATCAGTATCTCTTACTCACTAATATTTTCACGCAAAATTTTCATTTTCATGCTAAGAAAACACCACCTATAGTGGAGTTTCGTTTATATGATGAGGTTAAAGAGATATCACTCTTAGAATTTTGTGAAGTATGCAAGATACCCTTTGAAGGTAGACTTGATGAAGCATGTCGTGAGGACGTTGAAGGGTTTATTGACATGATAGCTGTAGGGGAAACTAGACAAGTCTCAGGGGCAAGAATTACTAGTATACATTTCCCTGTTCTGCGCTACTTTGCTTTATTTGCTAGTAGATGTTTAATTGGTCACGGGAATAGTGGGAATCTTAGTGCTCCTAATATTGTCATTTTACGCCATGCTTTGTTTCAAGACACAACTTATAGCTTGGGTGCCGTCATTGCTAAATGACTGAGTTTGAACCACTCAAAGGGGCCCGTCTTTGGAGGCATCTTTGCTTCTCGCCTTGCTGAACAATTTAGAATACCTATTAGGCATCATGAGAAGGAAGAAAAATTGCTTGCCCCTGTTTATCTAGATTACAAGAGCATGATAGCACATTATTTTATTGTTAAAGGCAAGGATAGGTTGCTTAATTATAAATTGAGGTTCGATGAAAAATATTGTGAGATTGTCACCTTGCCTGCACCATCTCTGTTTGATATGTCTACATGCATATATCTTGTTACGTCAGATGCTTTCTACAACCACCAGAGCCAGGCACGAGCTTCAGAGCCTAAGCCGGAGCCACCACTCGATCCTTATCGTCAGTCTGTTTATGGGTGGGAGCTGGATGAGCTTGCCAACCAGTGGTACCCAAAGGACACATCTCAGTACACTAGAGGGAGTAGCTTTGATGCGTGGCCATATACCAACTTAGGCCAAAAGCATAAGCTTGGGGGAGTACGTGTTTCTCACCGACTTTACATTCATATTCACACACTTATTCCAGTTGTCGGTGCTCACACTCTTTCATTGTACCATCCCTGTTTAGTTTCAATTCTTTTTCTTAGTCTTTTTCTCGTGTGCTAGAAAAAACCTTAAGAAAAACAAAAAATATATTAGTTGTAGCTTCTTGCTAGTTTACTTTCCTTGTAGTAGTAATTAAAAGTAAACCCAAAAAGATATCTCATTCTTATTTTGCTTGTTGGGAGCTTTCTCATGTAAATAGTTTCTTTTCTTTTCTTTGGGGGTCAAGAGTAGAAGACCATGAATAAAATGCTTAGTGGCTCGCATATGCTTTATTTATTGATTTAACCTTGAGCTATATTACCTTGTCTTCTCTCTTGTATTAAATGCTTGTAGATTTCAGCTTAGTCCAATGCACGTGCACTAATATTATTATCCACACCATTCGATCGTGCGAGTGAAAGGCAATAAACATGATATATGATGAACTAATTGAGATAAGAAAAGCTGGTATTAACTCAACCTCTCTTGTTTTTGTAAATATGATAGTTCATCGTTCCTGATTCAGCTTGTTATGAATGAAACATGCTTGCAATGACAATTAGAGATCATAGCTGCTTATGCCATGCTTAATTAGCTGAGAGCTTATAATGGTCTATCTTGCGTGCCAACATGATATTAAAATGGTTGTGATGTGGTATGATGGGGTGGTATCCTCCTTTGAACGATTCAAGTGGACTGACTTGGCACATGCTCACGCATGTAGTTGAAACAAATCAACATAGCCTCCACGATATTTATGTTCATGGTGATTTATATCCTACTCATGCTTGCATTCATTCTTGATTAATTTTAATGCATGTTCATGACCGTTGTCGCTCTCTAGCTGGTCGCTTCCCAGTCTCTTTCTAGCGTTCACCTGTACTAAGCTGGAATACTGCTTGTGCATCCACTTCCATAAACCCCAAAGTTATCCCAATGAGTCCACCATACCTTCCTATATGCGGTATTTACCAGCCGTTCCAAGTAAATTTGTATGTGCCAAACTCTAAACCTTCAAATGAAATTCTGTTTTGTATGCTCGAACAGCTCATGTATCAACTAGTGCTGTCTATATCTTCCATGCTAGGTGGGTTATTCTCACGATGAGTGGGCTCCACTCATCATTCACGAGAAAATGGCTGGTAACCGGGATGCCCAGTCCCATGCTCAAAATCATAAATAATTAAACACAAATCCCGCAGGGCTGTTGCTAGTTTGGACGGTACCCGTTGTTTCGGGCTAGCCGTGGAGTGTGCTTGTTGGTGGTTGGGGGAGTATAAACTTTACCATTATGTTTGGGATCCGCTATAATGTGCGTAGTATGGAAGATATCGAGATTCCTGGTTGTTATATTGACAATGAAAGTATACCGCTCAAAATATTATTCATCTCTATTTAAAACCGAGCTCTGGCACCTCTACAAATCCCTGCTTCCCTCTGCGAAGGGCCTATCTATTTACTTTTATGCAGAGTCATCATCCTCTTATAAAAGAGCACCAGTAGGAGAGGACCTCTGTCATTTGCATGTATTACTATTAATTTGCATTGAGTACGATCATGACTGGATCTCTTTTACCATGAATTACAATGTCTAGTTAGTCCTTGATCCTTAAAGGTGCTCTGCATTTATGCTTTGCGGTCTCAGAAAGGGCTAGCGAGATACCATCTTGTTATATCATATCATGATTGTTTTGAGAAAGTGTTGTCGTCCGCGGTTTATTATTATTGCTCGCTAGTTGATTATGCCATTGATGTGAGTAGACTTGTGACCTAAAAGTTATTATGAATGTGGTTAGTTCATGATTATTGCTGAAAACCTGAATGATGGCTTACATATTTACAACAACAAGAGCAAATAGAGTTTGTCAAAGTTTTTCTTTATCACTTTCAGTTTATCAACTGAATTGCTTGAGGACAAGCAGCTTCTCTCTCTCTCTCTCCACTCTATTTCTAATTTTTCTGTATTCTGATTTAGTTTAGGCACTAAACCATTTTTATAAATGCTGAAAATTATTGTGGATGTTAACTAAGTTATTCCAGAGACCCCGCAATTATTTTCAAAACATTTTGAGCTATAAAACTATTTATAGATTTTATTTGCTCCAATTCAAATACAATATGGATTAATTCAAAAACCCAGGATGTCCTCAAAATATGTGCACCATTTTTGGCAGAGGGTTTTAGCCAATCCAAAAATGACGAACTTTTCTAAAGTGCATTTTGGATTCATTGAGATTATTTTTATTTGAACCTAGTTGATTTGATCTGGTGCTAGGGTTTGAACAATCCCCATTTCAACTTTCAAAATAAATTTAGACATGACGCATGGATGCAAAATCTAGCCTAGAGCTCTACCAGACTAGGGATGTGACAACTCACCCCCACTAAACAAGAATCTCATCCCGAGATTCAAGCGTATGGTAAGGGCAAGAGGGAACACAAAGCTAACACAATCTTCACGATCCAACTGCTCTCATCATAGATATTGATTCATTGCATCATATTGGTCTTGATGTCTTTGCTTTCGAGACCTTCGTCCAACATTTTGACGAAATAAAGAAGCTCTACAAGAATCGATCTTCTCGAAGATTGAGCACTGAAAATCAACTCATGGAGTGAGACATTGAAACATCTCTTGAGCTGAGACACAAAACAAACATCTGGAATGAGGAAAGGTAGCAGATGACAAAGGTTCAATTTGGTAGGCAACAACTCCACGCTGGAGTAGGATAGTGCATGGTTTCAAAGTAGCAAGGAGATAATTGCCATGATTCCATAACAGGACACCTTGGGGGAAGTGACTGGTAGAGGTATTCCCTGAAGTGGCAAAAATAATTACTTTTGATATCTAGATCATTGAAACTTTCTATACCAGCCTAAGACAAATCTCAATCAATCATTTGAAGGACCTCGGAAGGATGCCATACCCAGACTAGAATAGATGATATGGACTACCTTGTTGAAGACAACACAATGGTTGATCTTTGCTTATCAACGAAAATGGATGGGACCTATGGTAGGACCACTTCTGAAGATGATCCCGAACAACAATTGCTGAGAGGGGCAGCCCATGGAAAGTTTGCACAAGACGGTGCAAGCTGGGAACAAAATGCAAATGTTGGGAATGTGAGATTCAGATCTGGTTGATGTCATGATATTCCCGACTCAGTATGTCTGAAAAGAAAGGTTGCAACACAAACCGGCGAGATGACTTTGCGAGATTCTCAGGAAATGAACTACGATAACAAGCTCCAAAACATGAGCTGGTTTTGCTACATACCTGTGATCATATTGTCCAAGACAAGCATGGCTACATAGTAGTCTTACAACAAAACACTACCGAGTTCTTGTTGGGAACCATCATTGAAGATAGCGAAGTCATGTGCATGACCTAGGATTAGCACAACAAACTCCTTTTTCTTAAACAAATAAATCAGTGGCTTGGTGTGCTAGGAACACATATAGAATGGAGGCGGCCAACCTATCAAACCATAGAGTACTTCGCACATGCGTGACTGACTTGGGATGATTCCAGAGGAAGCAAAACAAACTTTCTCAAATTCATGGTGGCAACTTACACCAGTTACACGTGAATTAGGGAACTCACTTCTCTCATCCAAACATATGCTTCATGAACGGGACATGAAGATAATGCTTATAACAGTTTCCAACACTAGCTTAATGTCCAACGAAATCATGGAGAAGATAAGGATGTTGTCGACGGGCTCAACAACAGTTCATCCAGGTTTCCAGATAGATGGAATTCCTTGAGAATGTGAAAAAAGTGATAGCATTGGTCAGACCAAAGATGTAACGGTGTATGCTCGAGGGATCAACCATGAGTAATACATCATTACAAATATCGTTAGTTCTAATTGGACTTGATAATAGCCCATACTCAAATCAAAGTTAGGATAAGACGATAGGTCCAACAACTAAACACGAACACCAATTAATGAAAATATCATCTTTCTTTAACAAACACACCAACACAAGGATATCCCTTTGGAAATGAACTAAGCGGGATGAGCTTTTATCTTCCAACTCTCCAAGTTGTTGTTTAGCTCAACCAACTAGCTCAAGGGTATCCAACACAGATTCTTGGAGAAGGGGTGGTTTATAAGAAAACCAACTTGACCACGAGCTCAACATAACGGTCAGGGAACAACCTGGTAATACTTCCGAGAAGATATTCAGAAAATCACGAACCACCGATATGTTATGAAGCTCGAGAACAATCTTGCTTTTCTGGGCAAGACGATATGATCGAAAGAGCAAGAGATTGACACAATCCTAACTCATTGATCGAAGAGTGCACCAGAAAAATGGACTAGGTAGCACGATCAATCTTAGAATGATGATTCAGTAACCAGCACACTAAGAATGAGATTATCGTCCATTAACTACCAAGCAACGGAGTTGCTAGGAGTATTGATTTCACACATCATAATTCACTTGTTAGTATTCCGGTTACAATAACACGGAGACCGACCAATGAATAATAATGGTGAGAAGAATCACTGCATCAAGAGGTCATAGGAGGTTGTGCAATGCCCATGGAATTCTTGACATAAAGATGGCAATACTCCAAGGTGGAACAGAACAATGGCTGAATCGACATTTTGATCTACAGAATACAACTACTTTGACCCAATCCTGGATATGGATAAGGTACTGGAGTTTGTTTCTCCTAGTCATTCTGAAATAGAATGGCCTGACGGACCACAAGAGTAAAAGGCATCGATGAAGACGAATGCACAACTACTCCTGACTATCAACTGATAGACGGGGTCATAATACAATTAAAAAGGGACAACTCAAAGGAACATATAACTTTCTGAGTTGTGGATGCATAGATTAGCATGTCGAACCTTCAACATATTTCTTCCGGATAACCCATGCAGAAAGGTAGAATTGGTAGAGTCACAATGTGGAATGGAGAACTCACCAAGAGCACTCTGGTTGTGATCTTTTCATTCAAAAGAACATCTGCCATAACGGTTCATGGTATTGGAAGAATGACATACCACAGACCTCGAAGACTATCACAAAGGTTACTAATATCCTAAAGGAACTAGAAAACACTATCAACATGAAGTAGGGCGAATCTCGGGTTCAAGAACCCGGGAATAGAATACCTACTAACTAAATGGCATCATGGGATGCTTTCAAGAATGACGGCCAGAATTCTTCACACTGGGAATATAAAACATTGCTAGATTACTGGGTGATTCTCTAAGACGCCTAGAGCCATAACAATAGCTCCAACATATATGCCAAGGCAACAGAGTACCTCAACTCGGCGATTAGTGTGGTTAACCTGGCCCAAAGGAGCATCAGGAACGGGAAGAAGGGATTTGCAAATGCCTCAGACTGTTTAGAAACCTGGGATGACTCGGACAGCATAATGACTGTAAATGCTCAAAAGATTTGAGAGATCCTGCAAAATGGTGGCATAACCACTCAATATCACAATAACAAGCTTTCGATACAAACTGTTTAACAAACCGAAGTACTTGAAACTGAACTGAGAGTTGAATCCACCATTAACGTGATCTTGATAAATAGAATGAGAATCCTAGTTCTTAATCCCCGTGGAAAAGAAGAGGGTGACTCAGATCATAAGGACATAAGGTAAAGCAGTAAAAAGAGCCACACGTTCCCTTCCACAATCAATTCCCTTATTATAACTAAAGAATTTCTAGACTCAACTTCGACTAGTTTGGCTTGGTAATCCTACAGGCAGTCAAGCTCTGATACCAAAGTTGTCGGGATCTGATCCTAAGTCACACCGATCTAGCATGTAACACATCATATCGCTTTCCGGCCTCATGCACGGTATCCCCACGGGTGCCACCTTACCTGGCCCGGGACCGTTTGCGTATTTTGGCTCACCTATATGATAGTGTCGCTAGCATCCATATGACAGAGAACCCGGGCCGACATGACTAGTTGTAAACCAAAAGTGGCGCTAAATTACAGGGACATGCATACATGACCCAGCAATGAATGTGTCGGTCATCAACGTATGAACCCAGGTCGTAGCAAGCTACAAGGACTTAAAGGAACACCGTGTGACATTTCCCTGAAGGGACAGACACAAGAACGAAGATGGACACATGCCGGCCAGCCTAAGTGTTTTGGAGCAGTAGCAAGCTACCAAGGCCCAGTGGAAGCACTAGGAGGCATTTCCCCATAAGATAGGCTACCAAGGGTAAACAACTAGGTGTCGGATCCCACACATACCAAGCATTTCAATAACATACACACAATATGCTCGATATGTGCAAATACAACATGGCATCACAACAAAACTCTATGAATCAAAGTATTTATTCATTAGGCTCCGAGGAGCCAGATATTACAAGCATGGGTCTCATGACCCAACATACAGGGCATACAAGCAACACAAGCATAACATGTTAATACGTCTCCAACATATCTACTTTTCCAAACACTTTTGCCCTTGTTTTGGACTCTAAGTTGCATGATTTGAACGGAACTAAACCGAACTGACGCTGTTATCAGCAGAATTGCCATGCTGTTATTTTTGTGCAGAAATAAAAGTTCTCGGAATGACTTGGAATTCAACGGAGAATTATTTCGGAATACATAAAAAATATCTACGGAAAGAACCAAGCCAGGGGCCCACACCCTGTCCACGAGGGTGGGGGCACGTCCCCTCCCCCTGGGCGCGCCCCCTGCCTCATGGGCCCCCTGTTGCTCCACCAACGTCTACCCCGCCTCCATATATTCACTTTCGGGGAGAAAAAAATCAGGGAGAAAGAATTATCGTGTTTTACGACACGGAGTCGCCGCCAAGCCCTAATCTCTCTCGGGAGGGCTGATCTAGAGTCCGTTCGAGGCTCCGAAGAGGGGAGATCGTCGTCATCGTCATCATCAACCTTCCTCCATCACCAATTCCATGATGCTCACCGCCGTGCATGAGTAATCCCATCGTAGGCTTGCTAGAAGGGATGGGTTGGATGAGATTTACCATCTAATCGAGTTAGTTTTGCTAGGGTTTGATCCCTAGTATCCACTATGTTCTAAGGTTGATGTTGCTATGACTTTGCCATGCTTAATGCTTGTCACTAGGGCCCGAGTGTCATGATTCCAGATCTGAACCTATTATGTTTTCATGAATATATGTGTGTTCTTTATCCTATCTTGCAAGTCAATAGTCACCTACTATGTGTTATGATCCGGCAACCCCGAAGTGACAATAGTCGGGACCACTCCCGGTGATGACCGTAGTTTGAGGAGTTCATGTATTCACTATGTGTTAATGCTTTGGTCCGGTACTCTATTAAAAGGAGGCCTTAATATCCCTTAGTTTCCAATAGGACCCCGCTGCCACAGGAGGGTAGGACAAAAGATGTCATGCAAGTTCTTTTCCATAAGCAGGTATGACTATATTCGGAATACATGCCTACATTACATTGATGAACTGGAGCTAGTTCTGTGTCACCCTAGGTTATAACTATTACATGAGGAATCACATCCGACATAATTCTCCATCACCGATCGAATGCCTACGAGCTTTTCACATATTGCTTGTTTCTTATGTACTTTTCCGCTGCTACTGTTACAAAAACTACAAAAACACTACCGTTACTTTTATTGCTGTTACCACTATTTCCATATTACCTTGCTACTAAATTACCTTGCTGCAGATACTAAGTTTCCAGGTGTGGTTGAATTGACAATTCAGCTGGTAATACTTAAGAGTATTCTTTGGCTCCCCTTGTGTTGAATCAACAAATTTGGGTTGAATACTTTACCCTCGAAAACTGTTGCGATCCCCTACACTTGTGGGTTATCAAGACTATTTTCTGGCGCCGTTTCCAGGGAGCATAGCTATATTCTTTAAGTCACTTGGGATTTATATCTGTTGATCACTATGAAGAACTTGAAAGACTCAAAAACCAAGATATTTCCCTCAACTACGAGGGGAGGTAAGGAACTACCATCTAGCTCTGTACTTGATTCACCCTCTGTTATGAGTAAATTTGCGACACCTACTCCTGCTATTGAATATGATATGTCGCATGTTCTAGATGATGCTACTTCTGCTATGTATGATGAAACTACTTCTATGCTTGATAATACTGTGCCACTAGGTGAATTTCTAGATGAACAAATTGCTAAGGTTAGGGAGAATGCAAATATTGAAACTGATAATATTTATGAATGTGATGATGAAGATTCTCCTCCTAGATATGAATTGCCTCTTAGTCCCGAGGGTTATGTTATGGATGAGGAAACTGCTAGAGACTTTCTTGCTTGCAATGATAGATATGATCTTAAGAAACTATTAGTTAACCTGAAAGAAAAGTCTTTGAATGCTACAATGAAATATGACCCTGCTTTTGCTACTTCACCTATCTTTGTTACTGATAAGGATTATGATTTCTCTGTTGATCCTGAGTTAAATACTTTAGTCGAATCTGATCCTTTCCATGGCTATGAATCTGAAACTGTTGTGGCACATCTTACTGAGTTGAATGATATAGCTACCCTGTTCACCAACGAGTAAAAGATTCATTATTACTATATCCTTAAGTTATTTCCATTCCCGTTAAAGGGTGATGCTAAGACATGGATTAAATCTCTTGATCCTGGTTGTGTGCGTAGTCCCCAAGATATGATTTATTACTTCTCTGCTAAATATTTTCCCTCTCATAAGAAACAAGCTGCCTTACGGGAAATATATAATTTTGTGCAAATTGAAGAAGAGAGTCTCCCATAAGCTTGGGGGAGGCTTCTCCAATTACTTAATGCTTTGCCTGATCATCCTCTTCCGAGGAATGAAATACTCGATGTCTTTTATAATAGACTAACCGATGCTTCCAGAGACCACCTGGATAGTTGTGATGGTTGTGTTTTCAGGGAAAGAACAGTTGATGAAGCTGAATTACTATTCAATAATATGCTGGCCAATGAAAATAATTGGACACTTCCTGAACCAGCACTTAAGCCAACTTCGAAGAAAAGGGGTGTTCTATTTCTCAGTCCTGAAGATATGCAAGAGGCAAAGAAATCTATGAAAGAAAAAGGTATTAAAGCTGAAGATGTTAAGAATTTACCACCTATTGAAGAAATACATGGTCTGGATAACCCGACACAGGTAGTAAAGGTAAATTCTCTATATGGATTTGATGAAGGTGATATTCCTCATTATAAGTCTACTAGCCAATGCTTAGATGAGTTTGACAATTTTATTGTGAAACAAGAAAACTTCAATGCTTATGTTGGTAGATAATTGCAAAGTAATGCTTATATGATTGAATGCTTCAGTGATTATATGTCTAGAGTAAAAGGTGAATTTAAACTGATTAGTAAACATGCTTCTATGGTTACCACTCAAGTAGAACAAGTACTTAAGGCTCAGAATGATTTGCTCAATGAATTAAATAGTAAGAATAATGACTTTGCTGTTAGAGTTGCAACTAGAGGGGGTAAAGTCACTCAGGAACCTTTGTATCCTGAGGGCCACCGTAAGAGAATTGAGCAAGATTCTCAGAGAGCTAATTTGGATGCACCTAGTTCTTCTAAGAAGAAGAAAAAGAAAAATGATTGGACTTTGCATGCTTCTAGTGAACCTGTAGCAGACACACCTGAGAATCCCAATGATATCCCTATTTCTGATGCCGAGACACAATCTAGTAATGAACATGAACCTAGTGATAATGTTAATGATGATGTTCATGATGATGCTCAACCTAGCAATTATAATGATGTAGAGATTCAACATGCTGTTGATCTTGATAACCCACAATCAAAGAATCAACGTTATGATAAGAGACTTTGTTGCTAGGAAGCACGGTAAGGAAAGAGAACCATGGGTTCAGAAACCCATGCCTTTTCCTCCGAAATCATCCAAGAAAAAGGATGATGAGGATTTTGAGATCTTTGGTGAAATGATTAGACCTATCTTTTTGCATATGCGTCTGACTGATATGCTTAAAACAAATCCTTATGCTAAGTATATGAAAGATATTATTACCAATAAAAGAAAGATACCTGATGTTGAAATTTCCACCATGCTTGCCAATTACAGTTTTAAGGGTGGAATACCTAAGAAACTAGGAGATCCAGGAGTACCTACTATACCTTTCTCCATTAAAGGATACTATGTTAAAACTGTTTTATGTGATCTTGGAGCCAATGTTAGTGTTATGCCTCTTTCTTTATATCGTAGACTTGACTTGAGTAAGTTGACACCTACTGAAATATCTTTGCAAATGGCCGAAAAATCAACTGCTATACCTATCGGTATTTGTGAGGATGTGCCTGTTGTGGTTGCAAATGTTACTATTCTAACGTACTTTGTTATCCTTGATATTCCCGAGGACGATAATATGTCTATTATTCTTGGTAGACCCTTTTTGAATACTGCCGGGGCTGTTATTGATTGCAACAAAGGCAATGTTACTTTCCTTGTCAATGGTAATGAGCATATAGTACACTTTCCGAGGAAACAACCTCAGGTCCACAGTATCAATTCTACTGGAAAAATTTCAACTATTACTATTGGAGGTTTTGAATTTCCTCTTCCTATTGTCAAGAAGACATATGATATTCTTATTGTTGGGGACATGCATATCCACATTGAGGTAACCTAGTGTCATTCGAAAATTCTCTGGTTTCATGTTATTCGGAAAGATTTTATTAACAAGACTTGTTCAACCTTGTTAATGGACTCCTTTTGATGAGCACGAGATGGGTGAACCTAGATAGCACAACCTTTTGTACCCTCATTTTACTTTCTATTAATTAGGATAAATAAAGCAAACTTAGTATTTTCTGTCTGTTTCCAGACTTATCCGTGCAACAAAAAATATCCCAAAATAAAAGTTCTCCAAATGCTTTGAAAATGAAGTATGATTTTTTCTAGAATATTTGAGAATATTTGGCACTAAGAAAATAGCAGGGGGAGCCAGCACCTAGCCATGAGGGTCCAGGGGGCGCCCACCCTCACTAGGCGCGCCCCCTTCCTCGTGGGACCCACGTGGCCCCCTCCACTTATTCCAGCACCCACACACTCCTTATTCCTCCAAAAAAAAACTATCCAGCTCAAGCACGACTTCTAGCTCATCTTGCTGCCATTTTCGATATCCTTGCTCAAAGCTCCAATCACGAAACTGTTTGGGGGGATTATTCCTTGGTATGTGACTCCTCCATTGGTCCAATTAGTTTTTGTTCTAGTGCTTTATTTATTGCAATTTTTTTGCTGTTGTGGTGACCTTGTTCTTGAGTTTGCATGTTAAATTTCTTTGGTCCCAAGTAGTTCTAATGCATGATATAGTCTCTAGGCTTGTTGAGTTTGGTTCACTTTTATTTTGAGTTACTAAAATTTTTAAAAAATTTCAGAGGGGGAAAATGATAAGGCGATTGTTGAGAGGCTCTTCCAGTAAAAGTTTAGAGGATAAGCAGAAGGAAGAGAATAAGAAGCCCAAATATAATCTTCCTTTCACTGCGGAAGTTCGGCCGTGTGAATGGCCTTGTAATGAATTCTTGGAAGCCGCCAGGATTTATAAAGACTTCTATTATTTGGCAGATAATGTAGGCCTCACCGACTTCCTCCACGACCAGCGTGAACAGTATTTCTAGCTCACTAATATTTTCACGCAAAACTTTCATTTTCATGCTAAGAAATCACCACCTTCAGTGGAGTTTCATTTATATGATGAGGTTAAGGAGATGTCGTTCTATGATTTTTGTCAAGTATGTAAGATACCTTTTACTTGTAGTCTTGAGGAACCCCATCGCAAGGATGTTGAGGGGTTTATTGATACGATAGCTGTAAAGGAAACTAGGCAAGTTTCAGGGGCAAGAATTACTAGTATACATTTTCTTGTTCTACGCTACTGTGCTATATTTGCTAGTAGATGCTTAATTGGTCGCGGGAATAGTGAGATCTTAGTGCCCCTGATATTGTCATTTTACGCCAAGCTTTGTTTCAAGACACAACTTTTAGTTTGGGTGCCGTCGTTGCTAAACGATTAAGTTTGAACCGCACAAAAGGTCCCGTCTTTGGAGGCATCTTTGCTTCTCGCCTTGTTGAACACTTTAGAATACCTATTAGGCATCATGAGAAGGAAGAAAAATTGCTAGCCCCTGTTTATCTAGATTATAAGAGTATGATAGCACATGATTTTATTGTTAAAGACAAGGAGAAGTTGCTTAAGTATAAATTGAGGTTTGATGAAAAATATTGTGAGATTATTACCTTGCCTGCACCATCTCTGTTTGATATGTTTTCAGGCATATACCTCGTTTCGTCAGATGCCTTCTACAAGTACCAGAGCCAGGCACAAGCTTCAGAGCCGGAGTTGGAGCCACCACTTGACCCTTACCGGTAGTCTGTTATTGGTGGGATCCGGATGAGATTGCCAGCCAGTGGCACCGAGAGGACGCTCCTGAGTACACCGGAGAGAGTAGCTTCGATCCGTGGCAATAGACCAACTTAGGCCAAAAGCCTAAGCTTGGGGGAGTACGTATTTCTCACCAACATTACATTCATGTTCACACACTTATTCCAGTAGTCGGTGCTCACACTCTTTCATTGTGCTATCCATGCTAGTTTCATTTCTTTTCTCAGTATTTTTCTTGTGTGCTAGAATAACCTTAAGAAAAACAAAAAAATTCAGTTGTAGCTTTTAGCTAGTTTACTTTCCATGCCTATAGTAGTAGTAATTAAATGAAAACCCAAAAAGATTTCTCATTCTTCTTTTGCTTGTTGGGACCTTTCCCGTGTAAATAGTTTCTTTTCTTTCTTTGGGGGTCAAGAGTAGAAGACCATGATTGAAAATGTTTAGTGGCTCTCATATGCTTTATTGTTGATTTAACCTTGAGCCATATTACTTTGTCTTCTCCCTTGTATTAGATGCTTGCAGATTCCAGCATAGTCCAATGCACCTGCACTATTATTATTATACACAACCGTTCGGTCATGCAAGTGAAAGGCAATAATGACGATATATGATGAACTAATTGAGATGAGAAAAGCTGGTATGAACTCGACCTCTCTTGTTTTTTGTAAATATGATAGTTCATCGTTCCTGATTCAGCCTATTATGAATGAAACATGCTTGTGATGACAATTAGAGATCATAGCTGCTCATGCCATGCTTAATTAGCTAAGAGTTTATAATGCTCTATCTTGCGTGCCAACATGATCTTAAAATGGTTGTGATGTGGTATGATAGGGTGGTATCCTCCTTTGAATGATTCAAGTGGTTTGACTTGGCACCACTTATTCTAAGCCTAAGCTTGGGGGAGTACGTGTTTCTCATCGACTTTACATTCATATTCACACACTTATTCTAGTTGTCGGTGCTCATACTCTTTCATTGTACCATCCATGTTTAGTTTCAATTCTTTTTCTTAGTCTTTTTCTCATGTGCTAGAAAAAACCTTAAGAAAAAAATATATTAGTTGTAGCTTCTTGCTAGTTTACTTTCCTTGTAGTAGTAATTAAAAGTAAACCCAAAAAGATATCTCGTTCTTCTTTTGCTTGTTGGGAGCTTTCCCATGTAAATAGTTTCTTTTCTTTTCTTTGGGGTCAAGAGTAGAAGACCATGATTAAAATGCTTAGTGGCTCGCATATGCTTTATTTATTGATTTAACCTTGAGCCATATTACCTTGTCTTCTCTCTTGTGTTAAATGCTTGTAGATTTCAGCTTAGTCCAATGCACGTGCACTAATAATATTATCCACACCGTTCGATCGTGCGAGTGAAAGGCAATAAACATGATATATGATGAACTAATTGAGATAAGAAAAGCTGGTATGAACTCAACCTCTCTTGTTTTTGTAAATATGATAGTTCATCGTTCCTGATTCAGCTTGTTATGAATGAAACATGCTTGCAATGACAATTAGAGATCATAGCTGCTTATGCCATGCTTAATTAGCTGAGAGCTTATAATGGTCTATCTTGCGTGCCAACATGATATTAAAATGGTTGTGATGTGGTATGATGGGGTGGTATCCTCCTTTGAACGATTCAAGTGGTCTGACTTGGCACATGCTCACGCATGTAGTTGAAACAAATCAACATAGCCTCCACGGTATTTATGTTCATGGTGATTTATATCCTAATCATGCTTGCATTCATTCTTGATTAATTTTAATGCATGTTCATGACTGTTGTCGCTCTCTAGCTGGTCGCTTCCCAGTCTCTTTCTAGCCTTCACATGTCCTAAGCGGGAATACTGCTTGTGCATCCACTTCCATAAACCCTAAAGTTATTCCATATGAATCCATCATACCTTCCTATATGTGGTATCTACCTGCCGTTCCAAGTAAATTTGTATGTGCCAAACTCTAAACCTTCAAATGAAATTATGTTTTGTAAGCTCGAACAACTCATGTATCAACTAGGGTTGTCTATATCTTCCATGCTAGGTGGGTTATTCTCACGATGAGTGGACTCTGCTCATCATTCATGAGAAAATGGCTGGTAACCGGGATGCTTAGTCCCATGCTCAAATCATAATAATTAAACAAAAACTCCCCCAGGGCTGTTGCTGGTTTGGACGGTACCCGTTGTTTCGGGCTAGCCGTGGAGTGTGCTTGTTGGTGGTTGGGGGAGTATAAACTTTACCATTCTGTTTGCGAACCGCCTATAATGTGTGTAGCATGGAAGATATCGAGATTCTTGGTTGTTATGTTGACAATGAGAGTAGACCGCTCAAAATATTATTCATCTCTATTTAAAAATCGAGCTCTGGCACCTCTACAAATCCCTGCTTCCCTCTGCGAAGGGCCTATCTATTTACTTTTATGCTGAGTCACCATCCTCTTATTAAAGAGCACCAGTTGGAGAGCACCGCTGTCATTTGCATGAATTGCTATTAATTTGCATTGGGTATGATTGTGACTGGATCTCTTTTACCATGAATTACAATGTCTAGTCAGTCCTTGATCTTTAAAGGTGCTCTGCAGTTATGTTTTGCGGTCTCAGAAAGGGCTAGCGAGATACCATCTTGTTATATCATATTATGATTGTTTTGAGAAAGTGTTGTCATACGAGGTTTATTATTATTGCTTGCTAGTTGATTATGCCATTGATATGAGTAGACATGAGACCTGGAAGTTATTGTGAATGTGGTTAGTTCATGATATTTGCTAAGAACTTGAATGCTGGCTTTACATATTTACAACAACAAGAGCAAACAGAGTTTGTCAAAGTTTTTCTTTATCACTTTCAGTTTATCAACTCAATTTCTTGAGGACAAGCAAAGGTTTAAGCTTGGGGGAGTTGATACGTGTCCAACGTATCTACTTTTCCAAACACTTTTGCCCTTGTTTTGGACTCTCACTTGCATGATTCGAATGGAACTAACCCGGACTGACGATGTTTTCAGCAGAATTGCCATGTTGTTATTTTTGTGCAGAAATAGAAGTTCTTGGAATGACCTGAAATTCAACGGAGTATTATTTTGGAATATATAAAAAATATCTTCAGAAAGAACCAAGCCAGGGGGACCACACCCTATCCACGAGGGTGGGGGGCGCGCCCCCTCCCCCTGGGCGCACCCCCTGCCTCGTGGGCCCCCTGTTACTCCATCGACGTCTACCCCGACTCCATATATTCAATTTTGGGGAGAAAAAATCAGAGAGAAAGAATTATCGTGTTTTACAATACGGAGCCACCGACAAGCCCTAATCTCTCTCGGGAGGGCTGATCTGGAGTCCGTTCGGGGCTCCGGAGAGGGGAGATCGTCACCATCATCATCATCAACCTTCCTCCATCATCAATTCCATGATGCTCACCGCCGTGCATGAGTAATCCCATCATAGGCTTGCTGGACGGTGATGGGTTGGATGAGATTTACCATGTAATCGAGATAGTTTTGTTAGGGTTTGATCCCTAGTATCCACTATGTTCTAAGATTGATGTTGCTATGACCTTGCCATGCTTAATGCTTGTCACTAGGGCCCGAGTGTCATGATTTCAGATCTGAACCTATTATGTTTTCATGAATATATGTGTGTTCTTGATCCTATCTTGCAAGTCAATAATCACCTACTATGTGTTATGATCCGGCAACACCGAAGTGACAATAGTCGGGACCACTCCCGGTGATGACCGTAGTTTGAGGAGTTCATGTATTCACTATGTGTTAATGCTTTGGTCTGGTACTCTATTAAAAGGAGGCCTTAATATCCCTTAGTTTCCAATAGGACCCCGCTACCACATGAGGGTAGGACAAAAGATGTCATGCAAGTTCTTTTCCATAAGCAGATATGACTATATTCGGAATACGTGCCTACATTACATTGATGAACTGGAGCTAGTTCTGTGTCACCCTAGGTTATAACTATTACACGAGGAATCGCATCCGACATAATTCTCCATCACTGATCCAATGCCTACGAGCTTTTCACATATTGCTTGTTGCTTATTTACTTTTCCGCTGCTATTGTTATAAAAACTAAAAAAACACTACCGTTACTTTTATTGCTGTTACCACAATTTCCATATTACCTTGCTGCAGATACTAAGTTTCCATGTGTGGTTGAATTGACAACTCAGCTGCTAATACTTAAGAGTATTCTTTGGCTCCCCTTGTGTCGAATAAATAAATTTGGGTTGAATACTTTACCCTCAAAAACTGTTGCGATCCCCTACACTTCTGGGTTATCACATGTCTGAGTACAGACAGCTACAAATGAAAAAGGCTGAGAAGCTTGACTATCCACAAGACCCTCCGAATGGTACAAGATCGCAGCTGAGGTAACAAGCTAAACGTCGAAGTCCACGCGAAACCACTAGTGAGACTGAAGTCTCTCTGCAAAACATAAATTAAGCAAACGTGAGTACAAATGTACTCAACAAGACTTACATCAGAACTAGCTACATATGCATCAGTATCAAGAAAGGGGTCGTGGAGTTTAACTGCAGCAAGCCAGCTTTGACTGAGTTGCTATTCTGTACTGTGACTGCTGGTAACTCTTTTGAGGTGGCGCACACGAGTCCACATATTCAACAAATCAATACACCACTATGGATCCGCTCCCATCTCCATACGAGAAGACCATCCATAGCATTCACGCTTATCTTGCTCATTTTAGAGTATCCACTTTTCACTTGTCCATGAACTGTAGAGGCAACCTAGAAGTCCTTTACCGCAGACACGCCTATTCGAATAGATTATGTTAACCCTGCAGAGGTGTACTTCTTCACACACGCTCTCGCCACTTACCACCATGTACACATCGTGTATCTCGGCAACCTTCAAGCGGAAGCCTGGCAATGGAGTCAGCCACGACCTGACTAACCACGCAAGTCTCTAGTCCAAGTTTATCGCCTATTCGGGTTCCATCCACAAGGAGATCCGGCTGGGGTGTCGCTCACGACCCCAAACGATGTGTACAGGGTTCCAAGCCCACCAAACGGGCGACGTTTGGTATACCCGACCATGGTGCCTAGTCTGTCCCAAGCCCACCTGTATCGGGTGCCACTTGGTAGACTACTAACACTACCTACAAACACCAGAAACTAGTTGCAACTCCTGGATAGAGATCAAGTTGATTAATAAGTCGAGAGGGGTCGAGTTACCGAAACCCAATGTGTGGTAGTAACTGTTCATGGATCACAAACACAGAACTTATTTCCTGAGGACGGTTTCAATGAGACAACCCACCATGTACTCCTACATGGCCTCTCATCGCTACCTTACCAAATCGTGTTCACACACTTAGCTCTTAACAGTAGGACATGTCCACAACTTTCCAATTCATTCCCGATGAACCAGACCTGACACAACTCTAAGCAATAGCAGGCATGACAAACAAGCATGAATGAGTAGGTACATCAGGGCTCAAACAACTCCTACTCATGGTAGTGGGCTTCATTTATTTACTGTGGCAATGGCATGTCATGCAGAGGAAAGGGGTTCAACTACCGCAGCATGTAACAGTTGAATCGTTGTTGTCCTAATGCAGTAAAAGAGAGTAGGAGCGAGAGAGTGGGATTGTATCAGAATGAACAAGGGGGTTTTGATTGCCTGGCACTTCTGAAGATAGTATAGTTCTTCATCGGTGTCATCGATCTCATCGTCGGGACAATCGTCTATTGAGAGGGGACAAGCACCGGCAAACAAGAGGGAACACAATCAATGCAATGCAACAATATGATGCATGAATGTGACATTGCAATATGATGTTTATTGAGCTAATGCAACTAGCAACCGGATTAAATGAAGATGGTTTGAACCAAACGTTCAAATTCAAACTCCACATGTGGTTATTTAAATGCCATTCCTTTCATTTGTCCTAAACAGTAGCCAAAAGTTGTTCTAACATGCATGAAAATGGTACAGCTGGATAGATTGGATTTTTCTGATCATTTTTCAAATATAAATTGTTTCATTTGGAGTTCCGGTTGAGTTTTTGTGAAAATTTTGAAGTTTAGGGCATTTTATGAAAATAAAGAAATCATTTAGATTTATCTAAATTCTAGAAAAGGCAGTACTGTGTCAGCACTAGGTCATGCTAACATCAGCAAGTCAAAGGTGCCAGGGCAGGTCAAACCTGACGGCTGGGACCCACACGTCAGTGACACAACTAACTAACATGGTTAGTTAGCTTTAAGTTAATACTAATTAAACTGTCAGTGGGGTCAGGGCCCACTAGTCAGCGAGTCAGTGGTTAACTAAGGGCGTGGGGCCCATACGTCAGTGACCCGGGGTGGTCAACCTCCGGTCAAACAAGTCAAATGCGTCGACGGTGACAGACGCGGCGGAGGGGCTCGGAAAACGCCTTGTGGCGACCAAAACAGCGGCGGAGATCGTCTATGCGTAGCTGGCGCTGATCCGCATCCATCTAAGCGATCGGGAGGGGCCGACATCGACCGGACTCGCCGGAATCAAGCTCGCGGCGGCGGCCAGCGTGCGGGTCAGTGCGGGGACGCGGCTGTAGCGCTCGAGCGAGCAAACATAGCGGCTAGGCAGCCTTCTAGAGGCCCCAGGAGCGTGTTAGTGCCCCTGGAACGAGCAGGAGAGACTCAGGAGCACAGGCTCGCCGGCCATGGCGGAGGACGGCGTCAGGTGCTCGCGGGGTGGCGGCTACGGCATGGAAACGATATGGAGGAGAGGGGGGTTAGGGTGAGTAGCTCACGGCGGTTGCAGAACGCGTCTCAGTGGGCCCGGGAAGGCCAGAGCTGAGCGGGCCAGCGAGGTGGATCTCCGGCGACCAAGAACGAAGAAGGCGACAGGGGCGGTGCTTCGGGGCCTTTCCGGTCGTGTGGATCGGTGACGGGGTCGGGAACGAGGTGGCGCAGCTCGGGGACAGACCGGGGCGGCATGGGGAGCACGGTGGACGTGGTGACAGCGAGCGACGGCGACGGCTGCGCTCGGTGCGTGTGAGGGGGAGAGTCAGGGGAGGGGAATGGGGTCCAGGGAGAGAGAGGAGAGGTGCAGGGGGTCGAGGGTGTCTCAGCGGCGCAAGGACAAGGCCTCGTGAGGGCCAGGCAGGCAGCTATGTGCCGACACGCGCGGGCGTCGTGCGCTGCTTCCCCTCTTCCTACTGGCAAGAGGAGGAAGACGACAGAGGGGAAGCGGTGGTGGGCTGGGCCAGCCAACTGGGCCGCCAGGTGGCTGCCAGGTAAGTCAGGTGGGCTTCTCTCTCTCTCCACTCTAATTCTGTTTTCTGTTTCTTTTCTATATTGTTTTCTGTATTCTGATTTAGTTTATGCACTAAACCATTTTTATAAATGCTGAAAATTATTGTGGATGTTAACTGAGTTATTCTAGAGACCCACAATTATTTCCAAAACATTTCGAGCAATAACATTATTTATAGATTTTATTTGCTCCAATTCAAATACAATATGGATTAATTCAAAAACCCAGGATGTCCTCGAAATATGTGCACCATTTTTGGCAGAGAGTTTTAGCCAATCCTAAAATGATGAACTTTTCAAAAGGGCATTTTGGGTTCATTGAGAATATTTTTATTTGAACCTAGTTGATTTGATCTGGTGCTAGGGTTTGAACAATCCCCATTTCAACTTTCAAAATAAATTTAGACATGATGCATGGATGCAAAAGCTAGCCTAGAGCTCTTCCAAACTAGGGATGTGACAACTACTCCACACATCGACCGTTATCCAACATGCATCTACTATATTAAGTTCATGGAAAAACAGAGTAATGCATTAAGAACGATGACATGATGTGGACAATATCCGTTTATCTATGGCGTCAGATATGGATCTCGTTGTTCTATCCTTAGTGGCAATGATACATACATGTCAGTTCCCCTGCTGTTACTAGGATCAAGCACCGGGCACCTCATAAACTCAAAGTTCATCAGATCTCAACAAACACACCGCAAAAAGAGTTACATCATATGGATCTCCAAGAGACCATTGTATTGAGGATCAAAAGAGAGAGAGGAAGCCATCTAGCTGAAGGAAATATGCCCTGGAGGCAATAATAAAGTTGTTATTTATATTTCCTTATACATCATGATAAATGTCTTTTATTCATGCTAGAATTGTATTAACCGGAAACTTGATACTTGTGTGAGTACATAGACGAAACAGAGTGTCCCTAGTATGCCTCTACTAGACTAGCTCATTAATAAAAGATGGTTATGTTTCCTAACCATAGACATGAGTTGTTATTTGATCAACAAGATCACATCATTAGGAGAATGATGTGATGGACAAGACCCATCCATTAGCTTAGCAATATGGTCTTTTAGTTTTTCTGCTATTGCTTTCTTCATGACTTATACATGTTCCTATGACTATGGGATTATGCAACTCCCGAATACCGGAGGAACACCTTGTGTGCTATCAAACGTCACAACGTAACTGGGTGATTATAAATATGCTCTACAGATGTCTCCGAAAGTGTTCGTGGTGTTGTCATAGATCAAGAGTAGGATTTGTCACTCCGAGTGTCGGAGAGGTATCTTTGGGCCCTCTCCGTAATACACATCGTAATAAGCCTTGCAAGCAAACGAACATGACTCAACTTCGTTGCAAAGTTGACAAAGATAGTGTTATTGATAGAGTTCTTCAATCACTGCCACCAAGCTATAAAGGTTTCGCGATGAACTATAATATGCAAGGGATGCAAAAGAAAATTCCCGAGCTCTTCGCTATGCTCAAAGCTGCGGAGGTAGAAATGAAAAAGGAGCATCAAGTGTTGATGGTTAACAAGACCACTAGTTTCAAGAAAAAGGGCAAGTGAAAGAAGGGGAACTTCAAGAAGAATAGCAAGCCAGTTGCTAATCCTGCGAAGAAACCCAAGTCTGGAGCCAAGCCTAAAACTGAGTGCTTCTATTGCAAAGGGACTGGACACTGGAAGCGGAGCTGCCCGAAGTATTTGGCGGATAAGAAGGTTGGCAAAGTAAACAAAGCTATATTTGATATACATGTTATTGATGTGTACCTTACTAATGCTCGTAGTAGCACCTGGGTATTTGATACTGGTTCGGTTGCTAATATTTGTAACTCGAAACAGGGGCTACGGATTAAACGAAGATTAGCTAAGGACGAGGTGACGATGCGTGTGGGAAATGGTTCCAAAGCCGATGTGATTGCCATTGGCACGCTACCTCTACATCTACCTTCGGGATTAGTTTTAGACCTAAATAATTGTTATTTGGTGCCAGTGTTTGGCATGAACATTATATCTGGATCTTGTTTGTTGTGAGACAGTTATTCATTTAAATCAGAGAATAATGGTTGTTCTATTTATTTGAGTAATATCTTTTATGGTCATGCACCCTTGAAGAGTGGTCTATTCTTGGTAGATCTCGATAGTAGTGATACACATATTCATAATATTGAAACCAAAAGATGCAAACTTGATAATGATAGTGCAACTTATTTGTGGCACCGCCTTTTAGGCCATATTGGTCTAAAGCGCATGAATAGAGTCCATGCTGATGGACTTTTGGAATCACTTGATTACGAACCACTTGGTGCTTGCGAACCATGCCTCATGGGTAAGATGACTAAAACTCCATTCTCCGGAACAATGGAGCGAGCAACTGATTTGTTGGAAATCATACATATAGATGTATGTGGACCGATGAGTGTTGAGGCTCGCGGCAGGTAACGTTATTTTCTGACCTTCACTGATGATTTGAGCAGATATGGGTATGTCTACTTGATGAAGCACAAGTTTGAAACATTTGAAAAGTTCGAAGAATTTCAGAGTGAAGTAGAGAATCATCGTAACAAGAAAATAAAGTTTCTACGATCTGATCGCGGAGGCAAATACTTGAGTTACGAGTTTGGTCTTCATTTGAAACAATGTGGAATAGTTTCACAGCTCACGCCACCCGGAACACCATAGCGTAATGATGTGTCTGAATGTCGTAACCGTACTTTGTTAGATATGGTGCGATCTATGATGTCTCTTACCGATTTACCACTATCGTTTTGGGGGTTATGCTTTAGATACAGCTGCATTCACATTAAATAGGGCACCATCTAAATCCGTTGAGACAACACCTTATGAACTATGGTTTGGCAAGAAACCCAAGTTGTCATTTCTTAAAGTTTGGGGCTGCGATGCTTATGTGAAAAATATTCAACCCGATAAGCTCGAACCCAAGTCGGAGAAATGTGTCTTCATAGGATACCCAAAGAAAACTGTTGGGTACACCTTCTATCACAAATTCGAAGGCAAGATATTCGCTGCTAAGAATGGATCCTTTCTAGAGAAGGAGTTTCTCTCAAAAGAAGTGGATGGGAGGAAAGTGGAACTTGATGAGGTAATTGTACCTTTTCCTGAATTGGAAAGTTGTACATCACAGAAACTAGTTCCAGTGATTCCTACACCAGTCAGCGAGGAAGCTAATGATGATGATCATGAAACTTCAGATCAAGTTACTACTGAACCTCGTAGGTCAACCAGAGTGCGTTCCACGCCAAAGTGGTACGGTAACCCGGTTCTGGAAGTCATGTTACTAGACCATGATGAACCTACAGACCATGAGGAAGCAATGATGAGCCCAGATTCCGCAAAATGACTTGAAGCCATGAAATCTGAGATGGGATCCATGTATGAGAACAAAGTGTGGACTTTGGTTGACTTGCCCAATGATTGGCAAGCCATTGAAAATAAATGGATTTTTAAGAGGAAGACTGACGCCGATGGTAATGTTACTGTCTACAAAGCTCGACTTGTTGCGAAAGGTTTTC
This sequence comes from Secale cereale, assembly GCA_902687465.1. NCBI lineage: Eukaryota > Viridiplantae > Streptophyta > Magnoliopsida > Poales > Poaceae > Secale > Secale cereale. The sequence goes on from LR738713.1 coordinate 629,186,794, forward strand.
GACAAGTTCAAAGAGTTGACTACGATGAGACTTAGTGGATGTCAAAACTGCATACCTTAATGGATTTATGAAAGAAGAGTCGTATATGATGCAACCAGAAGGTTTTGTCGATCCTGAATGTGCTAACAAAGTGTGCAAACTCTAGCAATCCATCTATGGACTGGTGCAAGCATCTTAGAGTTGGAATATACGCTTTGATGAGGTGATCAAAGGATATGGTTTTATACAGACTTTTGGAGAAGCCTGTATTTACAAGAAAGTGAGTGGGAGCTCTGTAGAATTTCTGATATTATATGTGGATGACATATTGTTGATTGAAAATGATATAGAATTTCTGGATGGCATAAAATGATACTTGAATAAGAATTTTTCAACGAAAGACCTCGGTGAAGTTGCTTATATATTGGGCATCAAGATCTATAGAGATAGATCAAGACGCTTAATTGGACTTTCACAAAGCACATACCTTGATAAATTTTTGAAGAAGTTCAAAATGGATAAGTCAAAGAAAGGGTTCTTGCCTGTGTTACAAGGTGTGAAGTTGAGTAATACTCAATGCCCGACCACTTCAGAAGATAGAGAGAAAATGAAAGTCATTCCCTATGCCTCATCCATCGGATCTATCATGTATGCAATGTTGTGTACCAGACCTGATGTGTGCCTTGCTATAAGTTTAGCAGGGAGGTACCAAAGTAATCCAGGAATGGATCACTGGACAGCGGTCAAGAACATCCTGAAGTACCTGAAAATGACAAAGGATATGTTTCTCATTTATGGAGGTGACAAAGAGCTCATCGTAAACGGTTACGTCTATTCAAGCTTTGACACTGACCTGGATGACTCTAAGTCACTCATCGGATATGTATTTTTGTTGAATGGTGGAGCTGTCAGTTGGTGTGGTTCCAAGCAGACCATCGTGGTGGGATCTACGTGGGAAGCGGAGTACATAGCTGTTTCGGAAGCAGCAAATGAAGGAGTCTGGATGCAGGAGTTTATATCCGATCTAGGTGTAATACCTAGTGCATCGGGTCCAATGAAAATCTGTTGTGACAACACTGGAGCAATAGGCTTGGTGAAGGAATCCAGGTTTCACAAGAGAACCAAGCACATCAAGAGACGCTTCAATTCCATCCGCGATCAAGTCAAGGAGGCAGACATATAAATTTGCAAGATACATACGAATCTGAATGTCGCATACCCGTTGACTAAACCTCTTCTACGAGCAAAACATGATCAACACCAAGACTCCATGGGTGTTAGAATCATTACTATTTAATCTAGATTATTGACTCTAGTGCAAGTGGGAGTCTGAAGGAAATATGCCCTAGAGGCAATAATAAAGTTGTTATTTATATTTCCATATACTTTATGATAAATTTCTTTTATTCCTGCTAGAATTGTATCAACCGGAAACTTGATACATGTGTGAATACATAGACGAAATAGAGTGTCCCTAGTATGCCTCTACTTGACTAGCTCATTAATCAAAGATGTTATGTTTCCTACCCATAGACATGAGTTGGCATTTGATCAATGGGATCACATCATTAGGAGAATGATGTGATGGACAAGACCCATCCGTTTTCTTAGCAATATGGTCGTTTAGTTTTTCTACTATTGCTTTCTTCATAACTTATACATGTTCCTATGACTATGAGATTATGCAACTACCGAATACCGGAGTAACACCTTGTGTGCTATCAAACGTCACAACGTAACTGGGTGATTATAAAGATGCTCTACAGATGTCTCCGAAGGTGTTTGTGGTGTTGGCATAGATCAAGAATAGGATTTGTCACTCCTAGTGTCGAAGAGGTATCTTTGGGCCCTCTCGGTAATACACATCGTAATAAGCCTTGCAAGCAAACGACTAATGAGTTAGTCACGAGATGATCTATTATGGAACGAGTAAAGAGACTTGCCGGTGACGAGATTGAACAAGGTATGATGATACCGACCATCGAATCTCGGGCAAGTAACATAGCGATGACAAAGGGAACAACGTATGTTGTTATGCAGTTTGAGCGATAAAGATATTCGTAGAATATGTGGGAGGCAATATAAACATCCAGGTTCCGCTATTGGTTATTGACCGAAGATGAGTCTCGGTAATGTCTTGATACGTCCAAAACGTATCTATAATTTCTGCTTGCTCCATGCCACTTTTGGGTGATATTGCTATGATATTCATACACTTCCATACACTTTTGATCATATTTGGACTAACTTACTAATCCAGTGCTCCCCAGTGCCAGTTTCTGTTTTCGGCAGTTTTTGTATTTCAGGTTTTCACGTTACGAGAACTGCCCAGAAAAATCCAGAAAAATTATATAAAAAATCAGCGTTTCGGAAACAGCCCTGCGTCCGAAGGGCAGCCGGGGGGGGGGGCACCAGGGCTCCAGGCGCCCTGGCGGCGCGCCCCCCCTGGGCCGCGCCCGGGGGGCGCCTGGGCCCCCCGAAGCTTCCCCGATGCTCCCCTTTGGCATATATTTAAAGCGTCCTCCGAAACCCTCAGAACAGGAACTCTTTTTGCGATCCCATCTCTGTTCCGCCGCCGCCGCCGCTTCCAAGATCGGGAGCACCAGGAGAACTCTTCCCGGCACCCTGCCGGAGGGGAGGATCACCACCGGGAGCTTCTCCACCACCATGGACGCCTCCCGGATGACTCGTGAGTAGTCTCCCTTGGACCATGAGTCCATGACCAGTAGCTATGTGATGTTCTCCTCCCATTCTTGTGCTTCACTAATTAGTCCTCGTGAGCTGCCCTACATGATCGAGGCACCTATGTAATCCTTATGCTGTTGCTATGTTGAGTTTGCTGGGATCCGATGGATTATGGGATTATGTTCAGATTGATCTTGAGTAATATTTCTGATCTACCTCTTTTATATTTATGTTCATAAGTAATTCTTGCATGTTCTCCGTTGTTATTTATTGCTTTGGCCGAGTAGTAGGTAGTGACTCCAAGAGGGAACGTTATGCTCGATTGTGGGTTCATGCCCCTCGATGACTAGCTTGAGTGACAGAAACATGAGTCTAGGGGATGTGCTGTTGCCACAAGGGGGAAAACAACGGTGCTTGTGCCCGCGGGTGCAAGGATTGTTTGCTTTACGCAAAGTTCTTTTAATGCAGTTGTCTGTTGCATTGAGTTTACACTATGGGTGGGACTCACAACTTAATACCAGCGAGATGTTCTGGATAGATATCTCAAGGTGGATGATTAGTAGTAGATATTGATGGATTTCGGTCTACTTAATTTGGCGTACCGCCCATGCTTTGAACGTCAACCTTTCTGCAATGTAATCAGCATTGGTTTGCGTTCGTGGTCCTGTCAATTGCCCAGCTGTAATTTGTTTACCTCACATAGCTGTTTTATCATCTTTCGGGAGAGAGACATCACTAGTGAACATCATGAGACTCCGGTCCATATTACCATCCTTGATCACATCCACTATTTACCTTTTCGCTATTTATTTACTATTGCAAAACACTATCTATCACTACTATCATTGCTTTTAACCCTTTGTGAACTACAAGGCCGGAGGGATTGACAACCTCTCTGTACTCGTTGGGAGCAAAGTTATTTGTATCTGTGTGCAGGTCCACGTTGATTGCTAATTGCGCCGTTAGCAATTGACACCTACTTGTTGAACCTAGGAGTCTCTGGGGATTCGATCCTTGGTATCTTTGCTAAGGGAAAACACTTCTACATACTGCATCTTACACCTTCCACTTGGGGTAACCAACGAGGGGTTCGAGGCCCATCAAGGAGTATTTTCTGGCGCCGTTGCCGGGGACTCCACTCTTCAGGATAGGGGAGTTGCACGCTATCTTTTACCTTTGCTTTTTAGTCTTGTTAGTTTACCTTTCAGTTTTCTTCATGTATTTCACTAGTTATGCTTATGGACAACCTTGCTATTGGATCGTTGCTTGCGGGAAGACGCCCCGCACCTGTGGTGGTTGCTCCTCCCCCTACTGAAATTGTGCCCTATAAAATACCAGCTGGTATTATCAATTATATCTTGGCTAATCGATATGCAGGAGACAGACATCCCGGTGAACACTTGCTATATCTGTCACAACTATGTTCATTATTTAAGCTTGCAGGTGTATCAACGGAGTTTGTCATGAGGAAATTGTTCGCCGTATCACTTATAGATAAAGCTTCAGATTGGTATAAGCTTCTCGATAACTCGCACTTGCTTGATTGGCAAGAGCTTATGTCTCTCTTTTATAATAAGTTTTATCCTCTTCATGATGCTTATGTGGAGAGTAAGAGTACCTTTTTGCGTGTGGATCATGGTAACAATGCTTTATGTGATGCTTATATTGTTGAGTTCATCCATGATGCCACTGAAATTTATAATGAGAGAGGGAGACGTGGTTCTAAATATCTTAATAATATCAAGTTCCCTCTCTTTATGTTGAAGGTTTTGAAGCTGCACTTGTTTTGTCTTCCTATGCTTATTGCTTTATGCTTCAATAATTTATTTCTTTACAAGATTCCAATGCATAGGAAGAGGGGTAGACTTAAATATGATTTATATGTGCTTCTTGATGCTCTCTTTTGTTCTTCAACTCTTATTCCTACGAGAGCATCATTTTTGCATTATGCCTAGCTTAAAGGCATAAAAGAAAGCGCTTTTGGGAGGCAGCCCAATGAATAAATTTATTTTGCTTTTGTTGTGTCTTGATGCTGTTTACTACAGTAGCATCATCATTCTATCTTTGCTTTTCATATTTGTGCCAAGTATAGCCTCTGATTGCTAGAAAGTTCAAAAGTTGTGAGGTGCTGTCCAGGAAACAGATTCTGTCCTTGGATAGAAAAATTCGTATAAAATCACCAGATCATCTTTTTGGTCTGAATGTTTTCGACAGCGTTCTCTATATAATTGTATTTCCTGCGTCTGTTCTGAGTTTTTTGATTTGAGTTGCAGAAGTATCCCGAACAGATCAATTACTACCTGCTGTTCTATTTTTCACAGATTCTGTCCTGTTTTGCCTTTCCTTCACTTTGCAAATCAAGAGCTTGCTTTTTCTTTGCAAAAACCTTTTGGCAATCTTGAGAAACAGTAGAACTTCAAGAATATCTTTATTTCCAGCAAGGTATAATTATTTTATTAAGGGTACTAACCTCGCTAATCAGATTACAATGAGTTATGTATGAAGGGAGTTTTCAAGTGTGCGAGGGAAGATGATAAAAAGATTCAGGAGTGTCAAGCGCTCAAGCTTGGGGATGCCCCCGTGCACCACCAAGAAATATTCAAGGAGACTCAAGCGTCTAAGCTTGGGGATGCCCCCGTGCATCCCCTTCTCCATCAACATTATCAGTTCGTCTTTCGTTTCGCTATATTTTTATCACTTCATGTGTTATGTGTTATGCTTGGAGCGTCTTGCTTTTAGTTTTCTTTTTAGTTTTTCATAACGAGTCGGAACTCAGCATTTCTTTATGTGGGAGAGAAACACGCTCCACTTCTACCTAGAAAATAACATAGAATTTTCATATCTATCTTTGCTTTGTGTGTTCTTTGTCTTTTAATAGCTACTATCATGCTCTGCTCTTAGTATTCATGCTTATCTTTTCAAAGAGCTTTTGTTTAGTTGGTTGCTTGAACTCTCTTTAATTATCATGCTCACCTTATTAAGAGAGTTTGCTTCCATTGCATTGGTTAATATGTCTATGATAAAGATGCTACGTGCATAATGGTGCTTAGTAGTTCAGGTTTTCTTATGGTTAATCTCAAATAGCTGGGGGATTCCCAATGTGTTATTGGAGTACCAACTTGATTTGTTTGCCGATGATGTGGTATGGTTTAGTAATATCTTCCTTCGAGAATTTATTTTGATTGACTTGGCGTATGCTCACGCATATTTAAGACTGTAAAGAAAGTCTGTCAAGTCTTGATGATCTTTTATTTCTGAGTAGCGATATAACTACCATGCCTGATTCAATATTGCTTTGTCGCTCTGCATGATTATGACCGTCATTGCTCTCTTAGTTGGTCGCTCCCAGTCTTTTGCAAACCTCCGCCTGTACTAAGCAAACTAACCTTGCAATATATAGCTCATGGGAAAGTAGCTTAAAAACTATTGTGGTAAAGAATATGTTGCTTATGTATCTTATTTCTTATAAGTTGCTTGCTGTGCGGTAACCATGTTTCTGGGGACGCCATCAACTATCACACTTTTGTTGAATATCATGTGAGTTGCTATGCATGTTCGTCTTGTCTGAAGTAAGGGTGATTTGCCGTGGGTTGAATGAATATGCATATTGTTAGAGAAGAACATTGGGCCGCCAACCAAAGCCATGCATCATGGTGGAAGTTTTAGCTTGGACTTAATCCTCAATCTCTTATGAGAATTTGCTTATGCATTAAAGAGGAGTCCATCATCTATTTTCTATGTTGTCCCGGTATGGATGTCCTCAAGTTGAGATCTGTCAAAAACGAGAAATCAAATGCGATTTATCTCCTTGGACCTTTGTACAGGTGGCATAGAGGTACCCCTTTGTGACACTTGGTTGAAACATATGTAATGCAATGATAACCCATGGAAATCTGAGCTAATTAGGACAAGGTGCGAGCACTATTGGTATTCGATGCATGAGGCTTGCAACTTATAGGAGGTCTTATACATGACACATATAAAGTACTACTACCGTTGACAAAATTGTTTCCATGTTTTCAAAATAAAAAGTCATAACCATCTTTTACTTTTATGTTGAGTCTCCACCTTCTTTTAAAAGCACCAACTACTGAGAGCATGATTGTCATTCTGAGTGTAATGTGCATTGTCCCAAAGTAGCATTGTCTTTTGCATGACTGTGATATTGTTATTTCTGAAATCATTGTATCTAGTCATCACTTAAACCTTGAAGGTGCCCCTGCATTTATGTTTTGCTTCACTAAAGGGGGAAAGCTAGATATCACTTTGTCATATTTTCACATCATGTTCATTGCAAATCTTTTTGATGTTTCAGTTTCATGTTGTAAAACTTTCAGTCATTTGTGATTTTCTCTTGAGGCAACTTAATTACTATAGAATCATTGTCTCATAAGCTTTTGTCATATGACTATGAAAAAGTCCTATATGGTTAATAGCATGTCACCACATAAATTATTCTTGTTATCATTTACCTACTCGAGGACGAGCAGGAATTAAGCTTGGGGATGTTGATACGTCCAAAACGTATCTATAATTTCTGCTTGCTCCATGCCACTTTTGGGTGATATTGCTATGATATTCATACACTTCCATACACTTTTGATCATATTTGGACTAACTTACTAATCCAGTGCACCCCAGTGCCAGTTTCTATTTTCGGCTATTTTTGTATTTCAGGTTTTCATGTTACGAGAACTGCCCAGAAAAATCCAGAAAAATTATATAAAAAATCAGCGTTTCGGAAACAACCCTGCGTCCGAAGGGCAGCCTGGGGGGGGGGGGGGCGCCTGGGCCCCCCGAAGCTTCCCCGATGCTCCCCTTTGGCATATATTTAAAGCGTCCTCCGAAACCCTCAGAACAGGAACTCTTTTCGCGATCCCATCTCTGTTCCGCCGCCGCCGCCGCTTCCAAGATCGGGAGCACCAGGAGAACTCTTCCCGGCACCCTGCCGGAGGGGAGGATCACCACCGGGAGCTTCTCCACCACCATGGACGCCTCCCGGATGACTCGTGAGTAGTCTCCCTTGGACCATGAGTCCATGACCAGTAGCTATGTGATGTTCTCCTCCCGTTCTTGTGCTTCACTAATTAGTCCTCGTGAGCTGCCCTACATGATCGAGGCACCTATGTAATCCTTATGCTGTTGCTATGTTGAGTTTGCTGGGATCCGATGGATTATGGGATTATGTTCAGATTGATCTTGAGTAATATATTTGATCTACCTCTTTTATATTTATGTTCATAAGTAATTCTTGCATGTTCTCCGTTGTTATTTATTGCTTTGGCCGAGTAGTAGGTAGTGACTCCAAGAGGGAACGTTATGTTCGATTGTGGGTTCATGCCCCTCGATGACTAGCTAGAGTGACAGAAACATGAGTCTAGGGGATGTGCTGTTGCCACAAGGGGGAAAACAACGGTGCTTGTGCCCGCGGGTGCAAGGATTGTTTACTTTACGCAAAGTTCTTTTAATGCAGTTGTCTGTTGCATTGAGTTTACACTATGGGTGGGACTCGCAACTTAATACCAGCGAGATGTTCTGGATAGATATCTCAAGGTGGATGATTAGTAGTAGATATTGATGGATTTCGGTCTACTTAATTTGGCGTACCGCCCATGCTTTGAACCTCAACCTTTCTGCAATGTAATCAGCATTGGTTTGCGTTCGTGGTCCTGTCAATTGCCCAGCTGTAATTTGTTTACCTCACATAGCTGTTTTATCGTCTTTTGGGAGAGAGACATCACTAGTGAACATCATGAGACTCCGGTCCATATTACCATCATTGATCACATCCACTATTTACTTTTTCGCTCTTTATTTACTATTGCAAAACACTATCTATCACTACTATCATTGCTTTTAACCCTTTGTGAACTACAAGGCCGGAGGGATTGACAACCTCTCTGTACTCGTTGGGAGCAAAGTTATTTGGATCTGTGTGCAGGTCCACGTTGATTGCTAATTGCGCCGATAGCAATTGACACCTACTTGTTGAACCTAGGAGTCTCTGGGGATTCGATCCTTGGTATCTTTGCTAAGGGAAAACACTTCTACATACTGCATCTTACACCTTCCACTTGGGGTAACCAACGAGCGGTTCGAGGCCCATCATTTCTACATAGTTCTCAAACCCGTAGGGTCCGCATGCTTAACGTTTGATGACGATCGGTATTATGAGTTTATGTATTTTGATGCATCGAAGGTAGTTCGGAGTCCCGAATGTGATCGCGGACATGACGACGAGTCTCGAAATGGTCTAGACATAAAGATTGATATATTGTAAGGTTATATTCGGACACCGGAAGGGTTTTGAGGGTCACGGATAGATACCGGAGTACCGGGAGGTTACCGGAACCCCCTGGGAGATAATGGGCCTTAGTGGGCTTTAGGGGAGAGAGAGAGGGGCTGGCTAGGGCTGGGCCGCACGCCCCCCAAGCCTAGTCCGAATTGGACTAGGGGGAGGGGCGGCACCCCCTACTTCCTTCTCTTCCTCTCCTTCCCTTCCCCCTTCTCCTACTCCTACTAGGAAAGGGGAGTCCTACTCCTAGTGGGAGTAGGACTCCCCCCTTGGCGCACCCTCCTCCTAGGCCGGCCGCCTCCTCCCTCTCCGTCCTTTATATACGTGGGGAGGGCACCCATCACTACAAAAAAATAAACTTTCGTGATGATACGTGTGTCGGTGTACTAAAGTAGGGGTACCTTAGTATCCCGACTTGTGCACGGGCAGTAGCAGCGTTCCGTGGTCGGGCTCACCACGCGCCCGCCAAAGCCCACTCTGGTTCCCTTGAAGCCATTCAAGAACAAAGTATTCAAGTTAAGAAACAAGACCCCGGCAAGAGGAGCTTGCCGGGAAGGCCGCTCCAGGCTCGAGATCATCCCTTCTGCACAAGACCCTGGCAAGGGGAGCTTGCCAGGAAGGCCAAAGAACAACATTTCAGAAGACATGCCGTGGCGCATCGCGCGCCTCGCCAAGACCCGGAGAGCGGCAAGCTTCCGGGTCCGGCAAGGTAGCGACCGCGGCAAGGTGCTTGCCACGGCAAGCTTTCACTGTGTGCCTGCGCTCCAGCTCACCTGGCCACACGTCGCCCTGGGGCCCTTCCTGGGGCACGTGGCGGATGGCTGTGCAGCCTGGGGGTACACGGTGGCAAGCCACGATGACGAGGCCTCCGTCGTGGCGAACGGAGACGCCCGGACGGACGCTTTTTGCACTGTTTGGGGCGACGGTGACGGGCATTCAATGCCCTTGTCCCCCACCGTCTGGGTTAGGTATAGACCACTGTGCGTACACTGTACATGTACTGTTACAACTACCACCAATTTTACGCTTTTACCCTCACCTACGTTGACACCTGTCGGTGACCCCTTTGGGCTATAAAAGGAGGCCCATGCACAACGTAGAGGAGGTTCCGAAACTTGATCACTCCCACGCTCGGTGTAGCTAGTACTGTAGATCTTCTTGCTCCCGAGCCAAGAACTCAATACAACCAAGGCAGGAGTAGGGTTTTACGCATCCGTGCGGCCCGAACCTGGGTAAACTGCTCGCGTGTGCCCCTCGATCTGCTCTTTATGCTCCCTCCGCTCCCTTGCCGTACCGAAAAGGGGCTCCGGTCCCATAGGTGTTCGTGGGCGATCAGTTTCCCTGACATCTTTGGCGCGCCAGGTAGGGGGCGTCGAGGTTGTGCGAACCTGATCCGGCGCTCACGCGGGCGCAACCTTCTCCAACTTCGTCAGCTTCATCGACTACATCGACATGCCGCCGAAGAAGAAAGCTTCGGAGGTCAGAGGCCCGTCCGCGTCGATCCCGCCACCACCTGAACCAACGGTTGGTGCGGTAGACGCTGGGGGAAGGGTGGACGCCGGCGAGGAAACTCACGGCGCCTCCAAGTCCAAGGACAAGACGGACGACCGAGCACACTCCAAGGCCTCGGCGTCCGTACACGCACCGCGCACCTCTCAAGAGGTGTCGGACCAGCAGCGGCGTGGTACCTAGGGTACCATACGCTTGCTGGGACATGGCCAAGCCGGCGGGTCGCGGGATGCTCAAGTCCAACGCGTCGGTACAAGCAAGGCGCGGTCGCCGGGGCGAGACCCTGCTCCTTCTAACGCTGTTAGAAGTCCGAGCATATCTCGCTCCTCGCACCGCTCGCCACCGCTTCCCTCCTCTCCAGCAGAAGCTCTAGCTAGGGCTCAGCTGCTCCTCAACTTCCCTCCAGCGGCGGACAAGGCCGAAGACTGGAGGGCTACAATCCAGAGCCTCATCGCCTTCGCCAACAACGACACGCCGCAGCAGCCGGCAACATCACGGCCGCGGCAAGTCAGCCAAGCGAAGGCTGATGGAGACAAGACCGCCGGGGGTGCAACTACCGTGCACTCCCCGCCGCAGAAGCAAAAATCACCGACTCGCCGGATCAACGTCGACGACGACTCCACGGCGTCGTCGGATCCACGAGCTCGCCGCGATCAGCGCCAAGTCCTCGACGACAGGCGACAAGAGGACGCTCGAACTCGCATCGAGCGTCGAAGAGAAGCACGGCGACAGTCCGACCAGCGCGCTGGGACCGCTGTCGACTTGCACGCGCCTGGTGAACCAGGAGACTTCCCGTATGCGGCAGGTTGCCCTGCGTTCACCCGAGAGCTGCGGCAAGTCCAGTGGCCCAACATGAAGAACTTCAAGCCCGACATACCCGAGAAGTACGACGGCAAGACCCATCCCTCGGAGTTCCTCAGCATCCACACCATTGCAGTGCAGGCTGCCGGGGGACGCGACGAGAAGATTCTAGCGAACTACTTCCCGCTCGTGCTTAAGCCAAATGTCATATCTTGGCTTATGCACTTGCCGGAGAACTCCATCTCTTCTTGGCCAGACCTGTGCCACCAGTTTGTCGGCGCCTTCACGGGCGGCCACAAACCCCACGGCCAGGAGAGCGATCTCCACATTCTTGCCTAGAAGGAGGGAGAGTCCCTGCGAAAGTACATCCAGAGGTTCAGCCGCGTTCAGCACAACATCCCGGATGTCCACCCTGCCGCAGTTATCAGCGCGTTCCACCAGAACGTGCGTAACCACCGGATGAGGGAGGAGATGGCGATGACCAAGATCCGGGACATCAGCGAGCTTTACGCTCTGGCTGACAAGTGTGCGCGCGCTGAAGAAGGGAGGAGACTCCCCGGAGAGGATACTGGAGCAAGAGGAACGGACAGCGAGGATGCTGCCCCGGCAAGGAAAAACCGGCGGCGGAACAATAAGAAGAAGAAGAACAAGGAAGTACTGACTGTGGAGAAGTCCGGCAAGGAGGCTGGCGACAAGAAAACTCAGGCTGGTGGCTCCGGCAAGGAGCCTGCCACTGTAGCCGCCGTCGACAAGCAGGACGGCTCCGACAAGCAGTACTGCAAGATCCACCGCACCAAGGGCCACGATCTCCAGAACTGCAAAAGGGTCGAATACCTCGTAGAGCAGCAGAAGGCTGAATACGAGCGACGTGACAAGGAGAAGGCCCAGGGGGGCGGAGGTGAGTCCGGCAAGAAGCGGCCATTCAATGGCCGGGGAGGACGCCGCGGCAAGGCCAAGAACCGGCAAGGAGATAGACCTCCCCGCGGCCGCGACAAGGATGAGGACGAAGACGATGACGAGGACATGGATGACGGAGACAACAACGAGCAGGAGTTCCAGAAGGCCACAGAAGTTTTGTGCGTCGATGGAGGTGCCTCTCTGCACGCTTCCCACCGCCAACTCAAGCAATGGGTGCGGGAAGTGAATGCAGCTGAGCCACCCGTCGAGTCGCGCAAGCTGCTGAAGTGGTCCAGCACGCCCATCATTTTTGACCTTGGGGACCACCCTGACCGCACAACTGCGGTCGGGTGCTTGCCGATGTTGGTTTCGCCAACCATCCGCAACCTTAAGGTCACCAAGATGTTGGTTGACGGCGGGGCCGGCCTAAACTTGATCTCCTCAGCTGTAATCCGGAAGCTGCAGATCCCCGACGGCGAGCTCGAGAAAACCGGAACTTTCCAAGGAATCAACCCGGGAAGGAGCAAGCCGAAGGGGAAGATCACACTGCCAGTGACCTTTGGCGGAGAGCTAAACTTCAGGACTGAGATGATCACCTTCGACGTCGCCGATATCCCATTGCCATACAATGGGATACTTGGCCGTCCTGCGCTCGCCAAGTTCATGGCAGCCTCTCACTATGCATATAACATGCTCAAGATGCCCGGCCCGATAAGCGTCATCTCTGTCCCCGGCGACAAGAAGGACGCACTTATCTGCGCCGACAAGATCTACCGGGACGCAGCAACCGCGGCAGACAGCAAGGCACTTGCCGCAGAAGCTCCCGGGGGGAAGACCAAGACCAAGTCCGGCAAGAGCTCTGGGGCCCACTCCGGCAAACACACCTCTTCGGAGTGCTGCGCTGCCGTCGAGGACGCACCATCGAGCTCCACCGGCAAGTGCAAGAAAGGAATGGCAGCTCCACCTGCAACCAAGAAGGTGTCCGCCAAGGAGGACGACACTGGTGGTACCTTCACCATCAGTGCTACGCTCGATCCCAAATAGGAAAGCGCGCTTGTTGCCTTCCTGCGGGTAAATGTCGATGTGTTTGCATGGCAACCGTCTGACATCCCCGGCGTTCCTAGGAAGGTAATTGAGCACAAGCTTGCTGTTTGTCCTCACGCGCGGCCCGTCAAGCAGAAGGTCAGGAAGCAAGCGGTGGAGCGCCAAGAGTTCATTGCTGAAGAGATCAAGAAGTTGGAAGCAGCAGGCCTTGTTAGAGGTGTACTTCATCCTACGTGGCTGGCCAATCCAGTTGTCGTGCGCAAAGCTAATGGGAAGTGGAGACTTTGTATAGACTTCACTGACGTGAATAAAGCTTGTCCCAAGGATCCATTTCCGTTGCCGCTTATTGACCAGATCGTTGACTCCACGGCTGGATGTGAGTTGCTTTCATTTCTTGACGCATACTCCAGGTATCACCAGATATTCATGGCTGAGGAAGATGAAGAGAAGACTGCATTCATCACTCCATGTGGCACTTACTGTTTCATACGCATGCCCTTTGGACTGAAGAATGCGGGCTCAACATTTGCAAGGGTGGTCCACACTGCTTTTGAGCCACAGATACACAGGAATGTAGAAGCCTACATGGATGACATAGTGGTTAAGAGCAAGGACAAGGATACCCTGATCCAAGACCTGGATGAGACTTTTGCAAATCTGCGCAAGATACAACTCAAGCTGAATCCCGAGAAGTGCGTCTTCGGAGTCCCCTCCGGCAAGCTTCTTGGGTTCTTTGTGTCCCAGAGGGGGATTGAAGCCAATCTCGACAAGATCAAAGCCATTGAGCAGATCGAAGCTCCGAAGCGCGTCAAGGATGTACGGAGACTTGCTGGTTGTGTGGCTGCCCTCAGCAGGTTCATTTCAAAGTCTGCAGAACGCGCCCTGCCTTTTTTCAAAATCTTGAAAAAGGCAGGTCCCATGAAATGGACTCCAGAAGCGGAGGCAGCGCTGCATGACTTGAAAGGATACCTGTCCTCCACTCCAATACTTGTCGCACCTAGGCCACAAGAGAAGTTGCTGCTGTATTTAGCAGCAACAAATCAAGTGGTTAGTGCTGCATTGGTAGCAGAAAGGGAGGCAGATGAGGAATCCACAGCCCCGGCAAGCACATCCAGCGACAAGCAGGGGGCTTCCCCGACAAGCTCTGGCCCCGACAAGGACGAGTCTGCGCAGATACAAGGAGAAGTGCGAAAGAAGATGGTGCAGCGCCCAGTTTATTTTGTAAGTTCCCTCTTGCAGGGGGCGAGATCAAGATACTCTGGGGTGTAGAAGCTGCTTTTCGGCCTCCTCATGGCCTCGAGAAAGCTGCGCCATTACTTCCAAGCACATGAGATAACAGTGGTCACTCGCTTTCCGCTGAAGAGGATATTGCAAAACCCAGAAGCAACAGGTAGGATTGTCGAGTGGGCACTGGAGCTGTGAAGCTATGGTCTTAAGTTTGAAAGCACTTCAACTATACAGAGCAGAGCTTTGGCAGAGTTCATAGCAGAATGGACACCAACATCAGACGAAGAAGTTCCAAAGACAAACATCCCCGTCAAAGAAGCAAGCAAAGAATGGATAATGTACTTCGATGGTGCTTTCTCGCTGCAAGGCGCCGGTGCCGGTGTGTTACTCGTAGCGCCCACCGGGGAGCACCTCAAGTACGTTGTTCAAATGCACTTTCCCAAGGAGCAAGCGACAAACAATACTGCAGAGTATGAAGGTTTGCTTGCCGGCCTCAGAATTGCAGCCGAACTTGGGATTAAGAAGCTGATTGTGCGGGGAGATTCACAATTGGTGGTCCGACAAGTAAACAAGAGCTACCAGAGTCCTTTGATGGAAGTTTATGTCGATGAAGTAAGGAAACTTGAGGAACACTTTGAAGGCCTGCAAATGGAGCACGTTCCAAGAGCCCAAAATGATATCGCAGACGGCCTGTCAAAGTGTGCTGCACTGAAGCTACCTGTGGAACCAGGGACCTTCGTGCTCAAGCTAACTCAGCCATCCGTTACACCATCAGTTGGACAGAGCAAGAAAAGAAAGTTGGTCTCCGGTGACTACTTGCCGGCGGATCTTCCTGAAGCCGCCACCAAGATACCCAGGATCGACAACCAAGTTGCTGAGGAACAGTCTGCTCCTGCGGACCCTAGGGTTCGTGCAGTTGAAGCAGATGTTCCCGGCAAGACTTGCTCCGGCAGGCTTGCCGGGGAGCGTCCAGCTCCGGCAGAGCCGCAGGTTCTTGCCGTAGAAGCTGACGTTCCCGCAGCAGCACTGATGCCTTTAGTCCTTGTTGTTGAGCCTCAAGCTCCAACTTGGGCACAGCAAATTGTCCGTTTTCTTCAAACTGGAGAACTTCCCGAAGAACCAGAAGAGATAGAGAGAATAACCAGGCAGTCAAGTATGTACCAGTTCGTCGGCAACGAACTGTACAGAAGAAGACTCAATGGTGTCAGATTGAAATGCATTTCCCGGGAAGATGGACAGAAGGCAGAGATACACGGAGGCATATGTGGACACCACATTGGCGCAAGAGCACTTGCCGGGAAGGCATTCCGGCAAGGTTTCTTTTGGCCAGAAGCCATGCAACTGCACAAGTAACCAGGTGTGAAGCGTGCCAGTTCCATGCCAAGCAAATACACCAGCCAGCTCAAGCTCTCCAGACGATCCCTTTGTCCTAGCCCTTTTCGGTCTGGGGGCTCGACATCCTCGGCCACTTTCCCCGCGCTGTCGGGGGCTTTGAGTACTTGTACGTTGCTATCGACAAGTTCACAAAGTGGCCGGAAGTGGAACCAGTGAGAAAGGTGACCGCACAGTCAGCAGTCAGGTTCTTCAGATCGATCGTTTGCCGTTACGGAATCCCTAACAGAATCATCACCGACAACGGCACACAGTTCACAAGCCGCACCTTCATGCAATACGTCCAAGACCTTGGCGCCAAGGTCTGCTTCGCTTCTGTTGCTCACCCGAGGAGCAATGGTCAAGCGGAGAGGGCAAATGCTGAAGTGCTGCGCGGACTCAAGACAAGAACCTTCGACAGGCTGCACAAGTGCGGAAGAAACTGGATCGAGGAGTTGCCGGCGGCTCTTTGGTCAATCAGGACGACACCAAATCGAGCCACCGGACAGACACCCTTTGCTCTTGTCTATGGAGCAGAGGCAGTTCTCCCCACGGAACTCGTATACGGGTCTCCTCGAGTGCTCGCTTATGATGAGCTTGAGCAGGAGCAGCTGCGGCAAGATGATGTATTGCTCCTCGAGGAGGACCGTCTCCAGGCTGCTGTACGAGCTGCTCGATAGCAGCAAGCTTTGCGTCGCTATCATAGCCGCAAAGTCAAGGCCAGGAGTCTCGAGGAAGGCGACCTTGTTCTTCGGCGCGTTCTGTCCGCCAAGAACTCCAACAAGCTGACGCCGAATTTGGAAGGCCCTTATCGGGTGAGACAAGTCACAAGGCCCGGCGCTGTCCGCCTTGAGACCGAAGAAGGCTTACCGGTGAGCAACTCCTGGAACATTGAGCATCTTCGCAAGTTTCACCCATGAGGCGCGGTTGCCGTGATCCGCTCCAGCAACCACCTTTTGTACAAGTCTTGCCGCTGTTGCATGTAAACCTCTGTACAAAGCCGGGCGCAGACCCCGTGCATCAGTAAAACTTTTGTGCTTCGCACGGCTTGTCGTTTCATGCATTCTTGTTTTCATTGCATGTATTATCTGACACTTTGTGCAGCACACGATCCCGGTAAGCAATAACAAGCCGCAAGGCTCCATATCTATGTTTCCTCCCTCTTCCTTTTTCTCTCAAGCAGAAGAAGTGTTCCTCGCGCACAAGTTTGCCGGGGGGGAAGGAGACTGTGGTATGGACCAAGTGCTGTTCAAGGAAGGAAAGCCTTGCCGGGAAGCAAACAGAACACAAAAGCTAAGTTGCCAAAGTTTGAGCATTCAAAATTTTAAAATTCTTAGTTATCTTCCTTGAACGACCACACTTTGTATGGAAAACCTGTGCGCGGAGGAACCTACCCGTGGCTAGCCGCGCCCTTACTTTGGTTTGAGCACGCTCAACGGCTTAAGTGAGCTGCGACAAGTGTCACGCCCTTATTTTGTTTTCGAGTTCGCTCAACAACCTAAGTGTGCTGCGACTAGCTGCGGCAAGGTTTCTTGCCGGCGAGGGCATTGTCAGCAGGCCGCTGAAGTCCCGCACTCAGCGCTCGCGGCAAGGGTCCCTTTGCCGGCAAGCTCCCTAAAAGCGTAGGGTGAGAAGCATACAAAGCGAAGGGATCGAGCAAGGGAGATAACACTGCATTGACTATCCAAAATAAAGTTATATTACAAGGTAACTTGCCGCTGTTCTAACAAACTACTACCCATGACTTAATCGACAGCGGCAAGGGAAGCAGAAAGAAGGAAGCCTAGTCTACACGGTCTCCATCAACCCTCCTGATCTTGCCCACCTTGGCCACGATGTGGGCAACTTGTGCCTTCAATGCTTCCTGGTCAGCTTCGGGCGGCAAGGTCCGGAGGACGTTCTCAAGATTAATCCCGGGGTTGCGGTAGACGATCTTCGTCAACACTCGCTCCATAGTACCCATGCAAAGCCGACGTGCCTCGTTAGCCAGCTGCGTGGGGAGCTTCTCCCGTAGCTGCGCGAGGGCCGGCGCCATTCCTTTGAAGAACAAGCTCAGTTTGGCGCTGTGGGGAAGGCTCTCGTCGGGGGAGTACACGAGGTGCTCCGTCCCCAGCGCCACCATCTCCTTGTCGATGTTGACGGCGGAGGCGACGAGCTCCTCGGTCCACTGCTCCACCGTCCGCTGGAAGTTGTTCTGCGTAAGGGCGGCACTGTCCAGCAGCGCCCTTTCAGCCCGGAGATCTTCCTTCAACTTGGACTCCCTGTTCCGGGCCCCGTCAAGCGACTCGGTGAGGGTGGACAGTTTTAGCTCCAAGTCTGTGATGGAGTCCTTGGCGTTGTTGAGCTCTTTGCCCTTCTCGGAGAGGCGGACCTGCAGCTCCGAGTGGCTGTGGGCGTCCTTCTCCCTTTCAAGTTTGAGCGCGGCAACCTTCTCCTCGCTCGTCTTCAAATTAAGCTCCAACTGCGCCACCCTCGCCTCCAGGTCCCTCTTGGCGGTCTCTGCGGCAGCAGTGGCGTCCCTCGCCTCCTGCAGAGCCCCGCCAATGGACTAATCGCGCGCGGCAAGGTCGTCCTCATGACTATCGAGGTCGACCTTTCGCTGGTTCAGCTCTCCTTCCCACCGAGACAGATCCTCGGCGGCCAGTCGCTGCTGCTCCTCAACCTCGGCCTTCTCGAGGATGAACGCCTGGTGCGCCCCGGCGAGCTCCTCGCGCTCCTCCGCCAAGTTCCGGAGGGCCGCTTGGTTGGCGGTGCGGAGCTCTGCGGCGCGCTTCTCCAAGTCAACACCGGCCTTGGCAGCCAGAGCCTCTCGGGACTCCAGCTTGGCTTGCCTGGCCCGGTACAAGGCCAGAAGCCGGCGCAGGAGCTGCTCCTCTTCGGACTCGCTGCTGCTGCCGGGCGCGTCGACAAGCTTTAGCCCGGCGGAGGCGAGGACTTCTCCATCAAAGCTCTTCCCCTTTGCGGGTACCCTTGATGAGGACGCCCACGGGACTTGGATGAAGACCCCGTTGGCGGCCTCCAGATAAATGCCCAGCCCAGTCGCGGCAGCGGAGGAGTCGGCGGCCGGTGCAGCGTCCGGCGCTCCTGCGGCCTCAGGGCCGTCAGTGCGGTCGCCGGTCTCCTCCCCAGCTGCCGCGTCAGTGGCCGCGGGGGGCTCGTCGGCGGTTGGCTCGTCAGCGCCGGCCGTCCCTTCAGCGGTGGTGGAGTCGCCGGCACCACCGCGCACGTCCTCCTCGGCGATGGCCTCTGTCTCCATCGGCTCCGGGGCGGGCGGATCTGACAGAAGAAAAAGAAAGGAAGAATCGTCAAGCAAATATCCAAAAAGAAGAATTCAAGAGAAGGAAAGTACAAGGGTTACCTGCACGGGCCTCTTCAGTAACGGGGTCCCCCGCCGGGGAGTTTTCCCTTGGCGGCGTGGTCGTGGCCCCCACCGGCGGAGAGCCGCTGGCGCCTTCCCTTGGCGGGGTGCCCACCCTTGTCGGGGTGCTCGCCCTTGGCGGGGTACTCGCCCTTGGCGGAGTACCCGTCCTTGGCGGAGCGCTCTCCCTCGCCGGGAGCTCCTCCTTGGCGGGGAAGGTGGGACGAGCGGCTCGTCGGGAGCAGTCTCTTGACGCTCCTGCGGCTGCGGCTCCACTTCTGCACAAGTTAACAAGCAAACAAGACATCAATAAGGATAAGAAGCTCAAGCGCGCCCGATAAGCAGAGAAGTGAACAAGGAACTCACGCTGGGGGCTGCGCTGGGGGCTACCCTGCGGGGCAGCCGGCTAGTCCGGCAAGCCTGTCGCGGGCGCATCTCCTACCGCGGCGATGGGCTCGTCGTCCTCAAGGTCAACCACAGGGATCTTGGCCCTCTTCGCCATCCTCTGGGTCAGGGTCCTGGAAGCCAAACAAGATCAGAGTTAGACAAAGAGAATTCAAGACAAGAGCAACAAGAATTAAAGGAAATAAAAGTTGCAGATGCTTACTCTTCCTCCTCCTCGTCGGAACTAAGGGCAGAGAAGTCAAAGTCTGCCTCGCGCGTCCCGGCGCGAGGAGGTGGAGGAGTGGGCTCCCTCGGGCGAAGTGCAAGAAAGGAATGGCAGCTCCACCTGCAACCAAGAAGGTGTCCGCCAAGGAGGACGGCACTGGTGGTACCTTCACCATCAGTGCTACGCTCGATCCCAAGTAGGAAAGCGGGCTCGTTGCCTTCCTGCGGGTAAATGTCGACGTGTTTGCATGGCAACCGTCTGACATCCCCGGCGTTCCCAGGAAGGTAATTGAGCACAAGCTTGCTGTTTGTCCTCATGCGCGGCCCGTCAAGCAGAAGGTCAGGAAGCAAGCGGTGGAGCGCCAAGAGTTCATTGCTGAAGAGATCAAGAAGTTGGAAGCAGCAGGCCTTGTTAGAGGTGTACTTCATCCTACGTGGCTGGCCAATCCAGTTGTCGTGCGCAAAGTTAATGGGAAGTGGAGACTTTGTATAGACTTCACTGATGTGAATAAAGCTTGTCCCAAGGATCCATTTCCCTTGCCGCGCATTGACCAGATCGTTGACTCCACGGCTGGATGTGAGTTGCTTTCATTTCTTGACGCATACTCCGGGTATCACCAGATATTCATGGCCGAGGAAGATGAAGAGAAGACTGCATTCATCACTCCATGTGGCACTTACTGTTTCATACGCATGCCCTTTGGACTGAAGAATGTGGGCTCAACATTTGCAAGGGTGGTCCACACTGCTTTTGAGCCACAGATACACAGGAATGTAGAAGCCTACATGGATGACATGGTGGTTAAGAGCAAGGACAAGGATACCCTGATCCAAGACCTGGATGAGACTTTTGCAAATCTGCGCAAGATACAACTCAAGCTGAATCCCGAGAAGTACGTCTTCGGAGTCCCCTCCGGCAAGCTTCTCGGGTTCTTTGTGTCCCAGAGGGGGATTGAAGCCAATCCCGACAAGATCAAAGCCATTGAGCAGATCGAAGCTCTGAAGCGCATCAAGGATGTACGGAGACTTGCTGGTTGTTTGGCTGCCCTCAGCAGGTTCATTTCAAAGTCTGCCTCGCGCGTCCCGGCGCGAGGAGGTGGAGGAGTGGGCTCCCTCGGGCGCTTGGCGTGCTCTGGAGCCGTGGGCTGAGAAGACCCCGCTCCGGTCGTCGCCGAGAACCGAGGGGCGGAAGGAACACCAGAACCGGTTCGGGAAGATCCCCCTCCGCTTGCCGCTGAGGCGCAAGGCACCTCCTTGACGACCTTGCTCGTCGTGGTGGCACGCATCGCGCGACGCTTCGGCTGCTGTCGGGGCACCGGCTGCTTCACCGTCTCGGTGGTCTTGCGGAGGTGCTTCTTTGGCTGTGGCGGAGGACTTGGCGGTGGCGGAGAATTCTCCGAGGATGAAGAAATGTCGTCGAGGTTTAGTGACCCGCCCGAGTCTTCGTCGGAATCGCCCGATTCGGCGTCCTCCTCGGCGGGCTCACTGGACTCGGTCCCCTGCCCGGCAGCCTCGGTCCTCCCGACAGGCTCCCCGGCAGGCTTCCCGGCGGGCTTCAACAGCTTGAGGATCTCTTCCTCCTCGGCCCTGCTCACTGCATCCGCTGCTTCTGCCTCCTCCACAGAGTAACCAAACTCACCCGCGGTCTCAGCTGCGGCGGCCTCCTCCATTCTGCTAGCGATATACGCCACATCCCGGTCGGAGGTCGCGCGGGTGAGACCCTTCTTCTCGTTGGGATTGCGCGGCCGTTCAACCAGGTTATCAAAGAAAGTTTGCACGGTCTCTTCTGAAAGCGCCAGCCAAGTGGGATCCACCCCGTGGGAATCGCACAGAGGCATTACCGCACGGATGGCACTAAGTGAAGAGTTGTTGCATAATGGAACTACCCCCCGCGATGGGGTAAACCACTCCTTGTGCTTGGGGTCATGCTTGAACATCGAGCGGACCATCCCCTTGAGTTCCAAGACGGTGAAGTTGTAGTTCAGGCCGGGGCGCAACCTCATGCAGTCTGCTGCGTTGCCGAACTCCCAAGCAGGCCTCTTCCTATCCTACAGGGGAGCAATGCGGCGGCGAAGGAAATCAGCCCCAACCTCACCTACAGTAAGGTTGGCGTCCCGGAGGCGAAGGATCCTAGTGTGGGCTATCTCCAGCTTCTCATCCTCCGGGGCCAGATCGCTCCAATCCTTGCCGCGCACTATTGCGGCCCGGCGAGGAGAGGTAAATTGCTGGGGTTCCTCTTCCATAACCCAGCACCAATCAGCTCTCCACTCCTCCCACTTGCCGCGGAGCTCTCCAATCAAGTACGCCTCTTTCTTGTTAAGCCTGAAGATCCAGGAGATGCCGCCGGAGAGTGGAGATCCAGACTCTACTCTAGTTGTGAAAAAGTGGAGGAAGAGAGCTACGTTGGGGTGGACCCCGACAAAGTTTTCGCACAGATGTGCGAAAACCGCCAAGGTTAAGACTGCGTTCGGGGTGAAATCTAGGAGATGGAAGCTGTACGTGTTCATCACGTCGCAGAAAAACTCAGAGTATGGAGGACAAAGACCACAGTGGAAGAACAGAGCGAAGTAATGGTAACCTCCCGGATACATGTCGCAGGCTTCGGCGGGGAGGACTCTGGTGCGCGGGTGAGCCTTCGTCTCCCTCGCCCAGAACAAGTAATACTTGTCCCTCAGCTCCCTCGCGCCGAGCCTCGGCGGGAAGACCACCATCCTCTTCCGCATTGCGGCCAGCTTCGCCGCCTTGTCGGACTTCTCGCTCTTCATCTTGCTGCTCTTCGGGGCCATGGCGGGGATGGCGAGAGGGGTCGGCAGCGCCGGGGAGACTGGCGGCGGTGGAAGAGAGGTGGAGCTCGGCTCTCTGTCGACCTTTGGGGAGGCGGAGAGCGGCGGGAGTTTCTGAGATTGAAGACGCAATGAAGCAATGGGGGGGGGGGGAAAC
>LR738713.1:629209649-629314751 GCA_902687465.1 Secale cereale
GGAAACTGCCCCTGCTTCCTCTGCTTTTAAGGGGGAAGTGGGGGACGTTCCGCATTTTCCCATTAAAGAAACAGGCCGCGATCTCTCCCACGACGCCGCAATCGACGCGTGCCGTTAGGGAGGGATGCGGTGGATGCGGAGTGGGAAACGGCGCGCCGTGGGCCGCGTGTGCCCGTGCACTGTTTTGGGCCTGGCCCAACAGCGCTCGGCACCGTGTGTGGCCCAGGCCCGGGGGCTCCTGTCGGTGTACTAAAGTAGGGGTACCTTAGTATCCCGACTTGTGCACGGGCAGTAGCAGCGTTCCGTGGTCGGGCTCACCACGCGCCCGCCAAAGCCCACTCTGGTTCCCTTGAAGCCATTCAAGAACAAAGTATTCAAGTTATGAAACAAGACCCCGGCAAGAGGAGCTTGCCGGGAAGGCCGCTCCAGGCTCGAGATCATCCCTTCTGCACAAGACCCTGGCAAGGGGAGCTTGCCAGGAAGGCCAAAGAACAACATTTCAGAAGACATGCCGTGGCGCATCGCGCGCCCCGGCAAGACCCGGAGAGCGGCAACCTTCCGGGTCCGGCAAGGTAGCGACCGCGGCAAGGTGCTTGCCGCGGCAAGCTTTCACTGTGTGCCAGCGCTCCAGCCCACCTGGCCACGCGTCGCCCTGGGGCCCTTCCCAGGGCACGTGGCGGATGGCTGTGCAGCCTGGGGGTACACGGTGGCAAGCCACGATGACGAGGCCTCCGTCGTGGCGAACGGAGACGCCCGGACGGACGCTTTTTGCACTGTTTGGGGCGACGGTGACGGGCATTCAATGCCCTTGTCCCCCATCGTCTGGGTTAGGTATAGACCACTGTGCGTACACTGTACATGTACTGTTACAAGTACCACCAATTTTACGCTTTTACCCTCACCTACGTTGACACCTGTCGGTGACCCCTTTGGGCTATAAAAGGAGGCCCATGCACAACGTAGAGGAGGTTCCGAAACTTGATCACTCCCATGCTCGGTGTAGCTAGTACTGTAGATCTTCTTGCTCCCGAGCCAAGAACTCAATACAACCAAGGCAGGAGTAGGGTTTTACGCATCAGTGCGGCCCGAACCTGGGTAAACTGCTCGCGTGTGCCCCTCGATCTGCTCTTTGTGCTCCCTCCGCTCCCTTGCCGTACCGAAAAGGGGCTCCGGTCCCATAGGTGTTCGTGGGCGATCAGTTTCCCCGACAACGTGTTTGTCACAGTAGGTCACGTTTTCTGTCATGCATGTACATCCATGACAAATTTATGGCAGAATCAAGGTAGTCATACCCGTGCTGTCGTAGAAGTGTTCCATGACATTACGAAAATTATCATCACGGAAGTGTCCTCTTCCATGACGATAAATCGCGCGTCACAGAAGTGCTTGCATCAAGGGTGACCGAGACGTGGCATCCGCCGTAACGGAACACCGTTAAGCTATCGGGTCCGGTTTTGGATCCGATAACCCGTTAACAGCCCTGACCAATGGTGATTTCCCATGTGTTAATTCTGATTGGCTGACGGAAACACATGTCAGCTCCGCGTTGGCACAGGTGTCACTCATCCAATGGGCGAGATGCGCCTATGATATGTTGACACGTGGACCGGCCCAAAAGTGGCCCATAAAGTTTAAATGGGCCGGCCCAACTAAAGGCCCATAAGATTTTTATATTCAGACATGTCTGACATTCGGCCTGTTAGAGGACCACTACAGAATTAGGCCACTTTCGACCTGTTGTGATTTTCGGCCTGTTAACGTCGGACGAAATCCATGGGCCATATGTGGCCCAACGTCACATCGGGCCCATTAACGGCCCATATAAAAATGACGATAATCTTGCCCGACCAAACTTCCGACCTGCTAAAGGCCCGTGTATTAGGTCGGTGCATTAACGGCCCGTCCGAATTTCGGCCTGTGAAAGATACGCGTCATAAATGGGCCCAATCTCATTTTTTGTCTTTTAAAGGCCCATGTTTTTTATGGGCTCGAGATATTTACACCTGTAAATGGCTTATTGTTACTGAGGGACCAAATTATGTTTAGGCCTGTTAAAGGCCCACTATGGGCACACGCCTACCAGAAAAATATGAAATCTTATGCAGATTTAGGCCTAGATATGTTTAGTGGGCTACAAGCAAATTTCGGCCCATAATCGTTTTTAGCCCAATTGGAATGGGCCCAATGAATGTTGGCATGTTGGGCTCCTTCGAAGCTTTCTGCCGAATACATTACTAAGATAAACCTACACTATACAAAAATAGCATCGTAATTATTGCAGCCTTTGGCAGCATCATAAATGATGTATCACAACAAAAGGCCTGTTGGCATAAAGTTTACAGTCCTTGCAGATAAAAGCACCATCAGATATATAGAAGCACAGATCATTTGACATGACTGCTAATGTTTCAGGCTGTAGAATCTGATGGGGCAGCACAATATTCACCTTTCTTCGGCCATTGCTCTTGAACAACGAAGCAAATGTCTGATAGTCTGGTTTCAAAACCATTCATATCTTGATGACATTTGTCAACCTCTATTTTTGTTTCCAAAATGATGTCCATTAGGGATTGGACTTGTGTCTGGAGCAAAGATATATCACTCTGTCTAGCAGGAAGATTTTGTTCAGTAGGCGATTTGGACGAGGTTACCTTGACAACCAACCCAGAATTACGCAGGAAGGTGCTTTTTGCACTGTTAGTGGAGAGATACTGACGCACTACAACAAGAGGTGACATTGTGCCTGTGGTAGCCTCGTCACCTTCAGGTGGTTGTGGCCGTTCAATCATTTTTTCCATAGCTTCCTGAAAGTTTGAACTTGTAGATTAGTGTACCACACAAGTTACTAATGAGACAAAAACAAATAAAGTAGGTTACACGTTTATACATAACTTATTTTGGTGAACTACTGTAATACATTAGAGTGTATTGTAGTGCCAACTACATAATAAAATCACTTTCGGAACATATGTCCATGTAGCATGCCTACTGTATTGTCTATTTCCTCACATTCGTTGACATCTAAGGATAAAGAGACATGGTTTAAAGTAGGATGAACACAGTATGACATCATTCATATCATGGGCAAACAGATATAAAACAAACATGCTATTTTATCATTGTGTGCATACGTGAACATAACAACTAGAATACAGATCAAGACCAAAAGAATATCCTTCATCTTTTTTAAACCATGTAAGGTGAAACGATACGTTAAGACAACTATGTATAAAAGTGAACAGAGTAGCTGACATTGGCTGCAAACCAAGTAGTTAAATGAACACATCGCAATATCAATTAGTTCAAAGGATGGAGGAGTAAGGACTTACAACAGCGGCTTGAACTGGTGTGCTCATGCCCTTCATCTTGCTGGTGTGGCAATCCTTGAAGATTTGCACTGCATTCGGTTCAGGTTCTTTTTGGTCCGCACAGACTTTCCTCTGTATTTGGAACAAGTCAATATAGATACGATAATATGGCACAGAAAAAAGAAGGAAGTAGCAGCTATTTACAAGAGCATGGCAGTGTGCAATATAGCTACGAGATCCTGTTGTCTGTTGGAATTTCACTTTAGATCGGTTGGTCTTGTTCTTCAACAGTTAGCCTAGAAGAAGATACACTTGTAAGGCACATACATAAATATAAGTTCAATATGTGGTCTGATCAAATACATATAGCCTACATGATACTTTGGATCAGACCAGTGTTTAAGAGGGTTGTCTAGTCTTCATCTGTAATATATTCCACTGGAGATGTTTGGGCGATTTCATTGTTAGCCTTGCCTTCAAATTGAGATTTTCTAAGGTGGTACCGATAGTGTCGCAGAGCAGACTTAAAAACATGAGTGCATGCTTGTTTAGTTGCATCATCTTTCGGATCCAACTTGAACCTCATCTGTTGAAAAAAGAATGTGAGTCTTATTAGGAGGAAGCTAGAAAGTATGGGACAGAGCAAGACAATATTACTAATTGCTATGAATAACATTACTTACGGATAAATGGTCAAGGAAGGTGTTAAACTGGGTATTGTCTTTCTCATTCCTGTACTGGATCCACGTTGGGAGGATACGTGCATGACATCTAACGGCAACGACTGCCTCTGATACTAACTTGGCTGACTCTGTAGGATCACGTGGCCTTTTTAAACCTGCCTCAAGATGTATCTCCATTCTTCCTCCTTTAGATTTTGTTAATCTGTCAAGCATCATCCCTGATGTCTGTTTCCGCTTGCGTCGTGGTGCTAGTTCAACAACGAATATGGAAAGTGTTAGTGTACATCAAACTGTGAGAGTACATATAAAGGAGCATGCAACTGCAACTTGACTCGGTCAGGTACCGTCTTGCTGTTGATGCTCATGAGGTTCATCTGATATTGCCAAGTCCTGTTGTGTCAGCAGTGCTTCGGAACTAGTGTTAGGTGTGAAGGCAGCTTGGGAACTGGCTAGTTCCGGAGCAAACGAACGAGTAACTTGTTGAGATGCTGGTACAGTTGAAGCGGATGCTGCAGCTGGTGGAGCAGGTGATACTGTGTTTGTAGATTTAGCCGGTGGACTTGGACCTTCTACTGCACTATAAGTACCAGTGGAATCTGGACGGTAGATCCTTTTACGTTTCACCGACGAGTAACACCACTCCCTACTATATTATTTTCCTTGCTCTTTTTTGACTTTGCCATGTCAAGCCGTACCCACAACACAAAAGAACAAAGTCGCTCTTCAGAACTCATTGATGCATGATACAGACAAGCAATACTTTGATGTAAGACAACCGTATGAGGATGAAATATGTAAGAAAAACAGGACGACATGACATATTCACAGGTACGATGTTTAAACTAAGCAGAAGGATTTTCAAGAAAATAGAAGTAATGCAAGCTGGACACCATATGAAAGATGCAACCAATATTACTCTGCCAAGTTAAAAGTGTCTTGTCATAAGTGGCAATTCGAAAAATTAGAAGCAGTACAACGTAGAAATCAATGCAAGATGCAACCACTATCAAACTGCCATGTTAAAAGTGTCCAATCATGAGTGACTGATGCGGGATACACAACAACAGTACTTTGATGTAAGAACATGGTATGATGGATAGATGCAGTGTATCCTAGACACAGAACACAATGTCATATGCACATGTATAACGTATGAACTCAACATGTGCAATTTAATCAAAATAGAAGAAATACAGGCTAGACAACATATGCAACATGAAACCAATTATCACACTGTCAACTTAGAGAAAGCACCTGCGATGGTGGAGTACAGGAGATGAACTCATCATGTAGACTTGGGACTTCAACTTCATTAGGAGTAGCAGTGGCAAATCTAGAGAGTCTCTGTTTGCGTCGGTGCGGAGGACCACCAACATCCCCTAACTTACTCTTTTCCTTCCTATTTTCTGATATTTCCTTATGAATTCAAAACCACCAGAAGATGAATAAAATTAGCTCTGCATAACTGGTTGATGCATGATACAGACGAACACTACTTTGCTGTAAGTCAAGCGCAGGATAGGAGGATGGAATATATACAAAAAAGACAGTGTTTCATATTCACACGTATGATAGGTGGATGGAATATGTATGAAAAAACAGTAAGCGGAAGGCATTTCAACAAAATTATAAGAAATGAAAGCTAGGCACCATATGAACATGCAACCAATATCACTCTATCAGGTAAAAAGTGTCTCGTCGTAAGTGCCATTTCAAGAAATTAGAAGCAGTACAAGCGAGAAGACAATGCAAGATGCAACCTACATCACAGTCCCAAGTTAAATGTGTCTTATGGGTAAGTGATCGTTGCAGGTATAAGTTGTAAGCTACGCAGATGCAAGTCAACATAATCATAAGCAATACAAGCTAGACATCATACGGAAAACGCAACCACATATAACAGTTCCAAGTTAGAGCAAGCAACTGTGATGGTGGAGTAGAGGAGATGTGCTCATCATGTCCACGTATGTTCTAGAAACAGGAACACGTGTTCTATTCACAGGCATTATGTGTAAAGTAAGCAGATGCAATTCAACAAAGTTAGAAGCAATACAAGCTAGACATCATACGCAACATGCAACCACATATAATAGTGCCAAGTTAGAGCAAGCACCTGTGATGGTGGAGTAGGGGAGATGTGCCCATCATGTACACGTATGTTCTAAAAACAGGAACACGTGTCATATTCACAGGCATTATGTGTAAAGTAAGCAGATGCAATTCAACAAAGTTGGAAGCACTACAAGCTAGACATCATACGCAACATGCAACCACATATAATAGTGCCAAGTTAGAGCAAGCACCTGTGATGGTGGAGTAGGGGAGATGTGCTCATCATCTACACAGCTACGTTGACTGTCTAGCCTTGCGTTGTCTTGCAAATCTTGTTGGGAGGATGGCAGAGTAGAATCTGTAGAGAACCTCTGTTTCAGTTGCTCGGAAGGACCACCATCATCCAATGCCTTGCCAATTTCCTTCAGCTTTACTAATTTTGCATTGTGAGGTCAAACCAACAAGAAAAAGGAATATAATTCACTCTTCAGAACTCATTCATGCATGATACTGATGAACACTACTCTGATGAAAGGCAAAGTCATGATACGAGGATGGAATATGTATGAAAAAATGGACGGCTTGACATATTCATACCTATGATGTGGTAACTAAGCAGAAGGCACTTCAAAAAATTAGAAGCACTGCAAACTAGAGACCATATGAAAGGTGCAATCCATATCACTCTGCCAAGTTAAAACTGACTCGTCATAGGTGGCGTTCATCAAACAAGAAGCAATACATGCTAGAAATCATATTCAAGACGCAAACCAATATCACACTACCAACTTAAAGGTGTTCCATCATAAGTGACTGATGCAGGATACACAAGAAGAGTAGTTTCATGTAAGAACATGGTGTGGTAGACAGATATAGTATGTACCAAAAACAGGAAAGCGTGTCATATTCACACGTATCATGTGTAAGCTAAGCGGATGCAATTTACACTAATTAGGAGCAATACAAGCTAGACACCATATGCAACATGCAACCAGATATCACACTGCCAAGTTAGAGCAAGCACCTTGGATGGTGGAGTAGGGGAGCGGAGACTTGGACCTTGTAATGCACTATCAGTACAAGGAGAATCGGTACAGATGCTCCATTTACGTTGCTGTAGAGGACCACCATCATCGCTTTCCTTACTCTTTTCCTTCCCCTTTCTGGATTTTGCCTTGTCAAGTCAAACTCACAAGAAAAAGGAATAACATTTTCTCTTCAGAACTCATTGATGCATGATACTCACGAACACTACTTTCATGTAAGGCAGCCGCATGATAGGAGGATGGAATATGTATGAAAAGCAGGACGACGTGACATATTGACATGTATGGTGTATAAAGTGTAAACTAAGCACAAGGTGCTTGAACTTGTTAGAATCAATGCAAGCTAGAAACCATATGAAAGATGAAACCAATATCACTCTTCCAAATTAAAAAGGTGCCCTAACAAATGTATTTGACCAAATTAGAAGCAATACTTGGCAGCAGGCTAGAAATAATATGCAATATGCAACAAATAAAGGTGACTCATCGTAAGTGGTTGATGCAGGATACAGAAAAGTGGTAGTTTCATGTAAGAAAAAGGTTAACACATAGATGTAGTGTGTACCAAAAATAGGAAGGCATGTCATATTCATAGGTATAATGTGTAAACTAAGCAGACGCAATTTACCCTAATTAGAAGCATTACAAGCTAGACACCATATGCAACATGCAACCACATATCACACTGTGAAGTTAGAGCAAGCACATGTGATGGTGGTGTGGGGGGATTGCGGTCATCAACTAGAGAACTACGTTGACTGTCTTCATT
This sequence comes from Secale cereale, assembly GCA_902687465.1. NCBI lineage: Eukaryota > Viridiplantae > Streptophyta > Magnoliopsida > Poales > Poaceae > Secale > Secale cereale. The sequence continues at coordinate 629,217,508 of LR738713.1, forward strand.
TAGCCTTGCTGTTTCTTGCGAATCATGTGGGGAGGATGACATTGCACTCTTTAAACGAGTATGGCGTCTCACACTAACCCACCTGGGTGACTGTCTCATCATAAGTGATTGACGAGGGATACAAAAGAGCATTATTTTGATGTACGAACATGGTTAATAGACATATGTAGTATGTATCAAAAACAGGAAGGCATGTCATTATCAAAGGTATAATGTGTAAAGTAAGCAGATGCAACATAACCAAATTGGAAGCAATACAAGCTAGACACCATATGCAACATGCAAACACATTTGACAGCGCGAAGTTAAAGCAAGCACCTGGGATGGTTGTGTGTGGCAATTGAGATCATCAACTGCAGAGCTACGTTTACTGTCTCCAACTGCTGACACTACATCCTTTAGAGCGCTGAAACGCTTAGTGCTTATCTTCGAATTACACTGGAGCGACTTCTGTCTTTTCTTTTCAGCATTCATCAACACAGCGTCAGAGTCTGAAATACCCATGCATAAAAAAACAATATTGTGAGTATGGGTGAAGTGTGTGCACAATTAGTACAGTGTAAAGGTAGCAGATAGCAGGTCGGTGGGAAATAAATGACGGGAGACGTATGATAGCTCAACAACATGCATGGCACACTAAATACTACAGGATTCTATGAAAATAACATTCGACTAAAAACAAATAGGTCAGTCCATTTTTTCTGCACCGTCCGATGTACAAAGAACGGGAAGATCGCCTTCATCTACCTCGAGCCAGTCAATGTTGACGATCTGCATCGAAACGACAGCGACCATCGGCCCAGTCCCCTGCCTGCGCCCTCCCCTCGAACTCACCGCCATGCTTGGCACCACCCCCCGGCAATCCATTCAAGCCCCGCCGACCACCAGATCGGGCGCAAGCAGCTCCTGCGCCCACACCCCTTTGATAGACACCGATGCACCGCTTCCTCGACGAACAGGTGGACTAGGTGCTTCGCGCGCCTAAGCGGGTGCTGCTTCTTTTAATTGCGGTTCGACTGACCCTGAATTGAAATCCAGGCGGGCTACTGATCTCTAGCAAAGGTGAAATAGTAAAGGGAGGAAACCTTGTGCATTTAGTATCACGAAGAAGATACAGTAAGAAGCGCTCAACTAGTTTCTTTCGTAGGATGAATACGGTGTGTGCAGAGACGTAAGGTTTGCACGAATAAGGGAAGATGAGTACCTCTTGCTGCTGGCAGTGCTGTGTCCTCCTTCTGGTTTTCCAACGATCTTCTTGTGGTTCGCTGGAAACGAGAAGTTGTGGAGGACGGTGCAGCCTTGGATGAACCCATGGCCAAGTTGTTGAGTATGGTGCGGTGGCCATCTGTCGGCGGCGGGGAAGCAGGTCCGAGGCAGCGAACGACGGCATAGCGGGAACAGCTCCGGTGCGGTGGATGGTTGCGACAGTGGAGCGGCAGCAGTGAGGCGTAGGACGGCATGGTCGGAGTGGTTCTGGTACGGCGCACGTCGGCGTCGGCATCGTGGAGGCAGCTCTACCTCGGCTTCAGCTGCTAAGTCCTTGAGGGTCTTGCGGTTGCGGTTGCGTTGGATGACGATGTCGGGGTACCAGCTCCGGTGTGATGGAGTTGGGCGGCGGTGGATTGGGCGCTATGGGGAGGAGGACGAAGGAGGCTGGGGTTTCACGGCTGATGGAGAGGGTGTTTTGGCGCCCACGAAGTATGAATGGGGAAACAGAGGGAGGTGGGGAACTGAGGGGAAACAATGTTTCGGTTCGGGACACGCTTGTTTGAAATTTGGGGAAAGTTACAAACTTTGGCCCCATCTAAAATTTTGGACATATTGCGGGTTGGGGATAGGACAGTAATCTCAGGTGCCCCAAATGTGGGCAGGATAGATTTTGGCCGAGCGCATGGGTGTTTAGGCGCCCACGGCGTATGAATGCTTCTCAGAGGCGGTTGAGATTGACGTCTTGGTCAAGTTACAAACCTACCCTGGTTTAGACCTTTGGACATCGGGCCGACAGGCTACACGGGCCAGAGTCAGGACAGTAATTTCCTACCGCCAAACATTAGTCTCACGCGGTTTCGGGTGACCAGAGGCCTATTTGGCGCTTCGTTCAATATTTGGGAGCAGAAGCATTAACGTTTTCGGTTCTCTTGAATTGAACATTCAGGATTTGTCAAACTTCACAAATCTTTACTCTTGAAAATCCTAAAGCTACGATTATTTTGGAATGGAGGTGGTACATTTGAATATACATTGTACACGAGTATATATTAAAAAAATATGCAACTTACCTCAGTTCATCCATGGTTCCAGATATAATCTCCTTGGTTGCAAAAAAAAGTTAGACATGCGTATGAATATATATAGCATGTTCAAATGCACAACAAAGATTGATGCCCCCTTTTACATCTGATTTACCAATGCCATTATCTCGGGTTTAAATAGATGAATGCACTTCCTATGAATTCGAATCTTCGAAACCCCCTTTATGTTGAATTTGACATGTATTCTATTTTGTAGCTAGCAATTAGGAATGTATCCATGCAAGTGACAAATGTATAAAGTGCTTCACACTAACAACATGGCATGCACTAATTAATGTTCATATATGAATTGCAAAAGCATCCATTGCCTGTATTTCAAACCGCTCTCACTCTATGGATCGATAATATGAAATAAACGCATGCACATGCTAGAATTCAATAGAGTATGGGTGTCCGATAGACCAATTTTCGTCCATACGCAATTTCTATTTTAATTTAATGCGTAGAACCGCCTTTTACACGTTGATGCACTATGCATCGGCCCATTCTCACAAATGCGCTATATATCTCTCTATATACCGCATAAGTGCACACACTTTATATGCATTGGCATTTCTCTTTCACACATGCTCCCAATCTCTCTCGGGGTGTCGGGGAGTCTCACGCACATGCTCTCTCTGTATCTCTCTCTCTCTCTCTCTCTTTCTGACTACCATGTACCACTCTTTTCACTAATCTCAGTTGGAAAACACTATTTCTGTCACATGCATATATACTGTAACATCCCAAATTTTCAATTTGGAATGTTATACATTAGATCATCATGCATATCATATTTTCTTGCTTTTGGTGATCCAAGAAAATTCTAAGCAACTCAAGGACCCTCGGAGAGAGTTGGTGATTTCAATATTTTCATATTTGAAGTTTCTCAAATTTTGAAAATAGGATCATTTGATTTTATTTATTTTATCTTCAAGTATTTCTATCATAAAAATATGAGAGAGGGAGTAAAATGACTCTCCCAAAATTAAAGAAATACGGAATATTCAATAAAAAGATCAAATAAGTTTTATTTGGAGTTTTATTTGAATTAGGAAAAATTGCATTTTAGTGCCAAGAAAATGTTCATCTTGTTCTAAATATTCCATTTAGACGGTGAAATTTTGTTTTGGCAATTTTAGATCTTTATTTCTTTTTCTAGAGTTTTCTTTCTTCGTAGCGCCGGCGTAATTAGAAAAAAAGGAGGACCCGACCCGACTGGGCCGAGCCCAGCCGAGCCAGGCCCAGCGCCCCGCCGCACCGTCTTCCTAGCCAGCGCCGCTCGCCGTGGCCGAGCCGGACTCGCCGCCGCCGCCGACTATGCTTGCCCCCTTCCCCAAGCCTCCAAGCCCCCCCAACTATATATACTACCCCCCTACCCCTTGTCACACCCCGCCGCCGCAAGCACCCCGCCGCCGCAAGCTCCGCCGCCGCCGTACGCCACTGCCGCCGCCGCAAGCCACCGCCGCCGCCGCAAGCACACCGCCGCCGCCACAACGCCGCCGCCGCTGCTGCCCACCACCACCACCGCAGCCCCGCCGCCCCGCCGTCGCCAACGCCGCCGCCCGCCGGCCGTTCGATGAGGTAGCCGCCCGCCGGCCGGTTTTCGGTAGAAAACCGTCAGTTTTTCTGTAGATCGGTTTTTATTTTAGAACCCTAGTTCATTTTTTTGTTAGATCGGTTTTCTGTTTTTTTTTTGGTTTAGTTAATTAGTAAACGTTCACCCGTTCGTTCGTTCTAACGAATGAGTTCGTTGTTTAGTCTCAGCTGACGAACGTCCGTTCGCTAAGCTGTTTTAGTTTTCTTTTTTGTAGTTTATTTTCTGATCGCGATCTCTGATCCGATCTTCGTTTTAGTTTATCTTTTCGCTCGTTTATCAGAATCAGGTGATTCAAGCGCCTGGAGTTTCATCTCAAAATTCTCTTTTCGTTTAACCTAGTCACTCAAGCGTTTGCCTCTGCTAAATTTGGACTTAGGTCCAGATTGGTTCGGTAGTTGTTTCTCTTTCGCCGTTTGTCTTTCGTTACTTTTCTTTTGCCGTTTCTTTTGCAAACCGGAGTTCTTAAGTTGAACTTTCTGGTTAGACCTCTTATTTGAGTTTTACCCGTGCATTAGTTAAGTACTTATTGTGTGCTTGTTTGTTTGCGATAGAGAACCCGGAGTGCGCCGCTTGCTACTTTGAATCTCTAGGTTTTGCGGATCATCAGCAAGGCAAGTAACACTTTCATCATACTTTCCAAATACCCAGTTTTCATTGCATTAGTCAAACCCTCACACATTGCATGAGTAGGAACTATTAACTTATGGGACTGGGAAGTAGATTGAGGTAGTACGTATTACCTGCATTTCATTCAAACCTTTGGGAGTTACTTCTACGTTTGCTGTTAGGCCATGCTATGCTCGTAGACGTGGATTGGGTGAGTGTATCCATGGCATATGTGAGTTTGTTAATTAATGGTTCAACTTAAGGTGGCAACTTTAACACACATCTGGTTGGATTGAGGCACCTGGGTATTCCAGCGATTGCCTGTTTTTCTTTTGGACCGCCACCCAGGCTCAAAGGGATCATGAGATTATTCATACTAGAAACTTCCGTGTGCAGCCACAAGCTAATATGGGCTCTGGCATAGTTGAGTAAGTTGTGGGAAACCTTTCCATGATGGGCTAGCAGATGTAGAGGGATTGTAGGTGTACCGGCCTATCTATCTGGTTAAGGAGACCTCTTCGGAAAGACTGTGTCTCGGTCATCCGTTTCTCAAACACAATGCAGTGCGAGAAACCAAACGGAGGCGATCGAGTCTTGTGGGGAGAAGTGCACAAACCTCGGCAGAGTGTACAAACTGATCATGATTAGCCGTGTCCCCGGTTATGGACGTCTTGAGTATCAAGTACTTGGATTATCATGTGAATCTCATCATGTTACTTTAATTAATATTGTTGGGTTTAATGATGATTTTTAATTGGGGTTGAGAGGATGTCTATCTTCTCAACGATGTTTCAACTACCATGATAGTTAATTAAAATCTATTCCTTTGCAGTAGGGAAAAATTGGCTTTATGCAAAAATTGTAACCATAGAGCTTTCCACCAGCCATATTGCATATAGTATAGCTTTAATTTTGTTGCTCTCTTTGTGTTACTTTGCCAGCATATTCCATGTGCTGACCCGTTTTCGGGCTGCAACGTTCATGTTGCAGACTTTTCAGACGACGAGTAAGGTGCCTTATAGGTCGTGGTTCTATACTCAGTGATGCCGTTGGAGTTGATGGACTCACTTATCTTCCAAGCCTTCCGCTGTTATCGTGTTAGATGGCCTTACACCATTTTTATTGTAATAAGTCCATCGTTGGAACTATCGATGTAATAAGTGTGTGATTGCTACTCTGTTATAAATCCTTCAAGTACTGTGCATGTCAGCATTACTGATCCTGGGATGACACTGATGCACAGAGATCAGACTGTTTGAGGTCTGGTCACTACAAGATGGTATCAGAGCACACGCTGACTATAGGACCCGACCATTAAGCTAAAACCCTAGAGCACTATTCACTCTTCTCTTATCTGACTCCTCATCTTTTCTACTCTTTTAGGATGGTGGATGCAAGGAATAAGTTCATGCAACCGGATGAAGATACACCATTTGGACGACACCTGAAGGAAGTCACCAGATATCGAAACATTGGACCACCAAGTTTCACCGGAACCTACAACGCCACTTTACCTGAAGAAGAGCGCTGGTTGATTCAAGCACAAGTCCCAGGAAGAACGTTCAAGCCCGTCACCGCACTCATAGCATTTTCTTTTAATGCGCCTACATGGAGCTTAGGCAGAAGCATGGCAGCCCACATCGCTATGGGAAGGATTGGAGAAGTCTACAAGCAGGAGCTAAAGGACACCATCTACCAAATTTGTGGACGCCGAGATGAGAATTGGGATATGATCAGCACCCAGAAGGATAGATCCATTGCAGCGTTCATCCAGGAGTTGCACCATCACATTCGTCGCCAGGAGCACCAGATGTGTGCAGGGATGATAGATTTGAAGAAAGCACTAAATAGGAATTTGGAGCTAGAGGAAGAACTCAAGTCTACACGCGACGGATACGAGGAGGAGATGCTAATACTTGTGGAGAAGAATGATGATTTGACACGGAAGTTAGGAATACTCATGGGAGAAGAGGAAGAAGAACCAAAGGAGATTCCACCTGAAGACTACATCATCATTGACGACACGGATTCAGACCCCGATGATAGTGATGATGAGGGCTATTAAGATGAAGCTGGAGCGGATATCATGGAATCCTCTGTCGATATGACTAGTAGTTTTTCCCATTTAGTAGACTTAGAGCACTTTTGTAACGATTAGATCCGTGTAAGCCCTTGTTTGAAATTGATATTGGTGTGATATTATGTCTGTTTGCCTCATGTGCATTGGGTAGTGATTTCCCTTAGACCTATTTTCTATTCTAATCTCTTCCCTCTACACCCATCAGATGCCTCCGAGACGTGAGCCCGGTTTTGTGTCCCCCCTGAGCTCACTCAGTTAATCCAACAGCAGAACACCCTAATGCAACTTCTTGTCCAGAACACTCAGAACAACCAGAACAACAACGACAACCCTCCACCACCACCGCCCGTGGATAACCAGACCCGTTTCTTAAGGTTACAACCACCGGTGTTTGCTAGCAGCATTGAACCAATAGTCGCTGATGACTGGCTGCGCAAGATTGGAAGGGATTTGACCACTGCTAACTGCTCAGATGCTGAGAAGGTGCATTTTGCCGCACACCAGTTGTCTGGACCAGCCGCAACATGGTGGGAGAATTACACAGCCACTTTTCCCATAGCCAATGTGACTTGGGATCAGTTTCAGCAAGCTTTTCGTACCGCCCATGTCTCAACTGGAGCTATGAGTATGAAGAAGCAGGAGTTCCGCAATTTGCGCCAAGGCAACCGTACTGTGGCTCAGTACGTGGATGAGTTCAGTACCCTATCTCGTTATGCCCCAGATGATGTGGCCACAGATGCCGCTAAGCAGGAGAGATTCATGGAAGGGCTGAATGATGAGATGAGTGTACAGTTCATGGTGGCAACTTTCAATAACTACCAGGAGCTGGTTGATCGCGCTCTAATGATTGAAAGGAAGCACCAACAGATTGAAAGTCGCAAGAGGAAGTATGGACAAGGAAAGTATAATTCTGGAGCTCAGCAGAAGCCTCATTTTACCCCTAAAAGGGTAGGACAATTCGAACATACCCATGGAGGAGGTAGTTCACACAATCATAATGGCATCAAGAATGGAAATGGAAATGGAGAAAGTAGTAACCAGAGCCGCCCTACCCCGTCCACACACACCAAGAAGGATTTCAGTCATGTCACCTGTTACAAGTGCGGGAAGAATGGACATTATGCCAATGAATGCCCAGAAGCTAAGAATGGGAACGACAATGGAAGCGCCGCGAAGAAGCCCAACCCGTTCAACAAAGGACAAGTGAACCACGTGACTGTGGAGGAGGTAGAAGAGCAACCAGATGCTATTGTCGGTAAGTTTTTGGTTAAGACATTTACCGCAATAGTTCTTTTCGATACTGGTGCATTGCATTCATACATTTCAAGGGGATTCATAAATAGACATAGGATGTCCACCCAAGTTCTTAAGACCCCCATGTTAGTAAGTTCACCTGGAGCAGAGTATATGGCACACCAAGGATGTTTTCAGACGCCATTGACCATAGGACGCCACACTTTCCCCTCTGACCTAATAGTCATGGAGTCACAAGGATTGGATGTGATATTAGGTATGGATTGGCTATCGAAGTATGGAGGTAACATTGATTGTGCCAGTAAGTCTATTTTGCTCACCACCCTGGAGGGAAAAATGATTAAGTATGTATCTAGGCATTCGCCTATAAGGACTCAAGTACATTCTCTCACAGGAGTTGTTCAAGAGGAAGTGCCAGTAGTGAAGGATTATCCGGATGTGTTTCCAGAGGAGTTACCTGGCATGCCACCGGATAGAGATATAGAGTTTTGATTTAGCTTTTGCCAGGCACCGGGCCAATTTCTAAGAGACCATATAGGATGCCCGCAAAGGATTTGGAGGAGATTAAGAAACAGATTAAGGAGTTACTGGATAAATGATTCATACGCCCAAGTTCTTCGCCTTGGGGTTCGCCAGTACTTCTAGTGGAGAAGAAGGACGGATCGTTAAGAATGGTTGTTGATTACCGAGGGCTAAATGAAGTAACGATCAAGAACAAGTACCCACTGCCGATGATCAATGATCTGTTCGATAGATTGCAAGGATCCTAAGGTATTTTCCAAGATCGATCTGCGATCAGGGTACCATCAATTGAAGATTCGAGAGCAGGATATACCTAAGACGACCTTTACTACCAGGTATGGGTTGTACGAGTATACCGTTATGTGTTTTGGTGTGACTAATGCACCAGCATACTTTATGAACCTGATGAACAAAGTGCTTATGGAGTATTTGGATAAGTTCGTCGTGGTGTTCATAGATGATATATTGATCTTCTCAAAGGATGAAGAGGAGCATGCAGAGCACTTGCGTTTGGTAATGGAGAAGCTCAGAGAACATCAATTGTATGCCAAGTTTAGCAAATGCGAGTTTTGGTTGAAGGAAGTTGGATTTCTCGAACACGTTATATCTGGAGAAGGAATAGCAGTAGATCCCGCCAAGGTGGACACTGTGACAAATTGGGAATCACCGACGACAGTTGGAGAGATCCGAAGTTTTCTTGGACTGGCAGGATACTACCGGAGATTTATTGAGAATTTCTCAAGGATTGCAAAACCAATGACAGAGTTACCAAAGCAGGACACCAAGTTCAGTTGGACAGAAGAATGTGAGGCCAGTTTCCAGGAATTAAAGAAACGGTTGGTCTCATCCCTTGTGTTGATTCTACCAGATCAACATAAGGATTATGAGGTGTACTGCGACGCTTCACGTCGAGGACTTGGAGCAGTTCTTATGCAGGAAGGAAGAGTTGTTTCGTATGCTTCACGACAACTGAAACCCCATGAGTTGAACTAAGCCACTCATGATTTGGAGTTAGCTGCCGTAGTGCATGCATTGAAGACGTGAAGACATTTTCTCATCGAAAACCATTGTGAAGTATATACGGATCACAAGAGTTTGAAGTATATATTCACTCAGAAGGAGTTGAATCTCAGGCAAAGGAGACGGCTGGAACTCATTAAGGATTACGACATGAGATTGCATTATCATCCCGGAAAGGCTAACGTAGTAGCCGATGCGCTAAGCCGTAAGAACCATGTCAATACCCTAATGACGGAGGAATTTCCAAAGGAGTTAGCCGAGGACTTATGAGAACTACGTTTGGAGATAGTTCCGAGAGGCTACGTAGAAACACTAGAGATCCAGTCTATCCTGATGGATAAAATCATAGAAGCTAAGAAGACTGACGAGGAGGTTGCCTCTATAAAGGAGAGGATGAGCGAAGGAAAAGCTAAAGGATTTCGTGAGGATGAACACGACACCTTACGGTTTGAGGACCGCATTTATGTGCCTAATGACCCGGGGATCAGGAAGTTGATTCTACAGGAGGCCCATGACTCATCATACTCGATTCACCCAGGAAATACTAAGATGTATTTGGATTTGAAGGATATTTTCTGGTGGACCGGTATGAAGAAATATATTGCGGAGTATGTAGCAGTTTGTGATGTTTGTCAGAGAGTGAAGGTAGAACATCAGAAGCCAGCAGGATTATTACAACCATTGCCAATACCCAAATGGAAGTGGGATAAACTAGGTATGGATTTCATTACGGGATTACCCAGAACTCGTTCTGGCTATGACTCGATTTGGGTCGTAGTCGATCATTTGACCAAGGTAGCTCATTTCATCCCCGTAAAGACTACTTATACCAGTGCAAAGTTGGCAAAGATATACATTACCAGGATCGTATGTCTGCATGGAGTTCCGAGGAGCATTTTATCAGACAGAGGAACCCAATTTACCTCAAAGTTTTGGAATCAGTTACACGAAACTTTGGGTACCCGGCTAGAGTTTAGCACAGCTTTCCATCCGCAGATGATACGTCCAAAATGTATCTATAATTTCTGCTTGCTCCATGCCTCTTTTGGGTGATATTGCTATGTTATTTATACACTTCCATACACTTTTGATCATATTTGGACTAACCTATTAACTCAGTGCACCCCAGTGCCAGTTTCTGTTTTCGGCTGTTTTTGTATTTCAGGTTTTCACATTACGAGAACTGCCAGAAAAAATCCAGAAAAATTATATAAAAAATCAGCGTTTCGGAAGCTTCCATGCGGCCAAAGTAGGGCCGGAGGGGACCCACAGGGGCTCTAGGCGGCCTGCCCACGCGCCCCCCCTGGCCGCGCCGGGGGGGCGCCTGGGCACCCCTGACCCCCTCTGATGCCCCCCTTTGGCATATATTTACACCGTGTCGCGGAAACCCTGATTCCAGACCCCTTTTCTCCAGACACGATTCCGATCTCCGCCGCCATCGCCATCAAGCTTCGGGGGACCAGAATTCCTACGCCGGCACCCTGCCGGGACGGGGAAGTGCCCCCGGATTCATCTCCGTCGACGTTGCTTCCTCCCTCCATGATGCGGGAGTAGTTCCTCCTCGGGGCTGAGGTTCTTACCAGTAGCTATGTGGTCAATTCTCTCTCCCATGATGTGATCTTCGTTGTGATCATAGGCTATGTTAATCTAGGGTGATCCCATGATATTTCCCCTTCCTCTATGTATTGGATTGATGTACTCACTTGTCTTTATCTAGTATAATCCCCGAGACCAAGGTGACAGCGGTCTATTGGACATGGATTAGAAGAATAATTTCATGAGTGATTTCCTTTTTGTGTGTTGATTGAAGATTGAGAGTCTCTTGGTGCTTGTCTTTGACTATCCTTTAGATATGTTGTGGTGATTGTGGGACTCTCTTTGGATGGCCGCGGTGACATTGGGAAATCCTTAGATTGAGAACTACGAACTTTGAGGTGTGCTTTTGTAGCCCTACATAATTCTCGTCCTCTTTTGACCACGAAGGAATGACCTCCGAGTGCGTCCCCTTTGCATGTTTTATGGGAAATATCATGTGATTCGATTATGTTAATGTTGTTGGGAGTTGCCACTAGTGAAAGTATGAAGCCTAGGCCTTGTTTCCACCATTGCAATACCATTTGTGCTCACGTTTACCACTTGTTTGCTTGCTGCACTTTTTATTACAGATTTATATTACTTTGTTTTGCCATCCATATCACTTGCCATTTAACATCTCTTCGCCGAACTAGTGCACCTATACATCTAACAAGTGTATTAGGTGTGTTGGGGACACAAGAGACTTCTTGTATCTTAGTTGCAGGGTTGCTTGAGAGAGACCATCTTCAACCTCTACTTCCCTGAGTTCGATAAACCTTAGGTCATCCACTTGAGGGAAATTGCTGCTGTCCTACAAACCTCTACGCTTGGAGGCCCAACATAGTCTACAAGAGTAGAAGCGTGTGTAGACATCAAGCTATTTCTGGCGCCGTTGCCGGGGAGGTGAGCGCTTGAAGGTATATCTTTCTTGCAATTAAATCTTTTTGTTTCTTGTTTTTATTTCACTAGTTATGCTTATGGACAACCTTGCTATTGGATCGTTGCTTGCGGGAAGACGCCCCACACCTGTGGTGGTTGCTCCTCCCCCTACTGAAATTGTGCCCTATAAAATACCAGCTGGTATTATCGATTATGTTTTGGCTGATCGTTATGCAGGAGACAGACATCCCGGTGAACACTTGCTATATCTGTCACAACTATGTTCATTATTTAAGCTTGCAGGTGTATCAAGGGAGTTTGTCATGAGGAAATTATTTGCCTTGTCATTGAAAGGAAAAGCATTGGAATGGTATAGGCTACTAAATGACTCTCACCTTCTGGAGTGGGAAGAGATCCAGTCTCTCTTTTACTCCAAGTTTTATCCTCTTCATGAACTCCATGAGAATAGGAATTATGTTTATAATTTTTATCCTCATGACGGAGAGAGCATAGCTCAAGCTTGGGGGAGACTGAAAACGTTAATGCTAAAATGTCCTAACCATGGGCTCCCCAAAGATATGATTATTACTAATTTCTATGCGAGGCTTTCTCGACAGGATAAAGATTTGCTCGACGCTTCCTCTATGGGTTCTTTCACAAACAAAAAGATTGATGCTAAATGGGAACTCCTTGAAAGAATTCATCGCAACACTGAAGATTGGGAGATCGACAAAGGTAAAGTGTCAGGTATAATTTATGAGTATGATTGCATTAAGTCCTTTGTTGAAACTACAAGTTTTAATAAGTTTAGTGCTAAGTTTGGGCTTGATTCTCAACTCCTTGTTGATTTCCTCAAATATTTTGCTTCACATCTTAATATGCCTAAGGAGGATTGGATCAAGTATCATAAACCTTTTAAAGAGACTTGCAAAGAAAATGAAATTGTTCATGATGATTGCAACATGCATGATCCAATTCCTAAAAATGAAGTTTTATATAAGCATGTTAATTTTTGTGGAGTGGATAGACCTTGTGAAAGGCCTATGATTGAAGAAGAGAAGTATTGTAAGCAACATAAGCATGAAAGAACAATCACTTGGGTCAGAGATTTAAATGAAATTGCTAGAGAATTGTGTGACCTTTATCCTTTTACTTGTGAACTTTGCCGTATAGAGGGTCACTTTAATTTTCAATGCATGAACTTTCAAAACATAACTGTTAACCGGTTGTGTGATAACATGATCACCTCTGATCTTTATGATGAGCTTATGTTATTTTTGATGTGTGAAGAGTTATCAGAAAAGACTTCATGGCTAGATGTTAATGCCATAGGAATAGAAAACACTTTGCAAAATTGTCATCTCTATTGTGTTGTTAATTGCCATGAAAATGATTACATAGGTAAGATTATAAAGGAGGGAACTTTACCAAAGTATAAAAATGTCTCTTATATTTCTGCTAATAAAAAGGAGAGTTTCTCCCAAGTTTCCCCTATTGTTTCTAATGATAAACCAGGATATGTGGAGAAGCTTCATCTCCAACCACTCCCTCCTAAGGTTAAGAAGAAGAAAAAGAAGAGGAGGAGGAAGAGGAGCAAGAAAGAAGAAGAATGGGTATCAACCTGGCCTGAGCATATTCCTCCCATCAACTTTTATCCTAACGATTGTAAGTTTAAAGAAGAAGGTGAAGTTTATTGCCTTAATTATCATCTTGATGATACGTCCGTAGGTACTATTGAAGATGATTTTGATTATGATATGCATGTTACTTATTGTGATTGGGAAAATGATGATAATGCTACTTATGATCTTGAAAATCTTTTTGGTACCAACTCTGAAAGTGATGATATGGGAAGCTCTAAGCTTGGGGATGATAGGATTGCAAATCCTTTACCCACTAGTGATGTGATAATTGATAATTATTTTGCTAGTAAGAATAAAGACAACATGATTACAAATATAGTTGCTAGCAATGATAATGCTCTTCTCTACTATGATGATGTCTTAACTCCAACCTATAGTGATTATAAAGGTACTTATGACATAAGGAGAAATTATCCTTATGAAACTTGTCATAATCATGGAGGGAATTACTCCCTTGTTGAACACCACCCTCCTAATACACAATTAATCTATAGTGTTCAAGTTGTTTATGATAGTCCTACTCCCACTATTACCAATGAGAAAGATTATGCTTATGTGGAGAGTAAGAGTACCTTTTTGCATGTGGATCATGGTAACAATGCTTTATGTGATGCTTATATTGTTGAGTTCATCCATGATGCCACTGAAATTTATAATGAGAGAGGGAGACTTGGTTCTAAATATCTTAATAATAAGAAGTTTCCTCTCTTTATGGTGAATATTTTGAAGTTATGCTTGTTTTGCCCTCCTATGCTAGTTGCTTTGTTCTTCAATGAATTATTATATTGCAATATTCCTATGCATAGGATGCATGTTAGGATTAAATGTGTTTGGTATTTGCTTCTTGATGCTCTCTTTTGTTCTTCAGCTCTTATTCCTACGAGAGCATCATTAAAGTCTTAAGCCTATCTTTATGGCTATAAAGAAAGAGCTCTAGGGAGACAACTCTTGTTATGTTTACTTTCAGTTTTAGTGGTCTTGATGTTTGTTACTACTGTAGCAACATCATTGTATCTTTATTTTTCAGCTTTGTGCCAAGTTTAGCCTCTGATTGCAAGAAAGTTCAAAAGTTGTGACGTGCTGTCCAGGAAACAGATTCTGTCCTTGGATAGAAAACTTCGTATAAAATCACCAGACCATCTTTTTGGTCTGAATTTTTTCGACAGCGTGCTCTATATAATTGTCTCTCGTGCGTCTGTTTTGAGTTTTTTGACTAGAGTTGCAGAAGTGCCCCGGAAAAATCATTTACTACCTGCTGTTCTGTTTTTCACAGATTCTGTCCTGTTTTGCCTTTCCTTCATTTTGCAAACCTAGAGCTTGCTTTTTCTTTGCAAAAACCTTTTGGCAATCTTGAGAAACAGTAGAACTTCAAGAATATCTTTATTTCCAACAAGGAACAATTATTTTACTATGGGTACTAACCTCGCTAATCAGATTATGATGAGTTATGTATGAAGGGAGTTTTCAAGTGTGTGAGGGAAGATGATAAAAAGATTCAGGAGTGTCAAACGCTCAAGCTTGGGGATGCCCCCATGCACCCCCAAGAAATATTCAAGGAGACTCAAGCGTCTAAGCTTGGGGATGGCCCCGTGCATCCCCTTCTCCATCGACATTATCAGTTCGTCCTTCGTTCCACTATATTTTTATCACTTCATGTGTTATGTGCTATGCTTGGAGCGTCTTGTTTTAGTTTTCCTTTAAGTTTTCTTTAGCTTTTCATAACGAGTCGGAACTCAGCTTTCTTTATGTGGGAGAGAAACACGCTCCACTTCTACCTAGAACATAACATAGAATTTGCATGTCTATCTTTGCTGTGTGTGTTCTTTGTCTTTTAATAGCTACTATCATGCTTAGCTCTTAACTTTCATGCTTATCTTTTTAAAGAGCTTTTGTTTAGTTGGTTGCTTGAACTCTCTTTAGTTATCATGCTTATCTTATTAAGAGAGTTTGCTTCCGTTGCATTGGTTGATATGTCTATGATAAAGATGCTACGTGCATAATGGCGCTTAGTAGTTCATGTTTTCTTATGGTTAGTCTCAAATAGCTGGGGGGTTCCCAATGTGTTATTGGAGTACCAACATGATTTGTTTGCCTATGATGTGGTATGGTTTAGTAATATCTTCCTTCAAAGAATTTATTTTGATTGACTTGGCGTATGCTCACGCATATTTAAGACTGTAAAGAAAGTCTGTCAAGCCTTGATGATCTTTTGTTTCTGAGTAGCGATATAACTTCCATGCCTGATTCAATGTTGCTTTGTCGCTCTGCATGATTATGACTGTCATTGCTCTCTTAGTTGGTCGCTCCCAGTCTTTTGCTAACCTTCGCCTGTACTAAGCGGACTGACTGCTTGTGCATCCACATCCTTTTAATCCAGTTATGCAATATGAGTCCACCATATCTTCCTACATGGTATTTACCTGCCATTCCTAACGGAGACTTGCATGTACCATCTCGAAATTATTCAAAGAAAAAGCATTCCTATTTTGTGCCTCTGTTTTAAGTTCATGAGGAAGTAGTAGTTAATTCATGATCTTTTTAAGTTGGACAAGCTTCACCCCGGGATTGCATGTATAATGTGCAAACCCATAATACGAGAAGGAACTGGCATTGAGTGCGCCTGGCTCAAAAAGATAATATAACAAACAAACCCTCCTTCATGCTTTGTTCATGAGAAATCAGAAAAATTTGGCAGTGATAAACAAAGGAGATTAAGAGGATGTGATCGTCCTCATTCGGGAGTCGTTCCTCGAAACTTGTCCATCTCAAGAAGTGATTGAGTTGTCTGCTAGCATTCGTTGACGAAACATGCATGATCTAAAAAAAATTATTACCTCTGTTTTAAAACCAAGAGCTCTGGTACATGTTTTGTCTTTGTTTCCGATTACGGGTTTTCAACCTTGCCAACAAAAGCCATGGTTCGAGAGTCTCCACCTTCTTTTAAAAGCACCAACTAGTGAGAGCATGATTGTCATTCTGAGTGTAATGTGCATTGTCCCAAAGTAGCATTGTCTTTTGCATGATTGTGATATTGTTTATTTTGAAATCATTGTATCTAGTCATCACTTAAACCTTCGAGGTGCCCCTGCATTTATGTTTTGCTTCACTAAAGGGGGCAAGCTAGATATCACTTTATCATATTTGCACATCATGTTCATTACAAATCTATTTGATGTTTCAATATCATATTGTCAAACTTTCAGTTCTTTGTGATTTTCTCATGAGGCAACTTAATTACTATAGATTCATTGTCTCAGTAAGCTTTTGTCATATGACTATGAAAAAGTCCTATATGGTTAATAGCATGTCACCACAGAAATTATTCTTGTTATCATTTACCTACTCGAGGACGAGCAGGAATTAAGCTTGGGGATGTTGATACGTCCAAAACGTATCTATAATTTCTGCTTGCTCCATGCCTCTTTTGGGTGATATTGCTATGTTATTTATACACTTCCATACACATTTGATCATATTTGGACTAACCTATTAACTTAGTGCACCCTAGTGCCAGTTTTTGTTTTCGGCTATTTTTGTATTTCAGGTTTTCACATTACGAGAACCGCCAGAAAAAATCCAGAAAAATTATATAAAAAATCAGCGTTCCGGAAGCTTCCATGCGGCCAAATTTGGGCCGGAGGGGACCCACAGGGGCTCCAGGCAGCCTGCCCACGCGCCCCCCTGGCCGCGCCGGGGGGGCGCCTGGGCACCCCTGACCCCCTCTGATGCCCCCCTTTGGCATATATTTACACCGTGTCGCGGAAACCCTGATTCCAGACCCCTTTTCTCCAGACGCGATTCCGATCTCCGCCGCCATCGCCATCAAGCTTCGGGGGACCAGAATTCCTGCGCCGGCACCCTGCCGGGACGGGGAAGTGCCCCCGGATTCATCTCCATCGACGTTGCTTCCTCCCTCCATGATGCGGGAGTAGTTCCTCCTCGGGGCTGAGGTTCTTACCAGTAGCTATGTGGTCAATTCTCTCTCCCGTGATGTGATCTTCGTTGTGATCATAGGCTATGTTAATCTAGGGTGATCCCATGATATTTCCCCTTCCTCTATGTATTGGATTGATGTACTCACTTGTCTTTATCTAGTGTAATCCCCGAGACCAAGGTGACATCGGTCTATTGGACATGGATTAGAAGAATAATTTCATGAGTGATTTCCTTTTTGTGTGTTGATTGAAGATTGAGAGTCTCTTGGTGCTTGTCTTTGACTATCCTTTAGATATGTTGTGGTGATTGTGGGACTCTCTTTGGATGGCCGCGGTGACATTGGGAAATCCTTAGATTGAGAACTACGAACTTTGAGGTGTGCTTTTGTAGCCCTACATAATTCTCGTCCTCTCTTGACCACGAAGGAATGACCTCCGAGTGCGTCCCCTTTGCATGTTTTATGGGAAATATCATGTGATTCGATTATGTTAATGTTGTTGGGAGTTGCTACTAGTGAAAGTATGAAGCCTAGGCCTTGTTTCCACCATTGCAATACCATTTGTGCTCACGTTTACCACTTGTTTGCTTGCTGCACTTTTTATTACAGATTTATATTACTTTGTTTTGCCATCCATATCACTTGCCATTTAACATCTCTTCGCCGAACTAGTGCACCTATACATCTAACAAGTGTATTAGGTGTGTTTGGGACACAAGAGACTTCTTGTATCTTAGTTGCAGGGTTGCTTGAGAGAGACCATCTTCAACCTCTACTTCCCTAAGTTCGATAAACCTTAGGTCATCCACTTGAGGGAAATTGCTGCTGTCCTACAAACCTCTGCGCTTGGAGGCCCAACATAGTCTACAAGAGTAGAAGCGTGTGTAGACATCAGCAGACAGATGGACAGACGGAAAGAGTCAATCAAATTTTGGAAGATATGTTGAGAGCCTGTGCTCTAGATTATGGATCTAGTTGGGACGACAATTTGCCATATGCCGAATTTTCTTACAACAACAGTTATCAATCCAGTTTGAAGATGGCCCCTTTTGAAGCGTTATACGGAAGGAGATGTAGGACTCCGTTGTCGTGGGACGAAGTTGTAGACCGCAAGTTGTTCGGGCCAGATTTGATCAAGGATTCGGAATAGAAGGTGACGTTGATTCGTGATAGGCTCAAGATAGCTCAGTAAGGCAAAAGAGCTACGCGGATTCAAAACGCAAGGAGATCATTTACGAAGTCGGAGACAGAGTTTACCTTCGAGTATCTCCACTTCGAGGAGTTAAGCGTTTTGGGGTTAAGGGAAAACTAGCGCTCCGTTTTGTAGGACCATATAAGATTATGGAACGTATGGGAGAAGTAGCCTACAAGTTGGAACTGCCCGAAGGATTGTTAGGAGTTCACGACGTATTCCATGTTTCCTAGTTGAAGAAATGCCACGCAGAGATGGCCGAGATACCGCTGAGGGATACTGTGCCATTGGAAGCTATTCAGTTGGATAGCGACTTGACCTATGAAGAGAAACCAGTCAAGATTCTTGAGTATGCCAGTCAAGTCACCCGCAGCAAGGTTATCAAGTTTTGCAAAGGTCAGTGGAGTCACCACACCGAGGATGAAGCCACCTGGGAGCGAGAGGAAGGCCTGCAGAAGGACCACCCTCACCTATTTTCTAGCCAACCCGAATCTCGAGGGCGAGATTCATCTTAAGGGGCTAGGTTTGTAACATCCCAAATTTTCAATTTGGAATGTTATACATTAGATCATCATGCATATCATATTTTCTTGCTTTTGGTTATCCAAGAAAATTCTAAGCAACTCAAGGACCCTCGGAGAGAGTTGGGGATTTCAATATTTTCATATTTGAGGTTTCTCAAATTTTGAAAATAGGATCATTTGATTTTATTTATTTTATCTTCAAGTATTTCTATCATAAAAATATGAGAGAGGGAGTAAAATGACTCTCCCGAAATTAAAGAAATACGGAAGATTTAATAAAAAGATCAAATAAGTTTTATTTGGAGTTTTACTTGAATTAGGAAAAATTGCACGTTTTCAAAAATTGCATTTTAGTGCCAAGAAAATGTTCATCTTGTTCTAAATATTCCATTTAGACGGTGAAAATTTGCTTTGGCAATTTTAGATTTTAATTTCTTTTTCTAGAGTTTTCTTTCTTCGTAGCGCCGGCGTAATTAGGAAAAAAAAGAAGGACCTGACCCGACTGGGCCGAAGCCCAGCCGAGCCAGGCCCAACGCCCCACCGCACCGCCTTCCCCACCAGCGCCGCTCGCCTCGCCTAGCCGGACTCGCCGCCACCGCCGACTATGCTTGCCCCCTTCCCCAAGCCTCCAAGCCCCCCCCACTATATATACTGCCCCCCTGCCCCTTGTCGCACCCCGCCGCCGCAAGCACCCCGCCGCCGCAAGCTCCGTCGCCGCCGCACGCCACTGCCGCCGCCGCAAGCCACCGCCGCCGCCGCAAGCACGCCGTCGCCGCCACAACGCCGCCGCCGCTGCTGCCCACCACCACCACCGCAGCCCCGCCGCCCCGCCGTCGCCAACGCCGCCGCCCGCCGGCCGTTCGACGAGGTAGCTGCCCGCCGGTCGGTTTTCGGTAGAAAACCGTCGGTTTTTCTTTAGATCGGTTTTTCTTTTAGAACCCTAGTTCGTTTTTTTATTAGATCGGTTTTTTGTTTTTTTCGGTTTAGTTAATTAGTAAACGTTCACCCGTTCGTTCGTTCTAACGAACGAGTTCGTTGTTCAGTCTCAGCTGAAGAACGTCCATTCGCTAAGCTGTTTTAGTTTTCTTTTTCGTAGTTTATTTTCTGATCTTGATCTTTGATCCGATCTTCGTTTTAGTTTATCTTTTCGCTCGTTTATCAGAATCAGGTGATTCAAGCGCCTGGAGTTTCATCTCGAAATTCTCTTTTCGTTTAACCTAGTCACTCAAGCGTTTGCCTCTGCTAAATTTGGACTTAGGTCCAGATTGGTTCGGTAGTTGTTTCTCTTTCACCGTTTGTCTTTCGTTGCTTTTCTTTTGCCGTTTCTTTTGCAAACCGGAGTTCTTAAGTTGAACTTTCTGGTTAGACCTCTTATTTGAGTTTTACCCATGCATTAGTTAAGTACTTATTGTGTGCTTCTTTGTTTGCGATAGATTACCTGGAGTGCGCCGCTTGCTACTTTGAATCTCTAGGTTTTGCGGATCATCAGCAAGGCAAGTAACACTTTGATCATACTTTCCAAATACCCAGTTTTCATTGCATTAGTCAAACCCTCACACATTGCATGAGTAGGAACTATTAACTTGTGGGACTGGGAAGTAGATTGAGGTAGTACCTATTACCTGCATTTCATTCAAACCTTTGGGAGTTACTTCTACGTTTGCTGTTAGGCCATGCTACGCTCGTAGACGTGGATTGGGTGAGTGTATCCATGACAGATGTGAGTTTATTAATTAATGGTTCAACTTAAGGTGGTAACTTTAACACACATCTGGGTGGATTGAGGCACCTGGGTATTCCAGCAATTGCCTGTTTTTCTTTTGGACCGCCACCCAGGCTCAAAGGGATCATGAGATTATTCATACTAGAAACTTCCGTGTGCAGCCACAAGCCAATATGGGCTCTGGCATAGTTGAGTAAGTTGTGGGAAACCTTTCCATGATGGGCTAGCAGATGTAGAGGGATTGTAGGTGTACCGGCCTATCTATCTGGTTAAGGAGACCTCTTCGGAAAGACTGTGTCTCGGTCATCCGTTTCTCAAACACAATGCAGTGCGAGAAACCAAACGGAGGCGATCGAGTCTTGTGGGGAGAAGTGCACAAACCTCTGCAGAGTGTACAAACTGATCATGATTAACCGTGTCCCCGGTTATGGACGTCTTGAGTATCTAGTACTTGGATTATCATGTGAATCTCATCATGTTACTTTAATTAATATTGTTGGGTTTAATGATGATTTTTAATTGGGGTTGAGAGGATGTCTATCTTCTCAACGATGTTTCAACTACCATGATAGTTAATTAAAATCTATACCTTTGCAGTAGGGAAAAATTGGCTTTACGCAAAAATTGTAACCATAGAGCTTTCCACCAGCCATATTGCATATAGTATAGCTTTTCTTTTGTTGCTCTCTTTGTGTTACTTTGCCAGCATATTCCATGTGCTGACCCGTTTTTGGGCTGCAACGTTCATGTTGCAGACTTTTCAGACGACGAGTAAGGTGCCTTATAGGTCGTGGTTCTATACTCAGTGATGCCGTTGGAGTTGATGGACTCACTTATCTTCCAAGCCTTCCGTTGTTATCGTGTTAGATGGCCTTACGCCATTTTTATTGTAATAAGTTCATCGTTGGAACTATCGATGTAATAAGTGTGTGATTGCTACTATGTTATAAATCCTTCAAGTACTGTGCGTGTCAGCATTACTGATCCAGGGATGACACTGATGCACAGAGATCAGACTGTTTGAGGTCTGGTCGCTACATATACACACGCACAGTCTCTACTAGCCCTCTATACACACATATATGTGCCTACGTGTCTCCCGCACACACATTATCTTTATGCCTCCCTCGCACACATTGCCCCCCCCAGACACACCTCTCTCTTAGTAGTTGGCAGATATGATTCCAACATATCATTCGGTTGGATATCCCAGACTGTTAGGCTGGATGGTAATACGACGCAAAGTTTTACCCTAGTTCGGACCCTTGTAGTTGAGGAAAAAGCCTACTCCTGGTACTGTATATTAGTGATAGGGGTGTGTACAAAGTACACGTGAATACCAGGCATTGTGCGTGTGTGTATACCATCGACGAACTAGCCCCCAAGCTTCTATAACATACTGGGGGCCTAGGGTTACAAATCATATATAGTCGGCTTATCACCAGTGGGGATAGAGTCCTCCGCGACTCTGGTAGCTAGGCTCGTGTTGTACGCCGAGTCCTCCACATGGGTCTTCGTATAACACGTCTCGATCCAACATATGTGGCGTAGGATGGAACCGACCCATGAGTCCTCATGCTGACCCACCACAACTAGAAATGATGTGCCCACCACACCACACACGCAATCGGCCACTAAGAAAATAAGCATATACAATAGTACAATTTTATACATGAAAGTTAATTGCATGGTGCATCCAAAAATATTTGTTCTGCATTGTGAATGTTTATATATTCTCCTACAATATTAGTCACGGGAAAGAGAAACGAAGGGCATATCTCTCCTTGTCTCCACCGGACATCCCCTCTTTCTACACCACTTTCACGTACGCACACAAACTATCTCTCGACCCTCTAAAAGTAAGCATGCCCACGACACATTCACGCATGACGGCCACTATATTTCAAGCTAAAGCACTATATAGTCACTGGAGTTCAAAATATGCTCATTACGGTCACCGTATACATTCTTGTGGTGATCATATGGTATCTAGCTCACGATACGTCTCAGTATTTTCTTGATGACACTGTCGGACTTTGCATTTGATGCGTGCTCCGTATTTTTTTGACGACACTTACGGTCATTGTATTTGAAGCGAAAGCACGATATGGTCACTGGACTTCAGAATAAGCTCATCATGGTCACCACATACATTTTGTCGTTCTAACCAACATGTGGTTGGATGGTTAGGAGGACAGTGGTTTCTCGAGCCCACCAGGGTTAAAGTCCCGATGCTCGCATTTATCCTGGGTTAATTTCAGTATTTTCTGGCGATGTGCGTTCAGTGGGAGGAGACGTTCCACTCGACAACAAGGCACCTATGGTGACTTTGTAAAATCTCAAGATCATATGCTGGCCCACTCTCTCGAAGGTGCTCACAGGGGTAGGATCTGCGTGTGTGCGCTTATAGAGGTGAGAGCTTGCGCGTATATATGAGCCCTTGCGTCTGTACGTGTTAAAAATACATGTCATGATTATACGGTCACTGACTCACCCGTACAACTCCGTATTTTGTTGATAACACAATCAATTGACCAGTCAAACGATCCACGTGGCATAACTAGTGTTGCACCATCAGGGCGCGTAACCGTGGGCCCACCTGTCAGCCCGTATATGAAAGAAAGAAATGGTAGTTTGAGTCTGCACTGTGTTAATAAAATAAGTACATTTTAGGGTGATCATACGGTCACTGGCTCACCATACAGCTCCGTAATTTGTTGATGACACGATCAATTGACCAGTCAAACAGTCCACATTCAGCAGCGCACATTACCATAGGGCCCACCGTCTGCGCGTATATGAAGAACAGAAATGGTAATAACTTAGTGGTCGGTTGGTACTCGAAGTCGTGAGACCTCTGGTTGGCAGTCGCCGGCGGTGGGGGCGCATTGATTGGGCGGTGGGGTGGGGATTGCCGGAGAAAAAGCTCAGCGCGGGAGGGGGAGCTATAGGGATGGCCGGTGCGGCGGCGGACCGACCGTGAGGAGTGGTTTCGGGGCGGGCAGGGCGGGCGGGGCGGCGTGGCGGCGGGGGCCGACGGTTCGGGCGGAGGTGGCTGGCGGCTCAGGGGGGTGGAGTTTGATGATAAATTGCAGACCCTTGATTTCGTATCCAACGGCTGGAAAATCTAATGACCAGAGATGAAAAAGTCAGTCGACTGACGTGTAGCCTCACCCCGCACGTACACATGCACGCACGCAAGACACGCACGCATGCAGGCGTGCAACACTGGCACATACACATAACGAACACACGCACGCATTCAGGCGTGCAACACTGACGCGTACACATGCACTCACGAACACACACACGTACACACACATGCATGCAACACTGAAACGTACCCTTGCACACACGCATGATACGTCTCAAACGTATCTACTTTTCCAAACACTTTTGATATTGTTTTAACCTCATTCTTGCATGATTTGGACTAAACTAACCCGGGCTGACGCTGTTTTCAGCAGAGCTGCCTGTATGGTTTATTTGTGTGCAGGAAAACAGATTTTTAAGCATCTCAGAAAAATCCACGAAAAATCACGAAAAATCCACGCACCCGAAGAAACAAAATGCCAGAAGTGGGGCCAGAGGGGGGCCAGGAGGGGCCCAGGCGCCCTGTGGGCGCGCCCCCCCTAGGCCGCGACGGGGGGGCGCCTGGGTGGGCCCCACACTCCCTGGTGCCCTACTTTAGCCCGTATCTTTCCTCCCGACGCAGAAACCCCAGATCGGAAGTCCTTTCGCTGTTTTTTGTCGCGGAGCCGCCGCCACCCTCTGTTCTTCTTCGGGAGGGCTAATCTGGAGGCTGATTTGGCCTTCGGAGAGGGGAGATCGTCGCCATCGTCATCATCATCACCACTCCATCATCCCTCCATGACTTCCCCCTTCATGTGTGAGTAATTCCCTTGCTGTAGGCGAAGGGGATGGTAGGGATTGGATGAGTTAGATCATGTAATAGTTCGTCAGATTGTTGGGGGCATGTTGCCTATCATCTAGTATGGTGTTTATCATCTTTGCTACAACTTGTTATTCTTAATGCTTGACACTTAGGGCCCGAGTGCCATGATTTCAGATCTGAACCATATGTGTTGCATGAATATATTTGTGTTCTTGATCCTATCTATGAGTTGTATGCACCTGTTACGGTTCGGAACCGGCGATCCCAAAAGTGACAGCTTGGGACACCAAAGGGGATGGTCCGTAGTTTGAGGATTACATGTATCCATTGAGTTCATTGCTTTGTTCCGGTGCTCTTTGACAGGAGCACCTTAATATCCATTAGTTCCTTTTGGCCCCGTTCGTAGCGGGATGGTAGGACAAAAGATGTTGTGCAAGTTCTTATTGCAAGCACATACAACTACATACGGGATACATGCCTAATGTTTGATATTTGCCTAGATGATCATTACTTTTCCGTGTGCCGTGCCCCAAGTTAGAATCTATCTCATCCATGCAACACCCAACCATTCATCTCCCTAGCCTACAGTATTTTAAACCTTGTTTGTCACTAGTTGCTACTTTTGCCATTTACTACTGCTATTTACTTTTGCTGTTTACTTTTACTATTACTATCATCACTATCATATCACTGTTACCACTTATCTTTTGTTGCAAGTTAGTATATTTCAGGTGCGGTTGAATTGACAACTCAACTGTTAAAGCTTATAAATACTCTTTGGCTCCCCGTGTGTCGAATCAATAAATTGGGTTATTCTTACCCGCGAAGACTATCTCGATCCCTTACGGTTGAGGGTTATCAAGTACCGTTTTCTGGCGCCGTTGCCGGGGAGCATAGCAATATTTACAAGTCTACTTGAGGTATCCTACCTGCTGCACTTTATTCACTATGGGTAAGAAAGGAGACCCCAAGGTTCCGATCTTACGATCCACTACAGGAAGAGGTACTGCTCTGAGCACTAGTGCTACGCTTGATTCACCTTTTGTTATGAGTAAGTTTGCCTCACCACCGCCACATGATGCTCCTATTGAATCTGTTACTATGTCTGATACTCTTGATGATGCTTCTACTACTTTTGATGATGATATTAGTTCGCTTGGTTATGCTCTTGAGAAACAAATTACTGCTGCTGCTAAAAAATATGGAATTGAACTTCCTGTTACTCGCTACCCTATTGGTGAAACTTATGATTTTCCTGAATTGAGTAAACTCCAGGAGAGGCTCCTTGATGATGATTACTATATACTTGATGAAGATTTATGCAGGGAACTGACAGAGTTTGCCGGCTCTGACCCTGAAACTATTAAGAAAATATTTGAAAAACACTCTTTGAAAAACAAAACCGTTCCTAATCCTGAGTTTGCTACATCTCCTATATGCATTGATGATCCTGATTTTGATTTCTCTGTTGATCTTTCACTTATACCTATGGTTGAAGCTGACCCCTTTTATGGCAGAGAAAATGATGATGCTATTGCACACCTAACTAAACTTGGTGAGCTAGGTAGCCTGTTTACCACAGATGAGAAGATACACTACTTTTATGTGACCAAGCTTCTTCCTTTCTCCTTGAAGGAAGGTGCTAAAGCATGGTATGATTCACTCCCATGCGGTTCTATTAAGAGTCCTCAGGACTTAGCTCACTCTTTTGTTGATAAGTACTTTCCCGCTCATATGCAACATGCTGCTTTACAAAGAATTTATAATTTTAAACAGTTGCAGGATGAGTCCCTCCCTAAAGCTAGGGGGAGGTATTGCGGTTTGATTCAGGCTAGACCAGGACATGGAGTTCCTAAGAATGAATTAATTGATATACTCTATGCTGGTCTAACTGATGAATCTAGGTCCTATTTGGACAGTTGTGCTGGTTGTGTTTTCAGGAAAAGAACACCGGACGACGCGGAAGATTTAATGGGCAGGATTGCCAAAAACCATGAAGATTGGTCCGTCCCTGAACCACCTCCACCAACAAAGAAGAGGGGCATGTTTGTTCTAAGCCCCGAGGATATGCGAGAAGCAAAGAAATCTATTAAAGAGAAAGGTATTAAAGCTGAAGACGTGAAGAATCTACCCCCTATTGAGAAGCTGTGTGAGCCTACCACTCACCCTCCTATGGTAGAGGTACAATCTCTTTTAGATTTCAATGCAAGTGACATCCCTCATGGTAAGCCTCCTGATCAATGTTTAGATGAGTTTGATAATTTTATTATGAAACAGAATCATTTTAATGAGAGGATAGAAAGTCAGTTGCATAATAATTCCCTTGCTATCAAAAAGTTGCTTGGTGTTTTAGATAGAACAGTTAATGATGTCCAATGTCTTGTGAAGCATTTTCATATGGTTCAAACTCAGCTTGATCAAATTTCTAATGTGCAAAGAGATTTGCTTGCTAACAATGCCAAACAAGATAAATTGCAGGCTTTTGGGATTAAGACCCGAGGAGGAACTAGTACTCAAGATCCTCTTTATCCAGAGGGACATCCGAAGAGAATCGAGCAAGATTCTCAAATGCAGGAAGAAGAAATTGTTGTCTCTCCAAATAAGAAGAAGAAATATAAAGAGACTGACAATTCTAATGATCTTATTGCAGATGAAGAGCCAGCTATTGATCCCAACAGTGTATCTATTTACGATGCTGAGACTGAAGACGGTGCTGAACCTGAAGGTAATGATAATGAGAAAAACGATCCGCCTGAAGTTCGAGAAGAAGAAGCACCTGACAAACGTAAGAGGTACACTAAAGAAGACTTCATCGCAAGAAAACATGGGAAGGAGAAAGAACCATGGGTACAGAAACCCATGCCCTTTCCAGGTAAGTCCATCAAATCTAAAGAAGAAGAGCATTACAATAAGTTTTGTGAATGGATTAAACCTCTTTTTCTTCAAATTCCTTTGACTGATGCTATTAAGTTACTTCCTTATTCAAAATATATGAAAGATATTGTCACTAACAAAAGAAAAATTCCTAATGATGCAATATCTACTATGCTTGCTAACTATTCTTTCAGTGGAAAGATTCCTGAGAAGCTCGGTGATCCAGGTATACCCACCATTCCTTGCTCCATAAAAAATAATTATGTCAAAACTGCTTTATGTGATCTTGGAGCGGGAGTGAGTGTTATGCCTCTCTCTCTTTACGAGAGGCTTTGTTTAGAGAAACTAATTCCTACATATATCTCCCTTCAGATGGCTGACAAGTCAACCGCTGTTCCGATAGGTATTTGTGAGGATGTTCCAGTTGAAGTTGCTAATTGTTTAATTCTTACTAATTTTGTTGTGCTTGACATGCCCGAGGATGGGAGCATGTCCATTATTCTTGGTAGACCTTTTCTTAACACCGCAGGTGCTGTTATAGATTGCAACAAAGGGAAGGTTACCTTTCATGTGAATGATAAAGAACACACGGTATATTTTCCGAAGAAGACCGACAGGAGGCATGCCCTCAACTCTATAGAGAATATCGAGACCGTTAAAATTAGAGAATGGGACTGTCCACTACATGTGCCTCACAAATACAAAACTATCATGGTAGGGACAATGTCCATCAAGGTAAAAGTTCAGTGATTACTTCGTAGGAGGTGACACTTTTTGTTCTATATACCGCTTGTTTGTTGGTAAGACTTGATCAACCTTACTAGTGAACGTGTTTTATATGGATAAAAAGTTGAGCTTTCTATGTTTTTAATTGTTTTTAGTGTTTTCATACTTGCTGTACCAAGTATCTATGTTTTTGAAGCTTCACAAATCTACTAACTGCTTCAAGTTTTCAGAGAGTTTCGCAGCTTTTTGAACTTCGAAAAATTTTCAACAGTGAAGTTTTCAGAAAAATTCCAGAAAAATTATATTAAAAATTTCCACAACGGGAGAGACCCGGAAAGTCCTGGGGCCAGCCAGGGGGGGCCACCAGTGGCCCAGGCGGCCAGCTGGCGCGGCCCAGCCCCTGGCCGCGCCCACAGGGCGCCTGGGGCCCACGGGACCCCCCTCCAGGTACTTCTTCTTCTCCTCTCTCTCTCTTTTTCCAGAAACCCGAGTTCTGGTCTTGTTCTTGCTGTTCTTGCTGTTCTTGGGGGCGATTCTTCGATCTCTCTCTACAGCCCATCATCTGAGCTGAAATTTTGAGCAAATACTCCCTGGTATGTGACTCCTCCACCCCTCCAATTAGATTTTTGATTGGTGGCCTCATTTGTGAGTATTTAGTAGTTCTTGGTGCTGTAGAGATGAGCTTGCATGCATGTGTAGAAAGTTGTTTTCCAAGTTTTGATGCAAGTTTATGCCTTGGGCAAGTGAGTTGAGTAGTTTGCCTTAGCTCACTTTGTTTTAATCCTCGTTTTTGTAAATTATAAAAAATTTCAGAAATGAGTTTGTTAGGAAGGGCAAAAGGATGGCTTGAGAAGAGGAGGCCCGCACACTCCGATCGAGTCACTAGAGCCGCAGCTTCACCATCGACTGCTAGGGTGAGCTATAATGAAGATCATGTGCCCCTGGAGTTGTTGGAAGACACAAGTCCAGCACGTGCGATGACATTTCCATGTGATGAATTCATGGAAGCTGCGGGAATCAAGGATGAGTTTTATAATCTTTGTGCTAATGCAGGTTTGACACTACTCGTCACGAGCCGTGTTACTCAGTATCAGAAACTCACCTCCGGTTTCATTAACAGTTTTAGATATAATCCTGATTCAGGTGCTATTGAGTTTAAAATTTATAATGATCTTATCACCATGACTCTGGGAAATTTTTGTGAAGTAATAGGTGTGCCGAACGTTGGGAGGACGGCAAGGATGGCCACGCAGCCCTCCGAGCTGAAAACCGTCATCAACTCTCTCTGCAGCATGGGTACGAGGGATATTCATCGGTCGAAGATCTCCAGCATCTTGTTTCCCCACCTCAGGTATTTTGCATATTATATTGCTAGAGGGGTGTTAGCTCGCGACAACACGAGCAACATTTCTGCTCTGGATATTGCTATCCTGGTAGCAGCCCTCTCAGGGAGGTGTGATTATAATCTGGGTACCTTAATTGCTCGACGCCTTGCTATGAACGGTAATAAGGGGGACTAATATGGTGGCATTTATGCCACGCTTATCTTAGAGCATCTTGGAGGCACCCCACACCCTGATGATACTCCTTTTACTTATTTAAGCTTTGATCTTGCTGCTATGAAGAGGCATAAGTTTGTTACCATGGGTTCTGAACTTGATAACCTTGTTTATATCTTGCGTTTCGGAACTACCGCGGAACGCGAGATCCGTCTACCTGCACCTCTTTTGTTTGATTTTTCTCGCAGGAACGGATGGTCCTTTGATGTTGTCCAGTTCGATGAGTTCATGGTCCAGCATCAGTTCCATAACCCCATGGAGGGGGTTGTGCCCGACGAGGAGAGGCACGGTGAGATACCACATTTTCAAGATGAGACCGCCACCGAGTTTGGTGAAGGGTCTTCCTCTGTTTGGCGCTCAGAACCTTCCTCGTGGGAGACTCCGAGGAGTTCAGTGTACGCGCCATCATCCTTCTACGAGCCCTGGTCTCACCACCATACCCCTGGAGCAGGAGGCTCCTGGGGGCAGTAGCTGCTACCAACTTAGGCCAAAAGCCTAAGCTTGGGCGAGTACGTGCCCTTCTCACTTTTTCATTGTATTATCCGTTTGATTCACTTTGATCTTTTCGAAGTTTTTGCCCGTTCTTCTTTATTTCTCTCTTTGCAAAAACAACAAAAAGATTTTCTCTTTCTTTTGCTTTTTATTCAACTTTAGAAAAACCCAAAAAGATTTCCTTTCTCTCTTTAGTTTGCTTTGTTTTCAGAGATCAGCTCGCGTCCGTGGTGGCATTTGATTATATTTCCTACGTTCGATCGTGCAAGTGACAAGCAGTAATGACGAAGATCGACTGAAAGGAAGCAACAAGGAAGACCGGTATGAACTCTTATTGTTTCTACTTTTGTACATATGCCTGTACTTATGATCTAGAGGCCAGCTTGTAGCGACATAGTGCTATGTTTACAATGCTCTTCCAGTGGTTCATGCTTTCCTTGTGGCTAGTCTCCAATAACTAGAGTATATAATGTGTTATTGAAATGATCTACATGCATCGCACTATTCATAGTCTGGCATACTAAGGTGGCATTTCCCTTTAGAGAATTTTTGGATTGACTTGGCACATGCTTACACATGTTTAAGACTAAAAGTCTACTTTGCCTTGATGATCTTTGAGTTTTAGAATATTTATATCACTTTCATGCCCGATTCAATGTTGCTTTGTCGCTCTGCATGATTATGACCGTTATTGCTCTCTAGTTGGTCGCTTCCCAGTCTTTTGCTAAACCTCCACCCGTACTAAGCGGAATGACTGCTTGTGCATCCAAAACCTTTAAACCTGTTATGCCATATGAGTCCACTATACCTTCCTATACATGGTATTTACCTGCCATTCCTAACGAAGAATTTCATGTACCATCTCGAAATTAATCAAAAGCATTTCCCTTTTTGTGCCTATGTTTTAGCTCATGAGGAAGTAGTAGTTAATTCATGATCTCTTTAAGTTGGACAAGTTTCACCCCTGGATTGCATGTATAATGTGCAAACCCCTAATATGAAAAGGAACTGGCATTGAGTGCGCCCGGCTCAAAAAAATAATATAACAAACAAACCCTCCTTCACGCTTTGTTCATGAGAAATCAGAAAACTTTGGCAGTGATAAACAAAGGAGATTAAGAGGATGTGATCGTCCTCATGCGGGAGCCGTTCCTCGAGACTTGTCTAGCTTAAAAAGTGATTGAGTTATCTACTAGCATTCGTTGACGAAATATGCACCTCTTAAAAACATATTTACTTCTGTTTTTAAAACCAAGAGCTCTGGTACATGTTTAGTTTTTGTTTCCGATCACGGGTTTTCAACCTTGCCAATAAAAGCCACGGTTCGAGAGTCTCATCTTCTTTCTTCAAAGCACTGACTAGGAGAGCATAATTGTAATTCTGAGTGTAATGTGCATTGTCCCAAAGTATTACATTGTCTTCTGCATACTTGTGATATGATTTATTCTGAAATTCTTAGTTCTAGTCTCCTTTAAAACTCTGGAGGAGTCTCTGCATTTATGTTTTGCTTCACTCATGGAGGCTAGCGAGATACCACCTTAATATGCTCAAGCTATGTGCAATGTGATCTTGTCTTGATTTTCGGTAATATATTGTTTACTCTTAATTATTTGTGACTGGTCACTTGAAAGAAGGATTGCTCCTTGCATTGTTCTCATAAGTACTGTTTTAATACTTGCTGAACTCTTTTCGTAGTACATGCTTATATACATCTAATGAAGCAAAAGAGTTTGTCAAAGTTTTCTTTGTCGCGTCCAGTTCGTTGAACTGAATTGCTTGAGGACAAGCAATATGCTAAGCTTGGGGGAGTTGATACGTCTCAAACGTATCTACTTTTCCAAACACTTTTGATACTGTTTTAACCTCATTCTTGCATGATTTGGACTAAACTAACCCGGACTGACGCTGTTTTCAGCAGAGCTGCCTGTATGTTTTATTTGTGTGCACGAAAACGGATTTTTAAGCATCTCAGAAAAATCCACGAAAAATCCACGCACCCGAAGAAACAAAATGCCAGAAGTGGGGCCAGAGGGGGGCCAGGGGGTGCCCAGGCGCCCTGTGGGCGCGCCCCCCCTGGGCCGCGCCGGGGGGCGCCTGGGTGGGCCCCACACCCCCTGGTGCCCTACTTTAGCCCGTATTTTTCCTCCTGACGCAGAAACCCCAGATCGGAAGTCCTTTCGCTGTTTTTCGTCGCGGAGCCGCCGCCACCCTCTGTTCTTCTTCGGGAGGGCTAATCTGGAGGCTGATTTGGCCTCCGGAGAGGGGAGATCGTCGCCATCGTCATCATCATCACCACTCCATCATCCCTCCATGACTTCCCCCTTCATGTGTGAGTAATTCCCTTGCTGTAGGCGAAGGGGATGGTAGGGATTGGATGAGTTAGATCATGTAATAGTTCGTCAGATTGTTGGGGGCATGTTGCCTATCATCTAGTATGGTGTTTATCATCTTTGCTACAACTTGTTATTCTTAATGCTTGACACTTAGGGCCCGAGTGGCATGATTTCAGATCTGAACCATATGTGTTTGCATGAATATATTTGTGTTCTTGATCCTATCTATGAGTTGTATGCACCTGTTACGGTTCGGAACCGGCGATCCCAAAAGTGACAGCTTGGGACACCAAAGGGGATGGTCCGTAGTTTGAGGATTACATGTATCCATTGAGTTCATTGCTTTGTTCCGGTGCTCTTTGACAGGAGCACCTTAATATCCATTAGTTCCTTTTGACCCCGTTCGTAGCGGGATGGTAGGACAAAAGATGTTGTGCAAGTTCTTATTGCAAGCACGTACAACTACATACGGGATACATGCCTAATGTTTGATATTTGCCTAGATGATCATTACTTTTCCGTGTCCCGTGCCCCAAGTTAGAATCTATCTCATCCATGCAACACCCAACCATCCATCTCCCTAGCCTACAATATTTTAAACCTTGTTTGTCACTAGTTGCTACTTTTGCCATTTACTACTGCTATTTACTTTTGCTGTTTACTTTTACTATTACTATCGTCACTATCATATCACTGTTACCACTTATCTTTTGTTGCAAGTTAGTATATTTCAGGTGCGGTTGAATTGACAACTCAACTGTTAAAGCTTATAAATACTCTTTGGCTCCCCGTGTGTCGAATCAATAAATTGGGTTATTCTTACCCGCGAAGACTATCTCGATCCCTTACGGTTGAGGGTTATCAAGTACCGTTTTCTGGCGCCGTTGCCGGGGAGCATAGCAATATCTCGAGGCAGCGATAGAAGCCGGGTGCGCGGAGGGCGACGAGTCGGTGGCCAGCGCCTCTGCGTCCGCCTCCATCATCGAGGAGAAGTAGAACATGGGAGGCCTCCGCCGCTTGGGTCCCATGAAGGCCACCACGGAGGCGACGCCGACGTATACAACTGATGTCTTGCCGGATCCTTTTGTTGCGAGGACCTTTGTCGACCCTGCATATACTTCCGGGGCTCCCGGCAGTCCGGTGATCGTGCTGGGAACACAAATCGATCGGCGGGGGACCATTTAGGCCAGGTATTATATACTTGTGCTGTCTAGAACTAGCACCGCGTAGTTCATTTGAATGTAATGAAATCCGTCGTGTTTGTATGAAAATCAGGTATCTTATATGATTTCCGTCGTTGTTTATATGAAATATCACCGTGTTTGCGTGAATTTCGTCCGGTTGGTTGACTTGCTGTCATAATGTGTGCGGCTACGGTTGGATGGCATAATTTGTGGGTCGCCGGCCAGTCTGCGGGCGGCTCGGGCGGCGTGGTGGGACAAAAAGAACACAGCTCGTGCGAGCTCGTCTCCAACGTGCGCGCTAGAGGATGCATGAGACCCCGAGCCATTCCTCATTCATCGGTGGCAAAGGCACTAGTGAACAAAAGGGTCGCCAATATTTTGGCTACCCTGGGCAAGATCCAAACAGCCCCTCCCAACAGATTCAAATCCCTCGTTCGTCGTGGAATTTTGCCATGTGTTATTTTCATGGACTAGCAAGATGCCCGTGCATTGCACAGAACATCAAGATGCGTTTTTCTACAAAACACCTGTTGTGATTGACACATGCAAGAGTAATCCCATTTTGTAAAAACTAATGATTGCTCGAGAATTTTATCGGATAAATGGTATCTCGAGAATTTTATAGGACTCTCATTTTTGTATACAAGGCCACAAACCCATATTACAGGTACCAAGGCAAAAATTAATGTCTTCTAACTCAATGTTGCAAGCCACCTTGT
Organism: Secale cereale; assembly: GCA_902687465.1. Classification (NCBI taxonomy): domain Eukaryota; kingdom Viridiplantae; phylum Streptophyta; class Magnoliopsida; order Poales; family Poaceae; genus Secale; species Secale cereale. The sequence continues at coordinate 629,252,133 of LR738713.1, forward strand.
TTCCTTGTTTGCTGTGTAAATTAATGTGTATTCTTCTATTTCACGCACATCAAGCCAATGCTCACACTCCCGCATGCATGCAAGGGATAATTAGTGTCCTCCTTTGCTAGTAGTCCTATGAGGCAAACACCATTAATATTGCATCGATTATTGTTAGTGGCCTTGTATATCTGCAAATTGTAATTTTGATAGTGGCCCTGCATATAAAAATGGAGGGAGAAAGATGAGAGATAAAGTGAGGAAGAGTGGGGCGTGGTGGTGACTGGTGGTCGGACTGGGCGGAGGCATGGGGATGGACGGCGCATTATGTCTAGGTTTGTATCTCTATAGTCCCTCTCACACACACCCACGTAGGTGGGGGACGTGCACGAAGAGATGAGATGCACGCACGGCGCACAGACACCCGTCTCTTTCCCAACCACACCCGCGCGGGTACACGATGGAGCTCATTTCTGTACAAAAAGGCAGCCCACGTGGTAACTTGACACGTGTACTGGTTGTTCACTAGATGGAGGGAGGATCGTCTACCACGGATGAACAAACAAATTGCGACTTGACGCGTTATGTTAAAAAAGAGGCAAACCATGTGGGGCCTACCTTAGAGGCAAGGCTCTATAAAGTGGTGTTGGTGTATTTGGATCGACACCTATGGGATCACAAGAATCCCTACTACGGTTGCGGGGCGCGGGGTTGAGAGAAGAGCGGATCTAACGATCAAGACACAGTACCTTTACCCAGGTTCGGGCTGCAAGATGCGTAAAGCCCTACTCCTGCTTTGGTGGATTATATATTGGTGTTCTTCAGCTAGTGAGGAGCTCCAAGAGAGTCGTGAGGAGTTCTAAAAAGCCGAATCCCCTCCTGGTCGCCTCGGGCCTCCTTTTATAGGAAAAAGGGGCTGCCACAGTGGCACACAGGAGGTGGAAAGGGTACAGTGATGCGAGGTTATCCCTCGCATTACAGGACAAGGTGCATTTAATGCGCCTAGCTTAGGTGTCCTTGCTTTATCGGGGACGGGGGGAGACGCCCGTCTTGTCCGTTGCCGCTCCTCCTCGTGTTGACACGCGCCCTGGCTAGCGGCGCCTGAGGTGCCATGTAGGCAGACAGGCAGCTGAGGTGGCGCAACGGCAGGTCTCCACGAGGATCTGCGGGTTGCCACGTAGGAGCCTGTCCAGCTGGTTGGGTCGGTGGTTGCGTGGGTCGGTGGAAACCCAGTTGATGCGGGCCTGATGGTGGCCCCGTGGGTGTCCTCGGCAAGGGCCTTGCCGGGGGCCCCGGCAAGGGTCTTGCCGTGGCGCCTGCTGTCATCCCCGACAAGGTGCTTGCCGGGGGCCTTCTAGTCCTCCTTGGCTAGGATCCCACCAAGGGTCGTCGTCTTCTTAACTTGCATCTGATCTTGAATGTCTTCACAAAGATCTGCATGTCACCACAGGGATATCTCCCGAGTCCTCGCCCCATGGGGGCGGTGGACTCAAGGGTGATTCGCTCCGTAAGCGCGGGGCGAGCTGCCGCGGCAAAGATCTTTCCGGGGCTGCCACGGCCTTGCCGGGGGAAGCTGCTTCGTCCCTTTGCTCTTTGTGGTCTTGTTCTTGGTGTCGCTCCAGCCTCCATCGAGCTTCAGTCTTGCCCCGGCTCACCTCCCTCGCCATGCTTGGTGTGGGGCCGCCGTGGCTCAGACTGCCCGTGCACATTCATAGGGGTACAAAAAGTGTACCCCTCTTTTTGTACACCGACAGGAGCCCTTGGGCCTGGGCCACACATAAGCGCGACACGTTGTTGGGCCAGGCCCAGAACGATGCGCGAGCAGGCGGGGTGGCCCGGCGGCTGTGCCGGGGAGTCATGACCAAGGTCCTCACCAAGGTGGCGTTCTGGAACCCCGCCCTCGACTTCGAAGCCGTGATGGATAGCTTGCCGGAGGATGCCAACCTCACGGCGCTCAAGGAGCGCATCAAGCCTGTAATTAGCCGCATCGACGAAATCGAGAGGGTGGAGGGCCAGCGCCGGGATTAGATATCCCGTTCTTCTTTGCCGCTGCGAGTTCATGCCCAAGACAAATTTTATCTTTAGTTAGAACCGCAGCGATGGCATAATGTAATATAACTTTGAAATATCTTCAGAATCATGTATGTTATTTTCCTATTTGCTGTATCCATGTGTTTCCACCCTACGTTAACTGGGTAGGCTTGCCGGCGCGAAATACCAAAGGCGGCGTCTTGGGGACGGGTCCCCATTGGCCTGCCGGGTGAGCGTGCTGCCGGGTCTGCCACCTTGTCGCTCTCAACGCAGCCGCTCGAACTGTCGAGTTTGACTCGAGTCAGAGTCGAGAGCTTTGTCAATTGCGAAAGGGTCTGCCACCTTGCCGCTCTCAACGTAGCCGCTCGAACTGTCGAGTTTGACTCGAGTCAGAGTCGAGAGCTTTGTCAATTGCGGAAGGCTACCCTACGGTTTCAAACGCAGCCGTCTGAACTATTGAGCTGACTTGAAACAGAACAAAGGCGTTGCCGATCGGGAAGGGCCCCATCTGCGTGCAGGTTTCTTTTTGCACAAAGAATGACAGCTCCGAGGATAATAACTTTAAATAATTGTGTAGAAATATCCAAAGTTCGATGTAACTTAGCTTTTATTTGCAGTCGCCCGAGCGCAGGTCTTCTGGCCTCCTCAAAGGGCCACGGAGACAATAGAGCGTCGGGCCGACCACTAGAGCCGATTCTCACACCTGTGCCCCCCAACCTGGCGCGCCAAAGATGTCAGTGTATTTGGATCGACACCTATGGGATCACAAGAATCCCTACTACGGTTGCGGGGAGCGGGGTTGAGAGAAGAGAGGATCTAACGGTCAGGACACAGTTCCTTTACCCAGGTTCGTGCCGCAAGATGCGTAAAACCCTACTCCTGCTTTGGTGGATTATATATTGGTGTTCTTTAGCTAGTGAGGAGCTCCAAGAGAGTCATGAGGAGTTCTAAAAAGCCGAATCCCCCTCCTGGTCGCCTCGGGCCTGATTTTATAGGAAAAAAGGGGCTGCCACAGTGGCACACAGGAGCTCGAAAGTGTACAGTGATGCGAGGTTATCCCTCGCATTATAGGACAAGGTGCATTTAATGCGCCCAGCTTAGGTGTCCTTGCTTTATCGGGGACGGGGGGAGACACCCATCTTGTCCGTTGCCGCTCCTCCTCGTGTTGACACGCGCCCTGGCCAGCGGCGCCCGAGGTGCCATGTAGGCAGACAGGCAGCTGAGGTGGCGCAACGGCGGGTCTCCACGAGGATCTGCGGGTTGCCACGCAGGAGCCTGTCCAGCTGGTTGGGTCGGCGGTTGCGTGGGTCGGTGGAAACCCAGTTGATGTGGGCCTGATGGTGGCCCCGTGGGTGTCCTCGGCAAGGGCCTTGCCGGGGGCCCCGGCAAGGCTCTTGTCGTGGCGTCTGCTGTCATCCCCGGCAAGGTGCTTGCCGGGGGACTTCTAGTCCTCCTTGGCTAGGATCCCTCCAAGGGTCCACTCGTCTTCTTAACTTGCATCTGATCTTGAATGTCTTCACAAAGATCTGCATGCCACCACGGGGATATCTCCCGAATCCTCGCCCCATGGGGGCGGTGGACTCAAGGGTGATTCGCTCCGTAGGCGCGGGGCGAGCTGCCGCGGCAAGGATCTTGCCGGGGTTGCCAGAGCCGGCCCCGGCAAGGATCTTGCCGGGGGAAGCTGCTTTGTCCCTTTGCTCTTTGTGGTCTTGTTCTTGGTGTCGCTCCAGCCTCCATCGAGCTTCAGTCTTGCCCCGGCTCGCCTCCCTCGCCATGCTTGGTGTGGGGGCGCCGTGGCTCAGACTGCCCATGCACAGTCATAGGGGTACAAAAAGTGTACCCCTCTTTTTGTACACCGACAAGTGGAGTACTTTTGATGTGTCCCGTCAACTCGTAGAACGAGGAGAAGCTTGCTTAGTACGCCGTCTCCCCCGCCCATGGGTGCGGTGGCTTGCAAGATGAGGTGAAGCTTGCTTACTATGCCTTAGGCCCGCTCCCTCACCCACGCGCGCGGTGGCTCGCAGGATGAGGAGAAAATCTTACTACTCCCTCCATTTACTCCTCGTCCCTACTACCTTGGTTAGAGAGATTATCATATTGTTTGGAATATATATGTCCTTTAGTACTCCCTCCATTTACTTATACAAGGCCACTATAAAAAAATACATGTCAGTCTACCTTGGTTAGAGAATTTTTTTTACTACTCCCTCCGTTTACTCCTCGTCCCTACTACCTTGGTTAGAGAGTTTTCTCTTGATACTGCTTGCATCGGGTGATCTAACGCACCTCGAAATCCAACATGTGATGGTACTACTACTAGTACTAGAATCGAGACTTATAAAACGGAAAAATGAATGTTTTTAGATGATCCCTATAAACCCTGGTTGGTACGTACTCTGTAAAATCAGATTTTCCCAAAACTAAGTCGCTCAACCTTTATTTGCTTGTTTCCCTTGCTGCCTCCTTGCCTCGAACAGACTATGCCAAACTCCCCTGCCTGCCGCGCAGGAAAAGACCCGCCCTCGCCTTTTTTAGTCCGGGTTTGTATCAATGGATCGAGCGAAGCAGCAAAACCCCAAGCCGTGTCTTGTACTCCTCCGTTGACACTCGCTTTCATGAATTATGTATTTCCTGTCGCCGACTTGTGGGACATATAGCAACCGGGTCGACATGTCAAGCACCAAATAACAGTGCAGAACAGCAGGGGGCGCACCCCAGTCGTACCGCCCTAGTAGTAGTAGTAATGAGCAATGAGATGTCAAATCACAATGTCGCACCTTCCCAGACGGACGAAAGCAACCATTATTTCACACTTCGGTTCTCCATCATCTCAAACCACGCAGTATTGCTTCTGCCTCAAGAGGGACACGCGCATCGCCTTGGTACATCATGACACGTGGGACCGCATGACAGGCCATGCTCCCCTGCCGATCGCTCGGTAAAATCACCTCATTTTTACTACTATACTTCTTCTGTATCGGTTTACACGGCGTGCACGTCGTTCTACATTGAGAATTTAACTGGCTATATATGTGATGAACAGTATATGTTTAGAAACTACATCCGCTTAACAATCCAATGATATACTTTTTGTGACATAGTAACTCAGATTTAGTTAGTCAAATGGATGACCTAGAACTACGTGCACGCCCTATAAACCGAGACGTCTAAAAAAACGAGACGGAGAGGGTAGTTCAGTACATCTTTTTTTAGATCAATATAGTCGGGATTCACCAAGGAGCAAAACCAAGTGGTAGGTGATGACCCAAAAGTGTAGGGGATCTATCGTAGTCCTTTCGATAAGTAAGAGTGTCGAACCCAACGAGGAGCAGAAGGAAGTGATAGGCAGTTTTCAGTAAAGTATTTTCTACAAGCACTGAAATTATCGGTAACAGATAGTTTTGTGATAAGGTAATTGGTAGCAAGTGACAAATAGTAAAAGTAAATAAGGTGCAGAAGATGGCCCAATCCTGTTTGTAGCAAAGGACAAGCCTGGACAAACTCTTATATGGAGGAAAGCGCTCCCGAGGACACATGGGAATTATCGTCAAGCTAGATTTCATCACGATCATCTGATTCGCGTTCGGTACTTTGATAATTTGGTATGTGGGTGGACCGGTGCTTGGGTGTTGTCCTTACTTGGACAAGCCTCCCACTTATGATTAACCTCTAATGCAAGCATCCACAACTACAAAATAAGTATTAAGGTAAACCTAACCATAGCATGAAACATATGGATCCAAATCAGCCCCTTCCGAAGCAACGCATAAACTAGGGTTTAAGCTTCTGTCACTCTAGCAACCCATCATCTACTTATTACTTCCCAGTGCCTTCCCCTAGGCCCAAATAATGGTGAAGTGTCATGTAGTCGATGTTCACATGAGACCACTAGAGGAGAGACAACATACATCTCATCAAAATATTGAACGAATACCAAATTCACATGACTACTTATAGCAAGACTTCTCCCATGTCCCGAGGAACAAAAGTAACTACTCACAAGACATAATATTGTTCATGATCAGAGGGGTATTAATATGCATAATGGATCTGAACATATGATATTCCACCAAATAAACCAACTAGCATCAACTACAACGAGTAATCAACACTACTAGCAACCCACAGGTACCAATATGAGGTTTGGGTACAAAGATTGGATACAAGAGATGAACTACGGTTTGAGAGGAGATGGTGCTGGTGAAGATGTTGATGAAGATAGCCCTCCCCAAGATGGGAGAGTTGTTGGTGATGACGGCGGTGACGATTTCCCCCTCCCGGAGGGAAGTATCCCCGGCAGAACAGCTCTGCCGGAGCCCTAGATTGGTTTCCGCCAAGGTTCCGCCTAGAGACGGCGGCGTCTAGTCCCGAAAACCTCCTTCTGATTTTCTCCAGGTCAAAAGACCTCATATAGGAGAAGATGGGCATCGGGGGGCCATCGGGGGGCCCACGAGGCAGGAGGTGCGCCCAGAGAGGGGGGCACGCCCCGCACCCTCGTGGATAGGTGGTGGCCCCCCTGGTGATCTTCTTCGGCCAGATAATTTTTATATTTTCTAAAACGGTGTCCTGTGGAGTTTCGTGGCTTTTGAGTTGTGCAGAATAGGTTTCCAGGGTTTGCTTCTTTTCCATCCCAGAATTCCAGCAGCCGACATTCTCCATCTTCATGTAAACCTTGTAAAATAAGAGAGAAAAGGCATAAGTATTGTGACATAACGTGTAATAACAGCCCAAAGTGCAATAAATATCAACATATAAGCATGGTGCAAAATGGACGTATCAACTCCCCCAAGCGTAGACCTTGCTTGTCCTCAAGCGAAAGACGATATCGAAAAATATGTCCACATGTTTAGAGATAGAGGTGTCGATAAAAATAAAATATGGACATGAGGGCATCATGATCATTCTCATAACAGCAACATATATATTTTGTCATATCATTCTTATGCCAAAGTAACAATTCATTCACAATATCAAGCATGAATCAGAAACTTCGTTGAAAACCAACAAACTATGATCTCGGTCAATGAAGCAATTGCAATTTATCGTAACATTGGAAAGATTCAATATAAGAGCTTTTTAGCAAGCCTACATACTCAACTATCATATAGTCTTTCACAATTGCTCACACTCACGCAATACTCATGGGTATGGAGTTTTAATCAGACACATAAAAAGATAGGGGCTTATGGTGTTGCCTCCCAACCTTTTACCTCAAGGGTATTATCAACAGTAATATACCATGAAAACTTACATCTAAGTGGGTATATATGTCAGGATCTTTCCAACACAATGTGCTTGCCAAAGGATGAAATGTAAAAAGGAAAGGTGATTTTCACCTTGACTCTTATAAGGCATAGATAAAATATAGGCCCTTCGCAGAGGGAAGCAGAGGTTATCATGTGCTTTTATGGTTGGATGCACAAAGTATTAGCGCGAAAGAACGTCACTTTATATTTCCACTTGTGATAATGACCTGTATTATGCAGTCCGTCGCTTTTATTACTTCCATATCACAAGATTGTATAAAGCTTATTTCCTCCAGACTAATAAATCATACATATTTTTAGCGAATTTACAACATGACAACTTACTTGAAGGATCTTACTCAATCCATAGGTAGGTATGGTCGACTCTCATGGAAAAACTGGGTTTAAGGATGTATGGAAGCACAAGTAGTATATCTACTTGGTGCGGGGAGTTGTCGCTAGAATGAGGGGAAAGGCAAGGTTAACATGTTGGATGATCCATGACAATATACTTTATTTCGGATATAAGAAAACATAACCCATTATGTTGTCTTCCTTGTCCAACATAAACTCTTTAGCATGTCATATTTTAATGATTGCTCACAATCATAAAAGATGTCCAAGATAGTATATTTGTATGTGAAACCTCTCTTTCTTTATTACTTCCTATTAATTGCAACGATGACGAAAACTATGTTTGTCAACTCCCAACAACTTTTATTCATCATACTCTGTATATGTGAAGTCATTACTTTGTCATAAGATCAATATGATCTCTTGATATTATTTTTATGTTTTCCTTTACTCTATCATGACCAAAGTGAGGAAATTAAGCCCTTGACTCAACACTAATCTTTATTATATAACTCACGGACTCAATTACAAATGGTAAAGATCATAAAACAAAAGCTCACAACTAGATAATGCTAACTTTATTCTACTAGATCAAGATACTACCTAAAGGATCGAATTAAGAAAAATGGTAAAGATAGGAGTGATGGTGATACGATACCGGGGTCACTCTCCCAAGCTTGGCAGTTGCTAAGGGGAGTGACCATACCCATATGATTATGTCTCCTTCGTTGGAGGTGGTGATGATGGAGTTGTTGATGATGTAGGATTGTTGTCCACCTTCCAAGGCATGGGCTCACCATCGTAGAAGGATGATCGAGTCTCCGGGATACTCAAATCTGCAGCCAATCTCATCTTCTTGAATCTATATTCATACTCGAAGTTTTGGTTTTGCAGGTCAAAGATCTGGGCTTGGAGGTGTTCGATTTTCTCCTGGAGATTGGAGATGGCTTCCCCGAAGATCCTTGAGTCCAGCTTGAGGTTGTTGGCGAGCTCCGTAATCATCATGTGGTTGGCGTTGAGTCCTTGTTCCACCATACCTTGGCACTTGAAAACTTGCTGCTCCATTGCTTCTAGTCTTGTCTCCACGCTTCCGGTCCTCCTCGGGCCCTCAACATCGCGGATGTGCAGCACCCTCTCATGCAACTCCATGGTTTGAGGATGGTGCAGCACCTCCGCGAGGTAGGGGTTGATGACCTTCTCGAAGAACATGTCCTTGGGGGTGTTGGACGACGCTATGATGATCTAGATCTGTCAAAAACAACAGCTCGAAACGAAAATAGATGATTTTTGCGTGATACACAGGTCAAAACCTTCGGGGGTATATATAATGAATTTTTACCGACCAAAAGGAGTAACATACAAGAAATCGGAGTCTGGGAGGCACACGAGGTGCCCACGAGGCAGGGGGCGCGCCCAGGGGAAGGGGGCGCGCCCTCCAACCTCGTGGACGCCTCGTGTCTCTTCCGGACTGCCACTAATTTTTTAATTTTTCTAAATATTCCAAAACGGTGAATAATTGCCTTTAGAACTGTTTTGGAGTCGGTTTACTTACCGTACCACATACCTCTCCCTTTTCGGAGTCTGAGTCATTCTAGAAAGTGTCCCTTATGTATTCCTCTGGGGTTACGGTTTCAATGACATTGTTTTCACCATTTATAGGGTTACCTGAGATATAATGTTTGATTCTTTGACTGTTGACCACCTTCGGATTTGTGCCTTCGAAGTTGTTGATTTTTATGGCACTGGAACGATAGACCTCCTCGATAACGTAAGGTCCTTCCCACTTAGAGAGAAGTTTTCCTGCAAAAAATCTTAAACGAGAGTTGTATAGCAAGACATAATCACATACATTAAACTCATGCTTTTGTATCCTTTTTTCATGCCATCTTTTAACTTTTTCTTTAAACAGCTTGGCATTCTCATAGGCCTGGGTCCTCCATTCATCAAGAGTGCTAATGTCAAATAACCTCTTCTCACCGGCAAGTTTGAAATCATAATTGAGCTCTTTAATAGCCCAATATGCCTTATGTTCTAGCTCAAGAGGTAGGTGACAAGCTTTTCCATAAACCATCTTATATGGAGACATACCCATAGGATTTTTGTATGCAGTTCTATAGGCCCATAATGCATCATCAAGTTTCTTGGACCAATTCTTTCTAGACCTATTAACTGTCTTTTGCAAAATTAATGTCAACTCTCTATTACTTAGTTCTACTTGACCACTAGTCTGTGGGTGATAAGGGGATGCAATTCTATGATTTACATCATACTTTGCAAGCATTTTACGGAAAGCACCATGAATAAAGTGTGAACCACCATCAATCATTAGGTATCTAGGGACTCCAAACTTCTTTAAGCATCTTAATAGAGGTGTTATGATCAGCACTACTAGTTGGAATAGCTTCTACCCATTTAGTAACGTAACCAACAACAACTAGAATATGTGTGTACCCATTAGAGGAAGGAAACGGTCCCATATAATCAAAGCCCCAAACATCAAATGGTTCAATAACAAGTGAATTATTCATAGGCATTTCTTGACGTCTACTAATATTACCAATTCTTTGACATTCATCACAAGATAAGACAAACTTATGGGCATCCTTGAAGAGAGTAGGCCAATAAAAACTAGATTGCAATACCTTATGTGCAGTTCTATCTCCACCATGGTGTCCTCCATAAGCTTCGGAGTGGCACTTGCGTAGGATCTGTTCCTGTTCATGCTCAGGTACACAACGTCTAATAATACCATCTACTCCTTCTTTATAAAGATGTGGGTCATCCCAAAAGTAATGTCTCAAATCATAGAAGAACTTTTTCTTTTGCTGGTATGTGAAGCTAGGAGCAGTACGAGAAGTATTTATGACAGCTAATTGTTCATCAGGAAAGCTATCATCAATAGGTTGTGGGTCATCAAGCATATTCTCTAGCCTAGACAAGTTATCTGCCACGGGGTTCTCATCTCCTTTTCTATCAATAATATGCAAATCAAACTCTTGCAGCAATAGAATCCGTCTAATAAGTCTAGGTTTAGCATCTTTCTTTTCCATAAGGTATTTGATAGCAGCATGATCAGTGTGAATAGTGACTTTAGAATCAACAATATAAGGTCTAAACTTATCACAAGCAAACACAACTGCTAAAAATTCTTTCTCGGTAGTAGCATAATTTCGTTGGGCACTGTCTAGAGTTTTACTAGCATATTGGATAACATTCAACTTCTTATCAACTCTTTGTCCTAGAACAGCACCTATAGCATAATCACTAGCATCACACATAATCTCAAAGGGTAAATTCTAGTCAGGAGGCAGGATAATAGGTGCAGAGATCAATGCTTTCTTAGGTATTTTAAATGCTTCTAGACAATCATCATCAAAGACAAAAGGAATATCTTTTTGTAAGAGATTAGTCAGAGGCCTGGAGATTTTGGAGAAGTCTATTATGAACCTCCTATAAAACCCGACATGACCAAGGAAACTTCATATACCTTTAATGTCCTTGGCGCATGGCATCTTTTCAATAGCATCAACTTTAGCCTTGTCAACTTCAATACCCCTTTCAGAAATTTTATGTTCCAAGACAATGCCTTTATTAACCATAAAGTGGCTCTTCTCCCAATTCAAGACAAGATTACTGTCTTCACATCTCTGCAAAACTTGATCAAGGTTGCTTAACCAATCATCAAAAGAAGTTCCGTAAACGGAGAAATCATCCATGAAAACCTCATCAATCTTTTCACAAAAATCAGAGAATATAGCCATCATGCATCTTTGAAAGGTAGCAGGTGCATTACATAAACAAAAAGGCATACGTCTATAAGAAAAGGTACCGAAAGGGCAAGTAAAAGTGGTCTTTTATTGATCCCCTTTTGACACGGGTATTTGAGAGAAACCAGAATAACCATCTAGAAAGCAAAAATGAGTATGTTTGGATAGTCTTTCTAGCATCTGATCAATAAAAGGCAAAGGGTAATGATCTTTCTTAGTAGCTTTATTTAATTTGCGGAAATCAATTACCATCCTTTAACCTGTAACAATTATTTGTAGGATCAATTCATCTTTATCATTAGGAACAACAGTCATACCTCCCTTCTTAGGGACACAATGGACAAGACTTACCCACTGGCCATCAGCAACTGGATAGATAATACCTGCCTCTAGAAGCTTTAGTATTTCCTTCCTTACCACTTCTTTCATTAGGATTTAAACGTCGTTGATGATCAATAACCGGTTTAGCGTTTTCTTCCAATTTTATCTTGTGTTGGCATAAGGTGGGACTCATGCCCTTAAGATAATCCAGAGTATATCCAATAGCAGAACGGTGCTTCTTGAGAGTTTTCAATAATTTTTCTTCTTCTTGCTCTGAAAGGTTAGCACTAATAATAACAGGATATATCTTCTTTTCATCAAGATAAACATACTTAAGATTATCAGGTAAAGGTATAAGTTCAAACACGGGATCACCCTTGGGTGGAGGAGGATCCCCTAGGATTTCAACAAGCAAGTTATTTTTCAATACGGGTCCCTAATTAAAGAATATTTCATCTATTTCCCTTCTCTCATTCATATGCATATCATTTTCATGATCTAGCAAATATTGTTCTAAAGGATCATTAGGACGCACAGCAATAGAAGCAAGACCAATAATTTCATCCTTACTAGGTAATTCTTTATCTAGGGGTTGTCTATGAAATTTAGCAAAGTTAAAATCATGAGACATAACCCCTAAACCAATAGTAACAATATCGTTCACGCAGTTTATCTTAGCATTAACAGTATTTAAGAAGGGTCTACCAAATATAATGGGACAGAAATCATCTTGTGGGGAACTAAGAATAAGAAAATCAGCAGGGTATTTAACTTTCCCACACAAAACTTCAACATCTCTAACAATCCCAACTGGTGAAATAGTGTTTCTATTAGCAAGCTTAATAGTAACATCAGTCCCTTCTAACTCAATAGGTGCAATGCCATGCATAATTTCTTGATATAAGGAATGGGGGATTATACTTGCACTAGCACCTACGTCACATAAACCATGATAGCAATGATCTCCTATTTTAACAGAGATAACATGCAAGCCTACAATAGGTCTATGTTTATTCCTAGCATCGGGTTTGTCTATTCTAGCAGCTTCCTCTTGGAGGTAAATAACATGTCCATCTAACTCTTCAACCAAGAGATCTTTAACCATAGCAACACTAGGTTCAACTTTAATTTGCTCAGAGGGTGTAGGTGTTCTAGTACTACTCTTACGGACCATAGTTGAAGCTTTAGCATGATCCTTTATTCTAACCATTGTTGAGGAAATCATTAACTGGTAGCTGCTCGTTTGGCTGGTGAGTAGGGGATTAATAGGCTAATCGGCAAGTTCATCGGCCATTTAATCAATTAATCGAACGATTTATAAGTTTATCGGCTACTCGGCGACACTATGAGTAGGGATAAATCGGCAAGTTAACTGGTTAATCGGACAAATTCTTGAACAGGGATTCTAACAGGGAAAGGTGGTTTCTCAATATAAGCAGTACGTAGGAACAATAGGATCAACATTATAAGTGATAGTTTTTTCTTCAACTTTAATAGGTTCAACTACTTTTACTTCAATGGGAGGATGGTATTTAAACCACTTCTCCTTGGGAAGATCAACATGAGTAGCAAATGATTCACAGAAAGAAGCTACTATCTCAGAGTAAAGTCCATATTTAGTGCTAAACTCACGGAAAACATCGGTATCCATAAAAGCTTTAACACAATCAAACTTAGGGATCATACCTGACTCCTTACCTTCGTCGAGATCCCAATCTTTAGAGTTGCGTTTAATTCTTTCCAATAAATCCCATTTGAATTCAATAGTCTTCATCATAAAAGAGCCAGAACAAGAAGTATCGAGAATGGAACGATAATTGAGAGAAAGCCGAGCATAAAAAATTTGAATGATCATTTCTCTTGAGAGCTCATGATTGGGGCATGAATATAACATTGACTTAAGCCTCCCCCAAGCTTGAGCGATGCTTTCTCCTTCGCGAGGCCAAAAATTATAAATATAATTACGTTCACTATGAACCTGGTGCATAGGGTAGAACTTCTGATGAAATTCCAACTTCAGATGATTATAGTTCCATGATCCAATATCATAACATAACCTAAACCAAGTCAATGCCTCTCCCTTGAAAGATAAAGGGAAGACCTACTTCTTGATAACATCCTCGGGCATACCTACAAGCTTAAATAATCCACAAACTTCATCCACATAGATTAGGTGTAAATCGGGATGCAATGTTCCGTCTCCTGTAAAAGGATTATCTAGCAGTTTAACTATCATACCCGAAGGAATTTCAAAGCAAACATTTTCAGTAGGTGCAGTAGGTTGAGGAGCAACTCTTTGCTCTTCTGGTTGGAGTGAAGATACCCCAAACAAGCCCCTCAAAGGATTATGAGCCATAGTAACAAGTGACAATAAATTTCAGCACACTATATAAATTTTTCCTTACCAAATTCAACTAACCAAAGGCGATTCACTCCTCGGCAACGGCACCAGAAAAGAGTCCTGATGACCCACAAGTGTAGGGGATATATTGTAGTCCTTTCGAGAAGTAAGAGTGTCGAACCCAATGAGGAGCAGAAGGAAATGATAGGCAGTTTTCAGTAAGGTATTTTCTGCAAGAACTGAAATTATCGGTAATAGATAGTTTTATGATAAAGTAATTGGTAGCAAGTGACAAATAGTAAAAGTAAATAAGGTGCAGCAAGAAGGTCCAATCCTTTTTGTAGCAAAGGACAAGCCTGGACAAACTCTTATATGGAGGAAAGCGCTCCCGAGGACACATGGGAATTATCATCAAACTAGTTTTCATCGCGATCATCTGATTCGCGTTCGGTACTTTGATAAGTTGGTATGTGGGTGGACCGGTGCTTGGGTGTTTTCCTTACTTGGACAAGCCTCCCGCTTATGATTAACCTATAATGCAAGCATCCGCAACTACAAAAGAAGTATTAATGTAAACCTAACCATAGCATGAAACATATGGATCCAAATCAGCCCCTTACGAAGCAACGCATAAACTAGGGTTTAAGCTTCTGTCACTCTAGCAACCCATCATCTACTTATTACTTCCCAATGCCTTCCCCATTAATCGACGTTCACATGACACCACTAGTGGAGAGACAAAATACATCTCATCAAAATATCGAACGAATACCAAATTCACATGACTACTTATAGCAAGACTTCTCATATGTCCTCAGGAACAAAAGTAACTACTCACAAGACATAATATTGTTCATGATCAGAGGGGTATTAATATGCATAATGGATCTGAACATATGATCTTCCACCAAATAAACCAACTATCATCAACTACAATGAGTAATCAACACTACTAGCAACCCACAGGTACCAATCTGAGGTTTGGGTACAAAGATTGGATACAAGAGATGAACTAGGGTTTAAGAGGAGATGGTGCTGGTGAAGATGTTGATGAAGATAGCCCTCCCCAAGATGGGAGAGTTGTTGGTGATGACGGCGGTGACGATTTCCCCCTCCCGGAGGGAAGTATGCCCGGCAGAACAGCTCTGCCAGAGCCCTAGATTGGTTTCCGCCAAGGTTCCTCCTCGAGACGGCGGTATCTGGTCCCGAAAGCCTTCGTCTAATTTTTTCCAGGTCAAAACACCTCATATAGGAGAATATGGGCATCGGGGGGCCATTGGGGGGCCCACGAGGCAAGAGGCACGCCCGGAGAGGTGGGCGGCCCCCCACCCTCGTGGACAGGTGGTGGCCCCCCTGGTGATCTTCTTTCGCCAGATATTTTTTATATTTTCTGAAACGTTGTCGTGTGGAGTTTCGGGGATTTTTGAGTTTTGCAGAATAGGTTTCCAGGGTTTGCTTCTTTTCCAGTCCAGAATTCCAGCTGTCGGCATTCTCCCTCTTCATGTAAACCTTGTAAAATAAGAGAGAAAAGGCATAAGTATTGTGACATAACGTGTAATAACATCCCAAAGTGCAATTAATATCAACATATAAGCATGGTGCAAAATGGACGTATCAGTAGGCTGCACCTGTCGTGTTGGCGTAGCGACTCAAGCAGGGTCAGTCCGCACACGAAATGGGGACACACTTAATAGGACACCTTTGGCCGACATGTGGCTCATCCACCGTCTTGTTCCACGTACAGTTCGGAGCAGCAGTTTGAATTGGAGGCACCCCAGTCGTAGCGCCGCGCTAGTAGAAAATGAGCGATGAGGGGTCAAATCACAAAGCCCCACCTTTCCCGCTTTAAGCTGGACTGACGAAGCAACCATCATTTCACTCTAGGGCGCAAGAGCATAAAGAAAAGAGAAAACCAATGATGTGTGTGGCAGCTACCTAGGGCACCCTAGGGTAGGGGTCTCCACCACAGATCATTTTTTTCTTTTTTTTGAAAGCGCCTCCACTACAAATCGACTTCTCCCTCGTCCTCTTGAAGAAAACCGATGATGCGTGCTGCGGTAGCGTTTGTAGGACTACTACGAGGGTGTGCGGGGCCACATCATAGTAAACGGGAGAGGGATTGAGTTTGAGTCAACGCCTTAAATATGTGTGGGCCGCTTGGTTTTAGGGGAACGAGGCATCATTTTGGGTTCGGGGACCAGTGGAGATATAGTACGTACAAAAAAATTTGGATGTAGGCTCGACCGAAAGGCAATGATGCATGGGACATGCATTTTTATATACCGGGGCCTCGTGAAATTTGCTACTCTACTTAAAACTAGTAAGGTACACATGCATTGAACGCATGAGATTTTGAAACCAAATTATGAATAAATACACACTATAGCATGTAAAGCTTCGAGTCATATATGCATGATGTAGATGTTCGTTTAGTTCTTATAGTTCATCTCATTCAAAATCAATTAGTTTTATAAAAACATTACGATTCATGGGGTTGTGCATTGTAAAGCATAAAGTAAAAAACAAATAATGGCAATTCATTTAGAAAAAATCAATTATGATACGGAAGATTCTAGAACAAAGGAGAAGTGCTTGTGTTTTGAGGTTTGTGCATTATGCTTAAGTTCAACCATGGAGTCTTCTAAATTGTACATGTGGCAAATGTGGTGGAATGTTGATGATATCCAACGGCCAGTAGTGCTCGGATTTGCCATCTCTGCACTGTCGGATTAGCTTCATCCAGCGACCATCTTTCAAGTTATTTGCACACTATATAGTTCTTGTGCCGTAGTTGCATGTCTTGGAAAAAAGCTACTAGTGGGTTGTACTAGCTATTTAGGAATAGAAGATGTATACATGGAAGTTATAGGGAAAGAGATGACATGGAGTATCTCAATTCCTATGAGTAGGTATTGGAAAAAAGATATCATTTGGTTGACATCATAGGAACTTTTCTATTGAATCTAGAGATGACATGCATCTCAATTCCTATGAGGAAGGATTAGAAAAGAGATGAAATTTGGTTCATATCATAGGAACTTTTCTATTGAATATACACTAATGTTTATTTTCTTATGAAATTATGGGAGTATAGGAATCCATTCATATGAACCAAGTGGCTCTAAAGCTATAGAAATGATATCATGTTTAGGGCCTCTATGATTCGTAGGATTTTCAAAACGCAGGAATAGAAAAAACGCGGGATTGGGGTGGCATGTCATCTTGAATCCTATATGATTCTATGAGTGTTTGATTGTGCACAGAAAAAACGTAGGGTTCTTTCAAGGAGGTTAGAGTGGATTGAAAATTTCCTATGAAATCTAGTGCAAATGAATCCTATGAAAAAGTTCCTATGGTTTACAATCCTATGAATCAAACACCCCACATAGGAAAAAATCCTAAGGAATTGAATCCTTCAAAATTCCTTTGAGAATCCTTTGAATCAAAGAAGCCCTTATTTACTTTGAAATGTGGAGTATATGAATCTATTCGTATGATCCAATTGGCTCTAAAGGAAAAAATCCTATAAAAATCATATCATATAGAGTTCCTATGATATTCCTCCACACCAAAGGATGGTTGAAATTGCTGCAGGTGTACGATGGCCTTTCTTTGTAGACTCCTCCCCCATCTTTATAGTTACCTCTCGAAGATCAATGAATATTCTACATGTGCAATTTGGTACACGAAAACTCGATAAAAGTTTGCGAGGTTCAAATTTTCAATAAAGCTATATGCACTGCATTTTGGAATGGAGGGAGCATACGGAAGTTGCTTACACTCACGTGGAAGATTTTTGTGTAGGAGGAGTGGCTATTCTGTTAAATGACATGGCAAAACAGACATTGTCGGATGCCGATCTAACGGTTCTTACGGCGTTCGTCAGGAAAAGGCTTGTGGCGAACGTTTGTCGGATAATAATTTACGGACACATGCATTGCATTGATACGTGCCCCCTCTCTCTCACGCACACGCACCCTCCCGAGTCCTCTCGCACCCACCTTCTATCTGCAGGTAGATGTCACACACATATGTGCTCTTCACACCCTACCCTCAGAACTTCTAAAAAACAAAAGACGTCACGCACATTTTATTTTAGCTAATACGTCACACACTTATACTATTTCTCTTGTGGCGAACGTTCTTTGGGCATAGTATATTGTACTCTCACGAAGAGAAGCGGTGCACGCACGCACTAGTTCTCTCACACCCACTCGCGGGTAAACGTAGGAGCGCATTTTGTTGAAGTTGGTACAACAAAATCACTCCACTATATATATAAGCAGGAGCCTTAGCGCTTGCTCTACTAGGGTTCCTCTCGTTCACTCTCTCATGCTCTCCAGATCTAAGCAAGACATAGGTGGCCACACTCTCTCTCAGCTCACGGCTGGTCACAAATCCGGCCGGACAACCTCGACCGGGGAAGGGGTGTAGGTGCATCGTTCACACGGTCGTCGTCGGCGAGGGATGAGACCAACGGCTACCCCCGCGTCCCGATCGGCGGCCGTGTCGTTCCCTCTGAGAGAGCGCCGGCTCCGGAGGGCCTCCGACCCCTTCTTCCTACCTGTGGTATTGTGGCCAAGATGCGGCCTCTCGACGCCGTCTTTGCCACATGCCGACGACCCTCAGGTATATATTCCTTCGAAACCTGCCTTGCTCTACTGTCCCAGCTCCCCGCTTGGTTTCGTGTGGATCTTTTTCTACTGCCGTCCACTGTTCCAAAGCCACCTAGACTTTTACTATTATTAGAGGTAAAGCTAGTTCATACAGTCGACTCTAAGAGTTGGTTCAAACAGGGAAGAAAGTGGGAAAGCTGTAGCATGAATCTAGGACATGGTTCTAAGAGGAAACGGGGGAAAGTAGTAGATACTGGCTACCCAACCGGTCTCTTGGTTGAAAAGACGAAGAAAGCATGGTGGATGGCGAAGGGCGGGGGGAAGTGGACCTATCTCTTGGTTGTAAAAGGAAAGAAAGTGACGGGTGTTGGTGGACAACGCAAATGAGAATGAGCAGGTCAAGATTTTCTGTGCTCACATAGGAAAATGTCGCCGAGGAGATAAAAATGGGACAAATGCAGACATGCTGCCTGAATGTTTACCGATCTCGGCAACCACATCTGCCTTACCAATTTATGCCGCTGCTATCCCTACACCCATATCGCTACAGTTAATGTAGAATCACATGAAGCATTAAGCAATGCCACCTAATGTCACTATAAGTAATGGTCTAGTGCCGTCGATAAATTGAAGCAATGCCACCACCATTTTATGAAGTGCTTCCGTCTTGCTTTATTTCCCATGAATTGTGTTTTTGCAGTTACACTTAAATCTCACACCGCTAACATTGCTTCATCCCAGTGGAATTTCACAAATTTGATTGCACATTTACTGACCATGTGCTACTCTCATGTTAGTAATACTAATGCTATTGTTCTGCATGTTAATCTAGTGGCAGTGTTGACGTGATGTGATTCTACTTACTTAAGGACCTTTCATACTGTCAATCTAGTGCCAATTATAACACAATAGATGCTGTTGTTAATCATACGACACTGCAAATATCTGTCACTGTTTAAATAATTCTATTTCATATTTGGGCAAACATGGATGTCTGTCTCCATATCGTTTCGGGATGTCTGTCTCTGTATCGTTTCTATCCGCGCAATCAAAAGCACACACCTCAGTTTTAGTAGAACTACGCAAAATGAGATGGCTATCCCTCGTTGTTGTCCTCTAACCACCCGTCTTCCAGGTATTCCTACATTGGTAGTTACTAGATAGAATGACCAACGCAATATAAAAGAAGTTTATTCGTACTTTTTACTTCCTGATTGCGGTGTAGGGACGAGTGAAAACAACTACATCCTAGTGCAGAATGCACGTTCTACCAGTTCATCCATGGACCGACGACTCGCTGGCACGGCTGCACGGCGGTTTTTTGGATAGGTGCGCGGACAAGAGGCATTGTGGTCTGCTTATTTCTGCAAACATCGGTGCTTAAATTTAGTGGAATGCACAGGAATTTCAGCTGGTCAGTACACTACATGGTTCAGTTCAGCATTCCAACTGAGAACACAATTATAATTGGTTATTCTCGAATGAGAGAACCTAACCCTGGATGGTGGCAACAAGAAAAAACTAGAGTGAACTCCAGGAAATTTAAGCCTGTCGGGAGGCCCTTTGCTAAGAGAAGCCTTGCTTGTTTTTTCCTGATTTGTAGACCTTCTCACAACTTTGTCTTTTGCTGTGAACTAGTATATGTTTGTTATGTTCTATGAATCATTGAGATGTATAAAATTGCTTAACTTATGCTTTTCAAGTTTTTATGAAGCCAAGTTTAATGTGAGTGTTCCACATGAACGTTGGACTAGCGTGTGAATGTTTGGAATTTACATTGTGGCCTCAGTTAACTGCATGAACCACTGTAAAAAGATACATATTTGCTTATATGCCAGACAGCAGATTGTTGATTGTTAGCTGGCCGATAGCCTAGTGTTGAAGCGAGCTGAGCCAATGTGCCGTGTTTTGCACAACTCCTTACAAGTGGGGTAGCACCAACATTGTTTACAAGTACTTATGTATATGTCGGCGCACAGTTCTCAAACGAGTACTCTATTTCATCAAAACTCACACTGCTCGTATGATAAAACTAGTGAGGACGCATCTGTTTCGGCAACAATTACGATGATTCACGGGCACACAAAAGTAGTAACAGTTCCCATAGACGGATTCAAACAGAGTACTAGCCCCAGAGGGCTCGATAACAAGCAAGGTTCGAATAATTAGATAGAATCCAAACTACTATTAAACACTAGCTGGGGCAAGTATTTCATGCCTCGATCTAATTTGGGCTGGACACAAGACGGACCTTGACATGAATATCATCGAGGACGTTCGGCAGCAGCTCAATCATGTGAACCTTCATGAAGACAACCTTGTGGCCTTGCCACTCATAAACTTGTTTGTGGAGGCATGACATGTCATCTTCCTGCGTAAGCTTGACAAGAACAGTATGCCTCACAAATGAAGGAGTAGCTTTGAACTTCTTATGCTTCAGTACACCCTAGACAACACACCTGAAAATAGTGAGGCTGGAATACAACTCTTCATTGGTATAAGCACAAATGGCTTCCAGGATCCAACAGCCTAAAAACTCGGTTTTCCCAGTGCGTATATTCAGGTCATCCGCCTCATAGCGAGTGACATGTAAAACCACACAATCCTTGTCTACATCAGGGCTCTAATTGAAACAAAAACAAATTCTAAATCACTTTCCAGTATAAGTAACACAAGTTATTTAAACCACTATGTATAGCATGGCATCGAAGATAATAAAATTTTGCATTAGTCATCACCACATATTTAGATGAAAAACCACAATTGAGATCGGCAAAGAAGAAAATCACCTTGGGCAGCTCAGCGTGGGGTGGGGTGGACACATCCTCGAAGGGGGAAAACTGCTCCTGCAGTGCCATGGGGGCTGTAACCTCAAACGGGGCGTTGACCATCTCAGTAGTGGCCGTGAGCGTATCTAGGGTTGGCTCGGTGGCTGCCAACATCTTCTTGGAGCTCTCTGTCTCGCGGGGATCAGCTTCCCGCGTCTGCTCCAATATCGGCAGATCTTTGCCTGGTTCTCCTTGGTCCATCATGAAACTAACGAATACTAGGAGACCACTAAAAGGAAAACACAATCGCAATGACAATAAAACAAAAAAGAGAGTGAGGATCGGTTACTGCTTTGCAAAAGTTTTTTTTTCTCTGAACGAAAATATAGCAACATCACGGATCCTCTTACCTTCCCTTCGTTGGCGGAGAAGAACAGTGGCAGATGCGAGTGTTGCCTTTCTTGAAGATGGTGAGGGAGAAGGGGAATCAGCAAAGAGTGAAATGATGGATGCTTCGTCCGTCAAACATAGACTGTGGGGAGGTGGGGTTTTGTGATACGACGGCTCGTTATTTCCGCGCTACAACCGGGGTGACTCTCCGCCTGGATACTACCTTCTAATTTGGTGGATGGCATTTGGGCCCGCGCGCTGCATGGCCCGCATGTCGGTGCACAAAAGTATAACGACATTAAGTACAGGGAGACATTTCGATGACCTAGGAGGAGCCAGAAGCGGTATTGTATCCACTGTACTAGTAGTAATTGTTTTTCTGGGTAGCTGTAGAGTGTCTCCATTGTACTAGTAGTAATTGTTTCTCTGGGCCCAAAACAAAACATCCCATCCACCCTAGTAAATAGTAACAACGGGGCTGTGCAGGGGTTGTGGCCTGTCTAGCCAGGGTTTTATTTATGTTTAGCACATCATGAGCCCAGTTGTGTTTTGTTCTTTCTGAAAATGGCTAGCCCAGTTCTATTTTTTAAGAAATATCCCAACGAGGCCTACTTGCTTTATCAGCCCTGCTGGGCTGCAAATCTTTCAAGACGAGGAGAGTTTCATTCGGTTTGCCCAGAAATGAGCTATACATTTTTAAAACACATCAAACCGGGAATTAGTTTCAATTTTTTTTCATTACAAGATTTTAAATTCCATTGATTTCTATGCATGGACAATTATTTGGATTTTGTATTTATATAAATTACATTTCAAAATAGTTTGAATGTGAATCGATATTTCGGGATTTAAAACAGTTGATCGCACCGAAATATGAAAAAAAATGTATATTTTTTAACTGTGGCCACAATATGGGGTGTAATGCTAACAAAAAGAAGATGGGCTCCAAAATAATTCTTAAGAATGAGCAAATGGGTTGTACATTATTAGAAATAATGCTCACGAGAGCAGTGACTGTTGGATGTCCATCCAACGGCTGTCGTGCTTCTTCAATCTCTGCTTTTCCTGCTCCAGCCGCTCAAACAAGCGCCGACGGGACTACCTGCTCCCTCCTCCCATGGCCGGCAAGGCTGCCGCGCAGGCCTCACCGCCCCACCGTATTCCCATCGCTGGCCTAGCCATCCCTCTACTCACCCACACCTGTTGTTTTCTCCGGGGACGGCAGACGAACCAGTAAACCCTCGTACTCCTCCACGTGGGAAACAACTGCAGAGTCTTCCCTGGCTCCGTGTCGTTCCCTTCCTAGGCCTCGCCGTCGTCCACCACCCTGGTGCTCTCGGCGCGGCCTGGTCAACGTGGTCAATGAACGACATCCATCGGAAATGGACTGTACGTGGAGAGGCTGACAGCTGGGTCCACGGCCGCACGCAAGGAAATGCCTCCTTATTACGCGCAAAATAATGATTCCTCCACCTGACAGCTAGGACCCACGGGAAGGGCCTCTGTATTTCGTGGAAAAAAATGTCTCCCCCCTGCTGACTGGTCGGACCCACCAGCTATATCTTCGCACGCAAGGAAGTGCCTTTTTATGACGCACAAAAAATGAATAGCCCCTGCTAGCTGGGACCCACCATAGTGGGTGGCTGACTTGTGGACCTACTAAGTTGACGGGGACAGAGGGCTTTGTCAAGTTAGTCAATATGAATGATTCTGGCTCCAGTGACCGTACGATGTCCATCCAACGACCATAGTGTTTCTTCAACCTCTGGTCTTCTTGCTCCAGCCGCCCAAAGCAGTGTCGGTCGTGCCACCTGCTCCTACCTCCCGTGGCCGGCTGTGCTGCCGTGGAGGCCTCACCGGCCCCATACTACTCCCACTGCTGGCCAGGCCATCCCTCCACTCACCCAAACCCCCCTGTTATTCTGCAACGACGGCAGCCTCACACTGCAGCCGAACCCATGAACCCTCGTACTCCTCTCCGCGTGGGCATCCACTGTCACGTCTTCCCCGGCTCAGCATCGTCCCCTTCCTAGGCCTTGCCGTCGTCCACCACCTTGCTGCTCTCGGCGCGGCGTGGTCAATGTGGTCAATGACCGACTTCCATCGGAAGAGTACTGTACGTGGAGAGGCTGACAGTTGGGTCCACGGCTACAACCCAGCTTTTTTGTGATTTGCCAAGTAAGTCGCTTTGTCAGGCCTGTTGGGCTGCAAATCTTTCCAGACGAGGAGAGCTTCATTAGGCTGGCCGATAAAATGGCCTATTAGTAATGAGAAATGGGCTATACATTTTTAAAACACATCAAACCGGCAATTAGTTTCAAATTTCTTTTTTTCATTTCGAGATTTTAAATTGCATTGATTTTTATGCGTGGACAATTTGTTGGATTTTATATTGATATGCATTTATTTTGAAAATCCGTTTGAATGTGACTCAAAATTTCGATTAAAAATAGTTCAGACCACACTGAAATATGCAAAATTTCGTATAATTTTTTAACTGTGGCCACAATATGGGCTGTAATGCTAACAAAAAGAACTACAAAAAAAACATTAAGAATTAGCAAATGGGTTGTAAATTATTATTAATAATGGCAGATGGGTTGTATGATGTTTTCCATAGATTTGAGGCTTTCCTAAAAAAAAGGTTGACCCACAAGCAGTGACTATTGGATGTCCATCCAACGGCCGTCGTGCTTCTTCAATTTCTGCTCTTTCTGCTCCAGCCGCTCAAACAAGCACCGACGGGACTGCCTGCTCTCTCTTCCCCGCAGCCGGCTGTGCTGCCGCGCAGGCCTTGCTGCCCCACCGTAGTCCCATCACTGGCCTAGCCATCCCTGTACTCACCCACACCTGTTGTTTTCTCCGGGGACGGCAGACGAACCAGTAAACCCTCGTACTCCTCCGCATGGGAAACAACTCCCGATTCTTCCCTGGCTCCATGTCGTTCCATCCCTAGGCCTCGCTGTCGTCCACCGCCCTGGTGCTCTCGGCGCGGCCTGGTCAACATGGTCAATGAACGACATCCATCACAAGTGGACTGTACGTGGAGAGGCTGACAGCTGGGTGCACGGCCGCACGCAAGGAAATGCCTCCTTATTACGCGCAAAATAATGATTCCTCCACCTGACAGCTAGGACCCACAGGGAAGGGCCTCTGTATTTCGTGAATAAAAACGTCTCCCCCCTACTGACTGGTCGGACCCACCAGCTATATCTTCGCACGCAAGGAAGTGCCTCCTTATGACGCACAAAAAATGAATACCCCCTGCTAGCTGGGACCCACCATAGTGGGTGGCTGACTTGTGGGCCTACTAAGTTGACGGGGACAGAGGGCTTTGTCAAGTTAGTCAATATGAACGATTCTAGCTCCAGTGACCGTACGATGTCCATCCAACGACCATAGTGCTTCTTCAACCTTTGGTCTTCTTGCTCCAGCCGCCCAAAGCAGCGTCGGTCGTGCCGCCTGCTCCTGCCTCCCGTGGCCGGCTGTGCTGCCGCGGAGGCCTCACCGGCCCCATACTACTCCCACCGCTGGCCAGGCCATCCCTCCATTGACCCACACACCCTGTTATTCTACAGCGACGGCAGCCTCACACTACAGCCGAACTAGTGAACCCTCGTATTCCTCTCCGCGTGGGCATCCACTGTCGCGTCTTCCCCGGCTCTGCATCGTCCCCTTCCTAGGCCTCGCCGTCGTCCACCGCCTTAGTGCTCTCGGCGTGGCGTGGTCAATGTGGTCAATGACCGACTTCCATCGGAAGAGTACTGTACATGGAGAGGCTGATAGCTGGGTCCACGGCCACAGCCCAGATTTTTTGCGATTTGCCAAGTAAGTCGCTTTGTCAGGCATGTTGGGCTGCAAATCTTTCAAGTCGAGGAGAGCTTCATTCGGCTA
The DNA here is from genome assembly GCA_902687465.1 of Secale cereale. Taxonomy (NCBI): domain Eukaryota; kingdom Viridiplantae; phylum Streptophyta; class Magnoliopsida; order Poales; family Poaceae; genus Secale; species Secale cereale. Next base: position 629,277,840 of record LR738713.1, read on the forward strand.
GCCGAGAAAATGGCCTATCAGTAATGAGAAATGGGTTGTACATTTTTAAAACACATCAAACCGGCAATTAGTTTCAAATTTCATTTTTTTTCATTTTGAGATTTTAAATTGCATTGATTTTTATGCGTGGACAATTTGTTGGATTTTATATTGATATACATTTATTTTTCAAATCAGTTTGAATGTGACTCAAAATTTCGGGATTAAAAACAGTTCGGACCGCACCGAAATATGCAAAATTTCGTATAATTTTTTAACCGTGGCCACAATATGGGCTGTAATGCTAACAAAAAGAATATGGGCTACAAAAAAACCTTAAGAATTAGCAAATGGGCTGTAAATTATTAGAAATAATGGCAGATGGGATGTATGATGTTTTCCATAGATTTGAGGCTTTCCTAAAAAAAGGTTAACACACAAGCAGTGACTATTGGATGTCCATCCAACGGCTGCCGTGCTTCTTCAATCTCTACTCTTCCAGCTCCAGCCGCTCAAACAAGTGCCGGAGCCGGCTGTGCTGCCGCGCAGGCCTCACTGCCCCACCATAGTCCCATCGCTGGCCTAGCCATCCCTCTACTCACCCACACCTGCTGTTTTCTCTGGGGACGACAAACGAACCAGTAAACCCTCGTACTCATCTACGTGGGAAACAACTACCGAGTCTTCCCTGGCTCCGTGTTGTTCCCTTCCTAGGCCTCGCCGTCGTCCACCGCCCTGGTGCTCTCGGCGCGGCCTGGTCAATGTGTCAATGAACGACATCCATCGGAAGTGGACTGTACGTGGAGAGGCTGACAGCTGGGTCCACGGCCGCACGAAAGGAAATGCCTCCTTACTACGTGCAAAATAATGATTCCTCCACCTGACAGCTCGGACCCAAGGGAAGGGCTTCTGTATTTCACGAAAAAAACGCCCCCCCACTGACAGGTCGGACCCGCCAGCTATATCTTCGCACGCAAGGAAGTGCCTCCTTATGACGCACAAAAAAAATGAATACCCCCCTACTAGCTGGGACCCACCATAGTGGGTGGCTGAATTGTGGGCCTACTATGTTGACGGGGACAGAGGGCTTTGTCAATTTAGTCAATATGAACGATTCTAGCTCCAGTGACCGTACGAAGTCCATCCAATGACCATAGTGCTTCTTCAACCTCTGGTCTTCTTGCTCCAGCCGCCCAAAGCAGCGCCGGTCGTGCCGCCTGCTCCTGCCTCTCGTGGCCGACTGTGCTGCCGCGGAGGCCTCACCGCCCCCATACTACTCCCACCGATGGTCAGGCCATCCCTCCACTCACCCACACCCCCTATTATTCTGTGGCGACGGCAGCCTCACACCGCAGTCGAACCAGTGAACCCTCGTACTCCTCTGCGCATGGGCATCCACTGCCGCATCTTCCCCGGATCCGCTTCGTCCCCTTCCTAGGCCTCACCACCGTCCACCGCCTTGGTTCTCTCGGCGTGGCGTGGTCAATGTGGTCAACGACCGACTTCCATCGAAAGAGTACTGTACGTGGAGAGGCTGACAGCTGGGTCCATGGTCACAGCCCAGTTTTTTTGTGATTTGCCAAGTATGTCACTTTGTCAGGCCTATTGGGTTGCAAATCTTTCAAGACGAGGAGAGCTTCATTTGGCTGGCCGAGAAAATGGCCTATCAGTAATGAGAAATGGGCTATAAATTTTTACAACACATCAAACCGGCAATTAGTTTCAAATTTCTTTTTTTCATTTCGATATTTTAAATTGCATTGATTTTTAGGCGTGGACAATTTGTTGGATTTTATATTGATATATATTTATTTTTAAAATCAGTTTGAATGTGACTCAAAATTTCGGAATTAAAAACAGTTCGGACCGCACCGAAATATGCAAAATTTCGTATAATTTTTTAACCGTGGCCACAATATGGGCTGTAATGCTAACAAAAAGAATATGGGCTCCAAAAAAAACCTTAAGAATTAGCAAATGGGCTGTAAATTATTAGAAATAATGGCAGATGGGTTGTATGATGTTTTACATAGATTTGAGGCTTTCCTAAAAAAAGGTTGACGCACAAGTAGTGACTCCTGGATGTCCATCCAACGGCCGTCGTGCTTCTTCAATCTCTGTTCTTTCTGCTCCAGCCGCTCAAACAAGCGCCGGCGGGACTGCCTGCTCTCTCCTCCCCGCGGCCAGCTGTGTTGCCGCGCATGCCTCACCGCCCCATCGTACTCCCATCGCTGGCTAGCCATCCCTCTACTCACCCACACCTGCTGTTTTCTCCGGGGACGACAAACGAACCAGTAAACCCTCGTACTCCTCCGTGTGGGAAACAACTGCCGAGGCCTCCCTGGCTCCGTGTCGTTCCCTTCCTAGGCCTCGCCGTCGTCCACCGCCCTGGTGCTCTCGGCGCGGTCTGGTCAACGTGGTCAACGACCGACATTCATCTGAAGTGGCCTCTACGTGGAGAGGCTGACAGCTGGGTCCACGGCCGCACGCAAGGAAATGCCTCCTTATTACACGCAAAATAATGATTTCTCCACCTGACATCTGGGACCCACCGAAAGGGCCTCTGTATTTCGCAAAAAAAACATTACCGCCGCTGACGGCTCGGGCCCACTAGCTATATCTTCGTACGCAAGGAAGTGCCTCCTTATTATGCACAAAAAAAGAATACTCCCCTTGTTAGCTGGGACCCAGTATAGTGGCAGGCTGACTTGTGGGCCTACTAAGTTGACGGGGACGAAGGGCTTTGTCAACTTAGTCAATATGCACAATTCTAGCTCCAGTGACCGTACGATGTCCATCCAACGGCCATTGAGCTTCTTGAACCTCTGGTCTTCTTGCTCCAGCCGCCCAAACTAGCTAGCAAACCAACGCCGGTCGTGCCTCGTGCTCCTGCCTCCCGTGGCCGGCTGTGCTGCCGCGGAGGCCTCACCGCCCCTACTACTCCCACCGCTGGACAGGCCATCCCTCCACTCACCCACACCCCCAGTTATTCTGCGGCGACGGCAGCCTCACACCGTAGTCGAACCAGTGAACCCTCATACTCCTCTACGCGTGGGCATCCACTGCCGCGTCTTCCCCGGCTCCACGTCATCCCCTTCCTAGGCCTCGCCGTCGTCCACCGCCCTGGTGCTCTCGGCACTGCGTGGTCAACGTGGTGAAGTAACGGCTTCCATCGGAAGTGGACTGTACGTGGAGAGGCTGACAGCTGGGTCCACGACGGCAGCATGGAAGTGCCTCCTTATTACACAAAAAAAATGTTTCCCCCCTGACACAGAAAATAATTATTCCTCCACCTGACAACAGGGACCCATCGGATGAGCAACCGTATTTCACAAAAAAAATGTTTCCCCCCTGACTGCTGGGACCCAGTGGACGGTCCATCGTATTGCGTGAAAAAAATGTTCCCCCCACTACCAGCTCGGACCCACCGGAAGCGCCTCCTTATTACGCACAAAAAAATGAATACTCCCCCTGCTGGTTGGGACCCACCTTGGTGGGAGGCTAACTTGTGGGCCTACTAAGTTGACGGGGACGCTTTGCTTTGTCAACTTAGTCAATATGAACGATTCTAGCTCCAGTGACCGTACGATGTCCATCCAACGGCCGTAGTGCTTCTTCAACCTCTCGTCTTGTTGCTCCAGTCGCCCAAAGCAGTGCCTGTCGTGCCGCATGCTCCTGCCTCCCGTGGCCGGCTGTGCTGCCGCGGAGGCCTCACCGCCCCCTACTATTCCAACCGCTGGCCAGGCCATCCCTCTACTCGCCCGCACCCCCTGTTATTCTGCGGCGACGGCAGCCACACAACGCAGCGAACCAGTGAACCCTCGTACTCCTCTACGCGTGGGCATCCACTGCCGCGTCTTCCCCGGCTCCGCGTCGTCCCCTTCCTAGGCCTCGCCGTCGTCCACCGCCTTGGTCCTCTCGGCATGGCATGGTCAACGTGGTCAAGGAACGCCTTCCATCGGATGTGGACTGTACGTGGAGAGGCTGACAGCTGGGTCCACGGCCACAGCAAGGAAGTGCCTCCTTGTTATGCGCAAAATAATTATTCCTCCACCTGACAGCGAGGACCCACCGGACGGGCCACCGTATTTCGTAAAAAAAACGTTTCCCCCTGACTGCTGGGACCCACCAGCTACATCTTCACACGCAAGGAAGTCCGTTCGGGCAAAAAACGATTAGCCCCCTGACTGCTGGGACACACCAGCTACATCTTCGCATGCAAGAAAGTGCCTGACAGTCGGGACCCACCTGGTCGAAGCGTACGTAGAGTTGTCATTCTGGTTGCGTACGTGTATGTACATACTGGTCGATGTAGAGGCGTGCATGTGTTGTAGTAGAGGCACACACGTAGCATGTACACGTACGTACAGCGGCAAGTGTGCAAGAAAGAAAATACGGCCACGTACGTACGTGCGGCCAGGGCTCGTGTCCATGGCTGGGTCAGAACAGAGAAACAACATCGTCGTCGTGTTCATGGGGAGCCAATCGGCTGGGTCGGAACGGAATGCGTCGTCGTGTTCATCGGGAGGGCTTGGACAGAACAGCCATAGAAACGAGGCCTGGCATACAGTAGAACAGAGGAAACAACCTTGTGTTCGACCGGCCACGTTCGAAACGGGATCCTATTCATCGGGAGGGGTCTGGCGTACCGCAAAATGGAGGAAACGGGCCTCCTATGGTCGAAATGGGGGTCCTGTTGATCGGGAGGGGTGTGGCGTACCGCAAAACGGAGGAAATGGACTTGTGTTGGAGCGCTACGGTCGAAACGGGGGTCTTGTTGATTGGGAGGGGTGTGGCGTAACACAAAACAGAGGAAACGAACTTGTGTTGGAGTGCTACGGTCGAAATGGGGGTCCTGTTCATCGGGAGGGGTGTGGCATACCGCAAAACGGGACTCCACGGGATATTGTTCATCACCACCGTCGACCCCCTCCAGCCTCCACGGGCTACTGTTCATCCACCGTCGACCTCCTCCGGCCTCCACCTGCGATTGTTCAGCCTCCACCGCGCGCTACTCCACTGGCTATTGTTCAAGCAGCCCTCTCCACGGGCTCCTGTTCAACCACCCCTCCACGGGCTACTGTTCATCCAGCCCTCCACCGTCTACTGTTCATGCAGCCCTCCACGGGGTGGTCCTGTTCATGCAGCCCTCCACGGGGTCCTGTTCATGCAGCCCCAACCGGCTCGATCGAACGGGGTCCTGTTCATGCAGAGGCAACACCACGGGGTCATGTTCCGCCACCCCCACCGGGAACTGTTCATCCAAACCCCCCCAGCAACACTCATTGTTCATGCAGAGGCAGCATCGATCGGCTTCAGTTAGCAGCAGTAGTGAAGGAATCCCTCGATCGGGTTCAGATAACAGCCATCGATCCATCGCTCGGGTTCAGTAACACATAGCCTGCAGTGCAATCGCTCGGGTTCAGTTAGAGCCCAACGCCTCGCTCAGGTTCAGTTAGAGCGCAATGCATCAAACCCACGTGTGTGCGTGTACGAGAGAAACGCGCATCGCTCGGCCCCGACCACCCACCGTAACCGGGACCACCCCGTTATTTTCCTCGCCCTCGCTTCTACCACGGTTTTTTCCGTCATGGACGGCCCACAGAATGTCATGCAGCTGCGTTTACAGCCCGCCCAGTACGAAAAGCCCATTTTCTGTCATAATTTTTTGTCATAGAAGTAGGACCCCACCACATCTATGATGATACCGTGTTTTATGACAATTATTGTCATAGAAGTGTCATAAGTATACCAGAAAAAAGTTTCGTTCGGCCCAAAATGTCACGGATGTGTCTTTTTTTTGTAGTGCCTTGGACACACATCAATTGTTCCTAGCCATGTGCGGTGTCCCCCCTCCACAGTTACACACCTCGGTCATATCGTTGCAGTGCTTAGGCGAAGCCCTGCGCCGGTAACTTCATCATCACCGTCACCACGGCGTCGTGCTGACGAAACTCTCCCACGACACTCAACTGGATCAAGAGTTCATGGGATGTCATCTACCTAAACGTGTGCTGAACGCGGAGGTGCCGTACGTTCGGTGCTTGGATCGGTTGGATCGCGAAGACGTTTGACTACATCAACCGCGTTACTAAACGCTTACGCTTTCGGTCTACGAGGGTACGTGGACACACTCTCCCTGCTTGTTGCTATGCTTCTCCTAGATAGATCTTGGGGATCGTAGGATTTTTTTTGAAATACTACGTTCCCCAACACTAGCTACTAACTACGGACCCGTAGGTATACAATGAACTACTCACGCATCATCGGAGAGGCACCAATGAAAGTGGTGAACCCCTCCGTGATGGTGTCTAGATTGGATCTGGTGTTTCTAGACTCTGCGGTGGCTGGATGAATATTTCGTCGAATCCCCAAGGGTTTTGGGAATATTGGGGTATTAATAGAGCAAAGAGGCGGTCCGGGGGGCACCTGAGGTGGCCACAACCCACCAGGGCGCGCCCGGGCCTCCTGGCGTGCCCTGGTGGGTTGTGCCCTCCTCGGGACTCCCCCTAGGAGCCACCAAGGCCCATAGTGTTCCTTCTTTCCCAAAAAAATCTCCAAAAAGTTTCGCGGTACTTGGGCTACGTTTCATATTGATTTCCTGCGATGTAAAAAACATGCAGAAAACAGCAACTGGCACTTGGCAATATGTAAATATGTTAGTACAAAAAAATGATATAAAATGAATATAAATTAATTATAAAAAATCCAAGAATGGTAATATAATAGCATGGAACAATCAAAAATTATAGATACGTTGGAGACGTATCACTCAAACCCACTTCTTTCGAGAGAAACTCCTTCTCTAGAAATGACCCATTCTTAGCAACAAAAGTCTTCCCTTTTGATCTGTGGTAGAAGGTGTACCCAACAGTTTCTTTTGGGTATCCTATGAAGACGCACTTCTTCGATTTGGGTTCGAGCTTATCTGGCTTTAGCTTTTTCACATAAGCATCGCAACCCCAAACTTTAAGAAATGGCAGCTTTGGTTTCTTGCCAAACCATAGTTCATCTGGTGTCATCTCAACGGATTTAGATGGTGCCTTATTTGACGTGAATGCAGTTGTCTCTAATGCATAACACCAAAATGATAAAGGCAAATTGGTAAGAGACATCATAGAATGAACCATATCCAATAAAGTACGGTTACAACGTTCGGACACACCATTACGATGTAGTGCTCCAGGTGGCGTGAGTTGCGAAACTATTTCACATTGTTTTAAATGAATGCCAAACTTGTAACTCAAATATTTGCCTCCGCGATCAGATCGTAGAAACTTTATTTTCTTGTTACGATGATTCTCTACTTCACTCTGAAATTCTTTGAACTTTTCAAATGTTTCATACTTGTTTTCCATCAAGCAGATATACCCATATCTACTCAAATCATTTGTAAAGGTGAGAAAATAATGATACCCGCTGCGTGCTTCAACAGTCATCAGACCGTATACATCAGTATGTATTAGTTCCAATAAGTCATTAGCTCGCTCCATTGTTCCGGAGAATGGATTTTAAGTCATCTTGCCCATGAGGCAAGGTTCGTAAGTATCAAATGATTCATAATCAAGTGATTCCAAAAGTCCATCAGCATGGAGTTTCTTCATGCGCTTTACACCAATATGACCTAAACGGCAGTGCCACAAGTATGTTGCACTATCATTATCAACTTTGCATCTTTTGGCATCAATATTATGAATATGTGTATTACCACGATCGAGATTCAATAAACCACTTACATTTGGTGTATGACCAAAGAATGTTTTATTCATGTAAACAGAACAACAATTATTCTCTGACTTAAATGAATAATCATATTGTAATAAACACGATCCAATCTTGTTCATGCTCAACGCAAATACCAAATAACATTTATTGAGGTTCAACACTAATCAAGAAAGCATAGGGAGTGTGTGATGATGATCATATCAATCTTAGAACCACTACCAACACACATCATCACCTCACCCTCAACTAGTTTCCATTTATCCTGCAACTCCTGCTTCGAGTTACTAATCTTAGCAACTCAACTAGTATCAAATACCCAGGTGATACTACGAATACTAGTAAGGTAGACATCAATAACATGTATATCAAATATTTTTGGGACAGTTCCGCTTCTAGTGACCATTCCCTTTGCAGTAGAAGCACTCAGTTTCAGGCTTAGGTCCAGCTTTGGGCTTCTTCACGGGAGTGACAACTTGCTTTCCATTCTTCTTGAAGTTCCCTTTTCTTTCCCTTATCCCTTTTCTTGAAATTAGTGGTCTTGTTAACCATCAACACTTGTTGCTCTTTCTTGATTTCTACCTTCCACTACTACGGAAAACCCTAGTAGTAGCGCTTGTTTTACAACTAGCAGTAGCGCTTGTACGAGCGCTACCACTAAGGCTCTACAGCTAACTAGTAGCATTAGCACTGGAAAGGGAGCGCTACTACTATACCTAGTTAGCAGTAGCACTTTTGTTGGGAAAGCTTGATGTCGCTTAAAGCTATGTCGGTTTTTCCCCAAAGAGGAAGGGATGATGCAGCACAACGGCGGTAGGTATTTCCCTCAGATGTGAAACCAAGGTTATCGAACCAGCAGGAGAACCAAGCAACACAACATAAACAGCACCTGCACACAAATAACAACACCTCGCAACCCGACGTGTTAAAGGGGTTGTCAATCCCTTTCGGGTAATGAAAGTGAGAGAGAGATAAATATTGGTAGATTGGTTGATAGCTAAGATACATTGCAGCAAGGTATTTTTCGGATTTTGGTTTAGTAGATTTGAAAATAAAAGCAAAGGCAAATAGATTGCAAATGCAATCATATGAGGAAGAAGACTCGGGGGCCGTAGGTTTCACTAGTGGCTTCTCTCGAGAAAATAGCAAATGGTGGGAAAACAATTACTGTGGGCCAATTGATAGAACTTCAAATAATTATGACGATATCCAGGCAATGATCATTACATAGGCATCACGTAATTAATAGACCGACTCCTACCTGCATCTACTACTATTACTCCACACATCGACCGCTATCCAGCATGCATCTAGTGTATTAAGTTCATGGAAAAATAGAGTAATGCATTAAGAACGATGACAGGATGTAGACAAGATCCGTTTATCTATGGCGTTATATATGGATCTCGTCGTTTTATCCTTAATGGCAACGATACATACGTGTCTATTCCCCTTCTGTCACTGGGATCAAGCACCGTAAGATGGAACCCACTACTGGGCACCTCTTCCCATTGTAGATAAATAGATCAATTTGGCAAAACAAAACCCAATATCGAATAAGAAATACGAGGCTATAAGCAATCATGCATATAAGAGATCAAAGAAACTCAAATAACTTTCATGGATATAAAAAGTTAGATCTAATCATAAACTCAAAGTTCATCGGATCCCAACAAATGCACCGCGAATAGAGTTACATCATATGGATCTCCACGAGACCATTGTATTGAGAATCAAAAGAGAGAGAGAGGAAGCCATCTAGCTACTTACTACGGACCCGTAGGTCTACAAAGAACTATTCACGCATCATCGAAGAGGCACCAATGGAAGTGGTGAACCCCTCCGTGATGGTGTCAAGATTGGATCTGGTGTTTCTGGACTCTGCGGCGGCTAGATGAATATTTCGTCGACTCCCCTAGGGTTTCTGGAATATTTGGGAATTTATAGATTAAAGAGGCGATCCGGGAGGCACCTGAGGTGGGCACAACCCACCAGGGCGCGCCTGGGCCTCCTCGCGTGCCCTGGTGGGTTGTCCCCTCTTCGGGACTCCCCCCAAGTGCCACCAGGGCCCATTGTCTTCCTTTTGGCCCAGAAAAAATCACAAAAATAGTTTCGAGGTGTTTGGGCTCCGTTTGATATTGATTTCCTGCGATGTAAAAAACATGCACAAAACAACAAGTGGCACTTGGCACTATGTTAATAGGTTAGTACAAAAAAATGATATAAAATGACTATAAAATTATTGTTAAACATCGAACAATGATAATATAACAGCATGGAACAATAAAAAATTATAGATACTTGGAGATGTATCAGCATCCCCAAGCTTAACTCCTACTCGTCCTCTAGTTGGTAAGTGATAAAAACAGAATTTTTGATGTGGAGTGCTGTTTATCAAGTCATATCGTATTATTTTCTTTTTAGCATGGACATTTGGACTTTTATATGGTTCAAAGCAATAGTCTAGTTTTGACATAATAATTTAGATACTCAAGCATATCAACATGCAAGCATGTCTTTCAAAATATCAATGCTAAAATAAGTTATCCCTAGCCCATAATGCTCTATCATTGATCCATTCATGAAACACACTCGCATATTAGTTACATCCAATGCTCAAGTACGATCATAGCATTTCCTAGTTAGTGCTTGTAAGAGAAGATGGAGACTCAAATTCAAAAATAAAAATTGTATAAGTAAAGAAAGGCCCTTCGCGGAGGGAAGTAGGGATTTGTAGAGGTGCCAGAGCTCAAAGCTTAAATTGGGAGATAAATTGTTTTGGGAGGTATACTTTTCTCATCAATGAGGACGACTTGACGTTCCCAACACTTTCCATGCTAGATATATCATAGGCGGTTCCCAAACAGAAAATAAAGTTTATTCCTTTTCCACCAAACTTTCACAAGCCAGGGCTAGCCGAATCCCCGGTTGCCTTCCATACCAACACTTTCCAAGGAATTTATTATTTGACAACAGAAAGTATTTTTTTCATTTCTCGACTGGGCATCCCTAATACCTTTTCCATACTCTCGTGCAATGACAAGTGAATGAACAATCATCTTGAGAATAACACATCCAGAATGTAAAATATTGGCCACCCCTCACCGCCTCGCGAGCGGTATGACCACACAAAGACGGAAATTTATTTTGAAAATTAGAGATGGCACATACAAATTTTCTTAGAACGGAAAGGAAATACCGCATATACGTAGGTATGGTGGACTCATATGGCAAAACCGGGATAAAAGATTTTGGATGCACAAGTAGAGATCATACTTAGTGCAAAATGAAGGCTAGCAAAAGACTGGGAAGCGACCAACCATGAAACAAATAATCTCGTAAGCAAACATTGAGCATAAATAACACCGTATAATGCACCACGAGTAGGATATAATTTCAATGCATAATTATTGACTTTCGTGCTTGCATAGGGAATCACAAACTTTAACACTAGTATTCTTACTACAGCACAATTACTCATCAAAATGACTAACATATCATCTCATCATGTCTCAAAACTATTAGAAGGAATCAAGTTTATTTTGTTCAATGATCTTCATGACATTTTTTACTTTATCCTTCTTGGATATCTATCACTTTGGGACTAATTTTCATATGTTGCTTTTGATAAGCTCAAACACATATAAGTGAAGATCATGAGCATAATTGTTTTTCTTCATTCTCTCAAAATAATATAAGTGAGGCAGGAGATAATTTATTTAAAATTTACTAACTCTCAAATAAATCAAAGTGAAGCAAGAGAGTATTTCTTAAAAAAAATACTAAGCACACCGTGCTAAAAAAGATATAAGTGAAGCACTAGAGCAAGTCCCAGCTCATAAAAATTTAAGTGAAGTAGGGAGAGCTATTCTAACAAGTCATGGAATAATTTTGGCTCTCTAAAATAAGTGTGTACAACAAGGATTGATGACTTGAAAAGAAAAAGAGAACAAGCAAATACTCATACCATACAAGACACTCCAAGCAAAACACATATCATGTGACGAATAAAAATATAGTTTCTAGTGAAATACTGATAGTTGTTGGAAGAATGCGGGGATGCCACTCGGGGCCATCCCCAAGCTTAGTTGGTTGCTCATTCTTGGATAATAGCTTGGGATGCCGGGGCATCCCCAAGCTTAGGCTCTTACATCCTTCCTTCATCCAGCGTAAGATAACCCAAAACTTGAAAACTTCAATCATACAAAACTTCAACAAAACCTTCGTGAGAACCGTTAGTGTAAGAAAGAAAACCACTAGTACAAGTAATGTATTAAACCAATTAATATTTTGTTTTTGTATTATATCTACTGTATTCCAACATTTCTATGGCAAAACTCATCAAAGAAAACCATAGAGCCATCAAAATAAGTACACAACACAAAGAAAATAGAATCAGTCAAAAACAGAAGAGTCTGTAGTAATCTGGAATTTCGAAAACTTCTGGACCTCTAAAAATCTTGAAAAATTAGGGCCACGTGAGCATTTTGAATATTAATATTCTGCAAAAATAATCAACTAAAAAGTACTTTTCTGTTAAAAAGGGGATTTTTTCTCGTGAGCGGAAAGTTTTTGTCTTTTTCAGCAAGATCAAACAACTATCACCAAAGAACATCCTATCGGTTCTACTTGGCACAAACACTAATTAAAAATAAAATACACAATCATACCAGTAGTATAATTGTGTAAACACTCAAGAATAGAAAGCACAAAGCAACAATAAATTTTATTCATTAGGTTGCCTCCCAACAAGCGCTATCGTTTTACGCCCTTAGCTAGGCATAATACCAAGATTTCGAGTATTGTCATCCTTGTTGGATGTTCCATAAGTTTCCCTCATTATAGATTCATAATGCAATTTGATCTTGGTTCTAGGGAAGTGTTCCATGCCCTTTCTCAAGGGAAACTGGAATTTAATATTCCCTTCTTTCATGTCATTCACCGCGCCAATAGTGCGCAAAAAACGGTCCACCAAGAATAATTGGGCAAGACGGATTGCAATCGATATCAAGAACAATAAATTCCATGGGTACATAGTTTATATTTGCAAGAATAAGAACATCATTGATCCTTCCCAAAGGCTATTTAATAGTGAAATCCGCCAAATGCAAATTAAGAGAGCATTCTTCAATATTGGTAAGACCAAGAACATCGCAAAGAGATTTCGGAATAGTGGAAACACTAGCACCCAAATCACACAAATCAAAACACTCATAATTTTTAATTTTGATTTTGATGGTAGGTTCCCATTCATCATGCAACTTTCTCGTAATTAAAACTTCTAATTCTAACTTTTCTTCAAAAGCTTTTATCGTAGCATCACCAATGTATTTAGTAAAAGCTTTATTTTGTTCATAAGCATGGGGTGAATTAATCATGGATTGCAACAAAGAAATACAATCAATCAAGGAACAACTATCACAATTAAAGTCTTTGTAATCTAAAATAGTGGGTGCATCACTAGTTAAAGTCTTGACCTCTCCAAGCCCACTTTTATCAAAAAATTCAACAAGATTTTCACCCTCCGGAATATTGGGACGCCTTCTACCTAAAGTTGACTCTTCTTGAGCCCCTTTATCATCAAGTTGAACTTTACTAAACAAAGAGTCAATGGAATAAACACCAATCATTTTAATGTCTTCATCATTTTTATGAAAACAATCACTAGAAAACACCTTTTCTAAAAATTCTCGTTTAGCTCTAGGCATGGCGGTTCTTTTCTTACTTTCATCCATGGAAACATAAAGAGCTTTAATTGATTCTTCACCTTTAGGCACAAAAAAAATTCAACTTGAGGTTTTCCACATCATGAGAAATTCTATTAATACTCTTAGACATATCATCGATCTTATTCAATTTTTCTTCTATGGAAGCATTGAAAACCTTTTGAGTATTGATAAATTCTTTATACTAATCTCTAGATCAGAGGTATTCCTATTATTATTGTAAGATTGATTTCCATAGCAATTACCATAATTATTAGAGAAATTACTAGGAAAAGGCCTAGGATTAAAATTACCTCTATAACCATTGTTATTAAAATTATTTCTAGAGATGAAGTTCACATCTATAGCATCACTAGTTTGCTCAATCAAGGTAGACAAAGGCACATCATTAGGATCAATAGGAGCACTTTTACTAGCAAGCATTTTCATAAGAGCATCAACTTTTTCATTAAAAGAATCAATCTCAACAACATTAATCTTTTTGCTTTGAGGCGCCCTTTCGGTATGCCATTGCGAATAATTTGCCATAATATTATCAAGCAATTTGGTGGCTTCACCCAAAGTGATTTCCATAAAGGTGCCACCAGCGGCGGAATCCAAAAGATTTCGAGAGACAAAAATCAGTCCCGCGTAAAAAAATGTATGATCATCCAAAGATTTAACCCATGAGTTGGGCAATTCCCCAGCATCATTTTCTTCCCAAGATTGTGCAACATGATCATGTTCAAGTTGCTTGAAATTCAATATTTGGGTACTAAGGGATATAATTTTTGCGGGCAGAAAATATTTGGTGATAAAAGCATATTTGCATTTGTTCCAAGAATCAACGCTATTGCGAGGTAAAGAAGAAAACCAAATTTTTGCATGATCTCGCAAAGAAAACGGAAACAATTTCAGTTTCCCAATATCATTGTCCACATCTCTTTTCTTTTGCTTATCGCATAATTCCATGAAGGTATTGAGATGGAACGCGGCATCCTCATTAGGAGTGCCAGAAAATTAATCTTTCATGATAAGATTCAACAAAGGAGTATTAATATCACAAGTCTCCGCAAATGGCAAATAATGTAAATTGCGAGGAGATGAGATTTGTGATTAGGAACCTGGTATGTGTTGAAGATGCTCCCCGGCAACGGTGCCAGAAATTACTTTTGATGTCGCTTAACGCTACGTCTGTTTTTCCCCAAAGAGGAAGGGATGATGCAGCATAGCGGCGGTAGATATTTCCCTCAGATGTGAAACCAAGGTTATCAAACCAGTAGGATAAGCAAGCAACACAACGTCAACAACACATGCACACAAATAACAACACCTCGCAACCCGACATGTTAAAGTGGTTGTCAATCCCTTTCGGGTAATGAACGTGAGAGAGAGATAAATATTGATAAATTGGTTGATAGAGATAAATTACAGCAAGTTTTTTTTGGGTTTTTGGTTTAGTAGATCTGAAAATAAAACCAAAGGCAAATAGATCACAAAGGCAAATATATGAGAAAGAAGACCCGGGGGCCGTAGGTTTCACTAGTGGCTTCTCTCGAGAAAATAGCAAACGGTGGGAAAACAATTACTGTTGGGCAATTGATAGAACTTCAAATAATTATGACGATATCTAGGCAATGATCATTACATAGGCATCATGTCCAAGATTAATAGACCGACTCCTGCCTGCATTTACTACTATTACTCCACACATCGACCGATATCCAGCATGCATCTAGTGTATTAAGTTCATGGAAAACGGAGTAATGCATGAAGAACGATGACATGATGTAGATAAGATCCGTTTATCCATGGCGTTAGATATGGATATCGTCGATTTATCCTTAGTGGCAATGGTACATACATGTTGGTTCCCCTTCTGTCACTGGGATCAAGCACCGTAAGATCGAACCCACTACCGGGCACCTCTTCCCATTACAAGATCAATAGATCAAGTAGGCCGAACAAAACCCAATATCTAGAAGAAATACGAGGCTATAAGTAATTATGCATATAAGAGATCAAAGAAACTCTAATAACTTTCATGGATATAAAAAGAAAGATCTGATCATAAACTCAAAGTTCATCGGATCCCAACAAACACACCGGAGAGGCACCAATGGAAGGGTGAACCCCTCTATGATGGTGTCTAGATTGGATCTGGTGTTTCTGGACTCTGCGGCGGCTGGATGAATATTTCGTCGACTCCCCTAGGTTTTCTGGAATATTTGGGTATTTATAGAGCAAAGAGGCGGTCCGGAGGGGCACCCGAGGTGGGCACACCTAACCAGGGCTCGCCTGGGCCTCCTTGCGCGTCCTGGTGGGTTGTCCCCTCCTCGGGACACCCCCAGGTGTCACCAGGGCCCATTGTCTTCCTTCTGGCCCAGAAAAAAACACAAAAATAGTTTCGCGGTGTTTGGGCTCCGTTTGATATTGATTTCCTGTGATGTAAAAAACATGCAGAAAACAGCAACGGGCACTTGGCACTATGTCAATAGGTTAGTACCAAAAAATGATATAAAATGAGTATAAAATGATTGTAAAACATCCAAGAATGATAATATAACAACATGGAACAATAAAAAATTATAGATACGTTGGAGACGTATCAAAGCACTACTGATAGTAGTAAGTAGCAGTAGTGTTTCTTCTGAAAAGCGCCGCTGCTAACATTTCCTGTATTTTTAAAAATACAGCTTATTTTCATTGTAGTTTTATATACAGTACTTTCATCATATGATTTTACGACCATGATTAGTTATTATATATAACAGTGGGTGAAATGAACGTGCAGTAGATTCAAGTGGAGGCAACATGTGGTGCATGTCGAAAGTACTACTAATCCAAACTTGATCTAGTTTGGATTAGTAATACTTTCGATGTGCACCACATGTTGCCTCCATTTTAATCTAATCCATGTTCATTTCACCTACTAATATATATAATAACTCATCATGCTCATATAACAACTTAGCATCATGCATCATCGATCATAATAATAAATAACTCATCATTGGTATCATAATAACAAGTCATACTCATGGCCCCTCTGATCAATGATGGGCTGGCTCCTCACCAAGCTGCGCCCCCCGGAAGGTAGCACCTCCCAGTACCAGCCCGGCGGAGCCCAATCCTGGACATGGCCCCTCTGATCAAGCAGGCCTCCTTGCTACTTCTCGAGCTTGCGTTGTATTTCCTCGAAGAGGAAAGGGTGATGCAGCACAGTAGCATAAGTATTTCCCTCAGTTTTTGAGAACCAAAGTATCAATCCAGTAAGAGACCACGCGCGAGTCCCTCGGACCTCCACAAACAAATAAGAACCTCGCAGCCAACTCGACAAAAGGGGTTGCCAATCCCTTCTCGGTCACTTACGAGAGTGAGATCTAATAGATATGATAAGATCTATTGATATGATAAGCAAAATAAAGCAAATAGTTGATGGAAGATTAATACGATGAAAATAGACCCGGGGGCCATAGGTTTCCCTAGTGGCTTCTCTCATGATAGCAGAATTCTACGATGGGTGAACAAATTACTATCGAGCAATTGATAGAAGAGCGCATAGTTATGAGAATATCTAGGCATGAACATTATATATAGGCATCACGTCCGTGACAAGTAGACCGAAATGATTCTGCATCTACTACTATTACTCCATACGTCGACCACTATCCAGCATGCATCTAGAGTATTAAGTTCATAAGAACAGAGTAACACCTTAAGCAAGATGACATGATGTAGAGGGATAAACTCATGCAATATGATATAAACCCCATCTTTTATCCTCGATGGCAACAATACAGTACGTGTCTTTCTGCCCCTGCTGTCACTGGGAAAGGACACCGCAAGATTGAACCCAAAGCCAAGCACTTCTCCCATTGCAAGAACTATAGATCTAGTAGGCCAAACCAAACCAATACTCCCTCTGTCCCTTTATATAAGGTGTATTTGTTTTTTGATAAAATTGCAGAATGTAAGGTGCATTTCTTCTAATTCCTCATAATTCCCTTAATATCCCTTCAGAAAAAGGAAAATATATCTCTCCTGATTGTCTCTATCTATCCTTGTAGCAAAAGAAGGAAACTATCTCTATGTCGGTTGCATGTATCTCTTACTTTCCTGGACTAACTTATTTACTTGCCACTACACAATAAATTTGCAAAGGGTAATTTCGTCCTAACATGTCTATAATTACCGTGGTGTGAATAATACACCTTACATAAAGGAATGGAGGGAGTAATTCGAAGAGACTTGCAAGGATATTATAATCATCATAAAAGATTTCAGAAAAGAATCAAATATTGTTCAAAGATAATCTTGATCATAAACCCACAATTCATCAGATCTCGACAAACACACCGCAAAAAGATCACATCGAGTAGATCTCCTCGAAGATCGAGGAGAACTTTGTATTTAGAACCAAAGAGAGAGAAGAAGCCATATATGTGACGCCTGGGTAATCAAGCTACAGTAACCCTCGGGTAATGATGCCACGTCACCACGAGTACTATTGCTAATCTCGCGTTAGTTCAAAACTGATTCAAAATCCAAATTCAAAAACAATTCAAACAATTAAAGTTTTCAAATGTAAAGACAAAAATGTTCAAGATGTTGCAAATAATGCCCATGTAATTGTCATGAAGAAATCAACTCAAATTGGAATTTTATTCTGTCCATAGCAATATTTTGGTGGACCAGCAACATTTAATTTGGTCTTTTAAATTCCAACATATCATCTTACTTTTCTCAAACCACATGATACTTTGTGTGTGGCCCTCTGCTACTGCACTGTATTATGTGCCAAGTTTCATCTATAACCAAAATTGTTTGCTCGCTCAAATAAATACCAAACAGTAGCTGAAAAATAGAAAATAGAGTAGAAAGAATAAAACGGTAAGGATAAAAGAAAAACAAGGCCCCCCATTGTTGGACCGGGCCGTAAGCCCACAGTGCAAGGTTCAGCCCATCCCCTCTCATCCCTTACCTCTGTACACCAGGGTATGGCGTGGCGGCCATCCACCCCGTCATGGCCGCCGATGCTGCTGCTGTCGGCCATCCCACGATCAAGGGGGTGGATAAGTACAAGCCCTCGACGCTCCCTCACCTGAAACCCTAGAGCCTATTTTCCCCTCTCCCTCGCTCACTGTCTTCATCCTCCGCGCATGCCCGACCCAACCGTCGCCATGGACGCGGCCACCGGCCTCACCTCTCCATTCTGAGCTGTCTGGGAGCTCCGTCGCGGGCGCCTACTTCCTCCTCGCAACCGGATCGAGCCCCAGGAGCCTCCACGGCGATGCTCATGCCGTTCCCCTTCATCGGCATCCGCCACTGTCGTCGCTCGATCCCCGTCGCTTCAAGCTCATCCGGCCACCACGAGCTGTCCCCGGGCCTTCTCTGCACCACGAGTGAGCCCCGCTCCTCCTTCCCCCTCTCCGTTAGCTCGCCGCGCACCATAGCTAATCACCACCGTAGGCCGCTGTCACCGTTGTGTCTGTTGTAGCCGGAGCTCATGCTCACCGCGCTGCAGTCCGCGAGCCTGTGCGCCTCTGTCGCCCAAGGCTGAGCACTCGCGAGTGCGGCCACCTAGGCCACGCCCTGCCTCGCCCCTTTGGCCACGCCTAGCCGAGCCCCGCGTGCGCCTTCCTGCGCCCGCCACAGCCCTCCACTCCGGCCACCTCATCACCTCTCTCCCCGCCTCCGTCGTCATTCTGCTGCCGCCTGCGACGCAGCCGCCCGCAGACCCGCCACTTCTACCACGTGCACCCCCCGCTTGCTGCTGTTGATGGCTGCCACCACCGCCGCGCTCCCGTCCGCCCGCAGCGGCCCGCCCCTACGCCGCCCACACGGCTGCTGGCCGCCGGCGCGTCCGGCCGCCATGCCCGCCCGTCCGCTCCACTCTGTCGCCCCCTTGCCGCATTGTTCCGGCTGCCACCGTGGCCGGCGACCCCCTTGTTGGCCTCGGGCCTCCAAGCGGGTGCACGTCGCGCCCGTAACCGCACCGCTCGTTAGCCCGATAAGGCCCTAGGGCCAATGACACATGGGGCCCAGCCCCAGAACGTTTAAAAAAAAGAATTTAAATATATATAAATAATAATAGTGATAATTAAAATATTAAATAATTAGTTAATTGAAGTATTAATTAATTTAATTAATCTTAATTAGATGAACCTAAGTATTGTTAGACTAATTAACCTATTTAATTAGTCCTAGTGTATGACAGTAGGCCCCACATGTCAGTTTGACTCAGTCAACTGACTAGTTGACTGTTGACGTCGTGCTGACGTCATAATTGTAATTTAGAATTAAATTAATTCTGTAAATTCTAGAAAATGATTTTAAAACTTTATAAATTAATATAAAATAATTCGTAAATCGGATGAAAATACTTTGTACATGAAAGTTTCTCAGAACGACGAGATGAATCCGAATACGCACTCCGTTCGTCCACCACACATCACTATCATAGCAAACTTGCAACCTTCCCCCTCCGGTTCGCCTGTCCAAAAATGCCTAACACCGGGAATGCTTTCCCGGATGTTATCTCTCTTCGCAGGTATCGTGTAGCACCGCTTTAGAGCACCCTAGCACTGTGTGTTGACTTGTCGTGCTTCTTTGTTGCATCTGTATGCTTTGTATTTATTGTTTCTTCCCCCTCTTCTCTCCGGTAGACCGCGAGACTGATGCTACCTCGGTGATCGACTGCATCGACGACGACCCCTCCTTCTCGTCTGAGCAACCAGGCAAGCCCCCTCCCCCCTTGATCACCAGATATCGCCCATTCTCTCTCTCTTATTCTTGCATTAGATTTGCTACTGTTGTTGATTCAATAACTCATATTCTATTGCATAGCCTGTCATTGTTGCTACAACTGTTGATACCTTTACCTGCTATCCTAATGCTTAGTATAAGAGGCTAGTATTTCATCAGTGGCCCCACATCCTTGTCCGTCTGCCATGCTATACTACTGGGCCGTGAGCTGAAGGGGCATATTATTACATACTCAGGATGATGATTCGGATATGGGGGCTGAAGGGGCAGGTGGTTCCACATAGGTAGTGGTGGGCCTGGGTTCCCGACAGCCCCTTGATGGTTACTTTGTGGCGGAGCGACAGGGCGGGTTGCGACCACCTAGGAGACAGGTGGGCATGGCCTTGGTCGTTGTCCGCGGTTATTTCATAATAACACGCATAACGAGATCTTGGTATTTGATCTGAGTGTGGCCATTGGCATATATGCACTAACCAGCTACGTGGGAATAGTTATGGGCACTCGACGTCGTGGTATCAGCCGAAGCCTTCTTGACGTCAGCGACTTAGCGGCGCGCGCCGGATTGGACTGGAACACCGCTCTGGTATTAGGAGCGGCTAGGTCTACTTACCGGCCGCGTACGCAACGCGCAGGTGTGCGTTGGGCGATGGGCCCGGACCCCTACGCGCTTAGGACTTAGACCGGCGTGCTGACCTCTCTGTTGTGCTTAGGTAGGGCTGCGACGTGTTGATCTTCCGAGGCCGGGCATGACCCAGGAAAGTGTTTCCGGCCAAATGGGATCGAACGTGCTGGGTTATGTGGTGCACCCGTGCAGGGAAGTTAATCTATTCGAATAGCCGTGTCCCTCGGTGAAAGGGCAAACCTAGAGTTGTACTCCGAACTCATGACAACTAGAACTAGTTACTTAATAAAACACACCCAGACAAGTTCCAAAGATAACCCGGTGATCGCTTTCCCACAGGGTGACGAGGGGAGGATCGCCGAGGTAGGATTATGCTATACGTTGTTACTTGTTGAACTTACCATCTATTCTATTCTACTGCTGCAAGACGGAGGCTGCGAGAAGCGATTATACTTGTTACTTTCCAGCTACTCTCATCTACTGCAACAAGATGGAGGTTGCCAGAAGCGTAGTCTTCGATTGGATTAGCTATCCCCCTCTGATTCTGGCATTCTCCAGTTGAACCCACAGATATTACCCCTTTAGACACATATCATTGCATATGTAGAGTAGATCCTTGCTTGCGAGTATTTTGGATGAGTACTCACGGTTGCTTTGCTCGCCCTTTTCCCCCTTTTCTCTCTCTTCTCGGATGATGCAACCAGGTTGATGGAGTCCAGGAGCCAGAAGATCCCGAGGATGTTTCTACTTGGAGTTCGGCTTGGAGGAGTAGTTAGGACGTCCCAAGCAGGAGGCCTTGCCTTTTCGATCGTTGCTACTTTTGTGCTAGCCATCTTATGGCAACTTGTTTAACTTATGTCTGTACTCAGATATTATTGCTTCCGCTGACTCTTGTGTATTCGAGCCCTCGAGGCCCCTGGCCTGTAATATAAAGCTTGTATTATTTTAATTTGTGTCTAGAGTTGTGTTGTGATATCTTCCAGCGAGTCCTCGATCTTGGTCGTACACATTTGCGTGCATGATTAGTGTACGGTCAAATCGGGGGCGTCACAAGTTGGTATCAGAGCCTACTGCCTGTAGGAATCCCCCTTTCCAACTCCTTGGTTGAAGTTGAGTCTAGTCATTGCAAAACTTTTACTAACATGGTTGTGCGTCTTATGGGCCCACGTCGCCATTGGGTGGAATTAGGATCTTATATTCCTCTCCTATACTCTGGGATTCTTATCTCTCTTCTATTCGGGTTAAATGATTTTGCTAAAAACCTAACTTTAGGTTCTCGGAAATACATTCGCCCGGAGAGCCCCTCATTCCAGATGATCGACTGCTTCACCAGAAGACCCTGAAGATACTCACCACTGTTATCCCGAGAACTTGTGTTCATCGCATTGCAATTCCTCTTCCATCGTCAACTCTTATGGATAACTAAATGCAGTTGTCATTCTTACATTGATCTCCAGTTGGTCTTCTTGTTACAACATACCCCGAAATACTGGTCGTTGTTTCGAGAATCCTTTATGCCTACTGCCTTGCAGTTCCTTGTCGCCTGAATACACCTACAAATTAATCCTCACACATACCAAGGATTTGTTTCTCCCTGGTTGTTCATATGTTTCACTAAAGTCTTCGAAATCCTATTCGAGCTTTAGAAAATCCTCAACAACATATTTATCTTGAAATTCTTGCTTGCGTGCAATATGGTTAATCCCATAAGTCTGGCAATCTTATTGCCATCCTTGTCACTATCATTTTGAGTCCGTTGATTCAATATGTTGCGGATGCTCGCAATCCCCAATCAGATCCTAGAATTCATCCTTCCGACTCAGACGTCATTTTAAACCTGGTTGGATCTCGACCAATCAAATTACCATCGATTGTATCCTAAGCCTATTCAACTTATCCATCCTTGATCAAAGCGTTTGCTTCTGATCTCTTGACTCGGAAAACATAATTCCTTCGCATTTGGTTGAATTAGTCAGTTGTTTCTGTAATCTGATCTCCTTTAATTATTTCTTCTTCTGGTTGAGTATCGATACTCACATCCGCTCCGTTGTGGATCACCTGATCCATTATTGGATTGTTATCCGACATTGTCCTTCATATTCAATCACCTTGTGAGTTCTTCACCTGATACATAATGCCTTTGGTAAATTGTATCATCTGCTTTTGTCAACCATGCTCTACTATCAGGCTTGTCTTATTTACTTTTGAAACATGAGGTATATGTTACTAAGATGCCTGGCGGGTTGAACCTATGCCTTCCCCTAATCCGTGAGAGCCCAAACGTTTTCACAAGTCAGACTCTTCCGGTGTTCTACCAGATAAAATTCCAACACTACTGTTTTATCAAAGCGAGAGGTGAATGAAATAATACGCATTAAAGAAGTGGGAGTCGACCTTGAACTTTGTGTTCATGCCCATGAAAATGATGTAGACCGTCTCAGAAGCTTCATGGAAAATGATTATCCAGTTGTATGATTTCTTCGGTATTCTTGAATTGATTCCTTACAGTTATGGTTCCGACCATGCTGTCCTAATCTGATATATCTGATGGGAATTCATTCCAGTGCCTCGTCTATTTTTGGCAAGGTCGAAGTATCTACTATCATAGGTCAATGACCCAGTTCTACTTCTATCATGTTCTACCTTCGAGTATTACCCCCTGGTATCTCGAAGATGTCTTGCCATTGCACCACATCTTACTAACTTTGTTGAAGTAATGTCTTTCCTTATCATAATCACTCTACGGGTTTTGGGTTGTTGTCAACCGAGGACACCGACTAGTGAAATTGTTCCGCACTACAAATCAAATACCCCTAGTATTTTACTAGGAAATTCTGAATTCAATCTGGTCATTCCTATACTATCGGCTGCATCCTGGTTTTGCTATCTTTGACTGTGCTACCTCGTCCTTCTCTGGTGAACGAATTCTTCAGTTGTGTGAGCACGACTTATGTCGAGCTTTCAACATCATGTTGCTTGTCTTGAAAGGCAACGTTGGTTCCGAGCTTGCATCTTATATATTGATCCTATAACTTGCCACTTCATCATTCCCTTGCTTGTTGCCGTTGTTGTTTGATTGCATCCTCTTGAAACCTCCCGGCAAATGTGTCAACACTTTGACTTCTTTCGGGATGTCAACTGTGTTCATGTTGAGAAATACCAGCCTTGCCCTCGATGATTTTTATTATCATCGACAACACCCTTGACTTCCTTTCATCACGAACTTGTCCACATTAAGAATACAACTTGCTCTCCAGCTAGTGTTGTGTTCTGCCTTGAAGTATTATTGTCTTTTATGTCGAGAATGTCGTGGGGATTGCTCCAACTCTTGGAAATTCTCGGTATGAAGATACTTCTCATCATCACCAATCTTCCTTGGTCCCCGTTTTGTTTTCAACCGAGATACCAATATGCGAAAGATGCTGCTTGAGTTCTGGACTTCTAGCAACCCTATTGCTTTGAAGTTAACGATCGACAGTTCGTTCTTAGACTGTTGGTTATTGAATCGTCACTCTAACATTGATCTTGCTGCCTAAGGTCATATTTCGGGCACACCTTTCAACTAACGATTAATGTTGTACGTTTTCCTCGAGCATACAACATTATATCATTTGAATTGACAAGTGTCATCTTCTTGCTCACCTTATTGTGGAAATCCCTCCGTTTGGAATTCTTGATGAATTGTCGCTCAGCCCATCAGCCACCTCCTCATTCTCTCTTTGGTTTAATGATGAACTATTGTTTCGGGGACCGGCTCCCATAAGTTCATTTCCCGATAATCTTGCAATGTTATTTCGTCGATTTGTGTTGCACCTTTTCTTCTATAACATCGTGAGTCTGAGGTATCATGACACCAATCGGATCTGAATCTCGGTCACGTATGATGGTTGGGACAATTTTCGAATAGTTATAATGTTGGTCCTTAGATGACCCGGTAATATGATGTCATGCCTAGCACCCCTGGCGGGAGGACCCATCATTATAATTTCTTTTGCAAGGATAACCAAATTCCAGGAGGAAATTGTAAGACTTATTTTATAATTTGCTCCTGATGGATCATTTGTGTATCCAAAGTTTGGCCCTTGATTGAAACACCATATCATTGCTACCTCGAAGCATGACTACAATACCCCGCTCATCAACAAGAACATTGGAGGCGTGATGCTAAATGTTTCTTGGTCAGTTATCCAAACACCGTTGTATGCGTAACATCTTGATAAATCATTGCCTCTTTATCTGAATGGTTGGGTACTTGCTCTCCTACCCTGTATGCCATGTTCTGCTTGTCCATGGGAAGGATATATACTCGTAATAATTGTGTGTAATCACAATTTTCCTTTTCGTTTGTTTGTTTAACCTTTCTTTGATCTACATATAATCTAAGCAGTAATAATTTTCTGCTTATGTAAACAACTCGGTGTACAACTCTGTCAGTAAGAACCTGTTACTATTGTTCATAACATTTCAGTAACCACCGATGGACGAGAACTTTGCCTATTGGTCCGCCTCGTTCAACGAGAAAGAAAATGGTTGTCTTCGTTCCACGTCCTTGGTACCGACATTGTTGGCGACATAGCTGACAAGCTATCCACTGACGTGGCTCCCTGTCGCGGCTGTGCAAGATGTCACCACCCATCCCATTTTCAACCCACGTGGTGGGCCCATTACCCACAAGTCCACTGGATCTAAACCTGACTCTTCTTTACAACCCGAATTCTATTGTATCCTTTGCATCTGGCTTCGTATGTGATTCACGAGCTAAATTCTATACCATTATTCACCCTGGAATCAAACACCATGTTATTATCGTTGTTGAAGCCCCCATTTCAGCTTCTCTAGGCATCGAATGATTGCCTACCCATTTGAAACTTTGGTACCATCGTGTATTGCACTCAACAAATTCACTGAAATACAACTCGTGGGGTACCTTGTGTATCTCCCATTGAGTTCACCGTCAGATGCCTAGCCTTGTGGAGATGCGTTCTTCTGGAGTTTTTCCCCTTGGTCGCATTCGTAGGACGATGGAGATCCCGAAGAAAGGAAGACGACTTGGTCACGATGACTTGAAGCAGAGAAATGAAGACATCAACGAAAGGGATCAACCTCTCCGAAAGGGCAGCCAAGACCGAGAAGACTCGTTAGCTTTTCGCTACCAGCACTTTTCCCCCCTTACTCCACCGCTTAAATCTCGGGACGAGATTTCTTGCAGTGGAGGAGAATTGTGACTCCCGGGTAATTGAGCTATAGTAACCCTCTAGTAATGATGCCACGTCACCAAGATTACTGTTGCTAATCTCGCGTTAGTTCAAAACTAATTCAAAATACAAATTCTAAAACAATTCAAACAATTCAATTTTTCAAATGTCAAGACAAAAATGTTCAAGATGTTGCAAATAATGCCCATGTAATTGTCATGAAGAAATCAACTCAAATTGGAATTTTATTCTGTCCATAGCAATATTTTGGTGGACCAGCAACATTTAATTTGGTCTTTTAAATTCCAACATATCATCTTACGTTTCTCAAACCACATGATACTTTGTCTGTGGCCCTCAGCTACTACACTGTATTATGTGCCAAGTTTCATCTATAACCAAAATTCTTTGCTCGCTCAAATAAATACCAAACAGTAACTGAAAAATAGAAAATAGAATAGAAAGAATAAAACAGTAAGGATAAAAGAAAAACAAGGCCCCCCACTGTTGGACCGGGCCGTAAGCCCACAGTGCAAGGCTCAGCCCATCCCCCTCATCCCTTTCCTCTGTACACCAGGGGATGGCGTGGCGGCCATCCACCCCGTCATGGCCGCCGATGCCGCTGCTGTCGGCCATCCCACGATCGAGGGGGTAGATAAGAACAAGCCCTCGACGCTCTCTCACCCGAAACCCTAGCGCCTATTTCCCCCTCTCCCTCGATCACTGTCTTCATCCTCCGCGCATGCCCGGCCCGAACATCGCCATGGACGCGGTCACCGGCCTCCCCTCTCCGTTCTGAGCTGTCTGGGAGCTCCGTCGCGGGCGCCTACTTCCTCCTCACTGCCGGATCGAGCCTCAAGAACCTCCATGGTGACGCTCGCGCCGTTCCCCTTCGTCGGCATCCGCCATTGTCATCGCTCGATCCTCGCCGCTTCGAGCTCCTCCGGCCACCATGAGCCGTCCCCGAGCCTTCTCTGCACCATCAGTGAGCCCCGCTCCTCCTTCCCCCACTCCATTAGCTCGCTGCGCACCGTAGCTAATCACCACCGTAGGCCGCTATCACCATTGTGTCCGTTACAGCCGGAGCTCATCCTCACCGCGCTGCAGTCCGCGAGCCTGTGCGCCTCTGCCGCCCCAGGCCGAGCCCCATGTGCACTTGCCCGCGCCCGCCACAACCCTCCACTCCGGCCACCCCATCGCCTCGCTCCCCGCCTCCGTCGTCTTTCTGCTGCCGCCTGCGACGCAGCCGCCTGCAGAGCCGCCACTTCTCCCGCGCGCCCAGCCACCGTGTCCCGGCTTGCACCGTGCACCCCCCACCTGCTGCTGTAGATGGCTGCCATCGATGACGACCCCTCCTTCTCGTCTGAGCCACCAGGCAAGGCCCCCCCTTGATCACCAGATAACGCCCATTCTCTCTCTCTCTCTTATTCTTGCATTAGTTTTGCTACTGTTGTTGATTCGATAACTCCTATTCTGTTGTGTAGCCTATCATCGTTGCTACAACTGTTGATACCTTTACCTGCTATCCTAATGCTTAGTATAGGATGCTAGTATTTCATAAGTGGCCCCCACATCCTTGTCCGTCTGCCATGCTATACTACTGGGCCGTGATCACTCGGGAGGTGATCACGGGTATATATAATATTATTACACACTCAGGATGATGATTCGGATATGAGGGTGAAGGGGCAGGTGGTTCCACACAGGTAATGGTGGGCATGGGTCCCCGACAGCCCCTTGATGGTTACTTTGTGGCGTAGCGACAGGGCGGGCTGCGACCACCTAGGAGATAGGTGGGCCTGGCCCTGGTCGTTGTCTGCAGTTATTTCATAATAACTTGCTTAACGAGATCTTGGTATTTGTTCTGAGTCTGGCCATTGGTCTATACGCACTAACCAGCTAGTGGGAATAGTTATGGGCACTCGACGTCGTGGTATCAGCCGAAGCCTTCTTGACGTCAGCGACTTAGCGGCGTGTGCCGGATTGGACTTGAACGCCGCTCTGGTATTAGGAGCGGCTAGGTTTGCTTACTGGCCGCGTACGCAACACGCAGGTGTGCGTTGGGCGATGGGCCCGGACCCCTGCGCCCTTAGGACTTAGACCGGCGTGCTGACCTCTCTGTTGTGCTTAGGTAGGGCTGCGACGTGTTGATCTTCCGAGGCCGGGCATGACCCAGGAAAGTGTGTCCGGCCAAATGGGATCGAGCGTGCTGGGTTATGTGGTGCACCCCTGCAGGGAAGTTAATCTATTCGAATAGTCGTGTCCCTCGGTAAAAGGACAACCCGATGTTGTACTTCGACCTCATGACAACTAGAACTGATTACTTAATAAAACACACCCAGAAAAGTTCCAGAGATAAGCCGGTGATCGCTTTCCCACAGGGTGACGAGTGGAGGATCGCCGGGTAGTATTATGCTATACGTTGTTACTTGGTGAACTTACCATCTATTATATTCTACTGCTGCAGACGCAGGCTGCGAGAAGCGATGATACTTGTTACTTTCCAGCTACTCTCATCTACTGCAACAAGATGGAGGTTGCCAGAAGCGTAGTCTTCGATTGGATTAGCTATCCCCCTCTTATTCTGGCATTCTGCAGTTTAGCCCACAGATATTACCCCTTTACACAGATATCATTGCATATGTAGAGTAGATCCTTGCTTGCGAGTACTTTGGATGAGTACTCACGGTTGCTTTGCTCGCCCTTTTCCCCCTTTTCTCTCTCTTCTCGGATGATGCAACCAGGTTGATGGAGTCCAGGAGCCAGAAGATCCCGAGGATGTTTCTACTTGGAGTTCGGCTTCGAGGAGTAGTTAGGAGGTCCCAGGCAGGAGGAGCTTTTCGATCGTTGCTACTTTTGTGCTAGCCATCTTATGGCAACTTGTTTAACTTATGTCTATACTCAGATATTATTGCTTCCGCTGACTCTTGTGTATTAGAGCCCTCAAGGCCCCTGGCTTGTAATATAAAGTTTGTATTATTTTAATTTGTGTCTAGAGTTGTGTTGTGATATCTTCCAGTGAGTTCATGATCTTGGTCGTACACATTTGCGTGCATGATTAGTGTACGATCAAATCGAGGGTGTCACAATCTAGCTAATAACTATGGACCCGAAGGTCTGTGGTAAACTACTCACAACTCATCTGTAAGGCTATGGTGTTGATGTAGAAGCCCTCCGTGATCGATCCCCCTCCGGTGGAG
This sequence comes from Secale cereale, assembly GCA_902687465.1. Classification (NCBI taxonomy): domain Eukaryota; kingdom Viridiplantae; phylum Streptophyta; class Magnoliopsida; order Poales; family Poaceae; genus Secale; species Secale cereale. The sequence continues at coordinate 629,307,031 of LR738713.1, forward strand.
CTCCGAAACAGGCCCCAAGATGGGATCTCACACAAACAGAAGGTTGCGCCAATGGAATTAGGGTTTCGTCTGTTGCCTCGATGTTTTCAGGGTATGAGAGTATATATAGGTTGAAGAGGGGCATCGGGGGAGCAACAGGTGGCCCACGAGGGTGAGGGTGCGCCTACCCCCTGGGCGCGCCCCCTACCCTCGTGGCCACCTCTTTCACTCCCTGGCGTGCACTCCAAGTCTTCCGTGTTGATATTGTTCCAAAAATAACTCTCCCGGAGGTTTCATTCCGTTTGGACTCCGTTTGATATTCCTTTTCTGCGAAACACTGAAATAGGCAAAAAAACAACAATTTGCACTAGGCCATGGGTTAGTAGGTTAGTCCCAAAAATAATATAAAAGTGTATAATAAAGCTCATTAAACATCCAAAACAGAATATATAATAGCATGGAACAATAAAAAATTATAGATACATTGGAGACGTATCAAGCATCCCCAAGCTTAATTCCTGCTCGTCCTCGAGTAGGTAAATGATAAAAACAGAATTTTTGATGTGGAATGCTAACTAATATAATTCTCAATGTAATATCTTTATTGTGGCGTCAATGTTCAGATCCGAAAGATTCATGATAAAAGTGTATATTGACATAAGAACATCAATACTTCAAGCATACTATCAAAGCAATCATGTCTTCTCAAAATAACATGGTCAAAGAAAGTTTATCCCTACAAAATCATATAGTTTGTCTACGCTCCATCTTCATCACACAAAACACTCAAATCATGCACAACCCCGGTTTCAGCCAAACAATTGTTTCATACTATAATTTTGCAAACTCTTTCAACTTTCATGCAATCCATGAGCGTGAGCCATGGATATAGCACTATAGGTGGAATGGAGTGGTGGTTGTGGAGAAGCCAAAAGATGAACATGGTCTCACATCAACTAGGTGTGTCAATGGGCTATGGAGATGCCCATCAATAGATATCAATGTGAGTGAGTAGGGATTGCCATGCAACGGATGCACTAGAGCTATAAATATATGACAACTCAACAAAATAAACTAAGTGGGTGTGCATCCAACTTGCTTGCTCATGAAGACCTAGGGCATTTGAGGAAGACCATGGTTGGAATATACAAGCCAAGTTCTATAATAAAAATTCCCACTAGTATATGAAAGTGATAAAACAAGAGACTATCTATCATGAAGATTATGGTGCTACTTTGAAGCACAAGTGTGGAAAAGGATAGTAAGATTGTCCCTTCTCTCTTTTTCTCTCATTTTTTTGGAGGTTTTTTTTTTTCTTTTTAGCCCCCCCTCTTTTTTTGGGCCATCTCCTTTTTTTATTTGTCCTTTCTCTCTTTCTTTTTTGTTTCCTCACACGGGACAATGCTCTAATAATGAAGATCATCACACTTTTATTTACTTACAACTCAAAGATTACAACAAGAAGCTAGAACAAAATATGACTCTATGTGAATGCCTCCGGTGGTGTACCAGGATGTGCAATGAATCAAGAGTGACATGTATGAATGAATTGTGAATGGTGGCTTTGCCACAAATACGATGTCTACTACATGATCATGCATGGCAATATGACATTGATGAAGCGTGTCATATGAACAGAATGGTGGAAAGTTGCATGGCTATATATCTCGGAATGGCTATGGAAATGCCATCATAGGTAGGTATGGTGGCTGTTTTGAGGAAGGTATATGGTGGGTGTATGGTACCGGGGAAAGTTGCGCGGTACAAGAGAGGCCAGCAATGGTGGAAGGGTGAGAGTGCGTATAATCCATGGACTCAACATTAGTCATAAAGAACTCACATACTTATTGCAAAAATCTACAAGTCATCAAAAAAGTACTACACGCATGCTCCTAGGGGAAGGGTTTGTAGGAGTTAACCATCGCGCGATCCCAGCCTCCACACAAAGGATGACACTCATTGAAATACCTCGTGCTTCAAATTTGTCACACTACGGTTACCATACGTGCATGCTACGGGACTTGCAAACCTCAACCCAAGTATTTCTCAAATTCACAACTACTCTACTAGCATTACTCTAATATCACCATCCTCATATCTCAAAACAATCATCAAGTATCAAACTTCTCATCGTATTCAATGCACTTTATATGAAAGTTTTTACTATACCCATCTTGGATGCCTATCATATTAGGACTAGTTTTATAACCCAAGCACAATACCATGATGTTCTAGGAGACTCTCAAAAAGATATAAGTGAAGCATGAGAGATCAACAATTTCTACAAAATAAATCCACCATCGTGCTCTAAAAAGATATAAGTGAAGCACTAGAGCAAAACTATCTAGCTCAAAAGATATAAGTGAAGCATATAGAGTGTTCTAATAAATTCCGAATCATGTGTATCTTTCTCAAAACGTGTGTCCATCAAGGATGATTGTGGTAAACTAAAAAGCAAAGACTCAAATCATACATGACACTCCAAGCAAAACACATATCATGTGGTGAATAAAAATATAGTCTCAAGTAAAGTTACCGATAGACGAAGACGAAAGAGGGGATGCCTTCCCGGGGCATCCCCAAGCTTAGGCTTTTGTTTGTCCTTTAATTTTACCTTGGGGTGCCTTGGGCATCCCCAATATTAGGCTATTTCCACTCTTTGTTCCATAATCCATCAAATCCATACTCAAAACATGAAAAGTTCACATCACAAAACTTAGCCAAAAATCTCGTGAGCTCCGTTAGTATAAGAAAACAAACCACCCCTCAAAGGTACTGTAATGAACTCATTATTTGTTTATATTGGTGTTAAACCTACTATATTCCAACTTCTCTATGATTCATACCACCCGATACTACTCATAGATTCATCAAAATAAGCAAACAACACACGAAAAACAGAATCTGTCAAAAACAGAATAGTCTGTAGCAATCTGTAACTTTCGAATACTTTTGCGACTCTAACAAAATTGAAATAAATTGGTGGACTTGAATATTTTTTTATTAATCATCTGCAAAAAGAACCAACTAAAAAACACTCTCCAGTAAACAATGATAGCTAATCTCGTGAGCGCTAAAGTTTCTGTTTTTTACAGCATGATCGCATAAACTTCACACAAGTCTTCCCAAAGGTTCTACTTGGCACAAACACTAATTAAAAGACAAAACCACATCTAAACAGAAGCTATATGCAATATTTATTACTAGACAGAAGCAAAAGAAAGTAAAATGAAATTGGGTTGCCTCCCAACAAGCGCTATCTTTATAGCCATTAAGATAGGCTTGAGATTTCAATGATGCTCACATGAAAGATAAGAATTGAAGCACAAAGAGAGCATTATATAGAATGTGAAAATCACATCTAAGTCTAACATACTTCCTATGCATAGGCATTGTATAGGAAAACAAATTAGCAAGACAAGCAAAATCTAGCATGTGCAAGGAAGAAGAAAGAAACAATAGCAATCTCAACATAACGAGAGGTAACTTAGTAACATGAAGATTTTTACAACCATATTTTCCTCTCTCATAATAATTACATGTAGGATCATAAGAAAATTCAACAATATAGCTATCACAAAACATACTCTCAACACGATCCACATGCATACGAAGTTGACACTCTTCCAAAATAGTGGGATCAACATTAACTAAAGTCATGACCTCTCCGAACCCACTTTTATCAAAAATTCCATAAGATTGAAAATTGTCCAAATATGTGGGATCTAAAGTTGACACTCTTCCAAACCCACTTCAATATTATTGCAAAAATTATTATCAATCTTACATTCATCAAGGGGATTAAATAAATTTTCAAGATCATAAGAAGCATCACCCCAATCATGATGATTGCAACAAATAGTAGTCATATCAAAACTAGCATCCCCAAGCTTAGGGTTTTGCATATCATTGGCACAATTGACATTAATAGAATTTATAATAGCATAATTGCAATCATGCTTTTCATCGAAGGAACTATCAAGTATGGGTGCAATAGCAACAATCTGATGTTTAACATAAGGAACTATAGCAAATTCATCTTCATAAATATTGGCATCATGGCCACAAGAATAGCAAGCGTCATGTTCATCAAGGGATATTTCAATCAAATCATCGGAACCATGATTATCTATAGATTCATGCATATCATTATTTTCTTTCAAAGCAGCGGTCATTCTTTCAATAAATTCTTTGGCATAGACATTATGAGCATAGTTTTCAAAGCAATATGTAAGTATGTCAAAAAATTCAGATTTGTAGAGAGTAATATCATACTTCTTAATCAAAGAAGCAACTTCATAAGCACCCTTAAAAGCAACAAATTCTTCAATTTGTTCAATATCGTAGTAACTATAAACACCCTTTGCATAAGAAGATAAGATTTCATTATCATTAAACTCGCATAGGTAGGGGAGGTGTTTTTTTGGGGTTCTTAGAGCAACAAGTAAAATCACAAATTTCACAAAGATTCCAAGCATAACACAACAATATGTTTATTTGATCCCATAAGAGTCTCCCTTTTTCAGACAAACGGTGATGCACAAAATGAGCATGCTCATCTAAAGATTTCCCATCAACTAGGCTAGTTGGGGTTTCAGCACGAGAGCATAATGATCGAAGATGATCCAAGTAGAACACTTTAAGGTGATCCATATTAATAGATTTTTAACAAGCAAAGATGCAAGCAAATAGAAGGCACATGGCAACACAAGCACACAAAAAGGCGAATGGAAAAAGGGCAGATAAAACGGCAAAGGTGAAGTGGGGAGAGGAAAACGATAGGCAAATAATGTAATGCGAGGGATAAGGGTTTGTGATAGGTACTTGGTATATGACTTTTGCGTAGATCTCCACGGCAACGGTGCCAGAAATTCTTGTTGCTACTTCTCGAGCTTGCGTTGTATTCCCACGAAGCGGAAAGCGTGATGCAGCACAGTAGCGTAAGTATTTCCCTTAGTTTTTTAGAACCAATGTATCAATCCAGTAGGAGAACACGCGCGAGTCCCTCGCACCTGCACAAACAAATAAGAACCTCGCAGCTAACGCGATAAAAGGGGTTGTCAATCCCTTCTCGGTCACTTACGAGAGTGAGATCTGATGGATATGATAAGATAATATTTTTGGTATTTTTGGTATAGAGAAAAAGTAAATAAAGCAAATAGTTGATGGAAGATTAATATGATGAGAATAGACCTGGGGGCCATAGGTTTCACTAGTGGCTTCTCTCATGATAACATAATTCTACAGTGGGTGAACAAATTACTATCGAGTAATTGATAGAAGAGCGCATAGTTATGAGAATATCTAGGCATGATCATTATATATAGGCATCATGTCCGTGACAAGTAGACCGAAACGATTCTGCATCTACTACTATTACTCCACACGTCGACCGCTATCCTGCATGCATCTAGAGTATTAAGTTCATAAGAACAGAGTAACGCCTTAAGCAAGATGACATGATGTAGAGGGATAAACTCAAGCAATATGATATAAACCCCATAATTTTATCCTCGATGGCAACAATACTATATGTGCCTTGCTGCCCCTGCTGTCACTGGGAAAGGACACCACAAGATTGAACCCAAAGCCAAGCACTTCTCCCATTGCAAGAACTATAGATCAAGTGGGCCAAACCAAACCAATAATTCAAAGAGACTTGCAAGGATATTGTCGGATTACGGGCTCCGCAAACCCAAGAAGTTTGAACACAGGGGCATGAACGAAGATCTCTCCCAGTCACGTCTACCTAGCGCCTCGCCCTCGCCCAGTGGTGAGATTCGAACAAGCAACAAGTAAAAGCACACACGAGTTTACCCGGGTTCAGGCCACCTTGCGGTGTAAAAACCTACGTCCTACTTTGGTGGATTAGCCTCGGGAGGGCTTGAGTATGAACAAGTCCAGTGGTTCCTGAGCTCAGGAGGAGAGCTCGGGAGGGTCAGGAGGCAAGTGCTCTTGCTCCTTAATGTGTAGGCGGAGTCTCTCCAGATCAGATCAGAATGCCTCCATAGTGGAGATCCTAGCTACTTATATAGGCGGACAGGGTCCTCTTCCCCCGAAATGTTTAGGCGGGAAGGGATCCCACAACGGCCATTTTGAGCGGGAACACGAGGATGTTCCTATCCTGACAAAAGCGGTCTTCGCCTACAAAGGGATAAGACGATGACGCGGTGGTGGGCTCGGTGGTGAAACCCTCCCTGTCGTCCTTGCGGTCTTTGGTCTCGTTGCACAGAAGGGAAAACCTTTGTCTCGCCCCTCGGGACCCTGCGCCTGCGCTGTCTCCTTTGCACCAAAACGGCAACTGCGCCGCTGGTGCGCGCTGGCACCCGCTGGCGCGGTGCGTCACTGCTTGCATCATTGCCTCCTCCTGAGGCAGACTTGTGATGGGCCTCTAACCCCTCGTTGGTTACCCCAAGTGGAAGGTGAAAGATGCAGTGTTGTCGATGTTTTTCCCTTAGCAAAGATGCCAAGGATCGAATCCCCAGAGACTCCTAGGTTCAACAAGTAGGTGTCAACTGCTAACGGCGCGGATTAGCAATCAACGTGGACCTGCACACAGATACAAATAACTTTGCTCCCAACGAGTACAGAGAGGTTGTCAATCCCTCCGGCCTTGTAGTTCACAAAGGATTAAACGCAAATGATAGTAGTGATAGATAGTGTTTGCAATAGTAAATAATAGCGAAAAGTAAATAGCGGATGTGATCAATGATGGTAATATGGAATGGAGTCTCATGATGTTCACTAGTGTTGTCTCTCTCCCAAAAGACGATAAAATAGCTATGTGAGGTAAACGAATTACAGCTGGGCAATTGACAGGACCACGAACGCAAACCAATGCTGATTACATTGCAAGAAAAGTTGAGGTTCAAAGCATGGGCGGTACGCCAAATTAAGTAGACCGAAATCCATCAATATCTACTACTAATCATCCACCTTGAGATATCTATCCAGAACATCTCGCTGGTATTAAGTTGCGAGTCCCACCCATAGTGTAAACTCAATGCAACAGACAACTGCATTAAAAGAACTTTGCGTAAAGTAAACAATCCTTGCACCCGCGGGCACAAGCACCGTTGTTTTCCCCCTTGTGGCAACAACACATCCCCTAGACTCATGTTTCTGTCACTCAAGCTAGTCATCGAGGGGCATGAACCCACAATCGAGCATAACGTTCCCTCTTGGAGTCACTACGTATTACTTGGCCAAAGCAATAAATAACAACGGAGAACATGCAAGAATTACTTATGAACATAAATATAAAAGAGGTAGATCAAATATATTACTCAAGATCAATCTGAACATAATCTCATAATCCATCGGATCACAGCAAACTCATCATAGCAACAGCATAAGGATTACATATGTGCCTCGATCATGTAGGGCAGCTCACGAGGACTAATTAGTGAAGCACAAGAACGGGAGGAGAACATCACATAGCAACTGGTCATGGACTCATGGTCCAAGGGAGACTACTCACAACTCATCCGGGAGGCGTCCATGGTGGTGGAGAAGCTCCCGGTGGTGATCCTCCCCTCCGGCAGGGTGCCGGGAAGAGTTCTCCTGGTGCTCCCGATCTTGGAAGCGGCGGCGGCGTCGGAACAGAGATGAGATCGCGAAAAAGAGTTCCCGTCCCGAGGGTTTCGAAGGACGCTCTAAATATATGCCGAAGGGGGGCACCAGACGGGGCTCGGGGGGCCCAGGCGCCCCCCCGGCGCGGCCCAGGGGGGCGGCGCGCCGCC
>LR738713.1:629314805-629354484 GCA_902687465.1 Secale cereale
CCCCCCCCCCCCCCCGGCTGTCCTTCGGGCGCAAGGTAGGTTCTGGAACGCTGATTTGTTATATGATTTTTCTGGATTTTTCCTGGCAGTTCTCGTAACGTGAAAACCTGAAATACAAAAACAGCCGAAAACAGAAACTGGCACCGGGGTGCACTGGATTAGTAGGTTAGTCCAAATATGATCAAAAGTGTATGGAAGTGTATGAATATCATAGCAATATCACCCAAAAGTGGAATGGAGCAAGCAAAAATTATAGATACGTTTTGGACGTATCAACATCCCCAAGCTTAATTCCTGCTCGTCCTCGAGTAGGTAAATGATAACAAGAATAATTTCTGTGGTGACATGCTGCTAACCATATAGGACTTATTATAGTCATATGACAAAAGCTTACTGAGACAATGAATCTATAGTAATTAAGTTGCCTCATGAGAAAATCACAAATGACTGAAAGTTTTACAACATGAAACTGAAACATCAAAAAGATTTGCAATGAACATGATGTGCAAATATGATAAAGTGATATCTAGCTTGCCCCCTTTAGTGAAGCAAAACATAAATGCAGGGGCACCTTCAAGGTTTAAGTGATGACTAGATACAATGATTTCAGAAATAACGATATCACAATCATGCAAAATACAATGCTACTTTGGGACAATGCACATTACACTCAGAATGACAATCATGCTCTCAGTAGTTGGTGCTTTTAAAAGAAGGTGGAGACTCAACATAAAAGTAAAAGAATGGTTATGTGCTAGAGCTTTTTATTTTGAAAACATAGAAGCAATTTTGTCAACGGTAGTAGTACTTCATATGTGTCATGCATAAGACATCCTATAAGTTGCAAGCCTCATGCATCCAATACCAATAGTTCTCGCACCTTGTCCTAATTAGCTCGGATTTCCATGGGTTATCATTGCATTACATATGTTTTAACCAAGTGTCACAAAGGGGTACCTCTATGCCACCTGTACAAAGGTCCAAGGAGATAAATCGCATTTGATTTCTCATTTTTGATAGATCTCAACTTGAAGACATCCATACCGGGACAACATAGAAAATAGATGATGGACTCCTCTTTAATGCATAAGCATATTCTCATAACAGATTGAGGATTAATGTCCAAGATAAAACTTCCACCATGATGCATGGCTTTGGTTGGCGGCCCAATGTTCTTCTCTAACAATATGCATATTCATTCAACCCATGGCAAATCACCCTTACTTCAGACAAGACGAACATGCATGGCAACTCACATGATTTTCAACAAAAGTGTGACAGTTGATGGCGTCCCCAGAAACATGGTTACCGCTCAGCAAGCAACTTATAAGAAATAAGATACATAGGCAACATATTCTTTACCACAATAGTTTTTAAGCTACTTTCCCATGAGCTATGTATTGCAAAGTTAGTCTGCTTAGTACAGGTGGAGGTTAGCAAAAGACTGGGAGCGACCAACTAAGAGAGCAATGACGGTCATAATCATGCAGAGCAACAAAGCAATATTGAATCAGGCATGGTAGTTATATCGCTACTCAGAAATAAAAGATCATCAAGGCTTGACAGACTTTCTTTACAGTCTTAAATATGCGTGAGCATACGCCAAGTCAATCAAAATAAATTCTCGAAGGAAGATATTACTAAACCATACCACATCATCGGCAAACAAATCAAGTTGGTACTCCAATAACACATTGGGAATCCCCCAGCTATTTGAGACTAACCATAAGAAAACCTGAACTACTAAGCACCATTATACACGTAGCATCTTTATCATAGACATATTAACCAATGCAACGGAAGCAAACTCTCTTAATAAGATAAGCATGATAATTAAAGAGAGTTCAAGCAACCAACTAAACAAAAGCTCTTTGAAAAGATAAGCATGAATACTAAGAGCAGAGCATGATAGTAGCTATTAAAAGACAAAGAACACACACAGCAAAGATAGACATGAAAATTCTATGTTATGTTCTAGGTAGAAGTGGAGCGTGTTTCTCTCCCACATAAAGAAAGCTGAGTTCCGACTCGTTATGAAAAATTAAAAAGAAAACTAAAAGCAAGACGCTCCAAGCATAGCACTTAACACATGAAGTGATAAAAATATAGCGGAACGAAAGACGAACTGATAATGTTGATGGAGAAGGGGATGCACGGGGGCATCCCCAAGCTTAGACGCTTGAGTCTCCTTGAATATTTCTTGGGGGTGCACGGGGGCATCCCCAAGCTTGAGCGCTTGACACTCCTAAATCTTTTTATCATCTTCCCTCGCACACTTGAAAACTCCATTCATACATAACTCATTATAATCTGATTAGCGAGGTTAGTACCCTTAATAAAATAATTATACCTTGCTGAAAATAAAGATATTCTTGAAGTTCTACTGTTTCTCAAGATTGCCAAAAGGTTTTTGCAAAGAAAAAGCAAGCTCTTGATTTGCAATATGAAGGAAAGGCAAAACAGGACAGAATCTGTGAAAAACAGAACAGCAGGTAGTAATTGATTTGTTCGGGGCACTTCTGCAACTCAAATCAAAAAACTCAGAACAGACGCACGAAAGACAATTATATAGAGAACATTGTCGAAACAATTCAGACCAAAAAGATGATCTGGTGGTTTTATACGAATTTTTCTATCAAAGGACAGAATCTGTTTCCTGGATAGCACCTCACAATTTTTGAACTTTCTAGCAATCAGAGGCTATACTTGGCACAAATATGAAAAGCAAAGATACAATGATGATGCTACTGTAGTAAACAACATCAAGACACAACAAAAGCAAAATATAAAAATTTATTCATGTGGGCTGCCTCCCAAAAGCACTTTCTTTTATGCCTTTAAGCTAGGCATAATGCATATAGATCAAGTTGTATCAATTGAACCATCATCAAGATCATCAAAAAGCTCTTCAATAATACAACTAGTCTTAAGATGACTCTCAAATAAAGGCCTCATAGAGATACTCCTAGGTAGAAGACCAAAAGGATAAAAGTCAAGGGAAGATTCATTTATAAATTTATCAAAGACAAGTGTTTCTTCCAAGGTCTTAACAGTTTCAACCCCTTTGGCAATAGATGGATTACTTTTAGAACGGGGAGCCTTTGGAACGTGAACGAACTTAGGCTCCCTCTTTGCCAGAGTTTCTACCTTTTTGGTTTTAATCGAGGAGAAGGTACTTCCTAGGGTATCAAATATTTCCTCAATCTTGTCTATCCTAGAAGAGTCCAAGTCATGGAATTTGACGGTCTCCAAAATTTTAAAAAATTTATGCATGGAGCTATCAAGTCTATTCAAATTCCCTTGGATCTTACGATCCATCTCATTTATCTTATTAATGCTTGGCATCTCTAGCTCTATCTTTTCAAGTTTTTTCATAATGTGAGCTAGGGTGATGTCCTCTCGAATGCTAACAACAGGGAGATTCCCAACAAGATTTTCAATAATACTAAGAGACTCCCAAACTGGGGCCTCTAGGAAATTCCCATTGATAGCAGTATCTAGAATAAACCTATTCCAAGAAGTAATTCCAACATAAAAATTTCTAAGCAAGATAGTAGTAGGTTGCTTCTTGGTGGCTCTTTTTTGTGAATCATTAATTCTATACCAAGCATCTTTCAAACTTTCCCCACCTCTTTGTTTAATGGTGAGAACTTCTGCCTCGTCAAAGACAAAAGGACCCGACATAATGACAACTAAAGAACGAGATAACTGTTTTTGTGATTTTCGATAAAAGGTACTAAAGCAAAAACTGAAAGGTAAACTAACAAGACTAAAAAGCAAAGGTAAAAGATAGCGTGCAACTCCCCTATCCTGAAGGGTGGAGTCCCCGGCAACGGCGCCAGAAAATACTCCTTGATGGGCCTCTAACCCCTCGTTGGTTACCCCAAGTGGAAGGTGAAATATGCAGTGTTGTGGAAGTTTTTCCCTTAGCAAAGATGCCAAGGATCGAATCCCCAGAGACTCCTAGGTTCAACAAGTAGGTGTCAACTGCTAACGACGCGGATTAGCAATCAACGTGGACCTGCACACAGATACAAATAACTTTGCTCCCAACGAGTACAGAGAGGTTGTCAATCCCTCCGGCCTTGTAGTTCACAAAGGGTTAAATGCAAATGATAGTAGTGATAGATAGTGTTTACAATAGTAAATAATAGCGAAAAGTAAATAGCGGATGTGATCAATGATGGTAATATGGACCGGAGTCTCATGATGTTCACTAGTGATGTCTCTCTCCCAAAAGACGATAAAACAGCTATGTGAGGTAAACAAATTACAACTGGGCAATTGACAGGACCACGAACGCAAACCAATGTTGATTACATTGCAAGAAAGGTTGAGGTTCAAAGCATGGGCGGTACGCCAATTTAAGTAGACCGAAATCCATCAATATCTACTACTAATCATCCACCTTGAGATATCTATCCAGAACATCTCGCTGGTATTAAGTTGCGAGTCCCACCCATAGTGTAAACTCAATGCAACAGACAACTGCATTAAAAGAACTTTGCGTAAAGTAAACAATCCTTGCACCCGCGGGCACAAGCACCGTTGTTTTCCCCTTGTGGCAACAGCACATCCCCTAGACTCATGTTTCTGTCACTCAAGCTAGTCATCGAGGGGCATGAACCCACAATCGAGCATAATGTTCCCTCTTGGAGTCACTACGTATTACTTGGCCAAAGCAATAAATAACAACGGAGAACATGCAAGAATTACTTATGAACATAAATATAAAAGAGGTAGATCAAATATATTACTCAAGATCAATCTGAACATAATCTCATAATCCATCGGATCCCAGCAAACTCATCACAGCAACAGCATAAGGATTACATATGTGCCTCGATCATGTAGGGCAGCTCACGAGGACTAATTAGTGAAGCACAAGAACGGGAGGAGAACATCACATAGCTACTGGTCATGGACTCATGGTCCAAGGGAGACTACTCACAACTCATCCAGGAGGCGTCCATGGTGGTGGAGAAGCTCCCGGTGGTGATCCTCCCCTCCGGCAGGGTGCCGGGAACAGTTCTCCTGGTGCTCCCGATCTTGGAAGCGGCGGCGGCGGCGGAACAGAGATGAGATCGCGAAAAAGAGTTCCCGTCCCGAGGGTTTCGAAGGACGCTCTAAATATATGCCGAAGGGGGGCACCAGACGGGGCTCGGGGGGCCCAGGCGCCCCCCCCCCCCCCGGCGCGGCCCAGGGGGGGCGCCGCCAGGGCGCCTGGAGCCCTGGTGCCCCTCCCCCCCGGCTGACCTTCGGGCGCAAGGTAGGTTCTGGAACGCTGATTTTTTATATGATTTTTCTGGATTTTTCCTGGCAGTTCTCGTAACGTGAAAACCTGAAATACAAAAACAGCCGAAAACAGAAACTGGCACCGGGGTGCACTGGATTAGTAGGTTAGTCCAAATATGATCAAAAGTGTATGGAAGTGTATGAATATCATAGCAATATCACCCAAAAGTGGCATGGAGCAAGCAGAAATTATAGATACGTTTTGGACGTATCAACTTGTCCTTGGATTCTCCGCCCCTCCGGAGCAGTCTAGCCGAGGCCGCTCCGGAGGAGGTCTTGGGGTCGTTCTCCTCGCGAGGCCTAGACCCCTCGCGAGGGTCTTGAGCAGCTGGTCGATCAGCTGGGCCGTACCAGGCCATAGTAGGAGCGCGTCGTTGCCCGCAGGCAGGCAAGTCTGGGTACCCTGGTTCCCAGGACGCCGATAGTAGCCCCCGGGCCCAAGGCGCGCGCTGAGTTGGCTTCGGGGCGAAGCCTTAGTTGAGGACGAAGTGCCGCCGGCCCCAAAAGACTGTGGGCCAGGCTGGCGCGTGACGGTTGGATGGGACGTGGGCGACTCCGCTCCCCATGCAGCCTTGGTGATCGTGAGACTTGACAACTCCCTGGCGTGGATGCCAGGGTCATTATGGCCGTGCGCGAGTGGACGGCGATTGATCTTCTCACCCTATAAACAGGGGGTGAAGCGCCACGCCCTTCACTTGACTATTACAGATCAAACCCTAGGTCCTCTTTCTTGGTCGAGGGTTTTTCCATGGCGCCGATACGTAGGTTCTCGGCCACGCCGAAAGGGAAGGCCCCGATGGTGGAGCCCAAGCAGTTCCCGCCGAAGAAGAGGCGCCGCGACTCCCCAAGGGTGCCCCTGAGGCTGGCGGATGCCCATACGTGTTGTACGCGGGCGCCACCAGGATTCCCGCCTCGCCTGGGTGCTCCGACAACAGGCATGCGACGCGGGGGCGGCGGCGACGGGGGCGGTGTGGTCAGCTGCCTGGATAGGCGAGTGACTTCACGCCTCCCGTCGCCGTCCCATACTGAAGACAACGTCCGCGAGTTTGTCGTATGGGTGGGAGCCCCTCCGCATTCTTGGATCCTCTTTCCACCATTCTTTAAGGAGGTGCTCCCGGCTCACGGATGGGTAACGATGCAGCTGCGGCACGAAGGGTGCCATCTCCCTCCTTCATACGCCGACGTGGAGGTGACCTCCTCTGGCAAGGCCTACATGACCTGGGGTTGGGGCGTGGTGCGCCGCGCCTGCGCCCCCACCGGGAGGCACATTCTTCATTTCACGTTGGACGGGCTGGCCATGCTGACCTTCAAGGTCTTCGGGGAGGACGGTCGGCGGCTGGCGTGCAACGTGGAGGATGGGCCCGCCGGCGACCATCTCCCATGCTGCCAAGGCGACGAGGTTCGGGCTAAAGCGTTCTCCGTCGGCTTTGCCTCTGACTCCTCTAGCAGCAGCTATGCTTCTCCTGAGACGGCCTCGAGCTCTGACGAGAGCTCGAGCTGCTGAGTCACTGCTCTTGCCGCCGGAGGGGAGCAGCGTCCTCCAGCCGCCGACACCGCTGAAGGAGCCCGAGCCGCGTCCCTCCGTGAGCGGCCTTCTTTTGCTTGGTCCCTGCGAGGAAACCATGGATGGCCCCATGACGGCATGTAAATCTTTTGTGACACTTTTGCTGTTATCCGATGTCATGAACTTATGTTCCTTATGAGATCCTTCGCTAGAGCAAGATTTTCCCTTTCTTCCGTCCCCGCGATAGCTTTGGGCCCTACGCCTAGGAGACCTAGTCCCTAGGCAGGCTTCAGCCATCGCTGGTATGCCAGGTCGCGATGCCGTGGTCAAGGCCAGGAGGTGAGCGACCCAGGGTCCGGTAAGAGCCCCCGAGGCGCAATGCTCGAGAGGTCCCCCTTGGCGTGCAGGCTGCGACCGCGAGAGCCGGCGAGAGGGGCCTTCGTGCTCCAGCGAATTCACAATTACGGTGGGTGGAGGCGTAGGTACGTGAGTGAAAGTGGGTGTTTGAATGCTTATCTTAGTGATACTTTGCGATCGGGTTGCGATCGGGTGGCAGCGATACTTGATCGGGCCATGTCCTGCCAACTGCTGATGGCTGCGGGGCCGCGCCTGCCGCACTCCCCACGAGGCGAAACTCTACGCTCTCGGGACCCGCCCCCCTGAGGTGCCTAGGCCGCCGCCGGTATGCCGGGTCACCATGCCACGCACAGGGCCAGGGGGGTAAGGGCTCAGGAGCCAGTTGAGGCGTGATGCTCAGGAGCTCGCCCTTCTGCACCCAAGTTGCCTTTCCGAGGGGGTGGCAGCAGCTGCTCCAGAGGCCGTCGAGCCGGGCCGGGGACTGAACTTCTGGAGACGTATCTGTGCGTCAGTCATAGTCTTGGGAAGGTGGCTACTTCCGAAGTTATGTCCTGGGTTCCCCTGTCAAGATGAGAGAAATGCAAGTGCCTCGGGGAGGCGTAAGGACTCGCTTGAATTTGGTGAACTTGATGTTATTGTAATAACTAGACTTGAACTTTGTGATTTCCATGCTTGCTTCCATTCATGTTTGCTTAGGTGCTCTGCGTCGGTAGGGACCAACCCCGCGCACACCTCGATCGCCATTGAGCCCTCTGGGTGACCAGGGTTATCGTAATACCTAGACTCAAGGGATGAGGGGCTACGTGGTTAGTGAGACCCCTGGGTCGCGATGCCGAGAGGTCGCCCTTGACGATCAAGCGATCTCATTTGCGTTCTGCGTCGACAGGGCCCAGCCCCGCGCATACCTCGACCGTCGTTGAGCACCGGGCTCAAGGAGTGAGGGGCTATGTGACTAGTGAGGCCCCTAGGTCGCGATGCCCAGGGGTCCCCCTTGACGTACGAACGGCTCTCATGAGGGAGAACGAGCACCATACCTTGCTCACGAGCCTTCGCCTAGGATGGGGGCACGAGAAAGCCAGGTGTCTGGGCACTTGGTAGGGTGGCGTCTACCATGCGTGACCTGAGCATAACCCTCGTGCCTAGCCCCCCTCGCGACACCCATCCAAGGAGAAACTGTGAGCGTCGTGAGCTGAAAAGCTCCTTGAGGTTGGTGCGACCGCTGGGGGCCGCCCACAGTTGTTTATAACTAGCGCGGAGAATAGAGCTACCACACTAGCGCGGAATGTGGGCATAACCGCGCCTCGGTCGTAGCAGCCAGTGCAGAGCTTGGTGCTTCCACTGGTTCGTGGGCAAAACCGCTCCTCGGTTGGTTCTGCCAGCATGGAGTATGGTACTTCCACTGGACTGTGGGAGGGAGCCTCCCACCGGGAGAGACTCCGGGGCGTACAGCCCCGTCCTGACACGTGGCTTGCACGGCAGGACAGCCAAGGTGTATATTGGGCCCTCCTCAGGACGAGCTGAACGACTCTGAGGATGTTCTCGTGAGTTTACGCATCACCCACGAGACACTACCCTGAGGCGGGTTGCGCCTGAGTCTTCTTCTGCAAAATGTGAAAAGAGATGCGTTGTGTCGACCTGCACTGAGTGTATCTCTAGAGGGCATCGCATGAGAACGCCGCAGCACCAACGACCCCAGGAGGTGACGTTAGCGGGACCGGCCCGTAAGACAGAGCTCAGCCACTGGATTTATCGACACCGCAGGGACGAACCCGAGCACAGACGTCGTGTCCAGTCACTACTGGAATCTGGCACTTTGCCATCTGCCATGGCAGATGGCAAAGGCATGGTCGGCGGATGGCAAAGGCTTTGCCATCAGCCAGCAGATGGCAAACAGTTTGTCTGAAATCCAGTGGGCAAAGGCTTCTTTGCCGTCTGCTGGCTGATGGCAAAGAGCCTGTGCCTTTGCCATCAGCTGGCAGATGGCAGATGGCAAAGCCTCTTAACGGGGTTAGCCCCGTTAGAAGGCTAACGGCATACTTTGCCATCTGCCAGCAGATGGCAAAGGCTGCAGGCTCTTTGCCGTCTGCCCGCAGATGGCAAAGGCTGCATGCTTTGCCGTCTGCCAGCAGATGGCAAAGAGCTTTGCCATCTGCTGGCAGATGGCAAAGATCCCAAATAGGCCAGCCCAAATTTTACATGTAGATGACACGTGGCCTCTTTGCCATCTGCCAGCTGATGGCAAAGTACCTATATTGCCCCATTTAATTTTGTTTTTTTCTTATATCAATTCATTTTCACAGAAAATCAAACACAAATATATTTATATGACCAATATAGCATATTCAACACATATTACCAATAGTCATGAACACATATATATCCAACACATGTTACCAATAGTAGCAAGTTTCATCCATACATATACATAGTTTCATCAATATTACACGGTTTCATCCATAGGTAGCAAGTTTCACAAGGTCAAAACAAAAACTAAATACAAGCACTCCATCAACCCAAGCTTCTGTGATCTTAAGCAAATCTGTAAAATGTGAAAGAAGAAAGTTAGAAGAAAACCAAAAACTTTGCCATGGAACGGGCAAACTTGATGCCTTGATGTCAAAAAAAAAACTTGATGCACAGCTCCAGCATTAAGCATTAAGCACTAAAAGGATAAACTTGCGTAAACTCAGAGAAATTCTAGGCTGATTGGCTCAAGCATTAAGCTAGTCTGCAGAAACAATCATGTATATGTATATACGCTTTTTGTCAGTGAAGACGCCCCTGGCACATATATTCGAAAAAATTGGTTTCTGTCATGCAAACCATAATTTAGAAGAAGACACATATCTTGGAATTAAAGAGACACATGACAAAAGCCTAAAACTACCGCGTATCCGGTAACCATCAGAATCAAAGTCCCCGTAAATCAACAGCCTACACTGAACTTAGAAGAAAGTGAAACTTAGACTATATATATATATATATATATATATATATATATATATATATATATATATATATATATATATATATATATATATATTAGAAGATGAAACAAAACTACAAGGTTTACGTACCCAGTAGTATGAAGAAGCCCAGTGAGAGTCGCACCCAGTGAGAAGATAAACCCATATCCAATTAGGAGGATAGGAGGTGTTGAGGCAAAGGAGTCGACTTCACCTATGCACAACAGGATTATCCTTCCAATTGTGAAAGGGATAAATGCCAATGAACAGGCCAGAACCATGTCACTCAACAACTAGATAGTATTAATATAGGTATTAGAGCATGCATAGAGTAAGCGAGCAACAACAAACATGAGAGGAATGGCAATATATATCCAGCAAGATGGAAAGACCTAAGGCAATTTTCAGTTATTCACCTTATCCAGCAACTTCATCAACTTTTTCTTTTGCTTTTTCACAGCCAAACACATCTCATTGTTCTGTTCGTCAAGATCATCTTGTACAATACACTCTGCAAGAAATATTCCGATGCTTAGAAACTATCACACCACAAAATTCAATATGCGTTGTCAAAGATGAACAAGAGACTATATAGAAGAATGGCAAACATACCTCTGAAAGATAACCATCACTGTCAGATAGATCTCCATCTAATTCATTCTCATCTTCTGGAAACTCTAAGCAGTTGGCCAAAGTAGCTACATCATCGTTCATGTTCCTAAAGGAAAAGCATATTGAGCTTAGTTAGATAAATAAAAGGAAGACCTAATGCATAACCAAACAGTATTATCATGAACCGATTTTTATGGTAAAATAGAGACACAAGATGAAATCCACACCACAACATATCCAAATTTGCAAGCTAGGCTCAGTCAAATGGCTATAAGTAGCACATGTCAAACAAGAAAACACATGTAGAAGGTATGCAATCAAAGAAGAAAACACAACGTAAATGGCAAAGGAGAAATTATCCAAAACGTGGCGATCACAATGTCGGCCATCGTGTCGCACTCGACATCGCCGACCCTATGCTCCTGAGGGGCCGGGGCAGCCAATTAGTGCTCCCAGGTCATTCCTAGCTCTGGTCTAATAATACAAACTAGTGGTTGGGGCGCACCACTGGTGTGCCGCCTTGGAGGAAGTTGGGGCGATGCCAGGTGGGATGTGCCTTTTCCACTGTCCTCTTTATACTATGCACTGCAACTCTTTATACTATGCATTGTCATTGTCATATTTGTTCTCCACCAACAAAAACACAATAATACAAAGGTTTTGGCTCAGCTAACTCACCCACTTAACTCGCGCACGCATCACATTCCATGACACAAGCACAACTATAACAACTTGTCACTTTCTCGGTGTTTGTTCACACCACCACCACCACTACCAATGGCACCCCACTGCATTTTGCTCTCTGTATCCGGTCCTTTATGGCAGTATCCTGAGTAATTATTACAGCAGCATCAGTATGTCTCTTTGTCCTGAATTTCATGTTTGACTACTCTGTTAAGATTCCAAGCAAATACTATACCATGACAAGGCAGTGCTCCGCGAACTTCTCCAAGAAGTTAGCCACCCAGGGATCCGCGTTTGCGAGCCACTCTTCATGGTCTATTCCAGCCGTCTTTGCAACCATTTGCAACTACCTAGCACACAAGGATGTAAACACAACTGATAATCATCAGGCCTAGATCTGTAGATTGCCCGCAAGTATGATTTGAACTGAGAACCCCCATGGCTTGTTACCTTTTCTTCTTGTACCTTCACAGTCTCCTACAGTCTATTTATCTTCTTATTCACTTGCAATTGTTTTTCCTGAAAAGAAGATGACTAACACGAGTTATTACCTGGGCTGGGAGACCAAGCGAATAACATCACAATGTTCTTGAAAGACCCAAAAAATAAGCCATGTGCCAAGATCTACTTATCCCATAAAAGGATTGGTTAAGTGGCATCAGAAACGCGGCTAACCTTAACAAAGCTCACACCCGTATCTCGTGCTAGATTCCTCATGACATACCGGTTGTAGTCCTTCACTATCATTTGGTTCCTGTCCTAGCACCCCTCCATCTATTGGTTCCGGGATTACTGAAAAGTAAAAGAAAAAATATCAGGGACATTTGAGTCAACATGGAAAAGAAAGACTCATACAGAAAAACAACAAAAATGAGTAAACACAAGTGCTATTACGTCCAGCTATCTCATCTCCAAAAGGTAAAGGGAAAGTGAGTTAACATCTTTACAACAAGTTTACTTTATAGCACAAAAATTACATCATTATCATTTGCTTGCCAAATTAAATAGCAAGATCCAGTTTTAGATTTTTACCAATTGTTATTAATTTCATGAAAAAGAAAGCTTCTAGACGCAACTAATTGGATCATGAGCCTGACAATTTGAATCGATGACTAATAGTGGATGATCAACAAAGAAGCAATTTATTAGAGAATAGTGTCCAGAGATAAATAAGCTGAATGGTAGATTTATACCCATTCAGCACATCTAGATGCAACCCACCATAACCTGATCATCTGTCAGTTCCATACCATCCTTCCCGCCTGAACATGTACACATCTAGATGATCAACAAAGAAGCAATTTATAAGAGAATAGTGTCCAGAGATAAATAACAGCATCAGTAACTTGAATAAGAGATTCAAGGCTGACCTGGAACAGGTTGTAGCAGTATTATTGTGTACATATTACTTGTGCAAACAGACACGGTTCAAGAAATAACACTGGGTGCATATTTATACTAAGTTGGGTTTTAAGTTGCCTGCATATTTATACATGCAGAGAAGCTAAATTTAGGAACACTGGGTGCTAGAACATACGAACTTGTGAGAGTTTTCTTCAAGTATTGCCTAGTTTGGGTTTTAAGGCGACTAACATCACTCTTAACTTGCCCATCGATGCTCCTCCAAGTTGCCTAAAAAATATGTAGTTTGTGAATCTGCACCGGTGCATCCCCTGGTGCCTGACATCTATACTTTCCGAGGCTTTTAGATAGGTTTGAAGTAGCAAAACAGCGGTCATTATTCAGCACCAAGTTAGAATCAACAACTTAAATCAATCCCAAATCTGGTTCCTTCTTTTTTCCTTCAGCACCAAGTAGCAAAACGGGGCGGAGTGGCGGGGGAGGGCCGGCGACGGGGTGGGGGAGCGACGGCGACGGGGTGGACGAGCTAGTGCGGTTCTGTCCCGAGATGAGATGCGATGCACCGCTATGCATCAGACCGGTCGGTAGTAGTAGGATTAGAAGCAGTCCGGACGTCCGATCTGTTACCTAATCACTGTGCGTGGTATAGGCTAGTTTCCTTGTTAAATGAGTGCTTTATTGGTAACGGTCCCATGAATTTTCTGCTTCATAATCAATGTCCTCAAAATAGGCGATCTGTTTCCTTAAACTGCTTCCTAGAATGATTTCAAACCCTATTGTTGCTGCTATAATCTCGGAAAAAATATGGTTAGTACTCACGAGTAAATCAAGTAATTAATTATGATATTTCTTAAGATGTGCTTCCATACTAATGGTAACATGATTTTAATACCATGGAATCATTATTCTTGACGAATGGAAGCATTCTTCTTGACCAGCTGAAGCATCATTTTCTGGTGAATTAAATGCGGTGGTTCCATGTACCAATGAATTTGCTTCCATAGTGGATTAAACTTGATATAATTTTATAGGAATTTGCACTTAAGGGGTTATTTGATTTACTTCAAAAACATGAAAACTGTGTTTCCATCAACTAGAAAATTGCGACTGAACAAATAAGACATTTTCATAGAAAAAATATACTATCCTGGGTGCACTTGGTTCAAACACATGAGGGATCAATGTCTTCCCCAGAAATATGAATGTGCCCAATTTTTTCCATGGTCAAAAGATTATGCTTCCATGAGAAACAATTTACATCAAATTGTTCCTTACAAAAAATATATTGCTCCTACTAGTTTCCGCCCTTGCTTTTCTATTGGATAATACTATGCGACTCTCAAGCTGGCCTTTGGCGCAGCTCCTCAAGGCTTGCATCATCTTGGTGCCGGTGACATACTAGGAGTTGCATATCGGGTTGCTTCTGCCGGCTCGATGAAGTAACTTTTTAGGGTGGCCAGTGCTTCCAACACTATCCAAATCACAAAGGAATAGCTTGAAGCAAAACATCATTCCAACTGAAGCAAAATAAACATTGATTGGAAGCATATAAGCAAGGTATGTTTGGTGAACAAGTGTGCAAGAACATATGTTTGGCCGAAGCACAGAATTTAGCATTTTAAAGCAATAATAAAGTAAGATGGAAGCATACACATACAATTACATACACTAGAAAATGGATTGACAATCGCGTCGTCATAATTTTCTTAAGCATGAAGTCATATTGTTACAAACGATGATGGAGATACCTCGTATGAGTGGTCTGACGATTTTGATTTGTAGGAAGTATGATAGGAAGTGTTTCCCTTTTTTGACATATGTGGATGGGTGGGAGAGAGGAAGGGGATAATTAACCCCACAGTTTTTTTACCTTAAAAAAATAACCCATCTCTTTGCCATCTGCTAGCAGATGGCAAAGAATCTTTGCCGTCTGCTGGCAGATGGCAAAGAGGTGGGGCTGGTACGCCGTTAACCCCTTGACGACAACAGGATTTGGCTACCTCTTTGCCATCTGCTGGCAGATGGCAAAGAATTGGCTGATGGCAACCATGTTCTTTGCCATCTGTTAGTTCTTTGCCATCTATTTTTTATAAGCAGATGGCAAAGAAGTTCTTTGCCATCAGCTGGCAGATGTCAAAGAGCTGGCTGATGGCAAAAACCCAGATTCTAGTAGTGAGTCTTCTCATGCAACAGTCCAAAAGAAAAACAACTAGCGCACGGTTCCTGCGTGAGCGAGGCACCTGCCACGGGCCCCCACTTACCCATCCACGATTTGCCCATGCGAGAACAAGGCACCAAGGACCACGGGAGGTGACGTCACGGGAATGGCTCGCGAGATAGAGCTCAGCCCTTAGATTTGGCGATGCTGCAGGGACGGACCCGAGCACAGACATCATGCCAGTCCTTAATCATGCGGCGGTCGTAGGCGGGCTCGCAAGGGCTCATGACCTTAGTGGCGGTGAGAACGCCAAGCATATAGATAATGCAAGTAGGAAGAAACAACTAGCCTTGATTTATGCGCAAAAGAGACAATTGTGGGGGTGAGCCCCCAGCAGCTTAAGGATGATGCAGCCCAGGGGGTGCCCTCGATTGAATACATGAGACATCACCTGATACTTGTCATCGAAGAAGAGTTGGGGTAGCTAAAGACGAGAGTCGTGCGGGTCGCTCCTGAGGATCGCCGGGCTCCTAAAGCCCTGGGGCTCCGGAGACCCTCAGGACCGCCCACCACTGAGCCTCCTGAGCCCCCAAAGCCTGTCGCGCGAGGCACTGGAACGTGGCAGCTGCGCTGCGGAAGCCGAAGAGCGTGCGAATGTAACTGCAGGGGAGAGTCCTCCTCCAGCCGACAGCCGTCAACCAGAAGGGCTCCAGAGAAGCGGCTCGGTTGAGGCCCGCGATGTCGACGCAGACGTGGAATTGGGTGTTTGGGTTGCGGGTAGGTGAGCTTGGAGCCGTGCGATTGCGCCCACTGCGTATGAGCCTTGCATACTGAAGTTCCTCGGTAACCT
This sequence comes from Secale cereale, assembly GCA_902687465.1. NCBI lineage: Eukaryota > Viridiplantae > Streptophyta > Magnoliopsida > Poales > Poaceae > Secale > Secale cereale. The sequence goes on from LR738713.1 coordinate 629,330,594, forward strand.
GGTCGACGAAGTCTTGAGCCCCCAGCGCTGTATGGCTCAAGATGGGCTCACAAAAACGCGCGTCAAGACACGCCTGCGGGTGGTGCCCGAACACCTCCCTCGTGACGCTGGTTAGACCAGAGGCACTCCAGAGGAGAGCCTCCGAGCCCGTCCTGAGAGGGGCGTCGGGCGTGCCTCCCTATGTGAGCGTGGAGGGCGCCTCGTCGGCAGGCGCGGGTCCTGAGGCGGGGCCGTCAGGAGCCCCTGCGTCCCGAGGTCCGTCTGCGGGATGGTTCTTCTTCTTCTTGGGAGCGGCCTGCAGAGCGAAGACGGCTCCATCTTTGTCAGAGCTCTCGACCGCTGCAGTCTGGTAGGTGCGCTCCAGGGAACGCACTGCTTCCTTCTCGTCGCAGGCGATCGTGATGACCCCGCCACTCCCGGGCATCTTCAGGATGTTGTAGCCGTGATGGGTCGCCATCATGAACTTGGTGAGGGCCGGATACCCTAGGATGGCGTTGTATGGGAGGTGAATGTTGGCGACGTCGAAGTCGATGAGCTCAGTGTGATAGTCGTCGCGATCATCGAAGGTGGCGGGGAGGCGGACCTGCCCCATCGGGAGTGTGGAGCCATCTGTGACTCCGTAGAATGGCTTGGTTGGGTGGAGCTGATCGCAGGGGACCCTGATCGCAGGGGACCTTGAGCGTCTCGAAGGTTTGGACGGAGAGGACGTTGAGCCCAGCTCAGCCATCGATGAGGGTCTTGGTCACGAGAACGTTGCTGATGGTCGGAGTGCAGAGCATCGGGAGAGTGCCTAGGGCTGCGGTGCACTTCAGCTGATCCTTGGGGTCGAAGGCGATGACCTGCTTGGTCCACCTGAGGTTGCGCGCTGCGTCGGGCCTGGGGAGCGCCGCGTTCACCTCACGAGCGAACTGCCTGAAGATGCAATGGGAAGCCGGAGCTTGGGTTCCTCCTAGGATGCATGCAACCGCGCGTGTCTCTTGAAAGCCCCCTACTTCGTCTCGCTAGCGGTCGCCGTCGTTCCTCCCTGGCGGTGGTGGCAGCGGAGGCAGGCCCGTGTTGCCCTGAGGGCGACCCTCATGAGGCTGGTCATGCCAGGGGGCGTCACGAGGCTGCTTCTGCCAGTGGTCTTCACGAGGTTGGTCACGCCATCCTTGGCGCGAGTTCCTGCCGTCCCAGCATCCTCCACCATGGCCCCCTTCGCGGTCGTAGCCGCTGTTGTCGCGCTCAGGACGCCGCCCGACGCGCCCGCCGTGCATCGCCCTGAGCTCTTGGCAGTCGTTGGTGTTGTGGCTGTGAACATCGTGGAAGACGCAGTATGGACGGTTGTCTCTGGGGGGTCATTGTAGCCACAGCCGTGCTTCACTTCTAGCTCCGCATCCAGCACGGCGGGTCCCTTGCGCTTTGCTTCCTTGGCCTTGGCCTTCTTGTCGTCAACCTCCGCTTCAGGCAGCTCCAGAAGAGAGAGGCGGCCTTCCTCTGCCCTAGCGCACTTCGCCATAAGGTTGAACATCTCGAGGGCCGTGCATAGGTCCTCGTGGATGGCGAGCTCCTCCTTCATCCTGACGTCACAGACGCCGTCGTAGAATGTCGAGATGATGGCCTCGTCCGAGACCCTAGGGATCCTGAGGCGCACGGTGTTGAAATGCTGGATGTACTTCTGCAGGGTCTCCCCGGGTTGCTGCTTCACGCGGCGCAGATCCGTGGCCGCCGGGGCTCGGTCGTGGGTACCTTGGAAGTTGGCGATGAAACGCTCACGAAGCTCCCGCTAGGAGGAGATGGATCCTGCGGGGAGGTTCAGGAGCTAGGAGCGAGCGCCGTCCTTGAGGGCCATGGGGAACCAGTTCGCCATGACCTGCTCGGTGCCATTGGACGCCTCGATGCTCATCTCGTAAAGCTGAAGGAACTCTACGGGGTCGGCGGTGCCATCGTAGCACGGAGGAAGATCCGGCTTGAACTTGTCGGGCCAGACGAGGCACCGTAGTTCGGGAGCTAGTGCGCGACATCCAGCCACGCTCATGATTGCAGGCGCCCCCTGTGCCTGCGCTGCTGGTTCCTGGGCTACAGGCGCCACCACCTCCTGTGGTGCGCGGTTCTGGTACTACGGAACGGGGAGCCCACGAGCTTCTGCCTGGGGGTGCGGGACGACCTGGCAGCTCTCCTCGTCGCGCGCGGGGGCCCTGCGGGGCTGCTCGCGCTATGGAGCCTCGCGTCTGAGCCCCTGGCCGGCGTCGTGCAGTGGAGGTGGAGTCGGGATGCCGTGGTGCACATTCCCTGCCATGAGACACGGAGGACGGAAGGAGTGGGTCGGTGCAGGTACCTCCCCGACGGCATTGACGAGCTCGGTGATGCGGTGGAGCCACTCGTCGTAGAGGTCGTCCGCTGTACGGTAGCGTAGGAGCTTCCGCGGCATCAGTAGCGCAGGCTGCTGGTAGACCGGCCCGCGGTGGATCAGCGAGGATGACGCCGCAGCCGGCGAGGGTGACGGTGTCGCCGTGCGGCCGTCGCGCCGCACGGACAGCGGCAGCGATGAGTCCTGCTGCTCATGGACGGCCGGGTCTATGGTGGCGTTGGCGACCGGCGAGTTGGGGCGGAGCGGTGCATAGTTGCCCGCAGGCGCCGTCTGAGCGACGTTGGCGGCGCGGCGGGCGGCGCGTGCTCGGCGTGTGTCCACCATGGCGGTGAAGCGAGGTCGACAAACGAGAGAGGGACGAGGTCGTCGGAGAGGCGATATTTCGACACGCCCCCTACCTCGCGCGCCAAATGTCGGATTACGGGCTCCACAAACCCAAGAAGTTCGAACACATGGGCGTAAACGAAGATCTCTCCCACTCACGTCTACCTAGCGCCTTGCCCTCGCCCGGTGGTGAGATTCGAACAAGCAACAAGTAAAAGCACACACGAGTTTACCCAGGTCCAGGCCACCTTGCGGTGTAAAACCCTACGTCCTTCTTTGATGGATTAGCCTTGGGAGGGCTTGAGTATGAACAAGTCAAGTGGTTCCTGGGCTCAGGAGGGGAGCTCGGGAGGGTCAGGAGGCAAGTGCTCTTGCTCCTTTATGTGTAGGCGGAGTCTCTCCAGATCAGATCAGAATGCCTCCATAGTGGAGATCCTAGCTACATATAGGCGGCCAGGGTCCTCTTCCCCCGAAATGTTTAGGCGGGAAGGGATCCCACAACGGCCATTTTGAGCGGGAACACATGGACATTCCTATCCTGACAAAAGCGGTCTTCGCCTGCAAAGGGATCAGACGATGACGCGGTGGTGGGCTCGGTGGTGACATCCTCCCTCTCGTCCTTGCGGTCTTTGGTCTTATTGCACCGAAGGGGAAACCTTTGTCTCGCCCCTTAGAAACCCTGCGCATGCGCTGTCTCCTTTGCACCAAAACGGCAACTGCGCCGCTGGTGCATGCTGGCACCCGCTCGCACGGTGCGTCACTGCTTGCAGCATTGCCTCCTCCTGAGGCAGATTGGCCTTGGATTCTCCGCCCCTCCGGAGCAGTCTAGCCGAGGCCGCTCCTGAGGAGGTATTGGTGTCATTCTCCTCGCGAGTCCTAGCCCCCTCGCGAGGGTCTTGATCAGCTGGTCGATCAGCTAGGCCGTACCAGGCCGTAGTAGGAGCGCATCGCGGCCCGCAGGCAGGCAAGTCTGGGTACCCTGGTTCCCAAGATGTCGACAGATATTATAATCATACATAAAAGATTTCAGAAAAGAATCAAATATTATTCAAAGATAATCTTGATCATAAACCCACAATTCATCGGATCTCGACAAACACACCACAAAAAGATTACATCGAATAGATCTCCTCGAAGATCGATGAGAACTTTGCATTGAGATCCAAAGAGAGAGAAGAAGCCATCTAGCTAATAACTATGGACCCGAAGGTCTGTGGTAAACTACTCACAACTCATCGGTGAGGCTATGGTATTGATGTAGAAGCCCTTCATGATCGATCCCCTCTAGTGGAGCTCCGGAACAGGCCCCAAGATGGGATCTCATGGGAAGCAAAGGTTGCGGCAGTGGAATTAGGATTTCGTCTGTTGCCTCGATGTTTTCAGGGTATGAGAGTATATATAGGCTGAAGAGGGGCATCGGGGGAGCAACAGGTGGCCCACGAGGGTGGGGGCGCAGCTACCCCCCTGGGCGCGCCCCCTGCCCTCGTGGCCACCTCTTTCGCTCCCTGGTGTGTACTCCAAGTCTTCCGTGTTGATATTGTTCCAAAAATAACTATCCCGAAGGTTTCATTCCGTTTGGACTCCGTTTTGTTGGGGAACGTAGTATTTCAAAATTTCCTATGATCACGCAAGATCTATCTAGGAGAAGCATAACAACGAGTGGGAAGAGTGTCTCTACGTACCCTCGTAGACCGAAAGTGGAAATGTCTAGTGACGCGGTTGATGTAGTCGAACGTCTTCGCGATCCAACCGATCGAAGCACCGAACGTACGGCACCTCCGCGTTCTACACACGTTCAGCTCGATGACGTCCCACGAGCTCTTGATCCAGTTGACCATCACGGGAGAGTTTCGTCAGCACGACTGCATGGTGACGGTGATGATGAAGCTACCGGCGCAGGGCTTCGCCTAAGCACTGCAACGGTATGACCGTGGTGTGTATATGTGGGGAGGGGCACCGCACACGGCTAAAATCAACTTGTGTGTCCATGGGGTGACACCTGGCCACGTTTATAAAGGATGGAGGGAGGAGGAGGCCGACCCTCATAGAGTGCGCCAAAGTGTGGAGTCCTACTAGGACTCCCTAGTCCTAGTAGGATTCCTCCTCCCACATGGAATAGGAAAAGGGAAAGGGAGAAGGAGAAAGAAGGGGGCGCCCCCTTTCCCTAGTCCAAGTCAGACCAGTCCATGGGGAAGGGGCGCGGCCAAGCTTGAGGCCTTTCTCTCCTTTCCCGTATGGCCCATTAAGGCCCAATACGAATTCCTGTAACTCTCCGGTACTCTGAAAAATACTCGAATCACTCGGAACCTTTATGATGTCCGAATATAGCCTTCCAATATATCGATCTTTATGTCTCGACCATTTCGAGACTGTTCGTCATGTCCGTGATCTCATCCGGGAGTCCGAACAAACGTCGGTCATCAAATCACATAACTCATAGTACAAATCGTCATTGAACGTTAAGCGTGCGGACCCTACGGGTTCGAGAACTATGTAAACATGACCGAGACACATCTCCGTTCAATAACAAATAGCAGAACTTGGATTGTCATATTGGCTCCTACATATTCTACAAAGATCTTTATCGGTCAAACCGCATAACAACATATGTTGTTCGCTTTGTCATCGATATGTTACTTGCCCGAGATTCGATCGTCGGTATCATCATGCCTAGTTCAATCTTGTTACCGGTAAGTCTCTTTACTCGTTCTGTAATGCATCATCCTGCAACTAACTCATTACTCACATTGCTTGCAAAGCTTATAGTGATGTGCAATACCGAGAGGGCCCAGAGATACCTCTCCGACAATCGGAGTGACAAATCCTAATCTTGATCTATTCCAACTCAACAAACACCATCGGAGACACCTGTAGAGCATCTTTATAATCACCCAGTTACGTTGTGACGTTTGATAGAACACAAGGTGTTCCTCCGGTATTCGGGAGTTGCATAATCTCATAGTCATAGGAACATGTATAAGTCATGAAGAAAGCAATAACAGTAAAACTAAACGATCAAGTTGCCAAGCTAATGGATGGGTCAAGTCAATCACATCATTCTCTAATGATGTGATCCTGTTCATCAAATGACAACTCATGTCTATGGCTAGGAAATTTAACCATCTTCGATTAATGAGCTCGTCAAGTAGAGGCATACTAGTGACACTCTGTTTGTCTATGTATTCACACATGTACTAAGTTTCCGGTTAATACAATTCTAGCATGAATAATAAACATTTATCATGATATAAGGAAATAAATAATAACTTTATTATTGCCTCTAGGGCATATTTCCTTCAGTCTCCCACTTGCACTAGAGTCAATAATCTAGTTCACATCACCATGTGATTTAACACCAATAATTCACATCCTCATGTGATTTAACACTTTATAGTTTACATCGCCATGTGACCAATACCCAAAAGGTTTACTAGAGTCAATAATCTAGTTCACTTCGCCATGTGATTAACACCCAAAGAGTACTAAGGTGTGATCATGTTTTGCTTGTGAGAGAGGTTTTGTCAATGGGTCTGCCATATTCAGATCCGTATGTATTTTGCAAATTTCTATGTCTACAATGCTCTGCATGGATCTACTCTAGCTAAATGCTCCCACTTTCAATATGTATCCAGATCAAGACTCGGAGTCATCCAGATCGGTGTAAAAGCTTGCATTGACGTAACTCTTTACGACAAACTCTTTATCACCATCATAACCGAGAAATGTTTCATTAGTCCTCTAAGGATAATTTTGACCGCTGTCCAGTGATCTACTCCTAGATCAAAATTGTACTCCCTTGCGAAACTCAGGGCAGTGCATACAATAAGTCTGGTATATAGCATGGCATACTTTATAGAACCTATGGTTGAGGCATAGGGAATGACTTTCATTCTCTCTCTATCTTTTGTTGTGGTCGGGCTTTGAGTCTTACTCAACTTCACACCTTACAACACAGGCAAGAACTCTTTCTTTCACTGTTCCATTTTGAACTACTTCAAAAGCTTGTCAATGTATGTACTCATTGAAAATACTTATCAAGCATCTTGATCTATCTCTATAGATCTTGATGCTCAATATGTAAGCAGCTTCACCGAGGTTTTGAAAAAACTCCTTTCAAACACTCCTTTATGCTTTCCAGAAAATTCTACATCATTTCTGATCGACAATATGTCATTCACATATACTTATCAGAAATGATGTAGTGTTCCCACTCACTTTCTTGTAAATACAGGCTTCACCGCAAGTCTGTATAAAACTATATGCTTTGATCAACTTATCAAAGCGTATATTCCAACTCCGAGATGCCTGCACCAGTCCATAGAAGGATCGCTGGAGCTTGCACATTTTGTTAGCACCTTTAGGATTGACAAAACCTTCTGGTTGCATCATATACAACTCTTCTTTAATAAATCGATTAAAGAATGCATTTTTTTATCCATTTGCCAGATTTCATAAAATGCGGCAATTGCTAACATGATTCGAACAGACTTAAGCATCGCTACGAGTGAGAAAATCTCATCGTAGTCAACACCTTGAACTTGTTGAAAACCTTTCACAACAAGTCGAGCTTTGTAGACACTAACATTACCATCGGTGTCAGTCTTACTCTTAAAGATCCATTTATCTTCAATGGCTTGCCAATCATCGGCAAGTCAACCAAAGTCCATACTTTGTTCACATACATGGATCCCATCTCAGATTTCATGGCCTCAAGCCATCTTGCGGAATCTGGGCTCATCATCGCTTCCTCATAGTTCGTAGGTTCATCATGGTCTAGTAACATGACTTCCAGAACTGGTTTGCCGTACCACTCTGGTGCGAAACGTACTCTGGTTAACCTATGAGGTTCAGTAGTAACTTGATCCGAAGTTTCATGACCATCGTCATTAGCTTCCTTGCTAATTGGTGTAGGAACTAGTTTATGTGATGCAGTACTTTCCAATTCGGGAGAAGGTACAATTACCTCATCAAGTTCTACTTTCCTCCCACTCACTTCTTTCGAGAGAAACCTCTTCTCTAGAAAGGATCCATTCTTAGCAATGCATATCTTGCCTTCGGATCTGTGATAGAAGGTGTACCCAACAGTTTCCTTTGGGTATCCTATGAAGACACATTTCTCCGACTTGGGTTCGACCTTATCAGGTTGAAGCTTTTTCACATAAGCATCGCAGCCCCAAACTTTAAGAAACGACAACTTGGGTTTCTTGCTAAACCACAATTTATAAGGCATCGTCTCAACGGATTTAGATGGTGCCCTTTTTAACGTGAATGCAACTGTCTCTAATGCATAACCCCAAAACGATAGTGGTAAATCGGTAAGAGACATCATAGATCACACCATATCTAATAAAGTGTGGTTACAACGTTTGGACACACCATTATGCTGTGGTGTTCCAGGTGGAGTGAGTTGTGAAACTATTTCACATTGTTTTAAATGAAGGCCAAACTCGTAACTTCAAATATTCGCCTCCGCGATCTGATCGTAGAAACTTTTATTTTCTTGTTACGATGATTTTCCACTTCACTCTGAAATTCTTTGAACTTTTCAAATGTTTCAGACTTATGTTTCATAAAGTAGATACACCCATATCTGCTCAAATCATCTGTGAAGGTCAGAAAATAACGATACCCGCCACGAGCCGCAACACTCATCGGACCGCATACATTAATATGTATTATTTCCAACAAGTCCGTTGCTCGCTCCATTGTTCCGGAGAACGGAGTTTTAGTCATCTTGCCCATGAGGCATGGTTCGCAAGCACCAAGTGATTCATAATCAAGTGATTCCAAAAGCCCATCAGCATGGAGATTCTTCATGCGCTTTACACCAGTAAGACCTAAATGGTAGTGACATAAATAAGTTGCACTATCATTATCAACTTTGCATATTTTGGCTTCAATATTATGAATATGTGTATTACTACGATCGAGATCCAACAAACTATTTTCATTGGGTGTATGACCATCGAAGGTTTTATTCATGTAAACAGAACAACAATTATTCTATGACTTTAAATGAATAACCGTATTGCAACAAACATGATCAAATCATATTCATGCTGAACGCAAATGCCAAATAACATTTATTTGGATTTTACACTAATCCCGAAAGTATAGGGAGTGTGCGATGATGACCATATCAATCTTGGAACCACATCCAACACACATTGTCACTTCACCTTTAACTAGAACATGTTCATTCTGCAACTCTCGTTTTGAGTTACTAATTTTAGCAACTGGACCGGTATCAAATACCCGAGGGTTTCTATGAACACTAGTAAAGTACACATCAATAATCTGTATATCAAATATACCTTTGTTCACTTTGCCATCCTTCTTATCCGCCAAGTATCTAGGGCAGTTCCACTTCCAGTGACCATTTCCTTTGAAGTAGAAGCACTTAGTTTCAGGCTTGAGTTTAGCTTTGGGTTTCTTCACGGGAGTGACAACTTGCTTGTCATTCTTCTTGAAGTTCCCCTTCTATCCCTTTGCCCTTTACTTGAAACAAGTGGTCTTGTTAACCATCAACACTTGATGCTCTTTTTTTTATTTCTACATTCCCTAATTTTCGCATCGCGAAGAGCTCGGAATTACTTACGTCATCCCTTCGATATTATAGTTCATCACGAAGTTCTACTAACTTAGTGATAGTGACTAGAGAACTTTGTCAATTACTATCTTATCTGGAAGATTAACTCCCACTTGATTCAAGAAATTGTAGTACCCAGACAATCTAAGCACATGCTCACTGGTTGAGCTATTCTCCTCCATCTTGTAGGGAAAGTACTTTCAGAGGTCGTATACCTCTCAACACGGGCATGAGTATGAAATACTAATTTCAACTCATGGAACATCTCATATGCTCCGTGGCATTCAAAACATTTTTGAAGTCCCGGTTATAAGCCGTAAAGCGTCGCACACTAAACTATCAAGTAGTCATCATACCGAGCTTGTCAAACATTCATAACGTCGGCATCTGCTCCTGCAATAGGTTTGTCACCTAGCGGTGCATCAAGGACATAATACTTCTGTGCAGCAATGAGGATAATCCTCAGATCATGGACCGAGTCCGCATCATTGTGACTAACATCTTTCAACTTACTTTTCTCTAGGAACATATCAAAAACATAGGGGAGCTATAACGCGAGCTATTGATCTACAACATAATTTGCAACTACTATAAGGACTAAGTTCATGATAAATTAAAGTTCAATTAATCATATTACTTAAGAACTCCCACTGAGATAGTGATACGTCCATTTTTCATCATGCTTATATGTTGATATTTATTGCATTATGGGCTGTTCTTACATGTTTTGTCACAATACTTACGCCTTTTCTCTCTTATTTTACAAGTTTTACATGAAGAGGGAGAATGCCGGCACCTGGAATTCTGGGCTGGAAAAGGAGCAAACTCTGGAAACCTATTCTGCACAATTCCAAAAGCCCTGAAACTCAACAGAACGTCGTTTCGGAAAATATAAAAAATATCTGGCGAAAGAAGTCCATGAGAGGGGCCACCGGCTGCCCACGAGGGTGGGGGCGCGCCCCCTGCCTCGTGGGCCAGCCGGCAGGCCCCCGATGCCCATCTTCTCCTATATGAGGTGTGTTGACCTGGAAGAAATCAAAAGGAGGCTTTCGGGACCAGACGCCGCCGTCTCAAGGCGGAACCGAGGCGGAAACCAATCTAGGGCTCCGGCAGAGCTGTTCTGCCGGGGATACTTCCCTCTGGGAAGGGGAAATCGTCACCGCCGTCATCACCAACAACTCTCCCATCTTGGGGAGGGATATCTTCATCAACATCTTCACCAACACCATCTCCTCTTAAACCCTAGTTCATCTCTTGTATCCAATCTTTGTACCCAAACCTCAGATTGGTACCTGTGGGTTGCTAGTAGTGTTGATTACTCCCTGTAGTTGATGCTAGTTGGCTTATTTGGTGGAAGATCTTATGTTCAGATCCATTATGCATATTAATACCCCTCTGATCATGAACAATATTATGTCTTGTGAGTAGTTACTTTTGTTCCTGAGGACATGGGAGAAGTCGTGCTATTAGTAGTCATGTGAGTTTGGTCTTCGTTCGATATTTTGATGAGATGTATGTTGTCTCTCCTCTAGTGGTGTCATGTGAACGTAGACTACATGACACTTCACCATTATTAGGGCGTAGAGGAAGGCATTGGGAAGTAATAAGTAGATGATGGGTTGCTAGAGTGACAGAAGCTTAAACCCTAGTTTATGCGTTGCTTCGTAAGGGGTTGATTTGGATCCATATGTTTCAGGCTATGGTTAGGTTTACCTTAATACTTCTTTTGTATTGCGGATGCTTGCATTGGAGGTTAATCATAAGTGGGAGGCTTGTCCAAGTAAGGGCAGCACCCAAGCACCGGTCCACCCACATACCAAATTATCAAAGTACCGAACGCGGATCAAATGATCGTGATGAAAACTAGCTTGACGATAATTCCCATATGTCCTCGGGAGCGCTTTACTTTATATAAGAGTTTGCCCAGGCTTGTCCTTTGCTACAAAAAGGATTGGGCCACCTTGCTGCACCTTATTTACTTCTACCTTTTGTCACTTGCTACCAATTACCTTATCACAAAACTATATGTTACCTATAATTTCAGTGCTTGCAGAAAATACCTTACCGAAAACTACCTATCATTTCCTTCTGCTCCTCTTTGGGTTCGACACTCTTACTTATCGAAAGGACTACGATAGACCCCCTACACTTGTGGGTCATCAAGACTCTTTTCTGGCACCGTTGCCGGGGAGTGAAGCGCCTTTCGTAAGTGGAATTTGGTAAGGAAAAATTTGTATAGTGTGCTGAAATTTATTGTCACTTGTTACTATGGCTCAAAATCCTTTGAGGGGCTTGTTCAGGGTATCTTCACCCCGAACAGAAGAGCAAAGAGTTGCTCCTCAAACTACTGCACCTATTGAAAATGTTTACTTCGAGATTCCTTCGGGTATGATAGAGAAACTGCTTGAAAATCCCTTTACAGGAGACGAAACACTGCATCCCGATTTACATCTAATCTATGTGGATGAAGTTTGTGGATTGTTTAAGCTTGCAGGTATGCCCGAGGATGTTATCAAGAAGAAGGTCTTCCCTTTATCTTTGAAGGGAGATGCATTGACATGGTTTAGGCTATGCGATGATATGGGATCATGGAACTATAATCGTCTGAAGTTGGAATTTCATCAGAAGTTCTACCCTATGCACCAGGTTCATCGTGATCGTAATTATATTTATAATTTCTGGCCTCGCGAAGGAGAAAGCATCGCTCAAGCTTGGGGGAGGCTTAAGTCAATGTTATATTCATGCCCTAATCATGAGCTCTCAAGAGAAATGATCATTCAAAATATTTATGCTCGGCTTCTCATAATAATCGCTCCATGCTCGATACTTCTTGTTCTGGCTCTTATATGATGAAGACTATTGACTTAAAATGGGATTTATTGGAAAGAATTAAACGCAACTCTGAAGATTGGGATCTCGACGAAGGTAAGGAGTCAGGTATGACCCCTAAGTTTGATTGTGTTAAAGCTTTTATGGATACCGTTGTTTTCCGTGAGTTTAGCACTAAATATGGACTTGACTCTAAGATAGTAGCTTCTTTCTGTGAATCCTTTGCTACTCATGTTGATCTCCCTAAGGAGAAGTGATTTAAATACCATCCCCCTATTAAAGTAAAAGTAGTTGAACCTATTAAAGTTGAAGAAAAGACTATCACTTATAATGTTGATCCTGTTATACCTACCGCTTATATTGAGAAACCACCTTTCCCTGTTATGATAAAGGATCATGCTCAAGCTTCAACTGTAGTTCATAAGAGTAATACTAGAACACCTACACCCTCTTAGAAAATTAAAGTTGAACCTAGTGTTGCTATGGTTAAAGATCTCTTGGTAGAATATTTAGATGGACATGTTATTTACCTCCAAGAAGAGTCTGCTAGAATTGCCAAACCCAATGCTAGGAATAAACATAAACCTGTTGTAGGCTTGCCTGTCATCTTTGTTAAGATAGGAGATCATTGTTATCATGGTTTATGTGACGTAGGTGCTAGTGCGAGTATTATCCCTCTTGATTTGTATAACGAAATTATGCATGACATTGCACCTCTTGAGTTAGAAGGGATTGATGTTACTATTAAGCTTGCCAATAGAGATACTATTTCACCAGTTGGGGTTGTTAGAGATATTGAAGTCTTGTGTGGGAAGGTTAAATACCCTGCTGATTTTCTTGTTCTTAGTTCCCCACAAGATCCATTTTGTCCCATTATATTTGGTAGACCCTTCTTGAATACCGTAAATGCCAAAATAGACTGCGTGAAAGATATTGTCATGGTCGGATTAGGGGATATGTCTCATGATTTTAACTTTGCTAAATTCCGTAGACAACCCCTTGAAAAGGCACCACCCAGTAAGGATGAAATTATTGGTCTTGCTTCTATTGTCGTACCACCTAATGATCCTTTAGAACAATACTTGCTAGACCATGAAAATGATTTGCATATGAATGAGAGAAGGGAAATAGGTGAAATATTCCTTACACAGGGACCCGTATTGAAAAACAACTTGCCTGTTGAAATCCTAGGGGATCCTCCTCCACCCAAGGGTGATCCCGTGTTTGAACTTAAACCTTTTCCTGATAATCTTAAGTATGTTTATCTTGATGAAAAGAAGATATATCCTGTTATTATTAGTGCTAACCTTTCAGAGCAGGAAGAAGAAAAATTATTGAAAACTCTGAAGAAGCATCGTGCTGCTATTGGATATACTCTGGATGATCTTAAGGGCATTAGTCCCACTATATGCCAACACAAGATAAAATTGGAAGAAAATGCTAAACCAGTTATTGATCATCACCGACGATTAAATCCCAAAATGAAAGAAGTGGTAAGGAAGGAAATACTAAAGCTCTTAGAGGCAGGTTTTATCTATCCAGTTGCTGATAGCCAGTGGGTAAGTCATGTCCATTGTGTCCCTAAGAAAGGAGGTATGACTGTCGTTCCTAGTGATAAAGATGAATTGACCCCGCAAAGAATAGTTACAGGTTATAGGATGGTAATTGATTTCCGTAAGTTAAATAAAGCTACTAAGAAAGATCATTACCCTTTTAATTGCTCAAATGCTAGAAAGGTTATCCAAACATACTCATTTCTGCTTTCTAGATGGTTATTCTGGTTTCTCTCAAATACCTGTGTCAAAAGGGGATCAAGAAAAGACCACTTTTACTTGTCCTTTCAGTACCTTTGCTTATAGACGTATGCCTTTTGGTTTATGTAACGCACATGCTACCTTTCAAAGATGCATGATGGCTATATTCTCTAATTTTTGTGAAAAGATTGTAGAGGTTTTCATGGATGATTTCTCCATTTACGTAACTTCTTTTGATGATTGCTTAAGCAACCTTGATCGAGTTTTGCAGAGATGTGAAGATACTAACCTTGTCTTGAATTGGGAGAAGTGCCACTTTATGGTTAATGAAGGCATTGTCTTGGGACATAAAATTTCTGAAAGAGGTATTGAAGTTGACAAAGCTAAAGTTGATGCTATTAAAAAGATGCCATGCCCTAAGGATATCAAAAGTATACGAAGTTTCCTAGGTCATGTCGGGTTTTATAGGAGGTTCATTAAGGACTTCTCCAAAATCTCCACGCCTCTAACTAATCTCTTACAAAAAGAAATTCCTTTTGTATTTCATGATGATTGTCTATAAGCATTTGAAATACTTAAGAAAGCATTGATCTCTGCACCTATTGTCCAGCCTCCTGACTGGAATTTACCCTTTGAGATTATGTGCGATGCTAGTGATTATGCTGTAGGAGCTGTTTTAGGGCAAAGAGTTGATAAGAAACTGAATGTTATCCAGTATGCTAGTAAAACTCTAGATAGTGCCCAATGAAATTATGCTACCACTGAGAAAGAATTTTTAGTAGTCGTATTTGCTTGTGATATGTTTATACCCTATATCGTTGATTCTAAAGTAACTATTCACACTGATCATGCTGTTATCAAATACTTTATGGAAAAGAAAGATGTTAAACCTAGACTTATTAGATGGGTTCTCTTGCTGCAAGAATTTGATTTGCATATTATTGATAGAAAAGGAGCTGAGAACCCTGTAGCAGATAACTTGTCTAGGTTAGAGAATGTACTTGATGACCCACAACCTATTGATGATAGCTTTCCTAATGAAGAATTAGCTGTCATAAATACTTCTCATACTGGTCCATGGTATGCTGATTATGCTAATTATATTGTTGTTAAGTTTATACCTCCTAGCTTCACATACCAGCAAAAGAAAAAGTTCTTCTATGATTTGAGACATTACTTCTGGGATGACCCACATCTTTATAAAGAAGGAGTTGATGGTATTATTAGACGTTGTGTACCTGAGCATGAACAGGAACAGATCATGCGCAAGTGCCACTCCGAAGCTTATGGAAGACACCATGCGGGAGATAGAACTGCACACAAGGTATTGCAATCCGGTTTGTATTGGCCTACTTTCTTCAAGGATGCCCGTAAGTTTGTCTTATCTTGTGATGAATGTCAAAGAATAGGTAATGTTAGTAGACGTCAAGAAATGCCTATGAATTATTCACTTGTTATTGAACCATTTGATGTTTGGGGCTTTGATTATATGGGACCATTTCCTGCCTCTAATGGGTACACACATATTTTAGTTGCTATTGATTATGTTACTAAGTAGGTAGAAGCTATTCCAACTAGTAGTGCTTATCACAACACCTCTATTAAGATGCTTAAAGAAGTTATATTTCCGAGGTTTGGAGTCCCTAGATATCTAATGACTAATGGTGGTTCACACTTTATTCATGGTGCTATCCGTAAGATGCTTGCTAAATATGATGTCAACCATAGAATTGCATCCCCTTATGACCCACAGACTAGTGGTCAAGTAGAACTAAGTAATAGGGAGCTGAAATTAATCTTACAAAAGACAGTTAATAGGTCTAGGAAGAATTGGTCCAAGAAACTAGATGATGCATTATGGGCTTATAGAACTGCATACAAAAATCCTATGGGTTTGTCTCCATATAAGATGGTATATGGAAAAGCTTGTCACTTACTTCTCGAGCTAGAACATAAGTCATATTGGGCTATTAAAGATATCAATTCTGATTTCAAACTTGCCGGTGAAAAGAGGTTATTTGACATTAGCTGCCTTGATGAGTGGAGAACCCAAGCCTATGAGAATGCCAAGTTGTTTAAAGAAAAAGTTAAGAGATGGCATGACAAAAGGATATAAAAGCGTGAGTTTAACGTAGGTGATTATGTCTTGCTATTCAACTCTCGTTTAATATTTTTTGCAGGAAAACTTCTCTCCAAGTGGGAAGGACCTTACGTTATCGAGGAAGTCTATCGCTCCGGTGCCATAAAAATCAACAACTTCGAAGGCACAAATCCGAAGGTGGTGAATGGTCAAAGAATCAAACATTATATCTCAGGTAATCCTATAAATGTTGAAACCATAACCCTGGAGGAATACATAAGGGACACTTTCCAAAACGATTCAGCCTCCGAAAAGGAAGAGGTATGTGATACGGCAAGTAAACCAACTCCAAAACAACTCTAAACGCATTTTTTCTCCGTTTTGGAATATTTAGAAAAATAGAAAAATAAACCGTAGTCCGGAAGAGACACGAGGCGTCCACGAGGGTGGAGGGCGCGCCCCCTGCTTCGTGGGCACCCCATGTGTCCCCTGGACTCCGTTTTCTTGTGGGTTACTCCTTTTGGTCGGTAAAAATTCATTATATATACTCCTGAAGGTTTTGACCTCTATATCACGCAAAAATCCTCTGTTCTTGTTTCGAGCTGTTTTTTGCTAGGGTTTGCAAAGCCAAGCATCATGTCGTCTCCCTCCTCCAACAACGAAGGCAACGATGCTTGGCTAATGAAGATAGATCTGAAGAGGGAAGGACCCGAGGAGATCCACAAGGAGAAGAAGATTAAGATGGAGGTGGAAGATCCGGCTCCGGCAGCGGGAGAACAAGACACCTCCAAACCCCTTCCTAACCTCTTTACCTCAACTAAGCTAGATGCTTTCAGGATGATTGAGTTAGCTCAGATTCGTAATAAGCATCTCACAAGTGAATATATTTTGTTGAAGGATTACATTGCTGCTCTCAAAGGTATTATCCGCAAGCTGGAGGATCTCCTACGCTCGATATATGAGGATCCTCCGTCACTTCTTGCAACTCCATCATCACCACCCCCGAAGAAGGAGACATAATCATATGGGTATGGGCACTCCCCTTGGCAACTGCCAAGCTTGGGGGAGTGACCCCGGTATCGTATCACCATCACTCCTATCTTTACCATTTTACTTAGTTCGATCCTTTTGGTAGCATCTTGATCTATTAGAATAATGTTAGCATGATTTAGTTGTGAGCTTTTGCTTTGTGAGCTTTACCCTTTGTAATCGAGTCCGTGAGCTATATAATAAAGATTAGTGTTGAGTCAAGGGCTTGATTTCCTCACTTGGGTCATGATAAAAAGAAAGAAAACATAAAGAGTATCAAAGAGATCATATCGATCTTATGGGAAGTAATGACTTCACATACAAGAGTATGATAAATAAAAGTTGTTGGAAGGTGACAAACATAGTTTTGGTCATCGTTGCAATTAATAGGAAGTAATAAAAGAAGAGAGGCTTCACATACAAATATACTATCTTGGACATCTTTTATGATTGTGAGCACTCATTAAAGTATGACATGCTAAATTGTTGATGTTGGACAAGGAAGACAACATAATGGGTTATGTCTTCTTATATCCGAAAAAAGTATATTGTCATGGAGCATCCAACATGTTGAGCTTGCCTTTCCCCCTCATGCTAGCCAAAACTCCTGGCACTAAGTAGAGATACTACTTGTGCTTCCATATATCCTTAAACCCAGTTTTGCCATGAGAGTCCACCATACCTACGTATGGATTGAGAAAGATCCTTCCAAGTAAGTTGTCATGTTGCAAACTCGCTAAAATATGTATGATTTGTTAGTGTGGGAGAAATTAGCTTTATACGATCTTGTGATATGGAAGTAATAAAAGCGACGGACTGCATAATAAAGGTCCTTCTCACTAGTGGCAATATAAAGCGAAGTTCTTCTATGCTAAGACTTTGTGCATCCAACCATAAAAACACATGACAACCTCTACTTCCCTCTTCGAAAGGGCCTATCTATTATTCATGTCTTATAAGTGTCAAGGTGAAATCCACCTTTCCTTTTTACATTTTATCCTTTGGCAAGCACATTGTGTTGGAAAGATCCTGACATATATACCCACTTGGATGTAAGTTTTCATGATCTATTACTGTTGACATTACCCTTGAGGTAGAGGTTGGGAGGCAACACCATAAGCCCCTATCTTTCTCTGTGTCCGATTAAAACTCCATAAACATTAGTATTGCGTGAGTGTGAGCAATTGTGAATGATTATATGATAGTTGAGTATGTAGGCTTGCTGAAAAGCTCTTATTGACACTTTCCGATGTTGCAATAAATTGCAATTGCTTCAATGACCGAGATCAAACTTTGTTAGTTTCCAATGAAGTTTATGATTCATACTTGATATTGTGGATGAATTGTTACTTTAGCATAAGAATCATAT
Organism: Secale cereale; assembly: GCA_902687465.1. NCBI lineage: Eukaryota > Viridiplantae > Streptophyta > Magnoliopsida > Poales > Poaceae > Secale > Secale cereale. Next base: position 629,348,918 of record LR738713.1, read on the forward strand.
GAATAATTTATATAATTTACTGTTATGAGAATGATCATGATGCCCTCATGCCCTCATGTCCGTATTTTGTTTTTATCGACAACTCTATCTCTAAACATGTGGACATATTTTTTTTATATCGGCTTTCGCTTGAGGACAAGCGAGGTCTAAGCTTGGGGGAGTTGATACGTACATTTCATGCTTATATGTTGATATTTATTGCATTATGGGTTGTTCTTACATATTTTTTCACAATACTGATGCCTTTTCTCTCTTATTTTACAAGGTTTACATGAAGAAGGAGAATGCTGGCAGCTGGAATTTTGGGCTGGAAAAGGAGCAAACTCTGGAAACCTATTCTGCACAACTCCAAAAGCCCTGAAACTCAACATAACGTCGTTTCGGAAAATATAAAAAATATCTGGCGAAAGAAGTCCATGGGAGGGGCCACCGGCTGCCCACGACGGTGGGGGGCGCGCCCCCTGCCTCGTGGGCCAGCCGGCAGGCCCCCGATGTCCATCTTCTCCTATATGATGTGTTTTGACCTGGAAAAAATCAAAAGGAGGCTTTCGAGACTAGACGCCGCCGTCTCAAGGCGGAACCGAGGCGGAAACCAATCTAGGGCTCCGGCAGAGCTGTTCTGCCGGGGATACTTCCCTCCGGGAAGGGGAAATCGTCACCGCCGTCATCACCAACAACTCTCCCATCTTGGGGAGGGCTATCTTCATCAACATCTTCACCAGCACCATCTCCTCTCAAACCCTAGTTCATCTCTTGTATCCAATCTTTGTACCCAAACCTCAGATTGGCACCTGTGGGTTGCTAGTAGTGTTGATTACTCCTTGTAGTTGATGCTAGTTGTTTTATTTGGTGGAAGATCTTATGTTCAGATCCATTATGCATATTAATACCCCTCTGATCATGAACAATATTATGTCTTCTGAGTAGTTACTTTTGTTCCTGAGGACATGGGAGAAGTCTTGCTATTAGTAGTCATGTGAGTTTGGTTTTCGTTTGATATTTTGATGAGATGTATGTTGTCTCTCCTCTAGTGGTGTCATGTGAACGTCGACTACATGACACTTCACCATTATTTGGGCCTAGAGGAAGGCATTGGGAAGTAATAAGTAGATGATGGGTTGCTAGAGTGACAAAAGCTTAAACCCTAGTTTATGCGTTGCTTCGTAAGGGGCTGATTTGGATCCATATGTTTCAGGCTATGGTTAGGTTTACCTTAATACTTCTTTTGTAGTTGAGGATGCTTGCATTGGAGGTTAATCATAAGTGGGAGGCTTGTCCAAGTAAGGGCAGCACCTAAGCACCGGTCCACCCACATACCAAATTATCAAAGTACCGAACGCGGATCAGATGATCGTGATGAAAACTAGCTTGACGATAATTCCCATGTGTCCTCGGGAGCGCTTTACTTCATATAAGAGTTTGTCCAGGCTTGTCCTTTGCTACAAAAAGGATTGGGCCACCTTGCTGCACCTTATTTACTTTTACCTTTTGTCACTTGCTACCAATTACCTTATCACAAAACTATCTGTTACCTATAATTTCAGTGCTTGCAGAAAATACCTTACCGAAAACTGCCTATCATTTCCTTCTGCTCCTCGTTGGGTTCGACACTCTTACTTATCAAAAGGACTACGATACATCCCCTACACTTGTGGGTCATCAGATAGACATCCCTCTAGTCATCTAAATGATCACGTGATCCAAATCAACTAAACCATGACCGATCATCACTTGAGATGGAGTAGTTTTCAGTGGTGAACATCTTATGTTGATCATATCTACTATATGATTCACGCTCGACCTTTCGGTCTCCAGTGTTCTGAGGCCATGTCTGTACATGCTAGGCTCGTCAAGTTTAACCCGAGTATTCCGCATGTGCAAAGCTGTCTTGCACCCGTTGTATGTGAACGCAGAGCCTATCACACCCGATCATCACGTGGTGTCTCAGCACGAAGAACTTTCGCAATGGTTCATACTCAGGGAGAACACTTGTACCTTGAAATTTTGTAAGGGATCATCTTATAATGCTACCGTCGTACTAAGAAAAATAAGAAGCATAATAAGATAAACATCGCATGCAATCAAAATATGTGATATGATATAGCCATCATCATCTTGTGCTTTTGATCTTCATCTCCAAAGCATCGTCCTGATCTCCATCGTCACCGGTTGGACACCATGATCTTCATCGTAGCATCGTGGTCGTCTCGCCAACTATTGCTACTACTACTATAGCTAACTCATAGTGATGAAGTAAAGCAATTACATGGCTTTCGCAATTCATACAATAAAGAGACAACCATAAGGCTCCTGCCGGTTGCCGCTAATTTACAAAACATGATCATCTCATACAATAACGTATAACTCATCACGTCTTGACCATATCATATCACAACATGCCCTGCAAAAACAAGTTAGACATCCTCTACTTTGTTGTTGCAAGTTTTACGTGGCTGCTGCGGGCCTAGCAAGAACCGTTCTTACCTACGCATACAAAAACCACAATGATTTTTCGTCAAGTATGTGATGTTTTGACCTTCACAAGGACCGGGCGTAGCCACACTTGATTCAACTAAAGTGAGAGAGACAGACACCCGGTCACCTTTAAGCAATGAGTGCTCGTAACAGTGAAACCAGTCTCGCATAAGCGTACGCGTAATGTCGGTCCGGGCCGCTTCATCTCACAATACCGCTGAATCAAAGTATGACATGCTGTTAAGAAGTATGACTCTTATCGCCCACAACTCATTGTGGTCTACTCGTGCATATCATCTACGCATAGACCTGGCTCATGATGCCACTATTGGGGAACGTAGTATTTCAAAAATTTCGTACGATCACGCAAGATCTATCTAGGAGAGGCATAGCAACGAGTGGGGAGAGTGTGCCTACGTACCCTCGCAGACCGAAAGCGGAAACGTCTAGTGACGCGGTTGATGTAGTCGAACGTCTTCGCGATCCAACCGATCCAAGCACCGAACGTATGGCACCTCCGCATTCAGCACACGTTCAGCTCTATGATGTCCCACGAGCTCTTGATCAAGTTGAGCGTCATGGGAGAGTTTCATCAGCAGGACGGCGTGGTGACGGTGATGATGAAGCTACCGGCGCAGGGCTTCGCCTAAGCACTGCAACGGTATGACCGAGGTGTGTATCTATGGGGAGGGGCACCGCACACGGCCAAAATCAACTTGTGTGTCCAAGGGGTGACCCCTGGCCATGTATATAAAGGATGGAGGGAGGAGGCGGCCGACCCTCATAGGGCGCGCCAAAGTGTGGAGTCCTACTAGGAGTCCCTAGTCCTAGTAGGATTCCTCCTCCCACATGGAAAAGAAAAAGGGGAAGGGAGAAGGAAAAGGAAGGAAGGGGCACCCCCTTTCCCTAGTCCAATTCGGACCAGTCCATGGGGAAGGGTCGGCTTACGAAATTTGCAAATATTGGTACCCACGAATTTAGTTACCAGAAGAAGTGATGAAATTGCTAATACAATACTAACTGAAATGACTTATCCTCCAAACGAAGTGACCAGAAAATCACGCAGCCACCCTTGAGGCCTTTCTCTCCTTTCCTGTATGGCCCATTAAGGCCCAATACGAATTCCCGTAACTCTCCGGTACTCTGAAAATACCCGAATCACTTGGAACCTTTCTGATGTCCAAATATATCCTTCCAATATATCTATATTTACATCTCGACCATTTTGAGACTGTTCGTCATGTCCGTGATCTCATCTGGGTCTCCGAACAAATGTCGGTCATCAAATCACATAACTCATAGTACAAATTGTCATCGAACGTTAAGCGTGCGGACCCTACGGGTTCGAGAACTATGTAGACAGGACCGAGACACATCTCCGGTCAATAACCAATAGCGGAACCTGGATGCTCATATTGGCTCCTACATATTCTACGAAGATCTTTATCGGTCAAACCGCATAACAACATATGTTGTTCCCTTTGTGATCGGTATGTTACTTGCCCAAGATTCGATCGTCAGTATCATCATACCTAGTTCAATCTCTTTACCGGCAATTCTCTTTACTCGTTCCGTAATGCATCATTCCGCAACTAACTCATTAGTCACACTGCTTGCAAGGCTTATAGTGAAGTGCATTACCGAGAGGGCCCAGAGATACCTCTCCGACAATCGGAGTGACAAATCCTAATCTCGATCTATGCCAACTCAACAAACACCATCGGAGACACCTGTAGATCATCTTTATAATCACCCAGTTACGTTGTGATGTTTGATAGCACACAAGATGTACCTCCGGTATTCGGGAGTTGCATAATCTCATAGTCATAGGAACATGTATAAGTCATGAAAAAGCAATAGCAGTAAAACTAAACGATCAAGTTGCTAAGCTAACGGATGGGTCAAGTCAATCACATCATTCTCTAATGATGTGATCCCGTTCATCAAGTGACAACTCATGTCTATGGCTAGGAAACTTAACCATCTTTGATTAACGAGCTAGTCAAGTAGAGGCATACTAGTGACACTCTGTTTGTCTATGTATTCACACATGTACTAAGTTTCAGGTTAATACAATTCTAGAATGAATAATAAACATTTATCATGATATAAGGAAATAAATAATAACTTTATTATTGCCCCTAGGGCATATTTCCTTCACGTTTGATATTCCTTTTCTGCGAAACACTAAAATAGGCAAAAAAACAGCAATTTGCACTGGGCCTTGGGTTAGTAAGTTAGTCCCAAAAATAATATAAAAGTGTATAATAAAGCCCATTGAACATCCAAAACAGAATATATAATAGCATGGAAGAATAAAAAATTATAGATACATTGGAGACGTATCACTCCTCCGTCGAGTCGACGACGAGGATGCGGGAAAGGCATCGTCGACGTCGATGCGGGAATAATTGCTTTAACTAAAAAAATAAACTAGTTCTATTAATTTTCTTACTAAAAATAAACTAGTTCTATAGTAAAATTTTAATTAGATCATCAAATCTCATATACCTAAATTTTCTTACAAAAAATAAACTAGTTTTATTAATTCAACTAGTTCAACTAAGCACTTACTATAAATAATATAAACTAGTACTTACTAAAAATAAACTAGTTTAACTAGTTCTATTAATTTTCTAACTAATTCTATTAAACACTTACTAAAAAATAGTAACAAAAACTATATTGAATTTTTTCTATAAACTAAACACTACTGCCCCAAATTAACATCTACTTAGTTACCCAACCTACTTCCCTAACTAAAAAACATCTAATTAACAGTACCACTACTGCCCTAACCTAATTAACATCTACTAAGTAACCAAATTAGTTAACCAAACATCTAAAAAAACATCTAATTAACCTAGTTAGTAAACCAAATTAACCTAGCTAGTTCACTTAGTTCAAATTAGTTAACCTAAGAAACTAAATTCACCTAAGTTAATTAACCTAGAGGGAGGAGGAGGTATGAGGGAGGAGAAGTACCTCTCGGTGGAGGATGTCCGGCGCGTGGGGGGGCTGGCGGGGGAGGAGGGCCGGCCCGGGAGGTCGGCCGTCGGGGGAGGAGGCCGGCGCGGGCGGAGGCCGGCGCG
>LR738713.1:629356130-629384817 GCA_902687465.1 Secale cereale
TTCAAATTAGTTAACCTAAGAAACTAAATTCACCTAAGTTAATTAACCTAGAGGGAGGAGGAGGTATGAGGGAGGAGAAGTACCTCTCGGTGGAGGATGTCCGGCGCGTGGGGGGGCTGGCGGGGGAGGAGGGCCGGCCCGGGAGGTCGGCCGTCGGGGGAGGAGGCCGGCGCGGGCGGAGGCCGGCGCGAGGGAGGGTGGCCGGCGGGGGAGGAGAGCTGGCACGAGGGAGGGAGGTCGGCGGGAGAAGACCGGCACGGGGGACGGCGGCTCGCGGGGGAGGGCCGCAGCAACGGCTTGCGGCGGAGGCGCGCGTGAGTGTGAGTGTGTGAGGGAGGAGTGAGGTCGAGCGCGGGCCGTTTGTGTGGATAAGGAACCCGTAGTAGTAGTGCTTTTATGTAGAAAGCGCTACTGCTACGTTCAGTAGAAGTAGCGCTTCCTACATAAAAGCGCTACTACTATGTCTGGCCTGCCGGCAATGGCCTAGCAATTTTAGTAGTAGCGTGTTTTAAGAAAACAGCGCTACTGGTAAGTGCATAGTAGCAGCGCTTGCCATGCGCAAGTGCTACTGATAAGTAGTAGTAGTGTTTTCTTATAAAAAGCGCTACTACTAAGCTCATGTGTATAGGCATTTCCCTAGTAGTGTTCACCAATTTCAGCATCGCGAAGAGCTCGGGAATCGTTTTCGTCATCCCTTGCATATCATAGTTCATCACGAAGTTCTAGTACCTTGGTGATAGTTACTAGAGAACTTTGTCACTCACTATCTTATCTAGAAGAATAACTCCCACTTGATTCAAGTGATTGTAGTACCCAGACATTCTGAGCACATGCTCACTAGCTGATCTGTTCTCCTCCATCTTGTAGGCAAATTACTTTTCAAATGTCTCATACCTCTCGACATGGGCATGAGTCCGAAATACCAATTTCAGTTCTTGGAACATCTCATATGCTCTGTGCCGTTCAAAACGTTTTTGAAGTCCCGGTTCTAAGCCGTAAAGCATGGCGCACTAAACTAATAAGTATTCATTGATGACCCACAAGTATAGGGGATCAATTGTAGCTCTTTTCGATAAGTAAGAGTGTCGAACCCAACGAGGATCAGAAGGAAATGGCAAGTGGTTTCCAGTAAGGTAATGTATCCAAGTGTTGAAATTGTAAGTAACAGAGTAGTTTGGTAGCAAGATAATTTGTAAAGAGCAAGTAACGATAATAGTAACAAAAGTGCAGCAAGGTAGCCCAATACTTTTGAGGCAAAGGACAGGCCAAAACCGTCTCATATAATAAGCAAAACGTTCTTGAGGGCACACGGGAATTTCATCTAGTCACTTTCATCATGTTGGTTCGATTCGTGTTCGCTACTCTGATAATTTGGTATGTGGGTGGATCGGTGATTACGTGATGTTCTTACTTGAACAAACCTCCTACTTATGATTAACCCTCCCGCAAGCATCCGCAACTATGGGAAAAGTATTAAGAATAAATTCTAACCATAGCATTAAACTTTTGGATCCAATTGGTCCCTTACGGAATAGCGCATAAACTGGGGTTTAAGCTTCTGTCACTCTCGCAACCCATCATCTAATTACTACTCCACAATGCATTCCCTTGGTCCCAAATATGGTTAAGTGTCATGTAGTCAACATTCACATGACACCACTAAGGGAATCAGAACATACATACTATCAAAATATCGAACACATATCAAATTCACATGATTACTTGCAACATGATTTCTCCCGTGACCTCAAGAACAAAGGTAACTACTCACAAATGATAAACATGCTCAAGATCAAAGGGGTATTAAATAGGATATTGGATCTCAACATATAATCTTCCACCAAATAAACCATATAGTAATCAACTACAAGATGTAATCAAGTCACCCACAAGCACCAATCTATAGTTTTGGTAACAAGATTGAACACGAGAGATGAACTAGCTTTTGAGATGAGATGGTTCTTATGAAGATGTTGATAGATATAGCCCTCCCCAAGATGGGAGAGTTGTTGGTGATGATGATGACGATGATTTCCCCCTCTGGGAGGGAAGTTCCCCCGGTGGAATCGCTCCGCCGGACAGCAAAAGTCCTCCTGCCCGAGTTCCGCCTTGAGACGGCCGTGCTTCATCTCGAAAGTCTTCTCCTTATTTTTTCTAGGTCAGAATGGCTTATATACCAGAAGATGGGCACCAAAGGTGGGCCTGGGTGAGCACAACCCACCAGGGCGCGCTTGGGCTCCCTGGCGCGCCCAAGTGGGTTGTGCCCACCTGATGGGCCCCCTCTGGTACTTATTTGCTCCAATATTCTTCAAATACTCCATAAAAATTCTTCGTGAAGTTTCAGCTTGTTTGGAGTTGTGCAGAATAGGTGGCCTGACGTAGCTTTTTTAGGTCCAGATTTGCAGCTGCCGGAATTCTCCCTCTTGGAGTATACCTTGCAAATTATGAGAGAAAAGGCATTAGAATTACTCCAAAAAGCATTATTATACATAATAACAACATAAGTAACAGCAAGAAAACATGATGGAAAATGGACGTATCAACTCCCCCAAGCTTAGACCTCGCTTGTCCTCAAGCGAAAACCGAAATCGAAAAGCATCTACATGCTTTCATAGAGAGGTGTCGATAAAAAAAATACGGACATAGAAGCATCATGTTGATTATTATAATAGCAACAAATTTAAACATAAGACTTTTATCAAAAGACTTGTATCATAGAATTCTCATGAACAAGTAATAGTTCATCACACAATTGAAGTATAAAGCATAAACTCTATTAGATACCAACAAACTATGTTCTCAGTCAACTTTGCAACTAAAATTCATCATTTTCTTAGGAAGGGTCACGTATCGGAGCCTTTAGGCAAGTCCACATACTCAACTATCATATAGTCTTCTATAATTGCTAACACTCACCACATACACATGAGCAAACCGTTTCTACTGGACACATAGAAAGATAAGGGCTTATAGTTTTGCCTCCCAACGTACTCACCTCCAGGGTGATGTCAACAATAATAACTCATGCAACCCATATTCATCTGGACATACGTTCCTAGATCTTTCCTCACCACGTGATGCTTGCCAAAGGATCAAATAAAAAGGAATAGAGAGAAAACTTTGACTCTTTGCATAAAAGTAAAAGATAGGCCATTCGCGGAGGGAAGCAGAGGTTGCCATGCGCTTATTTGTTTGTATGCTCAACCCCTTAGTGCAAAAGAACGTCACGTTACATTGCCCCTTGTGATATCAACCTTTGTTATGCAGTCTGTCGCTTTTATTCTTCGGCATCACAAGTTCGTGCAACGCTCAATATTCTCTTACACTAAATGATCTCACATTTTTAGAAGCAAATTTTATTGCCTTATTGCACCGATGACAACTTACTTGAGGGATCTTACTCAATCCATAGGTAGGTATGGTGGACTCTCGAAAAAGGTTTGGGTTTAAACATTTCTGGATGCACAAGGAGTATCTCTACTTAGTGCAGAATTTTTGGCTAGAAAAGTTATTGAGAAAGCACCACATGTTAAAGGATATATGACAATATGACTTCTATGTGAATATGAACAAACATAAATCATTAAGTTGTCTTCCTTGTCCAACATCAACAATTTTGGCATATAATATTTGATGGGGGCTCACAATCACAAAAGATTTCTAGGCTAGTATATTTATATGTGAATCTTCTCTTCCCTTATTAATTCTTTCATGAGTTGCTTCATTGACCAATGCTATGTTTGTCAATCTCTAATAAAATTTTCTACTTACACTTTTCCTTATGTGGTGCCATCACCTACCATAAGATAAGCATATGATCTTCTTAATTTATTTACTTTCTTTTATTTATTCATTTATAACATTTCTTTTTATTGCAACAGGAAGGTAAAGAAAGTAGAAACTCAAAACTAAACTTTATTATATATCTTGCACACGATTACAAGGATAGATCACTAAGCAAACTCTTGGAAATAAAGGATCAAACTAAACTTTTATTTATTCTAAAGCAAAAGATCAAACTAGAATAAGTAAATGAAAAAGGATAGTGGGGATGATACGATACCGGGGAACCTCCCCCAAGCTTGGCGAAGACCAAGGGGAGTGCCCATACCCGATACTCAGTTTTCTTTTGGTGGTGAAGAAGATGGTGGTGGTGGTGATGTAGATGTGATCTCGTCTTTCAAGATGATCAAGAGGATCTCCAATCTACGGATGACGCTCTGGAGGAAGACAATGTGCTCTTGATGAAGAATATTTTCATGAGTGAGATATTTATTTTGCACACGAACCGTTTCAATGATCCAGGCTTCAATCTTAGTGGGAGTAAGAAGAGCAAATAGGGTTTAAGGATATCTTCTTCTTCCTCCTCTCCTGGCAGTGCTTGCTCGATTGTCGGTGCTTGATCACCAATAACCTCCTTGCCCTTGTCGCCTCCTGCGGCTTCTACGGGCTCCTCTCTCTTCAGCTCGTTCTTCATCAGCCAAGCATCTTCTTCCATTGGGTTGGAGGAGGAGGGAGACATGATGCCTGGCTTGGTAGATCTGACCAAAAACAGCAAGAAAAAGAGAACAGAAGATTTCTCCGCGATACGGTGGTCAGCAGGTTCGGGGGGTATATAAAGATTTTTTTATCTTGGGAAACAAGCAAACTATAAAAAAACGGAGTCCGGAAGGTGTCCGAGGTGGGCACAACCCACCGGGGCGCGCCTGGCTTGGCGCGCCCTGCTGTCTTGTGCCCACCAGGGTACGCTTCCTGGCAGTTTCATATTTTCCTAATTTTCTAAATATTCCAAAACTGACAAAAAATAATTTTGCGGATTTTTAGGAGTCCATTTAATTACCGTATCACGTACCTCTCCTGATTCTGGAGTGTTCCGGAACGACTCTTTTTATGTGTTTGTCCGGTGTCAAAGTTTGAATAATATTGCTTTCAACATTAATGGGCGTACATGAGATATAATGCTTTATTCGTTGCCCATTAACAACCTTCGGGTTAGTACCTTCGGCATTATTTATTTTGATAGCTCCAGACCGATAAACCTCCTCGATGACATAGGGACCTTCCCATTTAGAGAGGATCTTTCCTGCAAAGAACCTGAAATGAGAGTTTTACAAAAGAACATATTGTCCAACTTTGAACTCACACTTTTAGTTTCTTTTACCATGCCATCTTTTAACTTTTTCTTTAAATAACTTGGCATTTTCATAAGCTTGGGTTCTCCATTCATCTAATGAGCTAATATCAAATAACCTCTTTTCACCGGCAAGTTTGAAATCATAGTTAAGCTCTTTAATTGCCCAAAATGCTTTATGTTCTAACTCAAGAGGCAAATGACAAGCTTTTCCATAAACAATTTTATAAGGAGACATACCCATAGGATTTTTATAAGTTGTTCTGTAAGCCCAAAGTGCATCATCTAATTTCTTAGACCAATTCTTCCTGGACCTATTGACAGTCGTTTGCAAAATTAATTTTATTTCTCTATTACTAAGCTCAAATTTACCACTAGACTGAGGATGATAAGGTGATGCAATTATATGGTTAACATCATACTTGGCAAGCATTTTACGGAAAGCACCATGAATAAAGTGTGAACCACCATCAGTGATTAAATATCTAGGGACTCCAAACCTTGGGAAAATAACTTCCTTAAGCATCTTAATAGAGGTGTTGTGATCAGCACTACTGGTTGGAATAGCTTCTACGCATTTAGTAACATAATCAACAATAACCATTTAGAGGAAGGAAAAGGTCCCATGTAATAAAATCTCCAAACATCAAATGGTTCAACAACAAGTGAATAATTCATAGGAATTTCTTGATGCTTACCGATATTACCTAATCTTTGACATTCATCACAAGATAAGACAAACTTACGGGCATCCTGGAAGATAGTAGGCCAGTAAATCTAGATTGCAATACCTTGTGAACAGTTCTATCTCCAGCATGATGCTCTCCATATGCTTCGGAGTGACATTTCCAAAGGATTTGTCCCTGTTCATGCTCAAGTACACAACGTCTAATAATACCATCTACTCCTTCTTTATAAAGATGTGGGTCATCCCAAAAGTAGTGTCTTAAATCATAGAAGATTTTTTTCTTTTGTTGGTATGTAAATCTAGGTGGTAAATATTTAGCAACAATGTAATTAGCATAGTCAGCATACCAAGGAGTATTGTTAGCAATATTTATTGCAGCTAACTGATCATCAGGAAAACTATCATCAATAGGTAGTGGATCATCAAGCACATTTTCAAGCCTAGACAAGTTATCAGCCACGGGGTTCTCACCTTTTTTTTCTATCAGTGATATGCAAATCAAATTCTTGTAGCAAAAGAACCCACCGAATAAGTCTAGGTTTAGCATCTTTCTTTTCCCTAAGATATTTAATAGTAGTATGTTCAGTGTCAACAATTACTTCTGAATCAACAATGTAAGATCTAAATTTGTCACAAGCAAACACCACTGCTAGGAATTCCTTTTCGGTAGTAGCATAATTCTTTTGAGCATTGTCTAGAGTCTTACTAGCATAATGAATAACATTTAGTTTCTTATCAACTCTTTGTTCTAGAACAACACCAACAGCATAATCACTAGCATCACACATAATTTCAAAAGGCAAGTTCCAATCAGGTGGTTGAACAATAGGTGCATAAATTAAGGCTTTCTTGAGTGTTTCAAAGTCTTCAAAGAAATCATCATCCAAACCAAAAGGAACATCCTTTTGCAAAAGATTTATAAGAGGCCTAGAAATTTTAGAAAATTCTTTAATGAATCTCCTATAGAAACCATCATGACCTAGGAAACTACGAATACCTTTGATATCCTTAGGACATGGCATTTTCTCAATTGCATCAACCTTAGCTTTATCCACTTCAATACCCTTCTCAGAAATCTTATGGCCCAAGACAATACCTTCGTTAACCATAAAGTGGCACTTCTCCCAATTCAAGACAAGGTTTGTTTGTTTACATCTCTGCAAAACTCGATCAAGATTGCTTAAACAATCATTAAAAGACTTCCCATAGACAGAGAAGTCATCCATGAAAACCTCTACAATCTTTTCACAAAAGTCAGAGAATATAGCAGTCATACATCTTTGAAAGGTAGCAGGTGCATTGCATAAACCGAAAGGCATACGTCTATAAGCATAAGTTCCAGAGGGACAAGTAAAAGTAGTATTTTCTTGATCAGGTTGAGCAACAGGTATTTGTGAAAAAACAGAGTATCCATCAAGGAAGAAAAAGTGGGTGTGCTTAGATAATCTTTCTAGCATTTGATCAGTAAAAGGCAGAGGGTAATTATCTTTTATAGTTGCTTTATTTAGTTTTCTAAAATCAATTACCATTCTATAGCCTGTAACAATTCTTTGTGGAATAAGTTCATTCTTATCATTAGGAATAATAGTAATACATCCCTTCTTAGGGACACAATGAACATGACTTACCCATCTACTATCAGCTATAGGATAGATTATACCTGCTTTCGAAGCTTTAATATTTCTGTTCTTACCACTTCCTTCATCTTAGGATTTAACCGATGTTGATGATCAACAACGGGTTTAGCATCAGGTTCCATATTGATCTTATGCTGACATAGAGTGGGACTAATGCCCTTTAAGTCATCAAGAGTATATCCAATAGCAGCTCGGTTCTTCCTTAGAACTTTCAATAATATTTCTTCTTCATATTCTGAAAGGTTAGTACTGATAATAATAGGGTATATCTTCTTTTCATCAAGATAAGCATATTTGAAAGTGACTGGCAATTGTCTTAATTCAAACACGGGATCACCTTTAGGTGGAGGAGGGCCTCCTAGAGTTTTAATAGGTAGATTGGGTTTAGGCAGAGGACGTTGTTAAAAGAAAATATCATCTATTTCATTTCTTTCATGCATATGTAAATAATTTCATGGTCTACCAAATATTGTTCTAGAAGATCAGTGGGAGGCACGACAATAGCTAGAAGCAAGACCAAATATTTCATCCTTACTAGGCAATTCTTTTTCATGAAGCTTTCTATTAAACTTGGAGAAATTAAATCATGAGACTCATCACCAAAACTAACACTCACAGTTTATTTCTCACAATCTATTTTAGCGTTAACGGTGTTCAAGAAAGGTCTACCAAAGATAATGGGACAGAAGTCATCTTGTGGGGAACCAAGAACAAGAAAATTAGCGGGGTATTTTATTTTCCCACACAAGACTTCAACATCTCTAACAATCCCAATTGGTGATATAGTATTGTTAGGGATCGTAGCAGAAAATCAAAATTTTTCCTACGCGTCACCAAGATCTATCTATGGAGTAATCTAGCAACGAGCATAAAGGAGAGTGCATCTACATACCCTTGTAGATCGCGAGCGGAAGCGTTCAAGAGAACGGGGATGATGGAGTCGTACTCATCGTGATCCAAATCACCGATGATCCTAGCGCCGAACGGACGGCACCTCCGTGTTCAACACACGTACGGAGCGGGGACGTCTCCTCCTTCTTGATCCAGCAAGGGGGGAGGAGAGGTTGATGGAGATCCAGCAGCACGACGGCATGGTGGTGGAAGTAGCGGGATTCCAGCAGGGCTTCGCCAAGCGCTGCGGGAGGAGGGAGATGTGTCACGGGAGGGAGAGGGAGGCGCCAGGGCTTGGGGTGCTGCTCCCATGCGCCTCCCCACTATATATAGGGGTGGAGGGGGCTGGTTTCTTGCCCTCCAAGTCCATTGGGGCGTTGGCAAAGGTGGGGGAAAGAAATCCCTTCATTTCCTTTCCCCACCGATTGTTATCCCCCGTTTTTAGGGATCTTGATCTTATCCCTTCGGGATATGATCTTATTCCTTCTAAGGGGGGATCTTGGTGCGCCTTGACCAGGGGTGTGGGGCCTTGCCCCCACTACCCACGTTCATGTGGGTCCGCCCATGCAGGTGGGCCCCACTTCGGAACCTTCTAGAACCTTCCCGGTACAATACCGAAAAATCCCGAACATTTTCCGGTGGCCAAAATAGGACTTCCTATATATAAATCTTTACCTCCGGACCATTCCGGAACTCCTCGTGACGTCCGGGATCTCATCCGGGACTCCGAACAACTTTCGGGTTTCCGCATACTTATATCTCTACAACCCTAGCGTCATCGAACCTTAAGTGTGTAGACCCTACGGGCTCGGGAACCATGTAGTCATGACCGAGACAACTCTCTGGCCAATAACCAACAGCGGGATCTGGATACCCATGTTGGCTCCCACATGTTCCACGATGATCTCATCGGATGAACCATGATGTCAAGGATTCAATCAATCCCGTATACGATTCCCTTTGTCTATCGGTATAGCACTTGCCCGAGATTCGATCGTCGGTATACCGATACCTTGCTCAATCTCGTTACCTGCAAGTGTCTTTACTCGTTCCGTAACACATCATCCCGTGATCAACTCCTTGATCACATATTGTGCACATTA
Organism: Secale cereale; assembly: GCA_902687465.1. Lineage (NCBI taxonomy): Eukaryota > Viridiplantae > Streptophyta > Magnoliopsida > Poales > Poaceae > Secale > Secale cereale. The sequence continues at coordinate 629,365,581 of LR738713.1, forward strand.
TGATGATGTCCTACCGAGTGGGCCCAGAGATACCTCTCCGTCATACGGAGTGACAAATCCCAGTCTCGATTCGTGCCAACCCAACAGACACTTTCGGAGATACCTGTAGTGCACCTTTATAGCCACCCAGTTACGTTGTGACGTTTGGTACACCCAAAGCATTCCTACGGTATCCGGGAGTTGCACAATCTTATGGTCTAAGGAAAATATACTTGACATATAGAAAAGCTTTAGCATACGAACTACACGATCTGTGCTAGGCTTAGGATTGGGTCTTGTCCATCACATCATTCTCCTAATGATGTGATCCCGTTATCAACGACATCCAATGTCCATGGTCAGGAAACCGTAATCATCTATTGATCAACGAGCTAGTCATCTAGAGGCTTACTAGGGACATGGTGTTTGTCTATGTATCCACACATGTATCTGAGTTTCCTATCAATACAATTCTAGCATGGATAATAAACAATTATCATGAACAAGGAAATATAATAATAACTAATTTATTATTGCCTCTAGGGCATATTTCCAACAGTCTCCCACTTGCACTAGAGTCAATAATCTAGTTCACATCACCATGTGATTAACACTCACAGGTCACATCGCCATGTGACCAACATCCAAAGAGTTTACTAGAGTCAGTAATCTAGTTCACATCAATATGTGATTAACACTCAATGAGTTCTGGGTTTGATCATGTTATGCTTGTGAGAGAGGTTGTAGTCAACGGGTCTGCAACATTCAGATCCCTATGTACTTCGCAAAAATTTATGTCATATCGTAGATGCTGCTACCACGTTCCACTTGGAGCTATTCCAAACTGTTGCTCCATTATACGTATCCGGTATCTCTACTTAGAGTTATCCGGATAGGTGTTAAGCTTGCATCGACGTAGCTGTTTACGTCGAACTCTTTATCACCTCCATAACCGAGAAACATTTCCTTATTCCTCTAAGGATAATTTTGACCACTATCTAGTGATCCACTCCTGGATCACCTTTGTACCCTCTTGCCAGACATGTGGCAAGGCACACATCAGGTGCGGTACTCATCATGGCATACCGTATAGAGCCTATGACAAAAGCATAGGGGACGACCTTCGTCCTTCCTCTTTCTTCTGCCGTGGTCAAGTTTTGAGTCTTACTCAACTTCACACCTTATAACTCAGGTAAGAATTCCTTCTTTAACTGACCTATTTTGAACTCCTTCAAAATCATGTCAAAGGTGTGTGTTCCTTTTGAAAGTATCATCAGGCGTCTTGATCTATCTCTATAGATCTTGATGCCCAATATGTAAGCAGCTTTATCCAGGTCTTCCTTTGAAAAACTCCTTTCAAAACAACCCTTTACGCTTTCCAGAAATTCAACATCATTTCGGATCAACCATATGTCATTCGCATATACTTATCAGAAATGTTGTAGTGCTTCCACTCACTTTATTGTAAATACAAGTTTCTAACAAACTTTGTATACCCAAGAACTTTGATCACTCCATCAAAGCATATATTCCGACTCCGAGATGCTTGCTCTAGTCCATGAAAGGATCGCTGGAGCTAGCATACCTTTTAGCATCCTTAGGATCGACAAAAACCTTTTTGATTGTATCACATACAACCTTTCCTTACGAAAACTGGTAAGGAAACTTGTTTTGTCATCCATCTGCCAGATTTCATAAATGCAGCTAATGCTAACTTGATTTCGACGGACTTAAGCATCGCTACGGGTGAGAAAATCTCATCGTAGTCAACTCCTTGAACTTGTGAAAAAACACTTTGCCACAAGTCGAGCTTCATAGACGGTGACCTTACCGTCCACGTCCGTCTTCTTCTTAAAGATCCATTTATCTCAATGGCTTGCCAATCATCGGGCAAGTCCACCAAAGTCCACACTTTGTTTTGATACATGGATCCTATCTCGGATTTCTCGGCTTCTAACCATTTGTCGGAATACGGGCCCACCATCGCTTCTCCATAGTTCGTAGGTTCATTGTTGTCCAACAACATGACTTCTAAGACAGGATCACCGTACCACTCAGGAGTAGTACATATCCTTGTCGACCTACGAGGTTCGATAGCAACTTGATTTGGAGTTCATGATCACTATCATTAGTTTCCTCTCCAACAGTCGTAGGTTCCACAGAAACATCTTTCTGTGTTGCACTACTCTCTGGTTGAAGTGAGGGTTTGACAACCTCATCAAGTTATATCTTCCTCCCACTCAATTCTTTCGAGAGAAACTCCTTCTCGAGAAAGGACCCGTTCTTAGGGACAAACATTTTTGTCCTTGGATCTGAGATAGAAGGTATGCCCAACCATTACCAGCGGGTATCCCATGAAGATGTATTTGTCCGCTTTGGGTTCGAGCTTTTTCCGGCTGAAGCCGTAAGCATCGCAGCCCCAAACATTGAGAAACGACAACTTTGGTTTCTTGCCAAACCTTAGTTCATACGGCATTATCTCAACGGACTTAGATGGTGCCCAATATAAAGTGAATGCAGCTATCTCTAATGCATAACCTCAAAACAATAGCGGTAGATCGGTAAGATACATCATAGATCGCACCATATCTCATAAGGTTCGATTATGATGTCCGGACACACCATTACGCTGTGGTGTTCCAGGGGGCTTCAACTGCGAAACAATTCCACAATGTCTTAAGTGATTGCCAAACTCATAATTCAGATAATATCCCCTTGATCAGATCGTAGGAACATGATCTTCTTGTTATGATGATTCTTAATCTTCACTCTGAAATTTTTGAACCTTTCAAACGTTTCAGACTTTTGCTTCATTAAGTAAATATACCATATCTACTCAAATCGTCAGTGAAGATGAGAAAATAACGATATCCACCACACGCCTTAATTCTCATTGGATCACATACATCAGCATGTATGATTTCCAACAAGTCACTTGCCCGTTTCATTGTACCTGAAAACGGGATCTTAGTCATCCTACCCATGAGGCATGGCTTGCATGTGTCAAGCGATTCAAAATCAAGTGACTCAAAACATCCATCAGCATGGAGTTTCTTCATGCATTTTATGCCAAAATGACCTAAGCGGCAGTGCCACAAGAAAGTGGTACTATCATTATTAACTCTACATCTTTTGGCATTAATATTATCATCATGTGTATTACAATGATCGAGATTCAACAAACCATTGGGTGCATGACCATAAAGGTATTATTCATGTAAACAGAATAACCATTATTCTCTGACTTAAATGAATAACCGTATTGCAATGAACATGATCTAATCATATTCATGCTCAACGTAGACACCCGATAACATTTATCTAAGTTCAACACTAATCTCGAAAATAGAGGGAGTGTGCGATGGTGATCTTATCAACCTTGGAAACACTTCCAACACACATCGTCACCTCGCCCTTAGCTAGTCTCCGTTCAGTTCGTAGCTTTTGCTTCAAGTCACTAATAATAGCAACTGAACCGGTATCCAATACCCAGGTGCTACAAGGAGTACTAGTGAGGTAGACATCAATAATACGTATATCAAATATACTTTGTTGAAGTTTCCAGCTATTCTTATCTACCATGTATTTGGGGTAGTTCCGCTACCATGTGACCGTTCCCCTTACAATAGAAGCACTTAGTCTCGAGGTTTGGGTTCAACCATTGGGTTCCTTCATTAGAGCGACAACTGGTTTGCCATTCATGAAGTTTCCCTTCTAGCCCTTGCCCTTTTGAAACTAGTGGTCTTGTTAAACCATCAACACTTGATACTCCTTCTTGATTTCTACTTTCGCGGTCTTAAGAACCGCTAATAGCTCCGGGATCATCTCCATCCTTTGCATGTCATAGTTCATCACGAAGTTCTAGTAGCTTGGTGATAGTGTCTAGAGAATTCTGTCAACCACTATCTCACCTGGAAGATTAACTCCCACTTGGTTCAAGTGATTTTAGCACCCAGACATTCTGAGCACATGCTCACTAGTTGAGCCATTCTCCTCCATCTTTTTGGCAAAAGAACTTGTCAGAGGTCTCATACCTCTCAACACGGGCATGAGCCTGAAATCCCAATTTCAGCTCTTAGAACATCTCATATGTTCTATGGCGTTTAAAACGTCATTGGAATCCCGATTCTAAGCCGTAAAGTATGGTGCACTGAACTATCAAGTAGTCATCAGGACGTGTCTGTCAGGTGTTCACAACATCCACAGACAACGTTGTAGGGGTTTGCACATCGAGCGGTGCATCAAAGACGTAAGCTTTCTGTGTAGCAGTGAGGACACTCCTCGGACTACGGACCCAGTCCGCATCATTGCTTACAATATCTTTCAACTTAGTCTTTCTCTAGGATCGTATTAAACAGGGAGCTACAACATAGTTATTGGTCTACTACATAATTTGCAAAGACAACTTAGACTATTGTTCATGACAATGAAGTTCATCTAATGAACTCCCACTCAGATAGACATCTCTCTAGTCATCTAAGTGACACACGATCCGAATCGACTAGGCCGTGTCCGATCATCACGTGAGACGGACTAGTCATCAACGGTGAACATCTTCATGTTGATCGTATCTTCTATACGACTCATGTTCGACCTTTCGGTCTTCCGTGTTCCGAGGCCATGTCTGTACATGCTAGGCTCGTCAAGTCAACCCTAAGTGTATCGCATGTGTAAATCTGGCTTACACCCGTTGTATGCGAACGTTAGAACCTATCACACCCGATCATCACGTGGTGCTTCGGAACAACGAACCTTAGCAACGGTGCACAGTTAGGGGGAACACAATTCTTGAGATTTTAGTGAGAGATCATCTTATTCACTACCGTCGTTCTAAGCAAATAAGATGTAAAACATGATAAACATCACATGCAATCAAATAGTGACATGATATGGCCAATATCATTTTGCTCCTTTTGATCTTCATCTTCGGGGCTCCATGATCATCATTGTCACCGGCATGACACCATGATCTCCATCATCGTGTCTCCATGAAGTCGTCTCGCCAAACATTACTTCTACTACTATGGCTAACGTTTAGCAATATAGTAAAGTAATTACATGGCGTTATTCAGTGACACGCAGGTCATACAATAAATAAGACAACTCCTATGGCTCCTGCCGGTTGTCATTCTCATCGACATGCAAGTCGTGATTCCTATTACAAGAACATGATCAATCTCATACATCACATATATATCATTCATCACATCCTTTTGGCCATATCACATCACACGGCACATGCTGCAAGAACAAGTTAGACGTCCTCTAATTGTTGTTGCAAGTTTTTACGTGGCTGCTATAGGTTTCTAGCAAGAACGGTTCTTGCCTACGCCAAAACCACAACGTGATATGCCAATTTCTATTTACCCTTCATAAGGACCCTTTTCATCAAATCCGATCCGACTAAAGTGGGAGAGACAGACACCCGCTAGCCACCTTATGCAACTAGTGCATGCAGTCGGTGGAACCTGTCTCACGTAAGAGTACGTGTAAGGTCGGTCCGGGCCGCTTCATCCCACGATGCCGCCGAATCAAGATAAGACTAGTAATGGCAAGAGAATTGACATGATCTACGCCCACAACTACTTTGTGTTCTACTCGTGCAAGATACTACGCATAGACCTAGCTCATGATGCCACTGTTAGGGATCGTAGCAGAAAATCAAAATATTTCCTACGCGTCACCAAGATCTATCTATGGAGTAATCTAGCAACGAGCATAAAGGAGAGTGCATCTACATACCCTTGTAGATCGCGAGCGGAAGCGTTCAAGAGAACGGGGATGATGGAGTCGTACTCATCGTGATCCAAATCACCGATGATCCTAGCGCCGAACGGACGGCACCTCCGTGTTCAACACACGTACGGAGCGGGGACGTCTCCTCCTTCTTGATCCAGCAAGGGGGGAGGAGAGGTTGATGGAGATCCAGCAGCACGACGGCATGGTGGTGGAAGTAGCGGGATTCCAGCAGGGCTTCGCCAAGCGCTGCGGGAGGAGGGAGATGTGTCACGGGAGGGAGAGGGAGGCGCCAGGGCTTGGGGTGCTGCTCCCATGCGCCTCCCCACTATATATAGGGGTGGAGGGGGCTGGTTTCTTGCCCTCCAAGTCCATTGGGGCGTTGGCAAAGGTGGGGGAAAGAAATCCCTTCATTTCCTTTCCCCACCGATTGTTATCCCCCGTTTTTAGGGATCTTGATCTTATCCCTTCGGGATATGATCTTATTCCTTCTAAGGGGGGATCTTGGTGCGCCTTGACCAGGGGTGTGGGGCCTTGCCCCCACTACCCACGTTCATGTGGGTCCCCCCATGCAGGTGGGCCCCACTTCGGAACCTTCTAGAACCTTCCCGGTACAATACCGAAAAATCCCGAACATTTTCCGGTGGCCAAAATAGGACTTCCTATATATAAATCTTTACCTCCGGACCATTCCGGAACTCCTCGTGACGTCCGGGATCTCATCCGGGACTCCGAACAACTTTCGGGTTTCCGCATACTTATATCTCTACAACCCTAGCGTCATCGAACCTTAAGTGTGTAGACCCTACGGGCTCGGGAACCATGTAGTCATGACCGAGACAACTCTCCGGCCAATAACCAACAGCGGGATCTGGATACCCATGTTGGCTCCCACATGTTCCACGATGATCCCATCGGATGAACCATGATGTCAAGGATTCAATCAATCCCGTATACGATTCCCTTTGTCTATCGGTATAGCACTTGCCCGAGATTCGATCGTCGGTATACCGATACCTTGCTCAATCTCGTTACCTGCAAGTGTCTTTACTCGTTCCGTAACACATCATCCCGTGATCAACTCCTTGATCACATATTGTGCACATTATGATGATGTCCTACCGAGTGGGCCCAGAGATACCTCTCCGTCATACGGAGTGACAAATCCCAGTCTCGATTCGTGCCAACCCAACAGACACTTTCGGAGATACCTGTAGTGCACCTTTATAGCCACCCAGTTACGTTGTGACGTTTGGTACACCCAAAGCATTCCTACGGTATCCGGGAGTTGCACAATCTTATGGTCTAAGGAAAATATACTTGACATATAGAAAAGCTTTAGCATACGAACTACACGATCTGTGCTAGGCTTAGGATTGGGTCTTGTCCATCACATCATTCTCCTAATGATGTGATCCCGTTATCAACGACATCCAATGTCCATGGTCAGGAAACCGTAACCATCTATTGATCAACGAGCTAGTCATCTAGAGGCTTACTAGGGACATGGTGTTTGTCTATGTATCCACACATGTATCTGAGTTTCCTATCAATACAATTCTAGCATGGATAATAAACAATTATCATGAACAAGGAAATATAATAATAACTAATTTATTATTGCCTCTAGGGCATATTTCCAACAAGTATCTCTACTAGCAAGTTTAATAGTAACATTTATGTCTTCTATCTCTGCGGGTGCTATGTCATTCATAATTTATTGATATAATGTGTAAGGAATAGCACTCACGCTAGTACCTATGTCACATAAACCATGATAATATTGATCTCCTATTTTAACTGAGACAACGGGCATGCCAACAACATGTCTATGTTTATCCTCTTTATCGGGTTTGGCAATTCTAGCAGCTTCCTCACAAAAGTAAATAACATGCCCGTCTACATTTTCTTCCAAGAGATCCTTAACCATAGCAATATTAGGCTCTACTTTAATTCGTTCCTCTGGTTTAGGTATTCTAATATAACTTTTGTTAACCATGGTTGAAACTTTAGCATGTACCTTTATCCTAACAGGGGAAGGTGGTTTTTCAATATAAGTAGTAGGAACAACTGGATCAACATTATAAATTATAGTTTCTTCCTTAGTTAGTATCGGTTCTTTAATTTCTTCTTTAATAGGTGGGTGATATTTAAACCACTTCTCTTTAGGGAGATCAACATGAGTAGCAAATGATTCACAAAATGAGGCTAATATCTCAGAGTCAAGTCCATATTTAGTGCTAAACTTTTGAAAAGCATCAGTATCCATAAAATTTTTAGCACAATCATACTTAAGCTTAATACCTGACTCTTTACCTTCATCGAGTTCCCAATCTTTGTAGTTGCATTTGATTCTTTCCAAAAGATCCCACCAAAATTCATTAGTTTTCTTCATAAAAGAACTAGCACAAGAAGTATCAAGCATGGATTGATCGTTACGAGAAAACCGAGCATAGAAGTTCTCGATAATAATGTCTCTTCAGAGCTCATGATTGGGGCATGAATATAACATTGACTTAAGCCTCCCCCAAGCTAGAGCGATACTTTCTCCTTCACGAGGCCAAAAATTATATATGTAATTCTGATCACGATGAACTAGATGCATAGGATAATTGCTTTTGTGAAACTCCAATTTCAATCGGTTCCAGTTCCAATATCCAATATCATCGCATAGCCTATACCATGCTAATGCTTTTCCCTTCAAAGATAAATGAAAAACCTTCTTCATAACTTGATCTCCGGGTAAACCTGCAAGCTTAAACAATCCAAAAATTTGTTCCACATATATCAAGTGCATATCAGGATGTTCGGTTCCGTCTCCTACATAAGGATTAGCTAGCAGTTGTTCTATCATACCCAAAGGAATTTAATATTCAATATTTTCAGTAGGTGAAGCGGGTTGAGGGGTAGCTAATTGAGGTTCCGGTCGAGGTGAAGATACCCTGAACAAACCTCTCAAAGTATTGTTCTCCATAGTAACAAGTGACAACAAATTTCAGCACACTATATGAATGTGTTCTTACCAATTTCCACTTACCAAAAGCGCTTCACTCCCCTGCAACGGCACCAAAAAATAGCCTTGATGACCCACAAGTACAGGGGATCAATTGTAACTCTTTTTGATAAGTAAGAGTGTCGAACCCAACGAGGAGCAGAAGGAAATGACAAGTGGTTTTTAGTAAGTTAATGTCTGCAAGTGCTGAAATTGTAAGTAACAGAGTAGTTTGGTAGCAAGATAATTTGTAACGAGCAAGTAACAATAATAGTAACAAAATTGCAGAAAGGTAGCCAAATCCTTTTGAGGCAAAGGACAGGCCAAAATGGTCTCTTATAATAAGGAAAGCGTTCTTGAGGATACACGGGAATTTCATCTAGTCACTTTCATCATGTTGGTTCGATTCGTGTTCGCTACTTTGATAATTTGGTATGTGGGTGGATCGGTGCTTAGGTGATGTTCTTACTTGAACAAACCTTCTACTTATGATTAACCCTCCCGCAAGCATCCGCAACTATGGGAAAAGTATTAAGAATAAATTCTAACCATAGCATTAAACTTTTGGATCCAATCGGTCCCTTACGGAATAGTGCATAAACTGGGGTTTAAGCTTCTGTCACTCTCGCAACCCATAATCTAATTACTAGTCCACAATGCATTCCCTTAGGCCCAAATATGGTGAAGTGTCATGTAGTCGACGTTCACATGACACCACTAAGGGAATCACAACATACATACTATCAAAATATCGAACACATATCAAACTGACATGATTACTTGGAACATGATTTCTCCCGTGACCTCAAGAACAAAGGTAACTACTCACAAATGATAAACATGCTCAAGATCAGAGGTGTATTAAATAGCATATTGGATCTGAACATATAATCTTCCACCAAATACACCATATAGTAATCAACTACAAGATGTAATCAACACTACTAGTCACCACAAGCACCAATCTAAAGTTTCGGTAACAAGATTGAACACGAGAGATGAACTAGGGTTTGAGATGAGATGGTTATGTTGAAGATGTTGATGGAGATAGCCCTCCCCAAGATGGGAGAGTTGTTGGTGATGATGATGACGATGATTTCGCCCTCCGGGAGGGAAGTTCCCCCGGTGGAATCACTCCGCCGAATGGCAAAAGTGCTCCTGCCCAAGTTCAGCCTCGAGACAACGGCGCTCCGTCCTGAAAGTCTTCTCCTTATTTTCTTCTAGGTCGGAATGGCTTATATACTAGAAGATGGGCACCAAAGGTGGGCCTGGGTGAGCACAACCCACCCGGGCGCGCCTTGGCTCCCTGGGGCGCCAAGGTGGGTTGTGCCCACCTGGTGGGCCCCCTCTGGTACTTATTTGCTCCAATATTCTTCAAATATTCCATAAAAATTCTCTGTGAAGTTTCATCTTGTTCTGAGTTGTGCAGAATAGGTGGCCTGACGTAGCATTTTCAGGTCCAGATTTCCAACTGCCGGAATTCTCCCTCTTGGTGTATACCTTGCAAATTATGAGAGAAAGGGCATTAGAATTACTCCAAAAAGCATTATTATGCATAATAACAACATAAATAACAGCAAGAAAACATGATGTAAAATGGACATATCAGTCATCATATTGAGCTTTGCCAAACATTCATAACGTTTGCATCTGCTGCTGCAATAGGTCTGTCACCTAGCGGTGCATCAAGGACATAATACTTCTGTGCAGCAATGAGGATAATCCTCAGATCACAGACCCATTCAGCATCATTGCTACTAACATATTTCAACTAAGTTTTCTCTAGGACCGTATTAAACAACAGGGGAGCTAAATCGCGAGCTATTGATTTACAAGATAGATAAGCAAATACTATCAGGACTAAGTTCATGATCAATTAAGTTCAGTTAATAAAAATTACTAATGAAATCCCACTTAAATTAACATCCTTCGGGTTATCTAAGTGAAACATGATCCAAATCAACTAAACCATGTATTATCATCACGTGAGATGGAGTATTCATCAATGGTGAACATCTCTATATATGTTGATCATATCTACTATATGACCCATGTTCGACGTTTCGGTCTCCAGTGTTCCGAGGCCATGTCTGTACATGCTAGACTTGTCAAGTTTAACCCAACTATTCCGCGTGTGTAAATCTGGCTTACATCCGTTGTATGTGAACGTAGAGTCTATCACACCCGATCATCACGTGGTGTCTCGAAACGACGAGCTGTCGCAACGGTGCATACTCAAGGAGAATACTTTTATCTTGAAATTAAGAGAAGGGATCATCTTATAATGCTACTGTCGAACTAAGCAAAATAAGATGCATAAAGGATAAACATTACATGCAATCATAATATGTGACATGATGTGGCCATCATCATCTTGTGCTTTTGATCTCCATCTCCATAGCATCGGCAAGATCTCCATTGTCACCGGCTTGACACCTTGAACTCCATCGTAGCGTCGCGGTCGTCTCACCAACTATTGCTTCTACGACTATTGCTAACTCATAACGATAAAGTAAAGCAATTACATGGCGCTTGCATTTCATACAATAAAGGGACAACCATAAGGCTCCTACCTGTTGCCGATAATATACAAAACATGATCATCTCATACATTAACGTATAAATCATCACGTCTTGACCATATCACATCACAATATGCCCTGCAAAAACTTTGTTGTTGCAAGTTTTACGTGGCTGCTACGGGCTTCAAGCAAGTACCATTCTTAACTACGGGACAAAATCCACAACGGTGATTTATCAAGTTTTCTGTTTTAACCTTCAATAAGGACCAGCCGCATTCAAATTCGATTCAACTAAAGTAGGAGAAACAGACACCCGCCAGACACCTTTATGCAAACAAGTTGCACGTAATGGTGGAACCGGTCTCATGTACGTGGACATGTAATGTTGGTCGGGGCCGCTTCATCTTACAATACCACCGAATCAAAATAAGACGCTGGTGGTAAGCAGTATGAACATCACCGCCCACAACTCCTTTGTGTTGTACTCATGAAAATCATCTACGCATAGACCTGGCTCTTGATGCCACTGTTGGGGAACGTTGCATGGAAAACAAAAAAATTCTACGCACACGCAAGATCTATCCATGGAGATGCATAGCTACGAGAGGGGGAGAGCATCTTCATACCCTTGAAGATCGCTAAGCGGAAGCGTTTATCAACGCGGTTGATGTAGTCGTACACCTTAACAATCCGTCCCGATCAAGTACTGAACGAACGGCACCTCCATGTTCAGCACATGTTCAGCTCGATGACGTCCTCGCCTTCTTGACCTAGCAAGATGGGCAAAGTAGTAGACGAGTTCTGGCAACACAATGGCGTGGTGACGGTGGTGGTGAAGAACAATCTCCTACGGAAACTATGACGGAAACTATGGAAACTATGACAGAGGATAAACTAGAGGGTCGGGGTTGCTGGCACACGGCTTGGTGTATCTTGATGTGTTCCAGGTGCTAGCCCCGCCCCTCTTTTTATATGTTGAGCCATGGGGTCGTAACTTGGAGAAAGAACCTCGTTAAAGTCGGTTTTGCCCTCAAGGAAGAGTCCTTCTTGGACTTCCAGGACCAGACGCCACAATCATTGGCGTCTGGCCCAGACGCCATGGGCCTCGGTGTCTGGCCCAGGGCCAGACGCCAGGGTCTCCTGCGTTTGTCCCCCTTGCCTCCGCAAAACTCCTTTTACACCGACTTAATGCCCGTGGGCCTGACCCCTTGGCTTAACCATATCATCATATATATCATCTTTACATCTAGACCATTCCGGAGCTCCTCGTCATGTTTGTGATCTCATCCAAGACTCCGAACAACATTCGGTCACCATCATACATAAGTCATATAATACTATATCGTCAATGAACGTTAAGCGTGCGGACCCTACAGGTTCGAGAACTATTTAACCATGACCGAGACACTTCTCCGGTCAACAACCAATAGAGAAACCTGGATGCCCATAATGGCTCCTACATATTCTACGAAGATCTTTATCGGTCGAACCGTTATGACAACATAGACAATCCCCTTTGTCCGTCGGTATGTTACTTTCCCGAGATTCGATCATCGGTATATCTATACCTAGTTCAATCTCATTACCGGCAAGTCTCTTTACTCGTTCTGTAATACATGACCTCGTGACTAATTCATTAGTCATTTGGTTGCAAGGCTTATTATGATGTCTATTACCGAGAGGGCCCAGAGATACCTCTCTGATACTCGGAGTGACAAATCCTAATCTCGATTCACGCTAACCCAACAAAACACCTTCGAAGATACCTGTAGAGCATCTTTATAGTCACCCAGTTACATTGTGATGTTTGATAGCACACAAGGCATTCCTACGGTATCCGGGAGTTGCATGATCTCATAGTCTGGCGCGACCTGTTTCGGATGGCGGGCATGAAGCTCCGCCTCAGTACGGCTTTCCACGCCTAGACAGACGGCCAATCTGAGGTGGTCAAACAAGGTGATTGCCATGTATTTACATTGTGTTAGAGGTGATATCCCACGTGCATGGGTCGACTGGCTATCCTGGGCGAAGTACTACTACAACATCTCCTACCACTCCGCCCTGCGTACCACGCCTTTCGAGGTGGTCTACGGTCGTCCTCCGCCACCCATCTTGCCGTTCCAGCCGGACACGGCACGGACCGAGGCGGTGCCCGAGCTTCTCCACGGCAGGGATGAGATCCTTGTCGAGGTGCTCCAGCATCTTCTCCAAGCCTAGCAGTTGTTGAAGAAGTACAACGACACTCACCACCACGAGGGGAGTTCGCAGTGGGCGATTGGGTTTGGCTGTGCCTAACTCACCGCTTACACAGTCACTCGACTCGCGGGCTAAGCGCAAGCTGGGTCCCCGCTATGCTGGACCGTTTGAGGTGTTGGAGCGCATCGGCCACGTCGCCTACTGCCTTCAGCTGCCACCGGGCGCTCGCATCCACGAGGTCTTCCATGTGGGCTTGTTAAAGCCTTTCCGTGGTGAGCCACCGGCGGCCACGCCGGATCTACCTCCGACCTCCGAGGGTCGTCTACTTCCCGATCCAGCGACGGTTTTGAAGGCCCAGCTGAGCCGGGGTGCATGGCGCTTGCTGATTCAGTGGTAGGGACTTCTGGAGGAGGACGCCACTTGGGAGCACCTCAACGAGTTCTGCCAGCACTTCCCCGAATTTCAGCTCGAGGACGAGTTGTTTGCGCAGGCGGAGAGAGAAGTTATGACTAGCATACACTATAGTCAGAGAAGGCCTCATGGCGCAGGCACTTAGGGGCCCAGCCCAACTTATCTTATCGTGTTAGGGGCTTAGCCCAATTATAACATTAGGAGGATTATATAAACTCATGTAAGGACCCGTTTTGATATTAAGCAGAAGCAATCATATTTGCTCGGCTTCCTGAAGGGAGCCGGGAGACCTCACCCTAGCTGCTGCGCCCTCTCTCTATCTCTCTCTCTCTCTCTCTCTCTCTCTCTCTCTCTCTCTCTCTCTCTCTCTCTCTCTCTCTCTCACGCGTGACAACGGCGCCCCAGCGCCAGCGACCTCGCCTTCCTCCTTGCCAAGCCCCCTTCCACTCCTATAACCTACGAGCTAGACCTGGTAGGAACCCTAGTCCTACCAATGGACGATTTGCGGACGACGGTTAAATCCAGCGAAGTAATTTTGTCCACAGCTGAGCAGCGGCCACTGGATTCACTCGTTTTGCACATGTACGGATCACTCAGAGTTTGTTTTGTGGGTACTTCCTCAGTAATAGCATCTCTAATAGACCCCGTACATCGACAACCCGCAAAACTCGTTTATAGTTCGCGAAAAAACGTCTTCGCGGGCTGGCGCATGTGGCGGCCCAACAGACCCCACATAGTGGAACTGTAAAACAGAATATGCACTGAGGCTTCAATAGGCTTAAGCCTACCCTCCAAAATCATATTTAAGCTAAACATACCACTTGACAAATATATTCTGGTGCTTTAACTACAACAATGGCACTGCATTTGCTAATTTATGTTTTAAGCCTACCCTCCAATGTCCTGCTATATTTGCCACTGGCCGCAGCCCGCGTCAACCCGCAAATCAGGTGGATTTTTATCTGAATTTGACTGAAGCAAACTAAATAATTCAATACAAAACTTGTCCTGAATACAAATCATACATGAATTAAATGAAATGAATGCAAAAATGGATGGTGTTACTGCCCAGCCCTTTGCTAATGGATCGGCACATTATGTACCTTCTCCAGAAGAGGTGCAGCAGATATGTTGGATTGTCCGCGAAGTAGTCTTGCATCAACATCTCATTCCCAAGATGGAGATTGCAAGGAATGCAAAGACGGTCGACGGCCAGTCCTCGACGTCTCTTTCAGTTCTCATCGTCATGCTCCTTCATGGCGAGGGCCATCAACAACATCTGCTGCCGATGGTTCTCAAGCAGCGTCTCAACATCCGAGTCGTCCGAATTGGACGAATCCTCGAGTAAAAACCTCTCGCGAGGGCTCAATTCCATCTAAAAACACAAATACGAGCGCCGCATGAACCAACTATGCATATCACATCCGAAAGCACAAGCACAAGTACTCATTGGCGGTTCGAGCGGTGGCTCTGCGGCAGTCGATCGCGGGGCGACGACGGTGACTCGGGGCGGCTCGGCTCGGCGGATCCGGGGAGCCGACGAAGTGGCTAGGTGGAACCGGGTGAGGGTCGCCCCGGCGGCGTGATTCCGTCCGGAAATATGGGCGGAATCGCCGGCGGTGGACGGGCGGAACCGATGGTGGGCGGCTGTAGAAGGGGGTGGGGAACACGCACGGCCTGAAATGTTCCTCCCGCCAGCCGCTTTTTTGAGATGCAAGGTGACGTCGGGTCGAGGGGGAAACCTATGTTTTCGCTGGTTGGAGGTGGGATTTTACCGCGCCCCTGAAAAGTTTTTACAGGTCCGACGCGTTTATAGTGTGTGATCATGAGACTTTTTACGCCCGGGCCCGTATTTTAACAGTTATCTTGCTGATCGGGGAATTATACGGGATCTGCTAGAGAGATGCTCTAAACTAATATAAGGTCTTTAGTGATCTACTCCCTCTGGTTTTAAATACAATTTTCAGTAGAGATTTCATTACGAACCACGTAGAGATTTCATTACCGACGACATTGTTTGGAAGTTCACCGCCAATGGAAAATACTCTGCGGCGTCCGCCTACAGAGCTCAGTTCCTTGGGACGATCAACTCAGTAATGGTGCCTGCAGTGTGGGGAAACTGGGCTCCCCCCAAATGCAAATTTTTCGCTTGGCTTGTCCTAAAAAACAGAATCTGGACCGCCGACCGGCTGGAGAAGCGAGGGTGGCCAAACTGCGGCTTGTGTAAGCTATGCCACAGTCAGCCGGAGTCTGCGGCACACATGCTGTTCAAATGTAGGTTCTCCAATCGCATCTGGAACGCGATAAAATCTTGGCTGGGGGCGCCTGAGATTGACACCGATGCGTGGCAGGCTTTGCCCTCGGTCCTCGCCTGGTGGGAGGCCACGACTTTGCGGCAAGGCCACAGAAGGCACGCCATGACCACACTGTTGATGTTGGTTGTTTGGGAGATTTGGAACGAGAGAAACGCGAGGGTATTCAGAAACAAGTCCACCTTGCCGTCGCTCATCATCGACCGCATCAAATGCGAGGCCAGAGATTGGGTCTCGGCTGGGGCAAAACATCTGAGTTGTATAATGCCGCGAGAGTAGGTCTTTGTCCATTTGTGGCGGGGTGATATCCCCGCTTAAGACTATGTCGTATGTTTATCCCCTTCTTTATTAATGAGATGAGGCAAAGCTTTTGCCTCCGTTTCGAAAAAAAAAGAGTGTAGTTTTATTAATTTTACTGTGTATGTAGTCTATAGTAAAATATTTACAAAAATATATATTTAGGAACGGAAGAAGGAAAAGATGGGAGTAATATATAAGCACGTGTTCAAACAAACCTAACCAACATGTGTGTTCTCCCTGCGTTCGACAGCGGCCACAGCGCGTCCTTAATTGTAATCATTGTCCGTTCTGTTAGCTATGTGTCATCATCGATAGTCATGACCATCTCCGACGTTGGTGCATTGGTACGGTACATGGAGAAATCGATGGGGGTACAACTGAGCGATCAGTTGAATGCTGCGGACCTCTGTGCACCGCTCCTTTTTCTGTCTCTTTCAAGAGAAAAAGTTGGACAACCTACGCTTTAAAATTACCGAGTTCGTTTGTTTTCCTAGGCACCGAATATTTTTTGTTCTAAGAGCATGGTTAATAGTATAGAAAACAGCCGGCTATATGAAGTTGCCATGTCACATACAGTCAATCTTATAGCCAGCATGCATAGTAGCTAATTGTTAAATAGTACTATTTTATTAATGCATGACCCATCGTACACTCTCACAATATTTCTTGAAGTCCGTGCTGCAGGCGGCTGTTAATATACAGCCCGCTTTCCTTCTCTCCCCTCTTCTCTCTCATCCAACTCATCACAAATATAATTATTTAATCCTTATAGTCTGCTGACTATGCCTTATTATATTTGCTCTAAATAACGCTTTAAAACTGCCGACTTCGTTTGTTTTCCAGCCACCGAATATTTTGTTGTAAATAACTTTTATTAGGACTTGATTAATCCGGATGCGTGAATTAGAGCATGGTTAATAGTATAGCCAGCTGCTAGCTATAAGCCAGTGACATGTCATCTATAGCCATCTTATAGCCAACATGTACAATAATAGATTAAAAGAGTGTACTACTTATTTATTATGTGGCTCATCTTTCATTCTCTCAAAATGCCTAGGAGCACGTGCTAGAGCTGCCTCTTCATTAAGAGCCCGCTTACCTTCTCTTTCCTCTTCTTTTTCCTCCAACTAAGCAAAAATATACTAGTTTATTCTTTATGACCCGCTGATTCAGCTCTATTGTACTTGCTCTTAGAAGAAACTAACCGCAATACCGATGACTGAACCTAAATACAGGAGAACGATGGTGGGACGACCGATCCGCGGCGATGGGTAACAGTGATGGGGTAAACGGTCTGGTGGTAGCTTGGGGTTGGCGGTTGGGGGTTTGGATGCATCTTGAATATAGGAGTAATTCATAAGCACCTATCATGGGTCAAACATAACCTTTGTCGCCACATTCTCCGGTGACAAGCATATGATTGAGGGGATAGAGAGTGAAAGGAATAATGAAGAAAGTTGAGGGGATAGAGAGTGAAAGGAATAATGAAGAAAGAGAAATGATGATTCATGGTGGGATCCCTTCTTGGCGGACTGACCGGACGCGTCTGCGAGCTCTCGTATATGTCCCATATATAAGATAGATATGAGGATACGCGGACATCCGACATGTTGGGACAAAGTGAGGAGTTTTATTAGGTTTTTTTTTCTTCTCTCTATTGTCCGAGTATGACCGGCTGTCCTCCCCGACGTATAGAAAGGATATGAGTGGACGGTTTGTAGATGCTCTAACGACATACCATGAACTAAAAGATGGCTACCATGAGGGTTACTGTATCCCGATACAAAATACAACTCCCGTCCTCCACTGGATGGCGTATAAATTCAGTCAAAAAATCAATTCTAAATGTGAACATGTATATATATACAAATATGAAGATAAACAATTTCAAATCAATATCATTATATTTATATCCAGCGTTAGATATATTTTCATAATCTACTTAGTCAGTATTGTTGTTGTTGATATTTTCTTCTATATATTTTGGCAGAAAAAACTGCCCCCACATCGTCCGAACGGGCGACACGGGCGGCGATCTTGTTCCAACTTTTCTGGTCCTCCCCGTCCGAGAATCCTCTCCTCGCCGTTGACGGATGCTGCTGCCGGGCAAAGCCTGAGCAGCCCATCGTAGCGGCGAGGCCCCGGGAGACTCCATGGTAGTGTTTCACAACGGTTGGATGAAATCACGCAAGCACATGTCGTCGATCTAGAATCGGCAACATGGCATAGACCTGGAATAAGCGGTGGCCGCGCATTGCCGTCAGCCTTCGAATCGTGGTGTAGCATTGACAAGGCACACAAGGATGTATGATCATGGCCTAGCAGCGGCAAAGCTTGATCCAGAGGAAGCACACATCCATGGCTTGGTGATGGCCACCAGATGCGAGCGGCACGACAATCTGGAAGGCGGTGTTTGAGCCGCCACGGTGGTCGGTGGTTGGCCCCCACATCGAGCATTTGGGACGCTCATCTTGTCTGATGTCATAGTAGCGCAGTTTGGCCTCTCTGACTACACATAACCATGGTGGGTGGTTGGCTTGAACTTCCCAATGGTCATCGTGGCGCTTCACCACCTAGTCGAGCGACGCAACTCCGAGTGGCTCGACGGTGGTTCTTGGTGGTACAGCAACATCCCGTGACAGGATGGAGCAACAGGTCTAGATAACTTTCATCTATGTCCACATGAGGGGGTCTTCTACTCGATAAGGCATGTGGCACGTGGTGTTGTACTGCTAGCAAGGCTGGTGGCATGTGGTGGTGACCTCTCATGTAGATCTACTGTCGACTAC
>LR738713.1:629393166-629432017 GCA_902687465.1 Secale cereale
ATTGGTCGTCTACACTCCCCCCCCCCACACGATCCCACTCCACCCCGATCCCCTTTCTCTCTCTCGCTCGGTTCCTCACCCACCCGATCTGGGTGTTGGATCGGGGCAGCGACCACGGCGACCGCGCCGCCCCGCCACCCGTCGTCGTCGGCGTCGCGTCTCCGTCGCTCGTCCCCATCCTCGTCCTCGCCGGATGCCATCAAGCCACGCCTCCCCGACCACTTCCCCGACGTCGTCCTCACGCCTCGCCGCCCTGAACCCCTGCAACGGGGGTGAGTTGCCGTCCTCCTTTCTTTTCTCTGCTCCGGCGTCGCTCACCACATCCACAGCCCGTCCGTGCTCGTGCCTCGGCCACGCACCGCGCCTAACCCGCGCGCCCGCTTGCTGCTAGTGCTGCTCGACCCCGTAGCCGCCCTGCTCCGGTACCACAGCTGCTCGTCGCGCCCCCTGGCCACCGCTGCTCCGGCGACCTCTCCGCGCGCCGCCGCCGCTAGTCGTCGCTCCCGCTAGGCCGCCGCCTCTCTGCCGCAGCCGCCCCGCGCTCCCTCCGCTTCCCGGTCGCACGCCGCCGTCCAATGCGCCAGGCGCCCGCTCGCCCGTGCGCCGCTTCCCCACTTCTCCCGCGACTGCTCCCCAGCGCAGCTTGCCACCGCTCGCCGCGCCGAGCCACTCGCCCGCCGGCCCCTGCGCCGCTCCCCGCCCCGCTCCACTATCGCGTGTGCGCGTGCCCCCCTGGCCGCCGACGCTCCGGCCGCGGCCCGAGCGCCTGCCGCCGCTGCTTCCGCCCGTGCGGCCTGCTCCGGCGCCCGGCCTCGCGCGTCGCTCCGCGCTGGTCCTCTTGCGCCGTCGCTCCACCCGCCGGCCCCCCTCGCACCGCCGCGGCCGGCCCCCGCCGGCACGGCCGCGCCGCCTGCCCCTGCTCTCCTGGCCGTCCCGGCCGTCGGCTGGGTCTGCTCCGACGAGCGCCCAGTGCCCGCGCCTCGTTAGCCCGCTCCATTCGCGTGCCCGCTAACCCGGTTGGCCCTAGTGGGCCACTGACCACTGGGCCCAGCCCCTGTTTTTTTAAAATAAAAAGGTTTAAAAAATAATAATAAATAAAAAGTTAATTAATTAATTAATAATTAACTTAATTAATCCTGATAATTAACCCTAAATAATTATGTTTAATTAAACTAATTACACATTAGTCTAATTAAACCTGGTTAATTAAATTAGTCTATGACATCACGGTCCCACACGTCAGTTTGACTAAGTCAACTGACCGCAGACATCACCCTGACATCATGCTGACGTCATCACTTACTATTCTGGATAATGTTGATTTAAATTAATTAAATAAATTCCTAAAAATGTTTAAAACTTTAGAAATTCATATAAAATAATTTGTAACTCGGATGAAAATGTTTTATATATGAAAATCGCTCAGAACGACAAGACGAATCCGAATACGCGGTCCGTTCATCCGCCACACGTCCCTAGCATAGTGAACTTGCAACTTTCCCCCTCCGATTCATTTGTCCTAAAACACGAAACGTTGGGGATACTTTCCCGAGTGTTATCCCCCTTCGCCGGTACCATGTACCACCGCGTTAGAGCACCCTAGCACTGTGTGCTGACATGTCGTGCTTCTCTGATGCAACTGTTTGCTTTATATTTACTGTTTCTTCCCCCTCTTCTCTCCGGCAGACCCCGAGACCGATGATGCCCCGGTGGTCGACTAAGGTGTTGACGACCCCTCCTTCTTGCCAAAGCAACCAGGCAAGCCAACCCCCCTTGATCATTCCGATGTCGCCCACTCATCTCTCTCTTATGCTTGCATTAGAACTGCTACTGCTTTTTGTATGATCCTATTCTGATGCATAGCCTATTGTTGATACCGCTTTCATACCTTACATGTTTATATTAAACTGCTTAGTATAGGCTGGTTAGAGATCCATCAGTGACCCCCACACTGTCCCGACTGTCCCGCTGGATTATCAGAAGACCCGATCAACGGGATCGAAGACCAGGACCCGGCACCGCACATCACTTTCCCCTTAGTTGCTCGACACTACTGGGTTACTATCGAGTGCCGAGGGTGAGACCTCATCAGCACTTCTGATGTTAACCTTGTAGGTTAGTTCATCGGTTGTGGTCATCGAGGGTGATTCCCCTTTCTCCACTCCCGATAACGACACTGTCGTGCAACTCCTCAAGAGTGGACCTCGAGGGTGACTCCTCTTTCGTTCACCTTGAAGATAAACATCAGGTGGAATTCCATCGAGGGTGATTTCCTCAGGTTTCCCTTTGGTGTCAGACACAAAGTTACTATGGTTACTATGACTTTACACTGAACATGGTTACTAAAGACGGGTCGACCCTGAGGGGTACCCGCGCGAGCTTAATTGCGAGTGATGTGTAGTCAGGTTGACCTGGAAGGTGCCCGCGAGATAAATACAAGGCGTGGCCGGGCACTCGCCCTTGCCGCAAGACCTCGAGACGGGGCGATGGGGTCACATGATCGTGAGTCTCTGCTCATTACCGCGCGTTCCCAATACACTAAACGGTCTGGATATTTAATCCAAGGGGCCTCTGGCCTGATAGCGCTAACCATCACGTGGGCATAGTATGGGCGTTCTGCGTCGTATGCATCAGCCGAAGCTTAACTGACGTCATTGCGACTGAGTGGCGCGCGTCGGGTTGGACTGGTTAGGCTCCTACCTTTTTAAAGGAGGTTGCTAGGTGAGCTCACCGACCGCGTATGCAACGTGCAGGAGTTCCCGGGGCGATTGGCCCATGACCCTTGGGGGCATAGGGTTTAGTCTGGCGTGCATGACCTCTCTATTAAGCCTAGGTCGGGTTGCGGCGTATTGTTTGGCCGAGGGCGGGCATGACCTGATGGTGTGTCTGGCCGGAGTTAAGCAAGCGTGATGGGTAAGTTGGTGCACCCCTGCATGGAAGAAAACATCTATCGTTAGCATATCCTATGGTAACGGACACTTGGAGTTGTATCCCGATCACTACAACTAGAACTGGATGCTGAGGCATTGTTTGGATATGTTGCTTCGGGAGTCGAGAAAGGATCCCGGAGCGTTGGAACAACAACATAAATATGACTTATAATATACTACTCTACTCCCCCTTGTTGCTGCAAGACGGTGGTTTCCAGAAGATGCTAGTCTTCGATAGGGCTAGCTTCTCCCCTCTTATTCTGGCATTCTGCAGCTTAGTCCACGGATACTACCCTTCTCATTGATACCGATGCATATGTAGTGTAGATCCTTGCTTGCGAGTACTTTGGATGAGTACTCATGGTTGCTTTGCTCCCCCTTTCCCCCCTTCTTTCTTCTTGCTGGTTGATGCAACCAGATGGTGGAGTCCAGGAGCCAGATGCCACACTTGACGATTGCTACTACCCCGACGGAGCCTACTACTACGTGGAGACAGCTGACGACCAGGAGTAGTTAGGAGGTCTCAGGCAGGAGGCCTTGCCTTTTCGATCGTGTTGTTTTTGTGCTAGCCTTCTTAAGGCATACTTGTTTAACTTATGTCTGTACTCAGATATTGTTGCTTCCGCTGACTCTTGTGTATTCGAGCTTATGCATTCGAGCCCTCGAGGCCCTGGCTTGTATTATAAAGCTTGTATTATTTTATTTGTGTCTAGAATTGTGTTGTGATATCTTCCAGTGAATCCCTGACCTTGGTCGTACACGTTTGCGTGCATGATTAGTGTACGGTCAAATCGGGGGCGTCACAGAGTCCCACCGGGAACGGGCGGCCCGCCGTGGGAAGGAGAGGATAAGGGCCGCCGAGGCCCGTATCACGGCTGAAATGATGGCGCAGAGGCGGCTGTTGCGTCGGAGCGGGCGGCCGCAGAGGAGGAAGCCATCCGCGCCCGCAATGTGAAGAAACAACAGTGAAGGAACACACGCGTCCTCGCCCGTGAGCAGAATCGGGCGGTCCGTGCCATGGCCGGACTACCACCGAATGAGGAGAAGAAGGACAACGAAGGCGAGGACAGCTCCGGCGACGAGCAAATCCGGCTGAATCCATACTGCGTCTTTGACCGGTACTTCCGCGAGAAGGACGGGAAGGGTGCCGGGAAGGGCAAGGCCAGCCGTGGATGAACTCCACTATAGCCAAACATGCCAAATTTTGGTAGTCCAATGGTATGTTTAGTAGTGTGATGGAGTAGGTGGACGATGCGTGTGTGTCGACGTAGTTGCATGAGTTTGTATGGATTTGAGATATGGTAATTGAGGTGTCCGGATGTGGATTGCATTTTTTCGAGAAGTGCTCGGCGGACGTTTGAGGGGCCGGATTTGCCAGGTCCAGCTGTAGATACACTTAATTCCAACCAAATCCATACTAACCCTAAAGATTTCGAAACCCCAAACTTAAGCACAATCCGCACCCGGGTCTTGCAATACTAATAGTCTTGCAATACTAATAGTCGGGAGAATATCAAGTGATACCACTACTTAGATGCTCCCATGCCATCAATAAAAAAAATCAAATTTAGATGATTTAAAAAGTTCATAGAAAATTTGTGAATGGTCATAACACATGTGTCCACAAGCCTACAAAATTCAGATCCAAATTCGATTTACACACCAAGAAACAAGAAAGATAAATTCAACATGAATAGTGTCAACAAAGACAGAAACATGAAGAGTGTGAAGAACTATACTATTCACATCTGGATTTATCTTTTTGTTTTTGAATGTGTATATCGACTTCGGATCTGAATTTCTTAGGGGTAGTACAAAAATGTATTGCAAACATTCATGGTTATTTTAAGATATTTAAATTTGAAATTTGAAATTAGTATCACGGGCATCTAAGTAGTGGTATCACTCATATTTTCTCACTAATAGCCGCCAATCCAACTAGCGCCGCATAGTTAGTGGGAGCCACACAAAATAACCTCAGCTGTGGACGTGTTTCGCTGTGGATTGCACTCAAAAAAAAAAAACCTTGGCGTGTCATAATAATAAAGTATTGCCAGGACACGCCAAGTTTTTTTTTCTTGAACACGCTACAGAACACAATCGCTCATATGTAGGCGCATACACTCACTGAACGCACATAAGCACATTATACCCCTATGAGCACCTTCGAGAGACTGAGCTGGCATGTCACCTTGTGATTTTACGAAGTCACCGAAGGTGCCTCGTAGTCGTCCGGGTCGTCTCCTTCCACTAAGGGTGTATCACCTAAAATCTTGAAATAAACTCAGCATAAATGCGAGAACCAAGATTTTAACACTGATGGGCTAGACCTACCACTGTTCTCCTAACCATTCAACCACACGTTGATTCACAGGTTTTGCCGGGTTGATGTTTCCATACTTTATAACGCTGCGCGTAGAGCGTTGGCGCGTGTTCCTACCGTGGTGATCGGTGAACTTGCTTTGCTGTGCCTACGACACTGGGTGTTGCCTTTTGTTTAGCAATGTGTACTTCGAGTCTATAAAAGACACCTGCAGATCGTGGTGATCACTCCATACATTGAGCGATCCATCGAGCAGGCTCTTGAAACCAAAAAGTACGTGGTTATGGGTAGTTCTGGTAGCCCCGCGGTAGCCGCTCTACCAACAACCCAGCTACTCCCGATACGCACGCCAAGATCAGCAGTGGCCGAATGGACGACGACGGACGATGCGACGGCGGCGGCCGCGGAGGAGCCCGTGAGCCCTACTGCAAGGCTCATGGAAGCTATATACATCGTCGTTACAATCGGCCTTGGCTCGCCGGTAAACCTACCCGTCTTCAGCGCCGGCATCGCCGCCCAGCTTGCCCGTTACCCGCGCTTCCGCAGCATCCAAGTACATACTATACCCTTACCACACTGAAACTTTACTTGCCGACAACAGCCTTTTTTAACTCATGTCCCATGAGCGCGCTCTTTCATGCACGGTAGGTGACAGACAGGCGCAATAACTCCCGGTGGGAGCGCACGGTGGTGAACGTGGACGATCACATCATCGTCCCGACGCTGGATGCTGCCGCCGTGGTGGCCGACCCGGACCTGGCCGTGAAGGACTACGTGGCCTCGCTGCCCGCGCTCCCTATGGACCGCTCCCGCCCGCTCTGGGAGTTCCACTTCCTCGACTTCCCGACCTCCGAGGCGGCCGCCACCGCGGTGATCCGCGTGCACCACTCTCTCGGTGACGGGGTGTCGCTGATCACGATGCTCCTGGCGTCCGCGCGCAGTGCCGCCGACCCGACACGCTTGCCGGCCATGCCGGAGCAGCCGGCGCGCACGGGCCCCATCTACGAGCCGCGACGCCGGCAGCAGTCGTCCGGGAGCGGCCTGGCGGCGTTCGTCACACGGATTTGGCCGTATCTTGTGCTCGCATGGAACACCATGGTGGACGTTGCCTTCTTTGCTGCGACGATTGTGTTCCTCAGAGACCCGCCCACGCTCTTCAGACGCGCGGATGACGACGACGTCACGTCCAACCCCCACAGGCGATTCGTGCACCGGAGCCTTAGCTTGGGCGATGTCAAGTTGATAAAGAATGCCATGAACTGCGTAAGTATACTTATTATCGTACGGCATACTTAGGGCCAGATGAAAATCGTCGTGCATTTGCGAAATATTCATTCACCTTTTCATTTACCGTACTTACACTCTGTCTGAAGTAAGATTAATTTTGTCTCTATTTTTCTTTCTGGAGACTGTCAATGATGTACTTGTCGGAGCGACTTCTGCAGCTCTATCACGATATTATTTTCGCAAGTCTGGTAAGTGATGTACCTCTGGCAACGAGGGGTGTATAGTTTCTACCGCAGGTGGATTTATTGTATTTCTATATATACCATGTAACATATATCTTCAATTTATGTTAGGTTCCTCTAAGACAAGCAAACTATGTTTGCGGTCTGTTCTCCCTGTCAATACAAGGCCAACCACTAGCCTACAAGTAAGTTTTCTAATAATAATAATAATAATAATAATAATAATAATAATAATAATAATAATATAATTTTAAATACTTTAATATATCAGAGATTTTAAGTGCATTAATTATTAATTTATACTTCCTTTATTCCGAATTACTTGTCGCTCAATAATGCTAGATATATCCATTTGAGCGACAACTAATTTCGGACGGAGTGAATACATTTCCGCACCAAATGGTTACTCCTTTGTTATGTAATTAACATTTCAAACATCGGAATAATCCCCAACGTTCGAGTTTGGTATACAAATCATGATATTTATGAAAATATTTTCTCGACAAACTAATGATGGTATAGCTGTTCACTTAAATCTTTTTTTGCAGGGGGTTTATGTTCACTTGACTAACCTAAATATTTTATGTGCATATTACGCCCTCTGTTCACTATTATAATACATTTTGGATATTTCAATAGGGACTACATACGCATTGAAATGAGTGAACAAATACAATAAACACAACTATATACATCCAATTTAGAAAAAGTTAGAACATTTTATAATAGTGAATGGAGGAAGCACCGGTGAGAATTAAAGCTGCTAAGCATCGGCTCCTCTGGTGTGTTTGGAGTGCTAGCCATGACCTCTTCCATAGGTGACACGTGTCCCATTTAATGTTGATTTTTTAGCACATTTTACTCTTGGTTTTGTGTTGTCTATAGACCACCGGAAAAAAATACCACACTGTAGCACCACTAATAGCATCTAATAACGTTCTGAGCAATGTCTCACTAAGTAAATCAGTGTACATGAGCGACACGTGTCCGGTTGTTCCTCTGGTTCACTCTTGATTTCTGAACATAATTCACTCCCAGTTTAATAGTGTGTTTAAACCACCAAAGGAAATAGCACACTACATCGTTCTGAGCAATGTCTCACTAAATAATTAGTGTATAATGTCTCGCTGATAGCATGATAATAGTGTGTTTTAAAGGTGATACTATTTGATATAGCGTGCTAATTGTTTCATTGGTATAGACTAGACTAGATGTTTCTCATGGATTCCGTAACCGCGTAGGTCTCACCCTATCGCTTTATCCCCTTACATCGATCTGACACAACCGCGTCTTCTTCTCTTCTTCCTCCTCTCGCTTCAGATCCACCCATCCCTATGAATCAAAAGCACCGACTCTCCCATGGTCGTCGAACGATGCACCACCTATCACTATGGCAACAGAGCACCACATGCCCCCGACCTCGCTCAATCCATCGCGCGAGCCAGCGGCCGCATGCGTGGATTTCTTGGGATGGGCTACGTAGCATCATGGCATCCTCACACCTGACCTTACCATCATGCACTCTCTGCCTACCTCTACCCGCTAGCCGCGAGAGCCAGAGCCATGAAGTCGGCAGCCTCACCGTCCTCCAGCACCCGGCACACATTGTCGACCCCTTTAATTTTTCCTATCTTGCCAACCTTACCTCATCTTTGTATGTATGTGACCCAACAATTTCTACTCTTTTCGACAGTTCGTAACCTTCCCACACTACATCGTAAAACCGAACAACAAGTAAACACGAGCAACCAACAAATTAAGCTGCAATCTCGCCAAAAACGGGCTCAAACATGGGCGCGGCGTGCCGCCGCGCCTTTACGCCTGCTAGTTAATATTATAGTAGCTAGTTGGATTCCACGCTTTTTGAAGCGTAAAATGTTTCCTGATGGAGATCTTAAGTCAATGGATTACAAGTTTGTATTATATCATTATTTTCGTCTAATATTTCCGTACAACTATGCACAGACGTGTGTTGATATGATAGAAGCTGGTAAGAGTAACGATGTGGCATGGGGAAATCAACTAGGCTACATCCTCCTTCCATTTCATTTAGCGATGCACGATGATCCACTTGCATATATTCGCACGGGGAAGAAGACAACTGATAGGAAAAAAAGATCACTTGAAGTTATCTTCACGCATAAGATGAATGAATTGTTTGTCAAAATGTTTGGCATGAAGGTATATTTTGCTGCATCTTTGTCCTTATATATGTTTTATTTTTTGAAATTAAATTACACAAAGTTAAGCACCTCATTTTTTAACAACCTGATTATACTCTTACCTAGTTAATGCCTATTTTCAACTTGACAAGCAGGCAGGCTCTTCTATCTTCCAACGTATGTTCGCCAATACAACTATTTTATTCTCAAATATGGTTGGACCAACTGAACAAATAGAGTTATGTGGCCACCCAATTGTCTTCATTGCGCCTAGTATCTATGGAGGCCCACAAGTAAGTCGTCAATGATCTTACATCGGAACCTTCAATCTTAAGCAACCTATGTACTTTTGTCAACCCAAATCATCTACCACAATCCACAATGCAAGGTGAGGTGTACTCTAACACTGCTCACCAGTGGAGTTTTTAGAATAATTAGGATAGGTATGAGTATTTGTGTACCTACATTTCCTCTCCTTTTCAGTGTGAACTTGAATCCACGACCCAAAATGGTTAGAACTAGTGTTAGATATCTCTCTCTGTATATTTGATCACTAGATGGTCCACAGTTAAAGGGATACTTGACCTTGGATGCGCATACACCTTATCAACCAAAGTAAGCGCAACTCCTTGTAACAATATAAGCAAACTTAATCGGAGACATTAAAAGAGAATTGAAGTAAACCTTTTCAAACCTTCTCGACACCTTATTTTTTATTTAATCAGCTAGATTTATTTTGCAGGCGTTGGTTGTGCACTACCAGAGTTACAATAGCACTATTAAGGTAATTTTGGCAGTCGACGATGAAGTCATTCCAGATTATACTCAACTTTTGGATGACTTCACTGAGTCCTTCGGGCACATTAAGGATGCAGCCTCAAAGCTTTCCACACCCACCATCAACAGAGAGTAATCAACATACAACTTCATCGTGTGTGATGCTTTCTAAAACTGTGTGATGAGTATACTCCTATATATTATGTGTGTGCATCACAAGTCACAACATGGTAATTTAAAACCAGGAACTCAAACAGAATAATAATACATGTCAAATGTATTCATTACATTGTTATTATTGGAGAATGATGTATCAAGAGGAATAATGCAAACTATAACATTATGCTAGGATTGTGATAATCTGTTATACTCCTCTGATGTTGTGCTTTTGTGTATATAAATTATGGATCCCAAGGGGTATAGATTCATAATACATAAAGTACTTATTACCCGCCAAGGAATAACAATGTGCGGATTTTTAAAGATGGAATATGTGATGCTTTTCTCCTGGAGAATCTGACTATTATGACTGGAACGAGTAGGGTGAGCTTTGGATGAATTGGTCTATTATAGGGGAATCTTATAAACTACCTCTTTTTTTATATATTTTTACTTCTCGGCGGATATTACACTACTCCTACGAAAAGTTGGACCACTTCTAAGTACCTTATTAAACAACTGTTATCTCTTGTCAATTCCACGCTTAACCCACTCCCCCATCCCGAACAATCACCGAGAATCCCACTCCTGGTTGTTATTCTATTCGCAGGCATGCCTATGCACTCAATCACTTCCCTCAATCCTATGTGCTCGTCATTTCTCCTCCATCTCCGGTCATTCCAATGGTGAACCTCATAAGGTGTGGCTCTACACTCAGATCCTTGGCCTAAGGGAATATCCCATCATCGGACACCTCACCCTACTAGTATCCTAAGGTGAAAGTTTCACCATCACTCGTGTCCATGATAAACGCGAAGAGCGCATACTTTACCATCTTTTCGCTCGCCTCGGAATATTGGTTATTGAGGGGGATTCATCCTCATCACCTTTAATTCCTATTCTTTAAAAGTAGTCATCCCTGACATAAGTCTTCCACCTTGGTATGTGAGTAGGTTGGCGATGTGGAGCTTCATAACCAAGGTGCTCGCGACTGGAGGCGAAAGTGGCTCGATGTCCAGGGTCGACATGAGCATGGGCATCCTGACATGTGACATTCTCATGGTCGACAACGATGATGGTGATGTGCTTTGCTACATCCCTCTTCCATGATCAGCAAGCAAAAAGCACATGACCTGGTTGTCGAACGTCCGAGGAGTGGGACATCGTCGTCATACGAGGCCACTGAGTTTTTTGATATGCATTTCATGTTCAAGTGTCATGCCATCACTAGCACCCCTGACTTATCTACCAAATGTTGGAAGACCACATCATGCGAGAAAGCGGATCCTTAGAAGAACTGGCACAAGGCATGCAAACTCAAAATATTTAAGTTGCCTGATTACCTTTGAACCGGTTTTGGATGTAGATAATGTCTTCTTCCCTAGGACACTAGGATTTGTCGATTCCCGGAAGTGAATTAAACTTGGCAAGGATATGTCTGCAAGTCTTTGTTATCTCAAATCATTCTAGTTTACTGGTCCAACAATTATGGGAGAGGTTGTAACAACATAAAATAGGCCAGAGCTAAGGTTTCACGATGGTAAACATGGATGACCACATGATCTTCCTGACACTGGATCCTGTTACCGTGGTGGGCAACCCGGACTAGGCCATGAAGGACTACATGGCCTCGTTATCCGTGCTCCCATGGACCCCTCCCGGGCGCTCTAGGAGTTCCAGTTCCTCGACTTCCCGACCTCCGAGGGCACCTCCATAGCCGTGATCCACCACTCCCTCGGCAACGGGATGACGCTAATTGCGCTCCTCCTGGTGTCCGCGTGCAGCATCGCCGACCCGACACGCCTGCCCGCCATGCCGGAGAAGCCATATATGTTCTGCGGCCACGGTCCAAGGGTGTCCTGGCATTCCTCGTGTGGGTCTGGTCGTATCTTTTGCTCGCATAGAACACCATGGTGGACGTCACCCTCTTCGCCACGACCATTGCATTCTTGAGACACCCGCACACGCCGTTCAAGTACGTGGATCACGGCGTCGTGTCCAGCTCCCGTCGGCGCTTCGTGCATCGGAGCCTTCGTTTGGAGGACGTCCTCATCAAGAATACCATGGATTGCGTAAGTATCTAGCTACCTGTTCGATCATGCCACTCTTCTAAAATCCTCATCTATGATGTGATTCTCCGTGTATTGATTTCCGTCCTTGGAGCCAGGTAAAAATGGTCTTTTTTTAAGGAGGATGTACCCTCGGCCTCTGCCTCTGGGTGATGCATGCAATCATTTTATTAATTATTCACAAAGCCTTTTCAAGGTAATACATCAGTAAGCCTGAAGCCACCATCTTGGCAACACATGTCGCTATCCCTACACCCATGATGAAGGGGTGTTGAATGTCTGAGCTTAAAACCAAACAGACATCGCACCAACACCTAACATCGAATGATGGATGCCCCATCCCAAAGGAAATATACCCTAGAGGCAATAATAAAATTGTTATTTTATGTTTCCTTATATCATGATAAATGTTTGTTATTCATGCGAGAATTGTATTAACCGGAAACTTGATACATGTGTGAATACATAGACAAAACATCATGTCCCTAGTAAGCCTCTGCTAGACTAGCTCGTTAATCAAAGATGGTTAAGTTTTCTAACCATAGACATGTGTTGTCATTTGATGAACATGATCACATCATTAGGAGAATGATGTGATGGACAATACCCACACATTAGCTTAGAATAATGATCGTTCAGTTTTACTACTATTGCTTTTCTCATGTCCAATAAATATTCCTCCGACTATGAGATTATGCAACTCCCGGATACCGGAGGAATGCCTTGTGTGCTATCAAACGTCACAACGTAACTGGGTGATTATGAAGATGCTCTACAAGTATCTCTGAAGGTGTTTGTTGGGTCGACATAGATCGAGATTAGGATTTGTCACTCCGGTATTGGAGAGGTATCTCTTGGACCTCTCGGTAATACACATCATAAGAAGCCTTGCAAGCAAAGTGACTAATGATTTAGTTACGGGATGATTTATTACGAAACAAGTTAATAGACTTGTCGATAACGAGATTGAACTAGGTATGAAGATACCGACAATCGAATCTCGGGCAAGTAACATACCGATGACAAAGGGAATAATGTATGTTGCCATAACGGTTCGACCGATAAAGACTTCGTAGAATATGTAGGAGCCAATATGATCATCCATGTTCCTCTATTGGTTATTGATCGTAGAGTCGTCTCGGTCATGTCTACATAGTTCTCGAACACGTAGGGTCCGCACGCTTAACGTTCGATGATGATATAGTGTTATATGAGTTATATGATTGGTGACTGAATGTTGTTCGGAGTCCCAGATGAGATCACGTACATGGCGAGGAGTCTCGAAATGGTCTAGAGGTAAAGATTGATATATAGGACGATGGTATTCGGACACCGAAAGTGTTCCTGAGGGTATCCGGTACTTATCGGGTCACCGGAAAAGTCTTTTGGGCACCCACGACAAAAGATACGGGCCTATTAGGACAAGAGGGGAAACACACCAGCCACAAGGGGCTGGTACGCCCCCATATGGGCTGGACTAAAAAGAGGAGAAGGAAACAAGAAAGGAGGAAGGAAAGTTTGGACTAGGATTCCCACTTCTTCCCCTACCTTTCTTCTCTCCGAATATATGGCAGGGTTGAGGCCGAATTGGGGAGGCAACCCACGTAGGATTCGGCCTACTTGGGGGCGCACCCCTGGCTACCTCCTCTCCCTCCCACCTATATATACTTGAGGGGGGCACCACACATAACCTAGACATTATCTTAGCCGTGTGCGGTGCTCCCCTCCACCGTTACTCCCTCGGTCATAATTTTGTAGTGCTTAGGCGAAGCCCTGCAAAAATCACTTCACCACCACCGTCATCACGCCGTTGTGCTGCCGGAACTCATCTAAACATACGCCCGACTTGCTGGATCAAGAAGGCGTGGACGTCATCGAGCTGAATGTGTGCAGAACTCGGAGGCATCGTACGTACGGTGCTTGATCGGTCGGAACGAGAAGAAGTTCGACTACAGCAACCGCGTTGTCAAACGCTTCCGCTTTCGGTCTACGAGGGTACATACCCACACTCTCCCCCTCTCGTTGCTATGCATCTCCTAGATAGATCTTGCGTGAGCGTAGGAATTTTTTTGAAATTGCATGCTACGTTCGCCATTAGTGGCATCATGAGCCAGGTCTATGCGTAGATGATATGCACGAGTAGAACACAAAGAGTTGTGGGCGGTGATAGTCATACTGCTTACCACCAACGTCTTATTTTGATTCGGCGGTATTGTGGGATGAAGCGGCCTGGACCAACCTTACATGATCGCGTTCATGAGACCGGTTCCACCGACAGACATGCAACTAGTTTTGCATAAAGGTGGCCGGCGGGTGTCTGTTTCTCTTATTTTAGTTGAATTGAATTTGATTGTGGCCGGTCCTTTCTATAGGTTAAAATAGCAAACTTGACGAAACATCGTTGTGGTTTTGATGCGTAGGTAAGAACGGTTCTTGTTAGAAGCCCGTGGCAGCCACGTAAAAATCGCAACAACAAAGTAGAGGACGTCTAACTTGTTTTTGCAGGGCATGTTATGATGTGATATGGTCAAGACATGATGTGATATACGTTGTTGTATGATATGATCATGTTTTGTAAAAGTTATCGGCAACTCGCGGGGGCCTTATGGTTGTCGCTTTATTGTATGAAATGCAACCGCCATGTAATTGCTTTACTTTATCACTATGTGTTAGCGATAGTTGTAGAAGCAATAGTTGGCGAGAGGACCATGACGCTACGATGGAGATCAAGGTGTCAAGCCGGTGACGATGGAGATCATGACAGTGCTTTGGAGATGGAGATCAAAGGCACACGATAATGATGGCCATATCATGTCACATATTTTGATTGCATGTGATGTTTATCTTTTATGCATGTTATTTTGCTTAGTACGGCGGTAGCATTATAAGATGATCCCTTACTAAAATTTCAAGATATAAGTGTTCTCCCTGAGTATGCACCATTGCGACAGTTCGTCGTGCTGAGACACCACGCGAGGATCGGATGTGATAGGCTCTACGTGCAAATACAATGGGCGCAAGACAGTTTTGCACATGCGGAATACTCAGGTTAAACTTGACGAGCCTAGTGATACGTCTCCAACGTATCTATAATTTCTGATTGTTCCATGCTATTATTTATGATGTTTTGGATGTTTAATGGCCTTTGTTATACACTTTTATATTATTTTTTGGACTAACCTATTAACCCAAAGGCCCAGTCTAGATTGCTGTTTGCCTATTTCAGGGTTTTACAGAAAGGGAATATCAAATGGAGTCCAAACGGAATGAAACTTCGAGAGAGATATTTTTGGAGCAAAATACGCACGGGAGACTTGCGAACCATGGAATAGGGCTGAGGTGGCATCCACGAGGGTGGGGGCGCCCCCCCCCTACAGGGCGCACCCCTGCCTTGTGGGCCCCACATCTAGCCCTCAGTGCCCTCCTTCTTCCTATATATATCTACGTACCCCGAAACCATCAGAACAACAGAGAAAACCCTAGTTCCACCGCCGCAACTTTCTGTTCCCGTGAGATCCCATCTTGGGGCCTGTTCCAGAGCTTTGCCGGAGGGGGATCTTCCACGGAGTGCTTCTACATCATCATCATCGCCTCACCATGAGTTGTGAGTAGTTTACCACAGACCTTCGGGTCCATAGCTAGTATCTAGATGGCTTCTTCTCTCTCTCTCTGGATCTCAATACAAAGTTCTCCTCGGTCTTAGAGGAGATCTATTCGATGTAATCTCTTTTTGCGGTGTGTTTGTCGAGATCCGATGAATTGTGAGTTTATGATCAAGGTTATCTATGAAAGATATTCTGTTCTTCTCTGAACTTATTATGTGTGCTCATAATATCCTTGCAAGTCTCTTTGAATTATTGGTTTGGTTTGGCCTACTAGATCTATAATTCTTGCAATGGGAGAAGTGTTTGGCTTTGGGTTCAATCTTGCGGTGTCCTTTCCCAGTGATAGTAGGGGCAGCAAGGCACGTATTGTATTGTTGCCATCGAGGATAAACATATGGGGTTTATATCACTATGTTTGAGTTTTGTGATGGCCTGGCTTATTAGGGATGATAGACTACTCATATCAATAAGGAATTCCTTCTTTTCCGGGAGCCCATTCGGATAGAACTCCAAAGTTAAGCATGCTCAGCTTGGAGTAGTTTCAGGATGGGTGACCGACCGGGAAGTTGCTCCCGGGTGCGCACGAGTGAGGACAAAGTGCGCATAGTATTGATATGTGAGGCCAGTCTAGATCCCGCCAGGAGTAACGACCACCGGCGGGTGTGTCCGGAGCATTACAAGTTGTTATCAGAGCCGACCCTCGCGGTTACACGGATGTTTGCGGACAGTTTGCAGTCATGTTGTGCATGACGTTTGTGACCCGTCGTGGCACACGGCATGGCACATGTGCTGTCCTGGAAGCACAGACGGTTGTGCCAAGAGAGAACGTTCCTGTGGCCCGACGAGGACGTCGGTTCCTCTGTGTGAGGATGTATGTGATGGCCTGGCTTATTAGGGATGATAGACTACTCATATCAATAAAGAATTCCTTCTTTTCCGGGAGCCCATTCGGATAGAACTCCAAAGTTAAGCGTGCTCAGCTTGGAGTAGTTTCAGGATGGGTGACCGACCGGGAAGTTGCTCCCGGGTGTGCACGAGTGAGGACAAAGTGCGCAGAAAAGACTAGTATTGATATGTGAGGCCAGTCTAGATCCTGCCAGGAGTAACGACCACCGGCGGGTGTGTCTGGGGCATTACAAGTTTATCCCTCTACATCATGTCATCTTGCGTAAGGCGTTACCCTGTTCTTGTTAACTTAATACTCTAGATGCATGCTGGATAGCGGTCGATGTGTGGAGTAATAGTAGTAGATGCAGAATCGTTTCGGTCTACTTGTCTTAGACGTGATGCCCCTATATAATGATCATGCCTAGATAGTCTCATAATTATTCGCTTTTCTATCAATTGCTCGACAGTAATTTGTTTACCCGCCGTAGAATACCGCTATCATGAGAGAAGCCACTAGAGAAAACTCTAGCCCCCGGGTCTATTCTCAACATATCAATCTGCAATCTATTTTACTTTTCCGCTTTTACTTTCTGTTCTTATATCCAAAAATACCAAAAATATCAAACTATCATCTCTATCAGATCTCAGTTTCATAAGTGACCGTAAAGGGATTGGCAACCTCTTATCGTGTTGGCTGTGAAGCTCTTATTTGTTTGTGCAGGTGCGAGGGACTCCCGCGTGGTCTCCTACTGTATTGATACCTTGGTTCTCAAAAACTGAGGGAAATACTTGCGCTACTGTGTTGCATCACCCTTTCCTCTTCGAGGGAATACAACGCAAGCTCGAGAAGTAGCAAGAAGAATTTCTGGCGCCGTTGCCGGGGAGGATTACGCAAAAGTCATATACCAAGTACCTATCACAAACCCTTACCCTTCGCATTACATTTTTTTTGCCTCTCGTTTTCCTCTCCCCCACTTCACCCTTGTCGTTTTATTTGCCCTTCTTTTGCCGTGTGTTTACCGTTCGCTTGCTTCTTGTTTGCTTGTGTGTTGGATTGCTTGCTTGTCATCATGTCTAGCACACCTATCATTATCAATACTCCCGAGAGTGAGGTTCTCAATTTTAAACAAAGGGAGGAAGAAAACTTGAAAGATGCTTGGTATAGAATTTGCAATACTCAAAATAGATCTACTAGGAAGCTTTCCACTTCCGTACTTCTTCGCAATTTTTATGTTGGCATAACTCCGTGGAATAGATTTATTTTAGATACCATTACGGGAGGGAATTTCTTGGGTAGCGATACTTTTGATTCTTATAATGCAATGATTGAATTATTTGGCTCATCACCTCTTATGGTTAATGGGACCGTCTTAACTTTGGAGCATGTTATGCAAACGCTAGAAAACATTGAAAACAAAGTTGCTTCGGTAGAGTTGGTAGAGAACTTGGATAGAAAAATCCACAATGAAATTACCCAATATGAATCCAAGGTAGGAGTTGTTCTGAAAAACTTTAAGGAAAAGGAACCCATAGTTAAAGAAAAATTAGATCAAGATTCCACGGGAATCGATAAAATTGAGGATATTATTACTTATGTGGGTTATGCTATTTCTGCTATGAAAATTACTTCAAATCCTTCTACCACTAAATTTTCTAAGTTCATGTATGTACCTAAGAACAAGGGTGAAACATCTAGTAAAGGAATCGCGGATCTTAAATCCATAAGTGTTCATCCTAATTTTCTTACTTTCGCAAGAGAACCTTTTGACAAAGTTGAATTTCTTGATTTCTTGCCCAAATGT
Source organism: Secale cereale (assembly GCA_902687465.1). Lineage (NCBI taxonomy): Eukaryota > Viridiplantae > Streptophyta > Magnoliopsida > Poales > Poaceae > Secale > Secale cereale. The sequence continues at coordinate 629,411,351 of LR738713.1, forward strand.
TTGATTATCAATAGGGATAAAGAAGATCCTAAGAATCACAAGTGCTTAATTAAATAATTGCCTCCCAAAGATGGCAATACCTAGAACTATCCATGTATCGTGCCTAGGTAGGGGCGTAAAACGATAGCGCTTGTTGGGAGGCAACCCAATTTTGTATTTTTGTTTTTGCTTTTGTATAGGAATAAATAATGCACCTAGCGTATGTTTAGATGTGGTTTTGTCCTTTAATTAGTGTTTGTGCCAAGTAGAACCCTTGGGAAGACTTGTGTGACGTTTATATAATCTTGTTATGAAAAACAGAATCGTTAGCGCTCGCTAGAATGGTCACCAGATTTTACTGGAGCATGCTATTTAGTTGATTATTTTTGCAGATGATTAATATAAAAATTACTCACGTTTACCAATTTATTTAAAAAAAATTGGAGTTACAGAAGTATGCGAAAGTTACAGATTACTACAGACTGTTCTGTTTTTGACATATTCTGTTTTTCATGTGTTGTTTGCTTATTTCAATGCATCTATGAGTAGTATTGGGAAGTATGAATCATAGAGAAGTTGGAATACAGTAGGTTTAACACCAATATAAACAAAGAATGAATTCATTACAGTACCTTTGAGTAGTGGTTTGTTTTCTTATACTAACGGAGCTCACGAGATATTTGTCTAAGTTTTGTGTTGTGAAGTTTTCAAGTTCTGAGTATTGCTTTGATGGACTATGGAACAAAGAGTGGCAAGAGCCTAAGCTTGGGGATGCCCAAGGCACCCCAAGGTAAAATTCAAGGACAACCAAAAGCCTAAGCTTGGGGATGCCCCGGGAAGGCATCCCCTCTTTCGTCTTCATCTATCGGTAACTATACTCGGAGCTATATTTTTATTCACCACATGATATGTGTTTTAGTTGGAGCGTCGTGTGTTATTTGAGTCTTTGCTTGTTAGTTTTCCACAATCATACTTGCTGGACACACCTATTTGAGAGAGTTAAATATGGCCTAGGAATTGTTAGAACACTCTATGTGTTTCACTTATATCTTTTGAGTTGAATAGTTTTTGCTCTAGTGCTTCACTTATATCTTTTAGAGCACGGTGGTGATTATATTTTGTAGAAATTGTTGATCTCTCATGCTTCACTTATATCATTTTGAGAGTCTATTAAAATAGCATGGTAATGTGCTTTGGCTATTGATACGTCCATTTTGGATCATGCTTATATGTTGATATTTATTGCATCATGGGATGTTCTTACATGTTTTGTCACAATACTTATGGCTTTTCTCTCTTATTTTACAAGGTTTACATAAAGAGGGAGAATGCCGGCAGCTGGAATTCTGGGCTGGAAAAGGAGCAAACTCTGGAAACCTATTCTGCACAACTCCAAAAGCCCTGAAACTCAACAGAACGTCGTTTTAGAAAATATAAAAAATATCTGGCGAAAGAACTCCACGAGGGGGGCCACCGGCTGTCCACGAGGGTGGGGAACGCGCCCCCTTCCTAGGGTGCGCCCCCTGCCTCGTGGGCCAGCCGGAAGGCCCCCGATGCTTATCTTCTCCTATATGAGGTGTTTTGACATGAAAAAAATCAGGAGGAGGCTTTCGGGACCCGACGCCGCCGTCTCGAGGCGGAAACCAATCTAGGGCTCCGGCAGAGCTGTTCTGTCGGGGATACTTCCCTCCGGGAGGGGGAAATCGTCACCGCCGTCATCACCAACAACTCTCCCATCTTGGGGAGGGCTATCTGTCGTCGTACTAGATCTGACAGTGAGGGTAGGGGGTAGGAATGGAGAGGCAAGGTCCTAGCTATGGCGCAGTTGTACACAGAGTGTTTTGTGAGTTCAGGCCCTTCTCGGAGGAAGTAAAAGCCCTACGTCTCGTGCCCGGAGGCTTGGTCGAGTGATGTATGTATGTATGTGTTACAGAGGTGCGAACCCTTGTACTGGAGGAGGGGTGGCTTATATAGTATACCAAGACCCCAGCCATGATCCACATTACCAAGGGTTTAAAGGTACATTAAGGCGGGCGTTACTGATAACGCCTGCAGTAAAGGGTAGTTATGGGGTTCATTACAGCGAGTAAATATATGACCGTTGCCGTCTTAGAGGCGTTTAGTCTTTGGGAGTCGAGTGCCTGATCCAGTCGAGTGGAGTTGAGTCGTCCTGGATATGTGAGCCAGTCGAGTGAAGTGTCACCTCGGACCATCTCAGTCGACTGTCTCCACCGCCGTAGGTCTTGTCTTTTGATCTCTTAGGATAGTGACCTTGGGAGGGGCCTTTAGGTCAGGCCTATGACCCTACCCTAGGTCTATAACCTCGTCAGTAGCCCCCGAATGGATCGGGGCTTGAGCAAGGGGATGCTGAGGGAAGCTCGGGTACTAGCTCGACGTCCTCAAGGCAGATCGCTTTTGGAGCTTGTGACTCGGGCCCTCAACTGTGTCTTGGTCGCCTCGATCGATTCTGAAGCCATTGGTGAATTAGTTGTCTTCGCCTCGACTGGACGTCTTGCGTCGACTGGGTTTTGCGCCGGGCGTCGGGCGCCTTGAGTGCGCGCCGTTTTTGACGGAATCGGTTGCCCCTATCCGCCGGATTCGGCGGGGCTTCTGAAATTTGGGGAAGCGCGCGAGGCAGGGCGTGCCGCATCAACCGGAGGGGTGCGGTTCGAACGCCTCGATTCTCGCGCCTCCTTTTTCGCCACGTATCGCTCCAGCGCCTGTTACGGGATCGGATAAGATCGTTTGGGGTCACCGGTCAGCCACTCGACCGGCTCGTTATAAAAGCGCGCTGAGTCTGCTGCGGGGGGTACTGTGCGCCCAGCTTTCCCCTGTTCGCCTGTCTTCTCCGCCGCGCCTTTGCTTTTCCGCCGTGTCCTCAATCCCCTCTGCTTCTCTCCGCCGCAACCGCCGTCTCGCGAGCAATGGTTAAGGACAAGACCGCCGCCATGGAGCGCTCCAAGAAGGCGGCGTCGGGGAAGGGGCGGCGAGCCGGCTGGGTCGGCTCGTCGTCGAGGTCTGGGCTCCCCGCTGGATGGATCCAGGGGGATTGGATCCGTTCCACCGTCGTGGTGGAGGATCTGCAGGAGCTGGAGGAGGAGGGGCTGATCGCCGGCGGCTCCTGGCGGATACCGGGAGGAGAGCTCGAGCCTCAGCCGCGGGAGGGCGAGTGCGTGCTCCATGCCACCCACGTCGACCGAGGTTTTTCAACTCCTCCGCATCCTTTCTTCCGCGCTTTTCTGATCTTCTTCGGTGCCCAGCTGCACTACTTCACGCCCAAATCCATCCCCTTTCTCTCCGCTTTCGTCTCCATGTGCGAGAACTTCCTCTGCTGCCGACCGCACTGGGGATTGTTCAAGCACATCTTCACCTGCCGCTCCCAGACCATTAAGAGAGCGAACCCAAGTGACGGCAAGACGCACGTCCTTCAGGCGTGCGGCGGGCTCGGGATTCAGCTTAGGAACAGGAGTGCCTTCCCTCCCATGAACCTTCCAAATTCGATCCGGGGCTGGCAGTCGACCTGGTTTTACTACAGGGACAGTCCGACTCCGGGTCAGTCGACTGGTCTTCCTCCGTTTTCCCTAGGTCGAGCCAGTCCGCCTCCTTCGATGGTAGTGAGCAAGGCTGACAGGGCCTAGGTTGACATGCTGATGGAGAGGGTCATCCAGTTAGTCCGCGAGGGGGTCACGGGGATGTATTTGCTCGAGGTGTATATCTCGCGGAGCATCCAGCCGCTCCAAGCCCGGGACCATCCGATGTGGCTATACTCCGGCCCTGACGACTCGTCGCGGATCCACCCGGAGGCGGCCGACCCGAAGTACGTAGTGCAGTGCCTGAAGAGTGTCACCGGAAACAAGGACAACCCCAGGGGGTCGGGGAGGATCATCCCATTCGACGCTGACCACCTGCCGGACAAGGTGAGCCTTCCGCTTCCGAGTGATGTATCTGTCGATTGATTCGTGATCTTTGTTGATGATTCTGACTGGTATTTGGTGAACTTCCTTTCGTTGCAGATATATACGGAGATGTATTCGCTGCCCAACGGAGACTCGGGCCAAGGAGTCGAGGAGGGTACGGGCGACACCGCCGAGTGGAAATCGGAGGAGGAGACCGAGGAGAGCGAGGAGTACAGCAGCGGGGAGGAGGTCGAGTCACCTCCCCGTGTCGAGCGCCGCTCCAAGGAGAAGAACGACCCAGGGGCCGCTCGACCTCGTGTGGGTCCCTCGGGGTCTAGGACACCCAAGCGCACCCGTACGATCTCCCCCGAGCCAGCCGAGAGGACGCCCAAGCAGCCCAAAGTCGCCCCCGCCAAGCCCCGGAAGGCTCTGCCAAGGATCAAGGTGGATGTACCCATCGCCTCTACGTAAGTGTCGCTCGAGCTTATCTTTCCTTGCTTCTTGGGGGTCGACTGCAATCTTGGTCGACTCATTTCTTGACCGAATTTTTCAGAGCCGCCGCTTCCACGACCTCGATGGACATCGACCGGAGTCGAAACGACGAGGAGATGGCGGATGTCGCGACGTCCCGAGCAGGTATGGGTCCTGCGAGACTCGTTTTTGTTCTTCTTTTCTTTCGCGGGCTGTCGGGGAAACTGATCGCCCACGAACACCTATGGGACCGGAGCCCCTTTTCGGTACGGCAAGGGGGCGGAGGATGCACAAAGAGCGAATCGAGGCGCAAACACGAGTAGTTTACCCAGGTTCGGGCCGCACGGATGCGTAAAACCCTACTCCTGCTTTGGTTTGTTATTGAATTCTTGGCCCGGGAGCGAGGAGAGCTATAGGATGCTCTAACCGCTAGCTAGACCGAGCGTGGAGAGTGATCGATGTTCGGAACCCCCTCTACGTTGCGCATGGGCCTCCTTTTATAGGTCAAAGGGGTCACCAACAGGTGGCAACACAGATGAGGGTAGAAAAGTAAAAATAGTGGTAGTTGGCACAGTGTATGTATAGTGCCCCGTACCTAACTCTGACGGCAGGGGACAAGGGCATTGAATGCCCGTCGCCGTCGCCCCAAACAGTGCAAAAAGTGACCGTCAGGGCGCCACCGTTCGCCACGGCGGTGGCCATGTCATCGCCGCTTGCCACCGTGTTCCCCTGGCTGCACAGCCTTCCGCCACGTGCGCCTGGAAGGGCCCCAGGACGACACGTGGGTGGATGCGCTGGAGCGTGGGAACTGAGTGGAAGCTTGCCGCGGCAAGTGCCTTGCCGCGGTTGCTATCTTGTCGCTTCTTGGGAGCTTGTCGCTCACCAGGCCTCGCCGGGACTCGTGGCGCGTCGCGGCAAGCTTCTGGATATGCCTTGGATGGCTTTCCCGGCAAGCTCCTCTTGCCGGGGCCTTGTGTCTTGAGTGGTTTTTGTGCCTTGAGTGGCCTTCCCGGCAAGCTCCTCTTGCCGGGGCCTTGTTTCTTTGACTCAAATACTTTGTTCTTGAATGGCTCCAGTGGAACCGCGAGGGGTCTTGGCGGTCGCCTGGCAAGCCTTGCCGCGGGACACTGCAACTGCCCGTGCACAAGTTCGGGATACTAAGGTACCCCTACTTTAGTACACTGACAGGAGCCCCCGGGCCTGGCCCATACACGGTGCCGAGCGCTGTTGGGCCAGGCCCAAAACAGTGCACGGGCACGCGCGGCCTGCGGCACGCCGTATCCCACCCCGTATCCACCGCGCCCTCCCATAACGACACGCGTTTAATGCGGGGTCGTGGGGGAGATCGTGGCCTGATTCTTTAATGGGAAATGCGGAACATCCCCTCCCCCCCTTAAAAGTAGGGGAAACAGGGGCAGTTCCTTCCATTCGCCCGTTGCTTCTTCGTCCTTCAGAAACCCCCGCCGCTCCCCTCCTCCCCGAAGGTCGAAAGAGAGCTGCGCTCCTCCCCCTCCGCCGCCACCAGCATCACCAGCGCCGCCGACCTCCCCCTCCGTCGCCACCATGGCTCCGAAAGGCGAGAAGGGGAAGTCCGCGAAGGCCGCCGCGAAGTCCGCCGAGGCGCTGCGGCTAGCAGCAATGCGGAAGAAGATGGCGGTCTTCCCGCCAAAGCTTAGCGCGGAGGAGCTGAGGGATACATTTTACCTCTTCTGGGCGAGGGAGACGAAGGCGCATCCGCGCACCAAGGTACTCCCTGCCGTAGCCTGCGATATGTTCCCGACCGGCTACGCCTTCTTTGCCCTGTTCTTCTACTGCGGGCTCTGCCCGCCATATTCCGAATTCTTCTGCGACATCATGAATACCTACGGGTTTCATCTCCTTGACTTCACCCCCAATGTCGTCTTGACCATGGCCGTTTTCGCACATCTGTGCGAAAACTTTCTCGGAGTATACCCCAATGTAGCTCTTTTCCGCCACTACTTCACGCCTCGAGTCGAGGCAGGGTCGCCTTTGTCGGGCGGCGTCTCCTGGATCTCGAGGACGCACAAGAAGGAAGCATATCTGGAGGGGGAGCTCCGCGGCAAGTGGGATGAGTGGAGAGCCAACTGGTGTTGGATCGTAGAGGATGATCCGCAGCCGTTCACTTCCCAGCGCCAAGCCGCAGTAGTACACGGCAACGACTGGAGCGACCTGGCCCCGGAGGATAGCAAATTGAAGATTGCCACTACACGAATCCTTCGCCTCAGGCACGCCAAGCTCACCGTGGGCGCAGTAGGAGCCGACTTCCTCCGCCGCCGAATCGCCCCCTTGCAGGAGAGGAAGAGGGCTGCTTGGGAGTTCGAGAACGCGGTGGACATCATGAGGCTGCGCCCGGGCCTCAATTGGAATTTCACTGTCTTGGAGCTCAACGCAATGCTCCAGGCGTTGTTCAAGTACGACTCCGCCCATCCTGAGTGGTTTACGTTGCCGTCGGGCGTAGTTCCGTTGTGCAACAGCTCGTCGCTCAGCGCCATCCGTGTCGTGATGCCGCTGTGCGATTCCCACGGGATCGACCCCACTTGGCAAGAACCTTCCGACGAAGCTGTGCAGACATTCTTCGACAACTTGGTGGAGTAGCCAGTCGATCCCGACGAGAAGAAAGGCCTCACCCGCGACACCACCGACCAGGAGATGGCATACATTGCCACAAGACTGGAAGAGGCAGCGGCAGCCAGGGCCGCGGGCGAGTTCGGGTACACGGTGGAGGAGGCGGAGGCAGCGGAGGCGACAAGCCTCGCCGAGGAGGAAGAGCTCCGCAAGGCGGGGAAGCTTGTCGGGCACCTTGCCGGGACAAGCGAGCCCGTCGAGCAGGGCGTAGAGTCGAGCGGGACCGCCGAGCAGGGTGCCAGGTCCAGTGAGCCTGCCGAGGACTCGAGCGGCTCACTGGAGATTGGCTCCTCTTCTTCCTCCTCGGGCAGCTCGCCACCACCAGCAAGTCCTCCAGCTCCACCGAGAAGACGCCTCCGCAAGGCCGCGGACGTGACGGGCCGGCAAACGGGCCAACAGCCGCAGCGCCGTGCGACGCACGTAACTGCGGCAAGCAAGGCTGCCACGGGAGCTCCTCGTGCTTCAGCGGCAACAGGAGGGGGATCTTCCCGGACCGGCGCCCCTGTTCCCGTCGTCCCTCGTGCTTCGGAGGCAACCGGAGTGGGGTCTTCCCAGACCACCATCCCTGCTCCCGCCAAGCGGCCGAGGGGACCCACTCCTCCGCCTCCTCGCGCAGCGACGCGCGAGCCGGATTTTGACTTCTCCGCGCTGAGCTCCGACGAGGAGGAAGAAGAGTGAGTCTTCGCAATCTTTGTGTTTCTTTGATTTTCTTGTCGTGTATCTCTTTTGCCTAACTCTGAACTTGTTCTTCTTTTCAGAACTCTGGCCCAGAGGGCAGCGAAGAGGGCCAAGGTCCCGGTGATCGTCATCGAGGACGAGCCCGCCGCGACTGCAGGGGGTGCGCCTGAGACGAGCTTGCCGGACCCGGCAACTGTTCTTCGGAGCGGCCCCCAGCGCAGCCCCCAGCGTAAGTGTGGTTCACTTTCCGCTTGTCGGGCGCGCGTGGGTCTTCCTTCCTTACTGACATCTCGTTTGTTGACTTGTGCAGGAGCAGAGCAGCATCAGGTGTGCCAGGAGACCGCCCCCGACGTGCTGCACGCCTCGTCCACACCTCCAAGGGGGTGCTCCCCGGCAAGGGAGAACACTCCGCCGAGGGCGAGTACCCCGCCGAGGGCAAGCACCCCGCCAAGGGCGAGCACTCCATCAAGGGATAGCACCAGTGGTCCCCCGCCGGCGGGAGCTACAACTTCGCCGCCGAGGGAAAGCTCCCCGGCAAGGAACCCCACCGAGGAGGAGGCCCGCGCAGGTAAACCCTTAGACTTTTCTTCTTTTAATTCTTCTTTTTTGGGATATTTGCTTGACTTGTTCGTCTTTTCTTTCTTTCTGTCAGATCCGTCCGCCGCAGAGCCCATGGAGACGGAGGTCGCCGTCGAGGAGGACGCGCGTGGCAATGTTGGCGACGCCGCCGCGACCGAAGGGGCGGCCGGTGCTGACGAGCCCGCCGCCGACGGGGCTGCCAAGGCCGCTGGCGCGGCAGCTGAGGAGGGGTCCGGCAGCCGCACTGACGGCCCTGAGGCCGCAGGAGCGTCAGGCGCTGTGCCGGCCGCCGATCCCTCCGCTGCCGCTGCCGAGCCAGGCGCCTATCTGGAGGCCGGCAACGGTGTATTCATCCAACTCCCGTGGGCGTCCACGTCCAGGGCGCCAGTCGAGGGCGAGGTCTTCGACGGGGAGGTCCTTGCCTCCGCCGGACTGAGGTTTGTCGACGCGCCAGACGGCAGCAGCGAGCCCGAGGAGGAGCGGCTGCTGCGCAAGCTTCTGTCCTTGTACCGCGCCCGGCAGGCCAAGCTGGAGTCCCGAGAGGCTCTGGCCGCCAAGGCGGGTGCTGACTTGGAGAAGCGCACAGAAGAGCTCTGAGCCGCCAACCAGGCAGCTCTCCGATCCTTGGCGGAGGAGCGGGAGCAGCTTGCCGAGGCGCATCAAGCTTTCATCTTGGAGAAGGCTGAAGCGGAGGAGCAGCAACGGCTTGCCGCCGAGGAGCTCTCTAGGCGAGAAGGCGAGCTGACGCAGCGGAAGGTCGACCTCGACAGCCACGAGGACGAGCTTGCCGCGCGCGAGTGATCGCTTGGCGGAGCTCTGCAGGAGGCAAAAGATGCCGCTGCAGCTGCTGAGACCGCCAAGCAAGAGTTGGAGACGAGGGTGGCGCAGCTGGAGGCCAGCCTGAAGACGAGCGGCGAGGAGGTTGCCGCACTTAATCTCGAGAGGGAGAAGGACGCACACATCCACTCCGAGCTGCAGGTCCGCCTCTCCGAGAAGGGCAAGGAGCTCGCCGTCGCCAAGGACTCCATCGCCGATCTGGAGCTAAAGCTGTCCACTTTTACCACGACGCTGGATGGCGCCAGGGAGCGGGAGACGGCCCTGAAGGAGGAGCTCAGGGCCGAGAAGGTGTTGCTGGACAGTGCCGCCATCTCGCAGAATAACTTCAGGCGGAATGTCGAGATATGGACGGAAGGTCTTGTCAACGCCACCGTGGACATCGACAAGGAGCTGGCGGAGCTGGGGGCGGAGTACCTCGGGTACTCCACCGACGAGAACCTCCACGCCAGCGCCCAGCTCACTCTATTCTTCAAGGGTGTGGCGACGGCCCTCCAGCAACTCCGGGAGAAGATCCCGAAGCAGCTGGCGGACGAGTCGCGCCGGCTCTGCGCGGGGGCCCTCCAGAAGGTGCTGATGAAGATAGCGTACCGCAACCCCGGCCTCAACCTCACCAACGTCCTCAGGACTCTGCCGCCCGACGTCGACCAGGAGGCGCTCAAGGCCCTCGTCGCACCCATTGTGGACAAGGTGGGCGGGATTAAGAGGATTGAAGGCGACCGCGCGGACTAGGCTTTTTACTTTCTTCTTTCCTTGCCACTGCCAACCATGTTATGAACAATAGTCTATTAGGATTTGCGGCAAGTCATTTTGTAATATAACTCTATCTTAGGTGGTTAATGCAATGTTATTTCCTTTACTTGACTTCCTTGCTTTGTATGTTTTCACCCTACGCTTTTAGGGAACTTGCCGGCGTAGGCACCTTTGCCGCGAACGCTGAGTGCGGAAGTTCAGCAGCCTGCCGGCGGTGCCATTGCTGACAAGCAACCTTGTCGCAACCAGTTGCAGCACACTTAAGCTGTTGAGCGGGCTCGGAAACAAAGTAAGGGTGCGACACTAGTCGCAGCACGCTTAAGCTGTTGAGCAAACTCGAAACAAAATAAGGGCGCAACTGGCCACGAGTTGGTTCCTCCGCGCACAGGTTTTCCATACAAAGCGCGGCCGTTCAAGGAGAATAACTTAAAAATTTGAAAATTTGATTGCTCAAACTTTGGCAACTTAGCTTTGGTGTTGTCCGCTTCCCGGCGAGGCCAGACTTTCTTGAACGACACTTGGTCCATACCACTATCTTCTCCTCCCCCCCGACAAACTTGTGCGCGAGGGAACCTTCGTTTCCTTGAGAAAAAAGAGAGAAGAGAAAATACAGATATGGGTCTTGCGGCTCGTTATGGCTTACCGGGGGTAGGTGCTGCACATTGTGTCAGATAATACATGCAGAAGATAAAAAAGCACGAAAATGACAAGTTGTGCAAGGCACATAAACTTTACTGATGCACGGGATCTGCGCCCGGCTTTGTACAAAGGATTACATGCAACAGCGGGAAGACTTGTACAAAAGGTGGTTGCCGGAGCGGATCACGGCAACCGCGCCTTACGGGTAAAACTTACGTAGATGCTCGATGTTCCAGGAGTTGCTCACCGGCAAGCCATCTTCGGTCTCAAGGCGGACAGCGTCGGGCCTTGTGACTTGTTTCACCCGATAAGGGCCCTCCCACTTCGGTGTCAACTTGTTGGAATTCTTGGCGGACTGAACACGCCGAAGAACAAGGTCGCCTTCCTCGAGACTTCTGGCATTGACTTTGCGGCTATGGTAGCGACGCAAAGCTTGCTGGTAGCGAGCAGCTCGCACAACAGCCTGAAGACGGTCCTCCTCAAGGAGCAGCGCGTCATCTTGCTGCAGCTGCTCTTGCTTGAGCTCATCATAAGCGAGCACTCGAGGTGATCCGTATACGAGTTTCGTGGGGAGAACTGCCTCTGCTCCATAGACAAGAGCAAAGGGTGTCTGTCCAGCGGCTCGATTTGGCGTCGTTCTGATCGACCAAAGAGCCGCCGGCAACTCCTCGATCCAGTTCCTTCCGCACTTGTGTAGCCTGTCGAAAGTCCTTGTCTTGAGGCCGCCGTAGCACTTTAGCATTTGCCCTCTCCGCTTGACCGTTGCTTCTCGGGTGAGCAACAGAAGCGAAGCAGACCTTGGCGCCAAGATCTTGGACGTATTGCATGAAGGTGCGACTGGTGAATTGTGTACCGTTGTCGGTGATTATCCTGTTAGGGATCCCGAAATGGCAAACAATTGACCTGAAGAACTTGACTGCTGACTGTGCGGTCACCTTTCTCATTGGTTCCACTTCCGGCCACTTTGTGAACTTGTCGATGGCGACGTACAAGAACTCAAAGCCCCCGACTGCGCGGGGAAAGGGGCCGAGGATGTCGAGCCCCCAGACCGAAAATGGCCAGGACAAAGGGATCGTCTGGAGAGCTTGAGTTGGCTGATGTATCTGCTTGGAATGGAACTGGCACGCTTCACACTTGGTTACTCGTGCAGTTGCATCCTGGAGGGCTTCTGGCCAAAAGAAACCTTGCCGGAACGCTTTGCCGGCAAGTGCCCTTGCGCCAATGTGGTGGCCACATATGCCTCCATGTATCTCTGCCAACAGCTTCTGTCCATCGTCCCGGGGAATACACTTCAATTTCACACCGTTGAGTCTTCTTCTGTACAGTTCGTTGCCGACGAACTGATACATACTTGACTGCCGGGCTACTCTCTCAGCTTCTTCTTGCTCTTCGGGAAGTTTTCCTGTCTGAAGGAAACGGACGATCTGTTGCGCCCATGCTGGAGCTTGTGGCTCGACAACAAGGACTAAAGGCACTTGTGCTGCTGCGAGAACGTTCGCTTCTACGACGAGAACCTGTGTCTCAGCCGGAGCGTGACGATCCCCGACAAGCTTGCCGGAGCAAAACTTGTCGGGAGCTTCCGCTTCAACGAAACAAGTCCTGGGACTTGCCGGAGCGGGTCGCTCCTCAGCATTCTTGGCGTTGATCTTGGGGACCTTCTTGGCGGCGGCTTCTGGAAGTTCTGCCGGAAAGTAGTCGCCGGAGATCAACTTCCTCTTCTTGCTCTGTCCAGTTGATGGTGTTACGGATGGTTGAGTCAGCTTGAGCACAAAGATCCCTGGTTCCACAGGTAACTTAAGTGGAGCGCACTTTGATAGGCCGTCGGCGATGTCATTCTGAGCTCTTGGAACGTGCTCCATCTGTAGGCCGTCAAAGTGTTCTTCAAGCTTCCTAACTTCATCCACGTAAGCTTCCATCAACGGACTCTGGTAGTTCTTGTTTACTTGGCGGATGACCAACTGCGAGTCTCCCCTTACAATCAGCTTCTTAATCCCAAGGTCTGCCGCTATCCTGAGGCCGGCAAGCAAACCCTCATACTCTGCAGTATTGTTTGTCGCTTGCTCCTTGGGAAAGTGCATTTGGACCACGTACTTGAGGTGCTCCCCGGTGGGCGCGACAAGCAGCACGCCGGCACCGGCGCCTTGCAGTGAGAACGCACCATCAAAGTACATTATCCATTCCTTGCTTGCTTCTTTGACAGGGATGCTCGTCTCTGGAATCTCTTCGTCTGGCGTTGGCATCCACTCTGCTATAAACTCTGCCAATGCTCTGCTCTGGATAGTTGAAGTGCTTTCAAACTTGAGACCAAAGCTCGACAGTTCCAGTGCCCACTCAACAATCCTGCCTGTCGCTTCTGGGTTCTGCAGTATCCTTTTCAGCGGAAAGCGAGTGACCACTGTTATCTCATGTGCTTGGAAGTAATGGCGCAGCTTTCTCGAGGCCATGAGAAGGCCGAAAAGCAACTTTTGCACGCCAGAGTACCTTGACCTAGCCGCCTGGAGAAGGGAGCTGACAAAGTAGACTGGGCGCTGCACCATCTTCTTCCGTACCTCCTCTTGCATCTGCGCAGATCCGCCCTTGTCGGGACCAGAGCTTGTCGGGGAAGCCCCCTGCTTGTCGCCGGATGTGCTTGCCGCGGCCGCTGGCTCATCATCTGCCTCCCTCTCCGCCACTAACCACTTGATTGGTTGCCGCTAGATACAGCAGCAACTTTTCTTGTGGTTTAGGTGCGACAAGTATTGGAGTGGAGGACAGGTACCTCTTCAAGTCTTGCAGCGCTGCCTCCGCTTCCGGAGTCCATTTCATTGGACCCGCCTTTTTCAAAATTTTGAAAAACGGCAGGGCGCGTTCTGCAGACTTAGAGATAAACCTGCTGAGAGCAGCCACGCAGCCGGCAAGCCTTCGCACATCCTTGACGCGCTTCGGTGCTTCGATTTGCTCAATGGCCTTGATCTTGTCGGGATTGGCTTCAATCCCCCTCTGAGACACGAAGAACCCGAGAAGCTTGCCGGAGGGGACTCCAAACACGCACTTCTCGGGGTTGAGCTTGAGTTGGATCTTGCGCAGATTTGTAAAAGTTTCATCTAGATCTTGTATCAGAGTTGCCATGTCCTTGCTCTTGACCACTATATCATCCATGTAAGCTTCTACATTCCTGTGTATCTGTGGGTCAAAAGCCGTATGGACAACCCTTGCAAATGTTGAACCCGCATTCTTCAATCTGAAAGGCATGCGTATGAAGCAATAGGTGCCACATGGAGTAATGAATGCGGTCTTTTCTTCATCTTCCTCAGCCATGAAAATCTGGTGGTACCCTGAGTATGCATCAAGAAATGAAAGCAACTCACATCTAGCCGTGGAGTCAACAATCTGGTCGATGCGCGGCAAGGGAAATGGATCTTTGGGACAAGCTTTATTCACATCGGTGAAGTCAATACAAAGCCTCCACTTCCCGTTTGCCTTGCGCACAACAACAGGATTGACCAACCACGTGGGATGGAGTACGCCTCTGACTAGGCCTGCTGCTTCCAGCTTCTTGATTTCTTCTGCGATAAACTCTTGGCGATCCACCGCTTGTTTTCTAACCTTCTGCTTGACGGGCCGCGCGTGAGGACAAACGGCAAGCTTGTGCTCAATCACTTTCCTGGGAACACCGGGGACGTCATACGGTTGCCATGCAAACACGTCGACATTCGCCCGCAGGAAAGCAACGAGCGCGCTTTCCTATTTGGGGTCGAGCGTGGCACTGATGGTAAAGGTACCACCAGTGCCGTCCTCCTTGGCGGACACCTTCTTGGTCTCGGGTGGAGCTGCCATCGCCTTCTTACACTTGCCGGTGGAGCTCGATGGTGCATCCTCGACGGCAGCGCAGCACTCCGAAGAGGTGCGTTTGTCGGAGTCGGCTCCAGAGCTCTTGCCGGACTTGGTCTTCTTCTCCCCCCCGGGAGCTTCAGCGGCAAGTGTCTTGCTATCTACTGCGGCTGCTGCGTCCCGGTAAATCTTGTCGGCACAGATAAGGGCATCCTTCTTGTCGCCAGGGACAGAGATGACGCTTATCGGGCCTGGCATCTTGAGCATGTTGTAGGCATAATGGGAGGCTGCCATGAATTTGGCGAGAGCTGGACGGCCGAGTATTCCATTGTAAGGCAATGGAATATCGGCAACGTCGAAAGTGATCCTCTCAGTCTTGAAGTTCAGCTCCCCGCCAAATGTCACTGCAGTGTTATCTTCCCCTTCGGCTTGCTCCTTCCCAGGTTTATTCCTTGGAACGTGCCGGTTTCTTCGAGCTCGCTGTCGGGGATTTGGAGTTTCCGGACCACAGCGGAGGAGATCAAGTTCAGGCCGGCCCCGCCATCGACTAGCATCTTGGTGACCTTGAGGTTGCGGATGGTTGGTGAAACCAACATCGGCAAGCACCCGACCGCAGTTGTGCGATCAGGGTGGTCCTCAATGTCGAAGATGATAGGCGTGCTGGAGCACTTCAGAAGCTTGCGCAACTCGACGGGCGGTTCTGCTGCATTAACTTCCCGCACCCATTGTTTGAGTTGGCGGTGGTAAGTATGCAGAGAAGCACCACCGTCAACGCACAGAACTTCTGTGGCCTTCTAGAACTCCTGCTCGCTGTTCTCTCCATCATCCATATCTTCATCGTCGTCTTCGTCTTCGTCCTTGTCGCGGCCGCGGGGAGGTCTGTCTCCTTGCCGCTGCTTGGCCTTGCCGCGGCGTCCTCCCCGGCCGTTGAATGGCCGCTTCTTGCAAGACCCGCCATCACCCCCCTGGGCCTTCTCCTTGTTGCGTCGCTCGTACTCAGCTTTCTGCTGCTCGACGAGGTACTCGACTTTCTTGCAGTTCTGGAGGTCGTGGCCTTTGGTGCGGTGAATCTTGCAGTACTGCTTGTCGGTGCCATCCTGCTTGTCGGCGGCCGCCACAGCCTGGCAGTTGGTGCACGCGGCAGTCTCCTTGCCGGAGCCACCAGTCTGGGCTTTCTTGGCGCCAGCCTCCTTGCCGGACTGCTCGACGACTAGCACTTCTTTGTTCTTCTTCTTCCTGTTGTTCCGCCGTCGGTTCTTCTTTGCCGGGGTGGCATCCTCGCTATCTGATCCCCCTACTCCAGCATCCTCTCCGGGGAGTTTCCTCCCCTCCTCAGCGCGTGCGCACTTGTCGGCCAGGGCATAAAGCTCACTGACGTCTCGGATCTTGCACATCGCCATCTCCTCCCTCATCCTGCGGTTACGCACGTTCTGGTGGAACGCGCTGATAACCGCGGCAGGGTGGACGTCTGGGATGTTGTGCTGGACGCGGCTGAACCTCTGGATATACTTTCGCAGGGGCTCTCCTTCCTTCTGGGCGAGTATGTGAAGGTCACTCTCCTGGCCATGGGGCTTGTGGCCACCCGTGAAGGCGCCGACAAACTGATGGCACAGGTCAGCCCAAGAAGAAATGGAGCTCTCCGGCAAGTGCATGAGCCAAGATCTGACGTTTGGCTTGAGCACGAGCGGTAAGTAGTTGGCGAGTATCTTCTCGTCTCGTCGCCCGGTAGCCTGCACCGCGATGGTGTAGATGCTAAGGAACTCCGACGGGTGTGTTTTGCCGTCGTACTTCTCGGGTACGTCGGGCTTGAAGTTCTTCATGCTGGGCCACTGGACTTGCCGCAGCTCACGAGTGAACGCATGGCAACCTACCGCGTACGGCAAGTCGCCTGGTCCCCCGGGCGCATGCATGTCGACAGCAGGCCCAGCGCGCTGGTCGGATTGACGCCGCGCTTCTCTCCGACGCTCGATGCGGGTTCGAGCGTCCTCTTGTTGTCGATCGTCGAGAACTTGGCGTTGATCGCGGCGAGCTCGCGGATCCGACGACGCAGTGGAGTCGTCGTTGAGGTTGATCCGACGAGTCGGCGATTTTGGCCTTCGGGGCGGGGAGTGCACGGTGGTTGCACCCCCGGCAGTCTTGTCGTCATCAGCCCGCGCCTGGCTAACTTGCCGCGGCCGCGATGTCGTCGGCTGCTGCGGAGTGTCGCCGTTGGCGAAGACGATGAGGCTTTGGATGGTGGCCCTCCAGTCGTCGGCCTTGTCTGCCACTGGAGGGAAGTCGAGGAGCAGCTGAGCTCGAGCTAGAGCTTCTGCTGGAGTGGCGGGGAGCGGTGGCGAGCGGTGCGAGGAGCGGGATATGCTCGGACTTCTAACTACGTTAGAAGGAGCAGCATCCCGTCCCGGCGACCGCGCCTTGCTCGTGCCAGCATGTTGGTGTGCATGCTGGCCTTGAGTGTCCCGAGATCCGCCAGCTTGACCTTGTCCCAGCAAGCGTATGGTACCTTGAGTACCACGTCGCTGCCGGTCCCGCGCCTCCTGAGATGGGCGCGGTGCGTGTACGGACGCCGAGGCCTTGGAGTGTGCTCGGTCGTTCGTCTTATCCTTAGATTTGGCGGCGCCGTGAGTTTCCTCGCCGACGTCCGTCCTTCCGCCGGCGTCTACCCCACCAGCCGTTGGCTCCGGCGGTGACGGGATCGACGCGGACGGGCCTGCTGCCTCCGAAGCCTTCTTCTTCGGCGGCATGTTGATGAAGTTGATGAAGTTGGTGAAGATCTAGCTCGTGTGACGCCGGATTGGGTTCACACAACCTCGACGCTCCCCCTACCTGGCGCGCCAAAGATGTCGGGGAAACTGATCGCCCACGAACACCTATGGGACCGGAGCCTCTTTTCAGTACGGCAAGGGGGCGGAGGATGCACAAAGAGCGGATCGAGGCGCACACACGAGCAGTTTACCCAGGTTCGGGCCGCACGGATGCATAAAACCCTACTCCTGCTTTGGTTTGTTATTGAATTCTTGGCCCAGGAGTGAGGAGAGCTATAGGATGCTCTAACCGCTAGCTAGACCGAGCGTGGAGAGTGATCGATGTTCGGAACCCCCTCTACGTTGCGCATGGGCCTCCTTTTATAGGTCAAAGGGGTCACCAACAGGTGGCAACACAGATGAGGGTAGAAAAGTAAAAATAGTGGTAGTTGGAATAGTGTATGTACAGTGCCCCGTACCTAATTCTGACGGCAGGGGACAAGGGCATTGAATGCCCGTCACCGTCGCCCCAAACAGTGCAAAAAGTGACCGTCAGGGCGCCACCGTTCGCCACGGCGGTGGCCATGTCATCGCCGCTTGCCACCGTGTTCCCCTGGCTGCACAGCCTTCTGCCACGTGCGCCTGGAAGGGCCCCAGGACGACACGTGGGTGGATGCGCTGGAGCGTGGGAACTGAGTGGAAGCTTGCCGCGGTTGCTATCTTATCGCTTCTTGGGAGCTTGTCGCTCACCAGGCCTTGCCGGGACGCGTGGCGCGTCGCGGCAAGCTTCTGGATATGCCTTGGATGGCTTTCCCGACAAGCTCCTCTTGCCAGGGCCTTGTGTCTTGAGTGGTTTTTGTGCCTTGAGTGGCCTTCCCGACAAGCTCCTCTTGCTGGGGCCTTGTTTCTTTGACTCAAATACTTTGTTCTTGAATGGCTCCAGTGGAACCGCGAGGGGTCTTGGCGGTCGCCTGGCAATCCTTGCCGCGGGACGCTGCAACTGCCCGCGCACAAGTTTGGGATACTAAGGTACCCCTACTTTAGTACACCGACACGGGCGATAGTCGATTGACTTGGTTCCCTGTTTGATCTGAAGCGCCGCGCCTTGTCATAGAGCTGCCGGACGACGACAAGGACGAGGGGCGGCTTTGCGAGGACTACCGGCGCGCAAGGAGGAAGGAGCGGAAAGCGCCTTCTGGCTCGGGGGCCCAGCGACCCGAGGACGCGGCACAAACCGCGGCCTCGTTCGCTGTCCCTATGCCAACCGTGCCCGTCGTCGACCCACCGCCTGCACCGAGCGTCGACCCAGCGCCTGCCTTGGTTGTCGACCCAGCGCCCCCTCCAGTTGTCGACTCAGCGCTAATTCGCGTCGTCGATCCAGCGCCTGCGCCTGCGGCCGGTTCGACGCCTGCTGCTTCGTCTATCCTTTTCTCCACTTATCGCCTCCCGGAGGACCCTGTGGGGGCGGCACAAGAGGCCGTTCGCTAGGCGGAGGAGATGATGGGGCGGACGAAGGCGGCGTATGAGGCCAGCATGGCGGCTTACGACGCCAGCTCTGCTCTTCGGGCCAACATCCAGGTATGTTGTCGGAGTACTTTCTGTTGTTTTGCTTTGTGAGGTATAACACCACCCACTGGGTGTTCTTCTTTTCCTGTCTTTCTTGAGCTCGCGCCAGACTGATCTTGGTCGAGTGAGACCAGTGGGGGCACACTTAGTGCACCCACTGGGTGTAGCCCCCGAGACCGTGGTCGACTGATTGCAGTCGGCCATGGTCTTACTATAGGACTTTCATGTGTGTGTTTTTTTGGCTCGCGCCAGACTGATCTTGGCCGAGTGAGACCAGTGGGGGCACGCTCAGTGCACCCACTGGGTGTAGTCCCCGAGGCTGCAGTTGAGTGAACTGACTCGACTGTAGTCTTATAATCTTTGCTTTGTCTTGTTGATGCAGAAATCTTGCGAGTTCGGGGCCAAGTTTGCGGATCTTGAGCAGAAGCAGATCTAGCTCAATCTTGACCTGCAGTTGGCCCGGGACCATCTGAAGCAGACGCAAGACGATGCGGCTGGTAACTTATTTCTGTCTCCCGTCGACTGATTTTTCGCTTAGAGTGTTCTTTCATGTTCATCTGTCCAGTGGCGGCCTTGGTAGGTCAACTGCGAGCGGCTTCCGAGCAAAAGGACCTTGACTTGGCGGCGGCGCAGCAGGCGGCCCAGTAGAAGTCGGAGCTGGCGGAGCAGAAACTGGCTTCTGTGGGTGCACTTGAGGCGGAGATCACCCGACTGAAGGGTTCACTCGACACGGCCAACAAGGAGGTGGCTCAGCTGAAGAAGTCCAGGGCTGACTTGAACGATAAGTATGAGGCTCTGTTTCGGAAGAGGCTTGATCTTGAGGCGTACTTGGGTGACCTCACCAAAAAATGGTACCTCGTGCTCGAAGGTATGTCCTCTTTAAATTGGTTGACGTTGGGTTGGTCGACCCGTGTTGCATCCGCTGACTCGACTGCTGTTTTCTCTGCAGAGTTCTGTCGTAACTTTGGAGAGGAGAGTAGCCGGCTTGAGCCTGGCTTGGATCCCGCCAACTCCATTGTGAAGGACGAGGTTTCCATGAACATACTGAGGTTGGAGTCTCGCCTCACCGCGGCCATCGATTATCTGGGACGAATGAAGGCGGTGATGGCCCGAATCGACGCTGCACTCTGGAAGGGAGTCGTACAGGAGAACGACCTCGAGTCTTTGATGACTCGACTCAATGAGGTCCCCGACCGAGTGCAAGAATGGAAGAAGTCGGCTGCCCGGGGCGGAGCAGATGTGGCGCTGGCTTTGATCCGAGTGCACTGCAAGGAGGTGAAGGAGAGGAAGCTCGCTGCGCTGAAGGTCGCAAACACGAAGGAGCTCCAATTCCAGACCTTCATGGAGACTTTCTTGGAAGTCGCCACTGGCATCGCCCACGGGATTGATCTGGACGAATTCGTCGCGCCTACTAGCCCGCCTCCTCCCGAGCCATAACTTTGATACATTTACTTTATTTGCCGCGGAATGCCGCGTGGATCTGTATTCGTTAAACTCTGGTGGGTCTGTGGCCCAAGTACTCTTGCCCGAACCTTGCGGGGCTTTTCATTTGACGCTCCTCTTTTGATTGCTTGGAATCTTTGAGTCGACGTATGTAGCTGGGTCTCCGAGTGAGAAGGTCGCCCTTCACTCGGAGCAGGTAGTTGTAACTTAGGCGAGCCACGGGGTTGCGGCTAAGCCTCCGAGTGAGAGGGTCGCTCTTCACTCGGAGTAGAATGTTTATAACTTAGGCGATTCCAAGCTACGTTGTACTTGTGGCAGAGTTCGGAGGACCGAACTGCATTGTATTTGTGGCGTAGCTCGGAGGATCGCAGCTAAGCCCCCGAGTGAGAGGGCTGCTCTTCACTCGGAGTAGATAGTTGTAACTTAGGCGAGTCACGGGGTCGCAGCTAAGCCCCCGAGTGAGAGGGTCGCTCTTCACTCGGAGTAGAATGTTTATAACTTAGGCGATTCCAAGCTACGTTGTACTTGTGGCGGAGTTCGGAGGACCGAACTGCCTTGTATTTGTGGCGTAGCTCGGAGGATCGCAGCTAAGCCCCCGAGTGAGAGGGCTGCTCTTCACTCGGAGTAGATAG
>LR738713.1:629432411-629452764 GCA_902687465.1 Secale cereale
CCCCGAGTGAGAGGGTTGCTCTTCACTCGGAGTAGGTAGTTGTAACTTAGGCGAGTCACGGGGTCGCAGCTAAGCCCCCGAGTGAGAGGGTCGCTCTTCACTCGGAGTAGAATGTTTATAACTTAGGCGATTCCAAGCTACGTTGTACTTGTGGCGGAGTTCGGAGGACCGAACCGCCTTGTATTTGTGACGTAGCTCGGAGGATCGCAGCTAAGCCCCCGGGTGAGAGGGTTGCTCTTCACTCGGAGTAGATAGTTGTAACTTAGGCGAGTCACGGGGTCGCAGCTAAGCCCCCGAGTGAGAGGGTCGCTCTTCACTCGGAGTAGAATGTTTATAACTTAGGCGATTCCAAGCTACGTTGTACTTGTGGCGGAGTTCGGAGGACCGAACCGCCTTGTACTTGTGGCGTAGCTCGGAGGATCGCGGCTAAGCACCCACTGGGGGATTTAGAGGACACCAATTGTTAGGAAATCATTGCTATCTTGCTTTTGAAACAAATTGGGGAATCTTTATTACAACTCGGCCGTCGAGTGCTTCAAGTGAAAAAACGGCGGAGTAGGTCCGCGTTCCACGAATGCGGTTCGTCTTTCTTCTGTTCTACATTGTAGAGATGGTAAGCTCCGTTGCGCAGCACCTTTGTGATGATGAACGGGCCTTCCCATGCCGGGGCGAGCTTGTGCGGACGTTTCTGATGCACTCGGAGGACCAGGTCTCCTTCCTGGAACGCTCGACTCCTCACGTTGCGAGCGTGGAATCGACACAGGTCTTGTTGATAGATGGTCGACCGGATCAGAGCCATCTCTCTTTCCTCTTCTAAAAGGTCGACTGCATCCTGACGAGCTTGCTCTGCCTCGGCTTCGAAGAAGAGTTCTACTCTGGGGGCATTGTGTAATAGATCGCTCGGCAATACAGCTTCGGCCCCATAGACCAGGAAAAAAGGGGTACGGCCAGTCGACCGATTCGGAGTTGTCCTCAGACCCCACAGGACGGAGGGTAGCTCGGTTACCCAAGCCCCGGCGCCATGCTTGAGGTCACGCATGAGCCGTGGCTTTAGGCCTTGGAGAATCAGCCCATTTGCTCTTTCCGCTTGTCCATTCGACTGAGGGTGTGCTACGGAGGCGTAGTCGACCCGTGTCCCTTGGGAAGCACAGAAGGCCCTGAATTCGTCCGAGTCAAAGTTGGAGTCGTTGTCTGTGATGATGCTGTGAGGGACCCCATATCTGAATATTAGTTCCTTAATGAAGCTGATGGCGGTGCTCGACTCGAGGTTCTTGATGGGTTTGGCATCAATCCACTTGGTGAACTTGTCGACTGCCACCAGAAGGTGAGTGAATCCGCTCCTGCCTGTCCTGAAGGGGCCGACCATATCTAAGCCCCAAACAACGAAGGGCCAGACTAGTGGGATGGTTTTGAGGGCGGATGCTGGCTTGTGTGACATGTTGGAGTAGAACTGACACCCTGCGCACTTGTCCACAATATCCTTGGCCATCTCATTGGCGCGGGGCCAGTAGAATCCTGCTCGGTATGCTTTGGCCACGATAGTCCGAGAGGAAGCGTGTTGGCCGCAAGTCCCCGAGTGAATCTCATCCAAGATCAGTCGACCTTCTTCTGGATCGATGTAGCGCTGGGCGACTCCAGTGATGCTTTCTCTGTAGAGCTGACCTTGAATGACTGTGAAAGCCTTGGATCGGCGGACGATCTGGCGCGCTTCTTCTTCATCTTCTCGGAGTTCTTGCCTGAGCAGATACGCTATATATGGCACAGTCCAGTCGGGTGTGATTACTATGACCTCCATGATCAAGTCCACCACGGCAGGCACTTCGACCTCAGTCGGATCGGTTGCACTGACTGGCTGTGGGGGCTCTTCCGTGAAGGGGTCTTCCTTGACAGAGGGAGTGTGGAGATGCTCTAGGAACACATTCTTGGATATGGACCTCCGAGTCGACCCAATTTTTGCGAGATCGTCGGCTAGCTGATTCTTTGCTCTGGGCACATGATGGAGCTCTAAGCCTTCGAACTTCTTTTCAAGCTTTCGCACTGCACTGCAATAACTGGTCATTGCCGGGCTCCTGACGTCCCATTCTTTCATTACTTGGTGCACCACTTGGTCGGAATCGCCGTAGACCATCAGGCGACTGACGCCGAGTGAGATGGCCATACGCAACCCGTACAAAAGTGCTTCGTATTCAGCCTTGTTGTTTGATGAATCAAAATGGATCTGAAGGACGTAACTAAGCTTGTCGCCCTTAGGAGAGATCAGGACCACGCCTGCACCGGATCCGTTCAGCATTTTGGACCCGTCGAAGAACATAGTCCAATGGTCCGACTGAACTTGAGTCGGAAGCTCTTGTTCTATCCATTCCGCCACGAAATCCGCAATGGCCTGAGACTTGATGGCTTTCTTCGCTTCGAACTTGATATCTAACGGAAGAAGTTCAATCGCCCATTTTGCCACTCGACCAGTTGCATCTCGGTTGTTTAGTATCTCTGACAATGGGGCGTCGCTGACGACTGAGATTGAGTGATCCGAGAAATAATGGGCAACCTTTTTTGCAGCCAAGTAGATCCCGTACACAAGCTTTTGGTAATGTGGATACCTTTGCTTGGAGGGAGTCAAAACTTCGGATATGTAATAGACCGGACGTTGGACCTTGTATGCCTTGCCCTCTTCTTCCCGCTTGACCGTGAGTACAGTACTGACGACTTGTCCGGTGGCAGCAATGTACAGCAAAAGAGGCTCTCCGCTGACTGGGGCAGCGAGCACCGGCTGGGTGGAAAGCAGGGCTTTGAGCTCCTCAAACGCTGCTTCGGCTTCGGGATTCCACTCGAACTTGTTGGATTTCTTCATGATTCGGTAGAGAGGCAGTGCCTTCTCCCCGAGCCGAGAAATGAATCGACTCAATGCGGCCAAGCAACCAGTAAGCTTCTGGACATCGTGTATACGCTCGGTGCATTTCATTCGGAGGATGATGCCGACTTTCTCTGGGTTGGCGTCGATTCCTCGTTCGGAAACGAGAAAACCGAGCAACTTGCCGCCGGGAACTCCAAATGTACAGTTCGACGGGTTGAGCTTGATATCGTAGCTTCTGAGGTTCGCGAATGTCTCAGCGAGGTCAGTCAGCAGGTCGGAACCTTTCCGTGACTTGACCACGATGTCATCCATGTATGCCTCGACGTTCCGACTGATTTGCTTTATCAAGCATTTCTGGATCATGCGCATGAAGGTAGCGCCGGCATTTTTGAGGCCGAAAGGCATGGTGACATAGCAAAAACACCCGAAAGGGGTGATGAAGGCTGTTTTTATTTCATCGGGCCCATACAGACGGATCTGATTGTATCTGGAATATGCGTCCAGGAAGGACAAACGCTCACATCCCGCAGTCGAGTCGACTATTTGATCGATGCGGGGAAGAGGAAAAAGATCTTTCGGGCAGGCCCGATTGATGTCCTTGAAATCTATGCACATGCGGAGAGACTTGTCCTTCTTGGGGACCATGACGATGTTGGCGAGCCACTCGGAGTGGTATATCCCGCGGATGAACTCTGCTGCTAGGAGTCGAGCCACCTCTTCGCCAATCGCATTTCGCTTCTCCGCAGCGGATCGACGGAGATGTTCCTTCACTGGTTTCACCTTCGGGTCGACTCGCAAATGGTGCTCAGCCAGCCCCCTGGGCACACCTGGCATGTCTGATGGTTTCCATGCAAAATGTCCTAGTTCTCACGGAGGAACTGGATGAGCGCTTCTTCCTATTTGCTGTCAAGGGTGGTGGAGATGTGGGTCGGCGCTGCGTTGGGGTCGGTGGGGTGGATGTGCACGGGTTTTGTGTCCCCGGCCGACTGAAAGGCTGACTCGGAAGCCGGCTTCTTTGTCCTTAGCAGGTCGCCTGGATCCACTCGCTTCTGGTACTCCTCCATCTCTACTGCTGCCATCTGCTCGTCGGCGATCTTCGAGCCTTTCTGGAAGCATTCTTCCGCTTTCTGCCGGTTCCCAATGATGGTTATGACACCGTTGGGTCCCGGCATCTTCAGCTTGAGGTAGACGTAACATGGTCGAGCCATGAACCTGGCGTAAGCCGGCCTACCCAGGATGGCGTGGTAGGCGTTGTTGAAGTCCACCACTTCGAACGTCAGCCTCTCCTTTCGGAAGTTCTTGGATTCCCCAAAGCCGACGTCGAGTGAGATCTGACCAAGTGAGTCGGCCTTCTTCCCGGGGATTACCCCATGGAACCTCATGTTACTTTCCCTTAGCTTGGACATCGGAATGCCCATATCCCGGAGGGTCGCTGCATACAGGATATTCAAGCCACTGCCTCCATCCATAAGGACTTTGGTCAGTCGAGTGCCTTCGACCACTGGGTCGACCACCAACGCCTGCCTCCCAGGGGTGGCGATGTGCGCTGGATGATTGGATTGGTCAAATGTGATGGGGGTCTTCGACCATTTCAGGAACGTGGGAGTCGCCGGAGCGACCATGTTCACTTCTCTGTTGATGATCTTCAGTCGACTCTTGCTTTCGACGTCTGCGAAAATCACCAAGGTGGAGTTGATGCGGGGGTATCCTCCGTCCCCTTCCTTGTCCTCGGACTCTTCTGACTCCTTCTCTTTCTCAGTGGACTGGTCCTTCTGGAAACTCTGGATCAAGAGTCGACACTGTCGAGTGGTGTGCTTGGGGTATACCAAGTTCCCCTCATCATCCTTCTTTGTGTGTATGGGACACGGCTGGTCGAGCATATCATCTCCAGCCTGACCCTTTCCTTTCTTGGGGGCCCAGGAGCCTTTGGGCTTCCCTTTGCCCTTTCCTTGGTTGACCACCGCGGCCTCTCCCTGAGCAGCTCGGTCGGCCTTACGCTTGTTCTTCCGATTGTGATTCTGGTCGTCCTGCCCGACTGGTTTCTTGCCGCTACGGAGCCGGTCGGCCTCTTCGCCGTTGGCGTACCGACTGGCAATTTCCATCATTCGCGACAGGGACATGTCGCCTGTTCGTCCAAACTTCAGATTCAACTCCCGATTGCGCACGCCTTCCTTGAAAGCGCACACCGCCTGGTGCTCGGAGACGTTCTCCACTGTGTGATGCAAAGTGGTCCACCGCTGAATGTAATCCCTCAAAGTTTCACTCGGCTTCTGGGTGCAATGCTGAAGCTCGGCGAGCCCGGCAGGTCGTTTGCAGGTGCCTTCGAAGGTCCGAACAAACACCCCAGCGAGCTCTTCCCAACTGTATATGCTCCTGGGGGCTAACTGGTTGAGCCACGCCCGAGCGGAGCCTCCCAGCATCAAGGGGAGGTGCTTCATGGCCACGTCGTCGTTGCCTCCTCCAATCTGCACGGCCACTCGGTAGTCCTCCAGCCACGTGTCTGGCTTTGACTCACCGGTGAATTTGCTTACTCCGGCCGCCAGCCTGAAGTTCGGAGGGATCTCTACGGCCCTGATTGCGCTGCAGAAACACTCGGGCCCGGAGGCCGGCGCTCGGCTGCCAGAGGGTTGGTCTCCGACTCGCTCGTCCCTGGATGCCCGGTGACGGTCGACCCGGCCCTGCACAAGGATGGACCTCGCGTCGAAGCTCGGCCGCCGGGGATCCGGGGGAATCCTACGCTCGTCGTCGCGCAGGCGCCTGCCCACGTGCCGCGGAGGTGAGTGTGATCCACTCCCCGGAGGAGGGGTAGGCACTCGACGCCGGTCGTTGCGTCTGTGTCGACGGTCGAGTGAGTCATCATTCCGACCCAGGTGCCGGTCATGCCGCGGGTCACGTTCCTAACGCCTCAGGGGTGATCTCGGACTGTGGGCCGACCATACGGTGTCTGCAGCCACCGATCTGTTGTGAATCCTGTTGAGCGACTGAGAGACAGCCGCGTTTTGCTCTTCAGCCGTTCGGAGCAAAGCTCGGATCTGCTGAAGGCCTCTTCCAGCCTCCGACTGGGAGGGCTGAATCGACTCTGCGATACGAGCCGCGGCTTCGAGGTTTTGGACTGGTGTGCGGAACACCTGAGTCTCACGCTGACGTGATTGCCGCGGCCGTCGACTGGACTCAGGGGCCAGTCGGCGGGCCTGTTCGTCGAGTGAACGTTGGATGTTTTCCAGGCGCGCGCGCTCGGCCAAGGTGGCCACGCGCGTGGCTTCGAGGGCCAAAGCTTCTGGGGAATCCCCCACGATGGGGGTGAAGAGCGCATCTCCGTTGCGGCGACAGAGCTCAGCCCTCTGCTCAGAGGTGAGGGGCTGAGGGACGTAGCCATCGTTGTCGTGCGCTCGATCGCCGCCGCTGCCGCCGTTCTCTCCGCGAGGAAAACCTGGCGGGCTACGGCGCGGATCGACCATGAGTATTTCCGCCGTGGGGTCGCTGCTCCCGCACTTGGAAACGGAATCTTCGAGCCCGGTCGACTGATCGGCCGGCCCGTAAAGGTAACCGTCGGGCTCGATGGCCGCGACTTGCGGGGTGGCCATCTGACGAGCCACCGCGTGTTTTACCCATCGCTGGAGCCGTGAGCGACCGGATCGCTTACGGCGGTGTCCAGCGGGGATGATGGCCGTTGAATATCGGGTCGACGGCTGCAGAAGGAGGACGCCGCCGGCCCCAGCACGAAAGTGAGTGGCTCCGCGAGTAGGCAGAGCCTCGACGTCAAGCGGGGCTTCCTTAAGCCACGCAGAGTCGTCGGCGACGAAGACCAGCGCGCCGAGCTGGATCTCGCGGCCCGACGCTAAAACGCCGCCTGACACCATGATGAAAGCGGTCGGGGAAGGGATTGCAACTTCACCAAATGTCGCTAAGACGCTCAGACCCACGGTGGGCGCCAACTGTCGTGGTACTAGATCTGAAAGTGAGGGTAGGGGTAGGAATGGAGATGCAAGGTCCTAGCTATGGCGCAGTTGTACACAGAGTGTTTTGTGAGTTCAGGCCCTTCTCGGAGGAAGTAAAAGCCCTACGTCTCGTGCCCGGAGGCTTGGTCGAGTGATGTATGCATGTATGTGTTACAGAGGTGCGAACCCTTATACTAGAGGAGGGGGGTGGCTTATATAGTATACCAAGACCCCAGCCATGCTCCACGTTACCAAGGGTTTAAAGGTACATTAAGGCGGGCCTTACTGATAACGCCTGCAGTAAAGGATAGTTATGGGGTTCATTACAGCGAGTAAATATATGACTGTTGCCGTCTTAGAGGCGTTTAGTCTTCGGGAGTCGAGTGCCTGATCCAGTCAAGTGGAGTTGAATCGTCCTGGATATGTGAGCCAGTCGAGTGAAGTGTCACCTCGGACCATCTCAGTCGACTGTCTCCACCACCGTAGGTCTTGTCTTTTGATCTCTTAGGATGGTGACCTTGGGAGGGGCCTTTAGGTCAGGCCTATGACCCTACCCTAGGTCTGTAACCTCGTCACTATCTTCATCAACATCTTCACCAGCACCATCTCCTCTCAAACCCTAGTTCATCTCTTGTATCCAATCTTTGTACCCAAACCTCAGATTGGTACATGTGGGTTGCTAGTAGTGTTGATTACTCCTTGTAGTTGATGCTAGTTGGTTTATTTGGTGGAAGATCATATGTTCAGATCCATTATGCATATTAATACCCCTATGATCATGAACAATATTATGTCTTGTGAGTAGTTACTTTTGTTCCTGAGGACATGGGAGAAGTCTTGCTATTAGTAGTCATGTGAATTTGGTCTTCATTCGATATTTTGATGAGATGTATGTTGTCTCTCCTCTAGTGGTGTCATGTGAACGTCGACTACATGACACTTCACCATTATTTGGGCCTAGAGGAAGGCATTGGGAAGTAATTAGTAGATGATGGGTTGCTAGAGTGACAGAAGCTTAAAACCCTAGTTTATGCGTTGCTTCGTAAGGGGCTGATTTGGATCCATATGTTTCAGGCTATGGTTAGGTTTAACTTAATACTTCTTTTGTAGTTACGGATGCTTGCATTAGAGGTTAATCATAAGTGGGAGGCTTGTCCAAGTAAGGAAAACACCCAAGCACCGGTCCACCCACATACCAAATTATCAAAGTACCGAATGCGAATCAGATGATCGTGATGAAAACTAGCTTGACGATCATTCCCATGTGTCCTTGGGAGCGCTTTACTTTATATAAGAGTTTTTCCAGGCTTGTCCTTTGCTACAAAAGGATTGGGCCACCTTGCTGCACCTTATTTACTTTTACCTTTTGTCTTGCTACCAATTACCTTATCACGAAACTATCTGTTACCTATAATTTCAGTGCTTGCAGAAAATACCTTACTGAAAACTGCCTATCATTTCCTTCGGCTCCTCGTTGGGTTTGACACTCTTACTTATCGAAAGGAGTACGATAGATCCCCTACACTTGTGGGGTCATCAAGACTCTTTTCTGGCGCCGTTGCCGGGGAGTGAAGTGCCTTTGGTAAGTGGATTTTGGTAAGGAAAAATTTATATAGTGTGCTGAAATTTATTGTCACTTGTTACTATGGCTCAAAATCCTTTGAGGGGCTTGTTCGGGGTACCTTCACCCCGAACAGAAGAGCAAAGCTTTACTCCTCAACCTACTTCACCTATTGAAAATGTTTACTTCGAGATTCTTCGGGTATGATAGAGAAACTGCTTGAAAATCCCTTTACAGGAGACGGAACACTACATCCCGATTTACATCTAATCTATGTGGATGAAGTTTGTGGATTGTTTAAGCTTGCAGGTATGCCCGAGGATGTTATCAAGAAGAAGGTATTCCCTTTATCTTTGAAGGGTGATGCATTGACATGGTTTAGGCTATGCGATGATATGGGATCATGGAACTATAATCGTCTGAAGTTGGAATTCCATCAGAAGTTCTACCCTATGCACCAGGTTCATCATGATTGTAATTATATTTATAATTTATGCCCTCGCGAAGGAGAAAGCATCGCTCAAGCTTGGCAGAGGCTTAAGTCAATGTTATATTCATGCCCCAATCATGAGCTCTCAAGAGAAATGAACATTCAAAAAATTTATGCTTTGCTTTCTCTTAATAATCGCTCCATGCTCGATACTTCTTGTTCTCGCTCTTATATGATGAAGACTATTGAATTCAAATGGGATTTATTGGAAAGAATTAAACGCAACTCTGAAGATTGGGATCTCGACGAAGGTAAGGAGTCGGGTATGACCCCTAAGTTTGATTGTGTTAAAGCTTTTATGTATACCGTTGTTTTCCGTGATTTTAGCACTAAATATGGACTTGACTCTGAGATAGTAGCTTATTTCTGTGAATCCTTTGCTACTCATGCAAGGAGAAGTAGCACTAAAACTAGCCTTCACATGATAGGCATCCAAGATGAATGTAGTAAAAACTTTCATACTAAGTGCATTGAATATGATGAGAAGTTGGATGCTTGATAATTGTTTTGAGATATGAGGATAGTGATATTAGAGTCATGCTAGTGGAGTTATTATTTAATTGAGAAATACTTGTGTTAAGGTTAGTGATTCCCGTAGCATGCACGTATGGTGAACCGCTATGTGACGAAGTTAGAGCATGAGGTATTTGTAGGGTGTCATCCTTTGTGTGGAGGTTGGGGGCGCGCGATGGTTAACTCCTACCAACCTCCCCCCTAGGAGCATGCGGTGTTGCTTTATTTTGATGACTCATAAATTTTTCCAATAAGTATATGAGTTCTTATGACTAATGTTGAGTCCATGGATTATACGCACTCTCACCCTTCCACCATTGCTAGCCTCTCTTGTACCGCGCAACTTTCGCCGGTACCATACACCCACTATATATCCTTCCTCAAAACAGCCACCATATATCTTCCTCAAAACAGCCACCATACCTACCTATCATGGCATTTCCATAGCCATTCCAAGATATATTGCCATGCAACTTTCCACCGTTCCGTTCATATGACACGCTTCATATTGTCATATTGCCATGCATGATCATGTAGCTGACATCGTATTTGTGGCAAAGCCATCGTGCATAATTTTTCATACATGTCACTCTTGATTCATTGCATATTGTAACATCCCAAATTTTCAATTTGTAATGTTTTACAATTATTAGCTAAGCATGTATGTATTTTTTATTGAGTGTCATTTAGAAATTTCAGAGGCATTTGAGTTTTATCTGACTTTGGATTCAGCTTGGCATTTGAAATTTATATCAAAAATCCCTGACCAGCACTTGTTCAAAAGTGTGAGAGGAGCTAACATGACACTCCAGAAAGTCAGAAGAAAACAATGCCGAAAGTTTTGAATTCAAATTTGACTTTCTTATGAATTTTTTAGAAAAATGTTTTTTTTATAAAGTTTTTATTTAGCCTCTGAAAAATAGTTCATCATGTAGGATTTATTTTTCTGAATTTTTTGATATATATATGTCCTATATTAAAATATTTTTATTTTCTATCTATATATTTTTTTTTCTCTCTCTCTGTCAAAAAAAAACGCAGCCCAGCAGGCCCATGCCGAGGCGCTATCTTCTTCTTCCTCCAATCCTTACAGAAACATGTACGCATGCATGGAGGGCAGCACCCCACCTCGCGCCCCACCCCCTCCCCTTCTCTCCCTCGCCCAGAATCTGCTCTGAACGGAACCCCCTCGCATTCCTCTACCCCCTTCCCCTTCACTAGTGCGCCTTAATTCCTTCTCTAATGGCCACCATGAGAGCTTGAAACTGCAGCCATTAACACCTCTTGCCCCACCCAACTCTGGACCTCCCCAAGCCCTATAAAAGGCACCCCGCGAGCCCCTCTCACCCCTCGTCCGAAGCCCTCTCCTTCTGGAGCTTTCCCCCCTCCCTAACCTCGCCAATTGCTCGCCGGAGTTCGTGTATTCCGGCGGCTTCTCCACCACGCCAGGAGGCGATACCGACACTGCGGTACTGCTCCTCGGATTCGCATCACGTTGCTCTTCACCGTCCCGCACGCGTCCTTCGCCGAAACACACCGGAGCCGCCTTCTTCCTCGTCTCCGGCAACAAGTCCGGTGAACACCCTGTCCGATTTTTTTTCTCTTTTATCAGTATATTTTCCAATTCAGATTCTTTACCGAATCTTGTTTCTAATATATCTTTTAGTCTATAGATCCGATTTAGTTGATTCTTTTTCCTACAATTTCATAAAAATCCCCTCTATCCAGAGAACCAAACGAAAACTATTTTTGAAAATTTTAAATTTTGAATTCAAACATATCTGAATTCAAACTTCGTTAGGCCGTAACTCGAGTTTCGTAACTCCGTTTTGGGTGATTCTTTTTGCAAATCGAAGCTTGTGACATGTACCTTCTGTTAAAACCAAAACATTTATTTTTGTTGCTGTGAAAATTATATTCTGTACAGAAACTTTATTTTTGTCTTTTTGAAGTTTTTCGAAGTCTTTTCATTCGTTTTCTTTTTGATTCTTTGCTTGTATGCTTATGTATGTTATTGCTTGCTTACGCTAGATCATCCGGAGTGCGAAGCTTGCTACTACGAATCTTTAGAGTTCAACGAACGTCAGCAAGGCAAGTTCACACTTTGATCATAATTTTCAATACCCAGTTTTTACTATGCATTAGTTTCACCCTCAAAGATTGCATGAGTAGGATTGGGAACATGTGGTTATGCTTTGTAGTTTATGTGGTAGGAACCTATGACCTTTGATCACCCCAGGAATATTCGTTATATCATATATTGCTTAGCCATGCTCGTAGACGGGGATTGGTATGTGTGATACATGCAAGTTGCGAGAGATAATAATTTTGGGACAACATAAGGTGGCAACTTTAATACACATCTGGGTGGATTGTTTGGGGCACCTGGAGAAACCAGTGCTTGCCCAAGGGGAATCTCGGAGTACCCGTGTGATTACCCTAGGTCCGCCACCCAGGCTCAAAGGGATCATAAGGTATTTCATGCCTAGAAACTTCCGTGTGCAGCCACAAGCCATTATGGGCTCTGGCATAGTTGAGTAAGTTGTGTGACCTCTTTCCGTGGTAGACTAGCTGATGTAGGGGAAAGTAGGTGTACCGGTCTACCCAGGGTTTGGAGGAAATACTTCAGAAAGACTATGTCTCGATCTTCCGATCATGGAGGTGGTCGAGTCTTGTGGGGAAATGTGCGCAAACCTCTGCAGAGTGTAAAAACTAAGCATGATTAGCCGTGTCCCCGGTTACGGACAACTTGAGTATCTAGAAGTGAATTATTGGTTGATCTCATCACTCTTTTTAATGAAATCATTGGGTTACTAATAACTTGGGAATTTTTGGGATTGAGTTGGAGGAACCTTCTCAATAATGGCATTTTAATTTTGTAGTAAATAAAAATTTATTCCTTTGTTGTAGGGTAAAATTGGCTTTATGCAAACATTAAACTTAGAGCCTCCACCAGCTAAATTTGCATATAGAGATAGTCTTTTTCTTTATTATTATTTCTATGGTGTGACATTGCCAGCATATTCCATGTGCTGACCTACAAGGCTGCAACGTCTCATGTTGCAGAGTTTTCCGACGAGGATTAAAGGTGCGATAGGTCGTTGTTCTGCACTCAGTTTGCCGTGGAGTTGGATGGACTCATTTACCTTCGATGCTTCCGCAGTTATTTTTATTTGGATGGCCTTTTTATTGTAATAATAATCTTTTGATGACCTCGATGTAATAAAGTGTGTGATTGAACTCTGTTATAATTCATCGAGTATTGTGTGTGTCAGCATACCGATCTAGGGATGACACTTAAGCACAGAGACTTCTATCCATTTGGGTCGGGTCGCTACAAGATGGTATCAGAGCACACGCTGACTGTAGGACGCGACCACTAGGAAATGGAAAAACCATAGGAAGAAAACTCTATTTTACCACTTCCTTATATATCCGTTGGTCTGTACTCTTCTCTACTCATTTCTATCTCTTCTCTACTTCAATTCGATAGTTGTTGAACCCCATCACCAAGTTGCTCAGCTGATGAGACCAAGACCCATGAAGACATCATTGACGAAGAAGAAGAAGCTAGAGTTGACTTTGATTTGAGAAGATTTAGTTCAGACCACCACAACCAAATATAGTCCAACGAATGATTGCGGTAGTATGAAGAGATCATATCTCTTGTGGATATGACCTTACCTGTAGGTTTTGCTTGTGTGGTGTGATTTGTGTGAATTGCTTGATTTGAAGTTTTATTGCTATCATAAGCATATGGGTAGTGATTTCTCTCATTAGGCCCTTATTCTATTCTAATTTCTCATCCACTCTAAACCTAACAGATGCCTCCGAGACGTGACCCGGAATTTCCGCCGGAACTTACCCAGTTGATCCAGAACCAGAATGCCCTCATGCAGCTACTCATCCAGAATCAGAACCAGAACAACAACAACAACAACCCACCGCCACCACCCCCGGTCGACAACCTTTCCCGTTTCCTGAGGTTGAACCCACCCGTGTTCTCTAGCAGCACGGAGCCGATCGTCGCAGATGACTGGCTCCGCAAGATCGGAAGGGAGCTGACCACCGCAGGATGTACTGACGCAGAGAAGGTGCGCTTTGCCGCACATCAACTGGATGGACCAGCAGCTTCGTGGTGGGAGAATTACACCACCACATTCCCAATAGCAAATGTGACTTGGGATCAGTTCCAGCAGGCGTTTCGTACTACACATGTTTCAGCCGGAGCTATGAGTCTGAAGAAGCGTGAGTTCCGCAACTTACGCCAGGGTAATCGTTCTGTTGGTGATTATGTGGAGGAATTCAGCAAGTTATCCAGGTATGCTCCCGGAGACGTGGCTGATGATGCCGCTAAGCAGGAGAAATTTCTTGAGGGACTAAATGATGATCTGGGACTTCAATTGACTGTGGCAACCTTTAACAATTATCAAGAGTTGGTTGACAAGGCTCTCATTCTGGAAGGCAAGCAGCAGCAGGTGGACAACCGCAAGAGGAAGTACGGACAGGGAAAGTACAACTCTGGAGTTCAGCAGAAGCCCCGCTATACCCCGTACTCGGGAAATAATGGATCAGGATCTGGCAAGTATGGTGGACACACTCACCATAACCATGGAGGACATTCACATCATGGAGGGAATGGACACAACCATAGCCATAGGAATGGCAATGGAAACGGAGGAAACAACAATCAGCATCACTCCAACCCCGCTACACCGACAAAGAAGGATCTGAGCCACATTACCTGTTTCAAGTGCGGGAAGACCGGACACTACGCCACCGAATGTCCCGAGGCGAAGAACGGGAATGGCAATGGAAGCTCTGGAAAGAAGCCAAATCCTTTTACCAGAGGTCAGGTGAACCATGTCAATGTGTAGGAAGTTTATGACCAGCCTGACGCCGTTGTTGGTAAGTTCTTGATTAATTCATTTACAGCCCTTGTTCTTTTTGACACTGGTGCATCGCATTCATTCATATCAAGGGGGTTTGTGGATAAGTTTAAGTTGCCGACCGTAGCCCTTAAAACACCAATGTTAGTGAGTTCCCCTGGAGCAGAGAACATGGCTAGTCAGGGATGTTTTCAGTTGCCCATGACCGGGAGACACGTTTTCCCCACAAACCTCATCATCCTAGAATCACAAGGATTGGACGTAATTCTAGGCATGGGCTGGCTATCCAAGTATGAAGGGAATATTGATTGTGCTAGTAAGTCGATTCTTCTCACCACCCCAGAGGGGAAACGGATCAAGTATGTGTCGAGGCATACACCAAGGAGGACTCAAGTGAATTCTCTTTCGGGAGTTATTCAGGAAGAAGTACCAGTTGTGAAGGATTATCCCGATGTTTTTCCGGAGGAACTACCAGGCATGCCACCGGATCGGGACATAGAGTTTTTGATTGAATTGTTACCAGGCACTGGACCAATATCCAAGAGACCGTACCGGATGCCCGCAAATGATCTGGAGGAAATTAAGAAGCAGATTAAGGAATTATTGGAGAAAGGTTATATTCGACCGAGTTCATCACCTTGGGGAGCCCCAGTGCTTCTAGTTGAGAAGAAGGATGGATCCTTGAGAATGGTTGTGGATTACCGTGCGTTGAATGAGGTGACGATCAAGAACAAGTACCCTCTGCCGATGATCAATGATTTGTTTGACCAGCTACAAGGAGCAAAAGTTTTCTCAAAAAATCGATCTTCGATCTGGATATCACCAGCTGAAGATTCGAGAATAGGATATACCCAAGACAACCTTTACCACGAGATATGGGCTTTATGAGTATACAGTCATGTCTTTTGGTTTGACTAATGCCCCTGCCTATTTTATGAATATGATGAATAAGGTATTCATGGAGTTCTTGGATAAGTTTGTTGTGGTATTCATTGATGATATATTGATTTACTCAAAGAATGAAGAAGAACACAAGGAACATTTGCGCTTGGTTCTTGAGAAGCTCAGGGAACATCAGTTATATGCAAAGTTCAGCAAGTGTGAATTCTGGTTGAAGGAAGTTGGATTTCTCGGACATGTTATATCAGGGGAAGGAATAGCAGTGGATCCTTCGAAAGTTGAAGCCGTCACCGAATGGAAGGCACCCACCTCAGTCGGAGAGATTCGCAGTTTCCTTGGACTTGCAGGATATTACCGAAGATTTATTGAGAATTTATCCAAGATCGCGAAGCCCATGACAGAGTTATTGAAGAAAGACACCAAATTTAATTGGACCGAGGAATGTGAGGCCAGTCACTACTAGGAAAAGGGCTATAGATGGAATTGATACTAATGGCGCACCAGACAAGCAGTGCGCCATTAGTATATAGTAATGGCGCACCAGCAACAGATACGCCATTAGAGTTCGAACTACTAATGTCGCACCTTGCCCAGAGTGCGCCATTAGTATGAAGAAGTTTTTTTTTGAACTAGCACGCCTGTCGAAACATACTAATGGCGCATCCAGACAAAGTGCGCCATTAGTAGTTGTAACTAGTAATGGCGCACCAGCAGTAAAGTGCGCCATTAATGCTCTTTTTTTATGATATTTTTTATTCTTTTTTTACAAAACTACTAATGGCGCACTGTCCCAGAGTGCGCCATTACTAGTTTAAACTAGTAATGGCGCACTATGTGACAGTGCGCCATTAGTATGTTTTTTTTTGCAAAACTAGTAATGGCGCACCTGCTATAAATGCGCCATTAGTAACCTTGATTACTAATGGCGCATTTATAGTTGGTGCGCCATTAGTAAGCGGGCAGCAACAAGATATTTTGGACAGCCTCTCCTACCACACTCACTTCCCCCCCCCACTTCTTCATTCTCTCCACCTCCTCTCCTCTCGGGTCCCTCCTCTTTTTCACCTCATTTCCACCATATATTCATTCAAATTCAGTGGTTAAATTACCTTGTTTTGATAGGTAAGTAAGGGGGGAAGCTATATTTATGTTGTTCTCCATACAACAATGTGCACATGCACTTTTTATGGCCTAGCTAGATCTATGAATGTTTGTGGTGTTTCATATGTTTGTTGTGTTGCATATGTGTTTGTGTTTGGAGGTGTACCGGTATTTGAAATGCGATAGTTGCCAATATTTTCCCGGAATGTTGATTCATTTCTGTTTCGGTGAGAATTTTGGCATTAAGCATTCATTTTTGTCCTATTTTTAGAGAAAGTCATGGCAAAAAATTTCTTGGTTCTAAAATATCGTTTTGCGCTACCCCGCAGGCGACCATGGTGCGCACGATGACCGAAGGCATCGTGAATAGGTTTTTGAGGTCCGCGAAGGCCGAGATGCTTCAAAAGAACGAGACGGAGATAAGATGTCCGTGTCGAAGATGCAAGCTGAAGAGCCTTATTGCGGACCCGGATTCCGGGCAGGTGCGGGACCACCTGCTCTTGCGTGGTTTCATTGATGGCTATCGTTGGCAAGGTGATGAAGATGACTACGAAGTCGTCAATGGGGGCCGGGCAAGAAATGAGGAAGGGCAGCAAGACAACCACCGCGGCTCGGGCGGGCGAGAAGACGAAGAATCCCCAGGAGATGATCACGACGGTGATGCTGTACACAGTCATCATGTAGAAGATGCAGGACATGATGATGAGGAAGATGCCGGAGCAGACGACGGGCATGATCATGAAGATGATGATGCCGGCGGAGACGACGCCGAACCATCGATGGGCTGGGTGCAGGACCCTCATATTCAAGAGCTGCTTCTCAAGCAGACCGATAACGTAAGAGCTGCCGCCCGAGAGAAAGCCAAGATGGATCAACTTGAGTTAGACGTGGTTACTCCATTGTATGAAGGATGCAGGCCCGAGGATACCCGCCTGAAAGTAACGCTCATGGCTCTGGAGATGAAGGTAAAACACAAAATGACCGACGCATGCTTCGACGAGAACATGTCATTCTGGCACGAACGTCTTCCCAAGGGGAACAAGTGCCCCACCAGTTTGGAGGAGGCGAAGAAAATCGTGTGTCCTCTGGATTTACCGCACGTGAAATACCATGTGTGCATGAACAATTGCATCATTTATCGGGACGAGCACGAGGAGTCTACCATATGTCCGGTGTGCGGCGTCACTCGATACAAGAAGAGGAAGAAAGCTCCTCGAAAAGTGGTGTGGTACTTTCCGATCACTCCTCGTCTGCAGCGGTATTTCGCCGACCCTAAGGTAGCAAAGCTCCTGCGTTGGCACGCGGATAGGGAGGAGAAGAAGCGAGAAGATGACGCAAATGATCCGGAGATAGATAAAAAGACAAGATGCTGAGTCACCCTAAGGATGCGAGCCAGTGGCAAGCGTTGAACTTCGAAGAACTAGAATTTGGGAACGATCCAAGGAACATCGTGCTGGGCGCGAGCACCGATGGAGTCAATCCGTTTGGCAGCCAGAGAAGCACACATAGCACCTGGCCTGTGTTTGTGTGGATGTACAACCTTCCCCCCTGGTTGTGCATGAAGAGGAAGTACATTCACATGAGTATGCTAATTGAAGGAGCGAAACAACCAAGGAACGACATCAATCTGTATCTGGGGCTGCTGAAAGAGGAGCTAGACACGTTGTGGAAAACGCCAGCCAATACGTGGGACGCCGCAAAGAAAGATTATTTCCCTATGAGAGCCGCGCTGCTCACGACGATGCACGACTATCTCGGTTACGGATATGTCGCGGGGCAGGTGGTCCCCGGATTTTCTGGATGCGTCAGGTGCATGGATGACACAACGTATCGCCAGCTAGATAGAGATCCCGGGTCTTCGAAAACCGTGTTCATGGGACATCGAAGGTGGCTTCGCGACGATGACCTGTGGAGAAAACGCAAGGATCTGTTCGATGGTGAAACCAAACCCCGAGGACGCCCGCGTACGAGGAGCGGCGAGGAAATAGACGAGCTGTTGAAAAATTAGAAAGATTGCCCACTGCCGGGAAAGAAGCAAAAGGCGCCAGAGCCGGGAAAGAAGCGAAAGGCGCCAGAGCCGCTGCTGAAGGTCTGGAAAACGAGGTCTGTTTTCTGGGACTTGCCGTACTTGAAGATCCACCGTGTGCCTCACAGCCTTGATGTAATGCATATCACGAAGAACGTGTGCGAGAGTCTGCTTGGTACCCTGCTCAACATGCCAGAGAGGACCAAAGATGGGACGAAAGCAAGGGCAGACTTGAAATCAATGGGCATCAGGCAGGAGCTTCACGCTATATATGATGATCATGATGATGATGATGATGATGATGAGGCGAAGCAGGACACGGAAAGTCGTCGCAAAGGCAAAAAGGCCAAGAAGACCGGAAATGACTACCCTCCCGCGTGCTTCACTCTAAGTCAGGAGGAGATCGAGCAGTTTTTCACCTGCCTCGTAGGAGTACAACTTCCTTACGGTTACGCGGGGAAGATAAGCAGATAACTAGACCGGGCGAAGCTGAAGTTCAGTGGGATGAAGTCTCACGACTGTCACGTGCTGATGACGCAGATACTTCCAGTTGCAATCCGTGGTATCATGGATGCGCACGTCCGTGAAACCCTATTTGGCCTATGCAACTTTTTCGACGTCATCTCTCGGAAGTCTGTTGGTGTGAGGCAACTCAGAAGGCTACAGGAAGAGATCGTGGTGATACTATGCGAGCTTGAGATGTACTTCCCGCCCGCATTCTTCGACGTTATGGTGCATCTGCTGGTCCATATCGTGGACAATATCATCCAACTCGGGCCGACGTTCCTGCACAGCATGATGCCGTTCGAAAGGATGAATGGGGTCATCAAAGGATACGTTCGCAACATGTCACGTCCAGAGGGAAGCATAGCCAGGGGCTTTCTGACCGAAGAGTGCATCTCGTACTGCACGAATTATCTAGGCATCGAGAACCCCGTTGGTCTGCCCGTCAACAGGCACCTCGGCAGGCTCGCTGGATCAGGTCACCGTGAGGGTCGCCGCGAAATGCATGTCGACTTCGAGGGTCGACTCGCCGACTTTGAAAGAGCAAACCTAGTCGCGCTACAACACATAGACGTGGTCGATCCTTGGGTGGTTCAGCACAAAACCTTTATTGAGAAGACATACAATGACCGAGGCTAACAGAGGACGGACGGAGATATAATCAAAGATCACAACTCATGTTTCATGCGTTGGTTCAAGCAGAAGCTTCTGTCGTACCCTTTACATGATGATTCTTCCGTGGAAGAACAACTCATATTCGCCTTGTCACAGGGCGCCGAGCACAACCTGATGACCTATGAGGCGTACGATATCAACGGCTACACATTCTACACCGAGGCCAAGGACATGAAGAGCGATGGTTATCAGAACTCCGGGGTAACGATGGAATCCTACACCGGTAATGACAAGGACAGATACTACGGAAGGATCGAGGAGATCTGGGAGCTGAGCTATGCTGGAGAGAAGGTCCCGATGTTCCGTGTCAGATGGGCCAAGAGCGTCCTAAAAGAAGACCGGTATTTCACCACCATGGTTATACCCGAAGCCAAATCCAAGACCGCGGGCGCAAACGTCACCGCGAAAAATGAGCCATGGGTACTGGCTTCCCAAGTTGACCAATGCTTCTTCATTACCGACCCGTCAAAGCCCAGTCGTGTTGTCGTGAGGAGAGGCAAAAGGAAGATCATCGGAATGGATGGAGTAGCCAATGAGCAAGACTTCGACAAGTACGGCGACCCGAGGATCGAACATGACGACGATGATGAAGTAGCAGCATACACCACAAGACGAAGCAGGACCACCCTACCTAAAGGACGTCCGTTCCACAGAAGAACTCCATTTGCGAAAAAGAAGGGCAAGAAGATTGTGAACAGATAGCTAGCTAGCTAAGATCGTTTGTGTTTAAATCGTAGCCTTCATTTCTCGATTGTATTTCATGGGCACTTTTTGAACTATCATGAATATTTTTAAATTTCATGGACATTCGATCTCGATCCCCCTCGTCGCCGAGAGCACCCCCCGGTCCACCGGCCGCCGCCGCCGACCCCCCGCACACCCTCCCCTACTCAACCGCCGCCGCC
>LR738713.1:629452858-629475959 GCA_902687465.1 Secale cereale
CGCCCACTGCGCCACCGCCCCCGCGCCCCCGCCGCCTCCCTCTCCACGCCATCGAGCACCGACCCACTGCGCCACCGCCCCCGCGCCCCCGCCGCCTCCCTCTCCACGCCATCGAGCACCGAAGCAGGCCGGAGAAGTCCAGCACGAGGGTCGGCGGCGTCGAAGAACCGGACCGGAGCCGAGCCGAGGAGCACCGCGAACCAGCCACCGAGCCCTTCTTCCACCTTGGATTCCGCCGCCTCTACTTCAAGTCCGACCGGCCTGCTGCTCCTAATCCACCGCCGGGCCTTCGTGTGCCTCCGCGGTGAGCTCCCCTCGCTTCCCCTCTTTTGTTTCCCCTCGTCCCGAGCGCTGTAGACCCTAGGTAGTTTGTGTGGCTGGGTGCTGCTGTTGTTGCAGCTATCCTTTTGTTGATTGAAGTACAAATGATCCCTAGCATGTATTGTATAGGTTATTTTGTTGGGCCTGTGTCATCGATGAGGTCTAGCTTTTTCTTCAGTAGTTGTGAAACTGAAGGTGATGGCATTCTTTTTTTTTGTCTAATGACTTTTGTTGTAAACTAATAGTCTTAGCTCTGTGGATCTTTCTTGTATGCTGATTACTGATTAGTTAAGATATTTAAAAATGAAGAAAGGCCGTGGCATTGTTTTTCTTCCATCCAAATCAGCTTCATTTTAATTGTTATCATTTGAACTTCTACAGAGTGGCAAGGACATACAGAGCAATAATTAGAATAGTACTGTAATAGTTGAAAGGTGGAGTACAAAAACTATTGACAGAAACTGAATTTGAGTCCCAAATATGTGGATCATTTCTAAGATATTTATCCATGACTAGTTCAATGACTGTGAATATTATTTCATGAAATCATTTGATTTATCAATGGACTATGTGGGCATTAAGGACTACCGGTGGTCCAACTTTTGGAGGAAATGGTCTTGTTACACCGCAACTACATCGTATGTTGCCTGAAAATAATTCAGAGTTGGTACTGCAAGCTAGTTGAGCTCATTATGTCTCTGTCTCTTCATAGCCTCCCACTGCTCTCAACAGGCCCCCAATTAATCTAGCTTAGTGCTGCAAATAACCAGGAGGGAGTAAATGTGAGTAAATGTGTGAACCTCAGTACTTCAATCATCATGCTAGGGGGCAATGTTACTAACCAGAAAAGGTTTTGACTTGAAATGTTAATAGCACAGAGAGCACCACAAGTTAAAACTATTGTTGTAAATATTTGAACTTCAAACTATTGTTTTACAAGCTTCTGCAACTTTTTCTTAACTGTTGATGCTGCTGTTATGCCTGTATTCACTGCTGTTGCTACTGTACTTGTCATGATGTTGTACTTGTGATGATGCTACTTGTGATCTTCTGAAATGAACCATTGGCGACTTCATTACGCGGGGATAATGATTTTGCAGGTACCCCGAGAGGCCCTTGAGTTTGCTGGAATGTTGATTAACTTCCGTTCCGGCAAATTCGGGTACTCCATATGTCCTATTTTCAGCAAAGGTCATGCTGAAATTTTCCGTGAATTTTAGCATGACTTTGCTAAAAATAGGACATATAGGGTACTTGTGACTAATGCATGGGCCGGGGTATCTTAGTGGTTAATTAGGTAGGATCAAGTGCCCCTTTATTCTAGCTGCATTAAACCATAGGCGGCAATAGAGCCAAGTGATTAGGCCCAACTTACAATTCTCCTTCCTAGCTTAGCTTTTAGGATGCCTCGGTGTCGACAAACCATAAATTATGAAACCTTGGCTTTTAGGGTGCCTCGGTGTCGATAAAACCGAAATAATGAAGCTTAGGCTTTTAGGGTGCCTCGGCGTCGAAAAACCCTCAATTATAAAAGCTTAGCTTTTAGGATGCCTCGGTGTCGACAAACCCTAAATGATGAGACCATGATCTTGTTCCTTGACAATAACCAACTTTTTGACCAAACTTTGTTCCTATTTAGAGAGAAACATGGCCAACAACGATGAGGCCGGCGGTTCGGGCGGGAAGGCATTCTGGGAGCTGTCCCAGGAGATGGAGGAACAACCTCACTTGTATGAGGACGCCGCCTTCCCCACCGATCCTGAGACCACTGATGGTACCGTGGAGGATGACCCCACT
Source organism: Secale cereale (assembly GCA_902687465.1). NCBI lineage: Eukaryota > Viridiplantae > Streptophyta > Magnoliopsida > Poales > Poaceae > Secale > Secale cereale. The sequence continues at coordinate 629,454,977 of LR738713.1, forward strand.
GATGCCACCACTGATGGTGCCGCCGAGAATGCCACCACTGATGATGGCGGCGCACGCACAGATGGCAGCCAACCGAAGAGGCAACGGAAGAACCGGCGCCCGACCGTGCTCCGCACCCTCAAGGAGGAAATTACTGAAGTGGACTCCGACGGGAATCCAACGGCGCCTGAACGAATAGTCAAGGGGTACTCGCTTCAGCTCGGGTGCATTCTCCGGAGCACCGTATCGATCAACAGCGAGAACCTGAGGCATCCTGACAACGGGAATTACCGCAACCTCCTCTTCACGAAGCTGCACGAACGATACAAGTTCCCCGCTCAATTTGATAACACAAGCCTCAAAGGGAATAAAGTGAACAATGCTGCCCTCACGAAGATGAGCAAGGCCCTGTCTACTTGGAAAACCAATGTGAAGAGAATGATCGAGAAAGGTGAGAGTTATGAGAAGATCAAGGAGAAACATCCTTCGATCACCGTGCCATATGCATGATCATCTTCGTGAGAAGGAGGCCCCATGAAGTCTCACCTTTCTGTCGGATCAAGCCGGTACCGCGGAGAAGCCAAGTTGCAACAGGCGTCGTCTGTCGTTCAGCTCTCAGGAGACGCCTCCAGCTGCCGACTTCACCGAGCCTCAGATAGGCGAGGTGCGAAATATGATCAGCCCCAACACACTAAAGAAGGCGGTCTCTAAGCAGAACTCTGTCCCAATTCAGGAGATCAAGAAGAAGGCACGCAAAAGAAAAACTAACAAGGGTGCGAGCCAGCTGGCACCGAGTACGATCCGTGCTCAGGACGGGCCACCTTCACCTGAGCATGTAATGAGGAGGGTGCATGTGGCGGGTAGGCCGATGCTACCGAAAAATATGCTCGATGCTGCAACCGGTGCCATGCGGAGTCTGCATGACAGTGTTCTTTCTTTGGAGAAGCGGCGTCTCACAGAGAAGGATGTGGCATACCCGGCTTTCGCGGCCAAGGTGCCGGAGGGCAAGGGCTTTGTGGATAACTCCATCGGGGGTACGATCGTCCTGCGGTTTGATGACATCCACGCTATGTTGAACCTTCTTCCGCTGCACTACACCTTCGTTCGGCTATTTTCGCTGAGTATGGAGATGCGGATCATTCGCGACAAGACCCCGGACATCGTGATAGTCGACCCCTTCTACATGCGTGCCAAGTTCTTGGGCAGCGCTGGGGACCGGCAAGTCGCGAGTTCTTACCTCGAAGGCGTCATTCTGGCAAACCGAGATAAGGATAACTTCCTCGTGCCTTACTTTCCCGAGTAAGTCCTCCGCCTCAACCACCCCGTAACATATGAATTCTTAGATTTCGATCATTCTTCTTTTAACATTCCGTGTTTTCTGCAGTGACACACAGTGCACGCTCATCCTACTAAGCCCCAAATATTCCATGGCCACGTATTTCGACCCGGGCCATCAGTCGGCTGTAGACTACACAAATGTCAAGAAGGTTCTTGATGATGTTCTCCCCGGCTACGCCAAATCTGGAGGCACCTTCACCAGGACAACTCGTAAGTACGGCAAGCACGTGTTCTCCCACAACACGATGTTCTGCTGCGTCAAGCAGCCGCCTGGCGGTCAGAAGGGTGCCTACTACGCCATCCATCACATGCGGGCGATCGTACGGGACCATCATCAACTTCTGCTACCGAGTAAGCTCAAAGATTGGGCCGCGCGCGTGTCGGCAATCCAGGACGCGGACATCAGACAAGATTTCTTTCGCATCTAGTCGGAGTTTGCGGAAATCATCCATCAAGATGTCCTTCGTACCTCGGGGCAGTTCTACCTTAGAAATCAACCGTCGAACAGTGACATCGACACAATGCTACAAATGCAGGCTGACAACGCCCGTGATTTCATGACTCCCACGATAGACGGCGGCTTCATCCACGCTCCGGTGCATTGAGTCGAGTCGAAAGCAGTGATGTTGTGTCTAGTTCTGAAACATCGATTGGCTCATGTTGTAATTAAACTTTAATGAACTTGTAGTATGTCTCTTTGGTTTCGAGAGTGGTTCAACTTAGATGTAATCGATGCTATTAATGTCTTGCTTTTCTCTTTCGATCGTTCTGTTGCATACTTATATATTGCTTATGAATTGTCTGTGAATTGGTACTAACGTTTCGTTTGGCTAGTAGCGATGCCGTCGTATGTCGTGTACAAGGGTAAGGTTCCCGGAGTCTACGACGACTGGGAGGAGTGTCGGAGACAGGTTCACCGATTCAGCGGTAACAGTTACAAAGGGTACACCACTAGGGCCGAGGCCGAATCTAGATATGCCCGCTATCTAGCGGGAGAGGGGAGGGAGCGTTGGAGGAACCGGATGAAGACGAGTTTCATCGTGATGATGCTCATCGTGATGACTGCAACTCTCTTCTATGTGATGGTAGTTTAGATGATCGATATCGACTTGTAATGTGAAGACAAACTCGCTACTCGCGGTCTCGAGACTTGTAATATATTGTTCTATCTTTGTTTGGTCTTTTCTATTTGGAGACTAATATGATGAATTGTATTCGGAGACTAATATGATGAATTGTATTCAGAGACTAATCTTCTATTGTATTTGATGAATTTGTTGTTGATGTGTGCTGTCTATATTCTGTGCAATTATACATTTTGTAATCTGTGCAAAAAAACAGAAAAATAATATTAAAAAAAACCTAATATTCATACTAATGGCGCATCACAGCACAGTGCGCCATTAGTATGCCAAAGCATACTAATGGCGCATTATCAGCCAGTGCGCCATTACTATGCGGACATTACTAATGGCGCATCCTGCCTGAGTGCGCCATTAGTATGCCAAAGCACCTGGGTACACATGGCCCCTGGGAGGCATACTAATGGCGCACTACTGTGCACACTAATGGCGCATCTGCGGTGCGCCATTAGTATACCAGATACTAATGGCGCACCAAATACTAATGGCGTGCTAGTAATGGCGCACCACTAATGCGCCATTAATGGCCAAATTAGGTGCGCCATTAGTAGGCCTTTTCCTAGTAGTGAGTTTTCAGGAGTTGAAGAAACGTTTGGTCACAGCCCCAGTGATAATTCTTCCGAATATACGCAAGGATTTTCAGGTATATTGTGACGCTTCTCGTCAGGGACTTGGAGGTGTTCTTATGCAAGAAGGAAGAGTTGTTTCATATGCCTCACGTCAACTTCGACCCCATGAGCGGAATTATGCCACGCATGATTTGGAGTTAGCAGCCGTAGTGCATGCGCTCAAGACCTGGAGGCATTTTCTTATTGGAAATCATTGTGATGTTTACACGGATCACAAGAGTTTGAAATACATCTTCACGCAAAAGGAGTTGAACCTCAGGCAGAGAAGATGGTTGGAGCTCATAAAAGATTATGACATGAAATTGCACTATCACCCAGAAAAGGCCAATGTTGTGGCAGATGCATTGAGCCGCAAGAGTTATGTCAATACCCTCACAGCAGGAGGATTACCTCAAGTGTTAATTGATGATCTCAGAGATCTCCGATTGGAGATAGTACCATGAGGTTTTGTTACCACAATGGAAATTCAATCCACCTTGTTGGGAAAGATCCGAGAAGCCCAGAAGTTAGACAAAGGTATTACGGAAATAAAGGAAAGGATGAACCAAGGAAAGGCAGAAGGATTTCGTGAGGATGAACACGGAACCTTATGGTTTGAGCAGCGTATTTATGTGCCAAATGACACAGAGATCAGGAAGTTGATTCTTCAGGAGGCTCATGATTCGCCTTATTCGATACACCAAGGAAACACCAAGATGTATTTGGACTTGAAGGAAAGTTTCTGGTGGACAGGTATGAAAAAGGATATTGCCGAGTATGTCGCAGTATGTGATGTATGTCAAAGGGTTAAGGCAGAGCACCAGAATCCAGTAGGATTACTTCAGCCTTGCCAATACCCGATTGGAAGTGGGACAAGCTTGGCATGGACTTCATTACAGGATTACCCAGGACCCAATCAGGCTATGATTGTATTTGGGTAGTAGTTGATCGCTTGACCAAGGTAGCTCACTTCATCCCCGTGAAAACCACGTATACGAGTGCTAAATTGGCCAAGATATACATGACCAGGATCGTATGTCTGCATGGAGTTCCGAGGACCATCGTATCAGATAGAGGAACACAATTTACCTCAAAGTTTTGGCATCAGTTACACAAAACTTTGGGTACCAGGCTAGAGTTCAGTACAGCCTTTCATCCGCAGACAGATGGGCAGACCGAGAGAGTCAATCAGATTCTGGAGGACATGTTGAGAGCTTGTGCGCTAGATTATGGATCTAGTTGGGATGATAATTTGCCATACGCAGAATTCTCATATAACAACAGCTATCAAGCTAGTTTGAAGATGGGCCCTTTCGAAGCTTTGTACGGAAGGAGGTGCAGGACACCATTGATGTGGGATGAAGTTGGAGACCGTAAGTTATTCGGACCAGATTTAATTAAAGATTCAGAGGAGAAAGTCAAGTTGATCCGTGACAGACTTAAGATAGCCCAATCCAGACAGAAGAGTTATGCCGATACTAAACGCAAGGAAGTAACTTATGAAGTCGGAGATAGAGCATATCTTCGTGTGTCTCCACTTCGAGGAGTTAAACGATTTGGAGTTAAAGGCAAACTAGCACCACGATTTGTGGGGCCTTATAGAATTTTGGAACGCATGGGTGAAGTTGCCTACAAGTTGGAATTACCCGAAGCCTTGTCAGGAGTTCATGATGTGTTTCATGTTTCCCAGTTGAAGAAGTGCCATGCAGAGATGGCCGATATTCCTTTGAGAGATACAGTGCCACTGGAGGCCATACAATTGGAGAGTGATCTCACTTATGAGAAGAAGCCTGTCAAGATTATTGAGTTTGCCAACAGAGTTACCCGCAGGAAGGTCATCAAGTTTTGCAAGGTTCAGTGGAGTCATCATACTGAGGAAGAAGCCACCTGGGAACGCGAAGAAGATCTTCGACAGGATCACCCACACCTTTTTGCTAGCCAACCCGAATCTCGAGGGCGAGATTCATCTTAAGGGGGGTAGGTTTGTAACATTCCAAATTTTCAATTTGGAATGTTTTACAATTATTAGCTAAGCATCTATGCATTTTTTTATTGAGTGTCATTTGGAAATTTCATAGGCATTTGAGTTTTATCTGACTTTGGATTCAGCTTGGCATCTGAAATTTATTTCAAAAATCCCTGACCAGCACTTGTTCAAAAGTGTGAGAGGAGCTAACATGACACTCCAGAAAGTCAGAAGAAAACAATGCCGAAAGTTTTGAATTCAAATTTGACTTTCTTTTGAATTTTTTAGAAAAATGTTTTTTATAAAGTTTTTATTTAGCCTCTGAAAAATAGTTCATCATGTAGGATTTATTTTTCTGAATTTTTTGATATATATATGTCCTATATTAAAAATATTTTTATTTTCTATCTATATATTTTTTTTCTCTCTCTGTCAAAAAAAAAACGCAGCCCAGCAGGCCCATGCCCAGGTGCTATCTTCTTCTTCCTCCAATCCTTACAGAAACATGTACGCACGCATGGAGGGCAGCACCCCACCTCGCGCCCCACCCCCTCCCCTTCTCTCCCTCGCCCAGAAACTGCTCTGAACGGAACCCCCTCGCATTCCTCTACCCCTTCCCCTTCACTAGTGCGCCTTAATTCCTTCTCTAATGGCCACCATGAGAGCTTGAAACTGCAGCCATTAACACCTCTTGCCCCACCCAACTCTGGACCTCCCCAAGCCCTATAAAAGGCACCCCGCGAGCCCCTCTCACCCCTCGTCCGAAGCCCTCTCCTTCTGGAGCTTTTCCCCCTCCCTAACCTCGCCAATTGCTCGCCGGAGTTCGTGTATTCCGGCGGCTTCTCCACCACGCCAGGAGGCGATACCGACACTGCGGTACTGCTCCTCGGATTCGCATCACGTTGCTCTTCACCGTCCCGCACGCGTCCTTCGCCGAAACACACCGGAGCCGCCTTCTTCCTCGTCTCCGGCGACAAGTCCGGTGAACACCCTGTCCGATTTTTTTTTCTCTTTTATCAGTATATTTTCCAATTCAGATTCTTTACCGAATCTTGTTTCTAGTATATCTTTTAGTCTATAGATCCGATTTAGTTGATTCTTTTTCCTACAATTTCATAAAAATCCCCTCTATCCAGAGAACCAAACGAAAACTATTTTTGAAAATTTTAAAATTTGAATTCAAACATATCTGAATTCAAACTTCATTAGGCCGTAACTCGAGTTTCGTAACTCCGTTTTGGGTGATTCTTTTTGCAAATCGAAGCTTGTGACATGTACCTTCTGTTAAAACCAAAACCATTTATTTTTGTTGCTGTGAAAATTATATTCTGTACAGAAACTTTATTTTTGTCTTTTTGAAGTTTTTCGAAGTCTTTTTATTCGTTTTCTTTTTGATTCTTTGCTTGTATGCTTATGTATGTTATTGCTTGCTTACGCTAGATCATCCGGAGTGCGAAGCTTGCTACTACGAATCTTTAGAGTTCAACGAACGTCAGCAAGGCAAGTTCACACTTTGATCATAATTTTCAATACCCAGTTTTTACTATGCATTAGTTTCACCCTCAAAGATTGCATGAGTAGGATTGGGAACATGTGGTTATGCTTTGTAGTTTATGTGGTAGGAACCTATGACCTTTGATCACCCCGGGAATATTCGTTATATCATATATTGCTTAGCCATGCTCGTAGACGGGGATTGGTATGTGTGATACATGCAAGTTGCGAGAGATAATAATTTTGGGACAACATAAGGTGGCAACTTTAATACACATCTGGGTGGATTGTTTGGGGCACCTGGAGAAACCAGTGCTTGCCCAAGGGGAATCCCGGAGTACCCGTGTGATTACCCTAGGTCCGCCACCCAGGCTCAAAGGGATCATAAGGTATTTCATGCCTAGAAACTTCCGTGTGCAGCCACAAGCCATTATGGGCTCTGGCATAGTTGAGTAAGTTGTGTGACCTCTTTCCGTGGTAGACTAGCTGATGTAGGGGAAAGTAGGTGTACCGGTCTACCCAGGGTTTGGAGGAAATACTTCAGAAAGACTATGTCTCGATCTTCCGATCATGGAGGTGGTCGAGTCTTGTGGGGAAATGTGCGCAAACCTCTGCAGAGTGTAAAAACTAATCATGATTAGCCGTGTCCCCGGTTACGGACAACTTGAGTATCTAGAAGTGAATTATTGGTTGATCTCATCACTCTTTTTAATGAAATCATTTGGTTACTAATAACTTGGGAATTTTTGGGATTGAGTTGGAGGAACCTTCTCAATAATGGCATTTTAATTTTGTAGTAAATAAAAATTTATTCCTTTGTCGTATGGTAAAATTGGCTTTATGCAAACATTAAATTTAGAGCCTCCACCAGCTAAATTTGCATATAGAGATAGTCTTTTTCTTTATTATTATTTCTATGGTGTGACATTGCCAGCATATTCCATGTGCTGACCTACACGGCTGCAACGTCTCATGTTGCAGAGTTTTCCGACGAGGACTAAAGGTGCGATAGGTCGTTGTTCTGCACTCAGTTTGCCGTGGAGTTGGATGGACTCATTTACCTTCGATGCTTCCGCGGTTATTTTTATTTGGATGGCCTTTTTATTGTAATAATAATCTTTTGATGACCTCGATGTAATAAAGTGTGTGATTGAACTTTGTTATATTTCATCGAGTATTGTGTGTGTCACAATACCGATCCAGGGATGACACTTAAGCACAGAGACTTCGATCAATTTCGGTCGGGTCGCTACACATATCCCGGTACACCGCCGGAGGCATTCATATAGAGTCATACCTTGTTCTAGTATCGAGTTGTAAATCAATATAAGTGTGATGATCATCATTATTAGAGCATTGTCCCATGTGAGGAAAGGTTAAATAAAGAAAGCCCCTCCGAAAAAATGGAAAGGGCAAAGAAAAAAGAAAGACCCAAAACAAGAAGAAAGAAAAAAAGAAAAAAGGGACAATTGCTACTATCTTTTTACACACTTGTGCTTCAAAGTAGCACCATGTTCTTCATGATAGAGAGTCTCATGTTTAGTCCCATTCATATACTAGTGGGAATTTTCATTATAGAACTTGGCATGTTGATACGTCCAAAACGTATCTATAATTTCTGCTTGCTCCATGCCTCTTTTGGGTGATATTGCTATGATATTTATACACTTCCATACACTTTTGATCATATTTGGACTAACCTATTAACTCAGTGCACCCCAGTGCCAGTTTCTGATTTCGGCTGTTTTTGTATTTCAGGTTTTCACATTACGAGAACTGCCAGGAAAAATCCAGAAAAATTATATAAAAAATCAGCGTTCCAGAAACTACCGTGCGCCCGAAGGACAGCCGGGGGGGGGGGCACCAGGGCTCCAGGCGCCCTGGCGGCGCCCCCCCCCTGGGCCGCGCCGGGGGGGGCCTGGGCCCCCCGAGGCTCCTCAGATGCCCCCCTTTGGCATATATTTAAAGCGTCTCGAGAAACCCTCGAAACAGGAACTCTTTTTCGCGATCTCATCTCTGTTCCGCCGCCGCCGCCGCTTCCAAGATCGGGAGCACCAGGAGAACCCTTCCCGGCACCCTGCCGGAGGAGAGGATCACCACCGGGAGCCTCTCCACCACCATGGACGCCTCCCGGATGAGTTGTGAGTAGTCTCCCTTGGACCATGAGTCCATGACCAGTAGCTATGTGATGTTCTCCTCACGTTCTTGTGCTTCACTAATTAGTCCTCGTGAGCTGCCCTACATGATCGAGGCACATATGTAATCCTTATGCTGTTGCTATGATGAGTTTGCTGGGATCCGATGGATTATGAGATTATGTTCAGATTGTGCTTGAGTAATATATTTGATCTACCTCTTTTATATTTCTGTTCATAAGTAATTCTTGCATGTTCTCCGTTGTTATTTATTGCTTTGGCCAAGTAATAGGTAGTGACTCCAAGAGGGAACGTTATGCTCGATTGTGGGTTCATGCCCCTCGATGACTAGTTTGAGTGACAGAAACATGAGTCTAGGGGATGTGCTGTTGCCACAAGGGGGAAAACAACGGTGCTTGTGCCCGCGGGTGCAAGGATTGTTTACTTTACGCAAAGTTCTTTTAATGCAGTTGTCTGTTGCTTTGAGTTTACACTATGGGTGGGGCTCGCAACTTAATACCAGCGAGATGTTCTGGATAGATATCTCAAGGTGGATGATTAGTAGTAGATATTGATGGATTTCGGTCTACTTACTTTGGCGTACTGCCCATGCTTTGAACCTCAACCTTTCTTGCAATGTAGTCAGCATTGGTTTGCGTTCGTGGTCCTGTCAATTGCCCAGCTGTAATTTGTTTACCTCACATAGATGTTTTATCGTCTTTTGGGAGAGAGACATCACTAGTGAACATCATGAGACTCCGGTCCATATTACCATCATTGATCACATCCGCTATTTACTTTTCGCTTTTATTTACTATTTTAAACATTATCTATCACTACTATCACTTGCGTTTAATCCTTTGTAAACTACAAGGCCGGAGGGATTGACAACCTCTCTGTACTCGTTGGGAGCAAAGTTATTTGTATCTGTGTGCAGGTCCACGTTGATTGCTAATATCTGGCGCCGTTAGCAGTTGACACCTTCTTGTTGAACCTAGGAGTCTCTGGGGATTCGATCCTTGGTATCTTTGCCAAGGGAATAACTTCCATAACACTACATCTCACACCTTCCACTTGGGGTAACCAATGAGGGGCGAGAAGCCTAGCACTTGTATATTCCAATGATGGGCTTCCTCAAATGCCCTAGGTCTTCGTGAGCAAGCAAGTTGGATGCACACCCACTTAGTTTCTTTTGTTGCGCTTTCATTTTTAGCTCTAGTGCATCCATTGCATGGCAATCCCTACTCACTCACATTGATATCTATTGATGGGCATCTCCATAGCCCGTTAATACGCCTAGTCGATGTGAGACTATCTCCCTCCTTTTTGTCTTCTCCACAACCACCATTCTATTCCACCCATAGTGCTATGTCCATGGCTCACGCTCATGTATTGCGTGAAAGTTGAAAGGTTTGAAAAGATAGAGTATGAAAACAAGTGCTTGGCTGAAACCGGGGTTGTGCATGATATGAATATTTTGTGTGATGAAGAGGGAGCATAGCCAGACTGTATGATTTTGTCGGGATAACTTTCTTTAGCCATAGTATTTTGAGAAGACATGATTGCTTTGTTAGTATGATTGAAGTATTATTATTTCTTATGTCAATATAGACTTTTGTCTTGAATCTTTCAGATCCGAACATTCATGCCACAATTAAGAGAACTACATTGAAAATTATGTTGGTTAGCATTCCACATCAAAAATTCTGTTTTTATCATTTACCTACTCGAGGACGAGAAGGAATTAAGCTTGGGGATGCTTGATACGTCTCCGACGTATCTATTTATTGGTCCATGCTATTATTTATGATGTTTTGGATGTTTAATGGGCTTTGTTATACACTTTTATATTATTTTTGGGACTAACCTATTAACCCAAAGGCCCAGTCTAGATTGCTGTTTTTTGCCTATTTCAGGGTTTTACAGAAAAGGGATATCAAACGGAGTCCAAACGGAACGAAACTTGGGGAGAGATGTTTTTGGAGCATACGTCTCCAACATATCTATAATTTTTTATTGTTCCATGCTATTATTTATGAAGTCTTGGATGTTTAATGGGCTTTGTCATACACTTTTATATCATTTTTGGGACTAACCTACTAACCCAAAGGCCCAGTCCAGATTGTTGTTTTTTGCCTGTTTCAGGGTTTTGCAGAAAAAGAATATCAAACGGAGTCCAAACGGAATGAAACCTTCGCGAGAGATGTTTTTGGAGAAAATCGCGCACAGGGAACTTGAGAACCACGTCAGGGGGGCCACGAGGTGCCTACGAGGGTGGGGGCGCGCCCCCTGCCTCGTGGGCCCCTCGAGCGTCCCCCGGTGTCCTCCTTCCTCCTATATAAGTCTACGTACCCCGAAACCATCAGCAACAGAGAGAAAACCCAAATTCCACCGCTGTAACCTTCTGTTCCCTTGAGATCCCATCTTGGAGCCTGTTCCGGAGCTCCGCCGGAGGGGGATCCATCACGGAGTTCTTCTACATCATCATCATCGCCCTCACCATGAGTTGTGAGTAGTTTACCACAGACCTTCGGGTCCATAGCTAGTATCTAGATGGCTTCTTCTCTCTCTCTCTGGATCTCAATACAAAGTCCTCCTCGGTCTTCGAGGAGATCTATTCGATGTAATCCCTTTTTGCAGTGTGTTTGTCGAGATCCGATGAATTGTGAGTTTATGATCAAGATTATCTATGAAAAATATTTGATTCTTCTCTAAACTCTTTATGTGTGCTCATAATATCCTTGCAAGTCTCTTCGAATTATTGGTTTGGTTTAGCCTACTAGATCTATAGTTCTTTCAATGGGAGAAGTGCTTGGCTTTGGGTTCAATCTTGGGGTGTCCTTTCCCAGTGATAGTAGGGGCAGCAAGGCACGTATTGTATTGTTGCCATCGAGGATAAAAAGTCGGGGTTTATATCATATTGCTTGAGTTTATCCCTCTACATCATGTCATCTTGCTTAAGGCGTTACTCTGTTCTTATGAACTCAATACACTAGATGCATGCTGGATAGCGGTCGATGTGTGGAGTAATAGTAGTAGATGCAGGCAGGAGTCGGTCTACTTGTCTCGGAGGTGATGCCTATGTACAATGATCATGCCTAGATAGTCTCATAATTATTCGCTTTTCTATCAATTGCTCGACAGTAATTTGTTTACCCGCCGTAGAATATCGCTATCATGAGAGAAGCCACTAGAGAACACTATGGCCCCTGGGTCTATTCTCAACATATCAATCTACATCTACTTTACTTTTTACGCTTTTACTTTCTGTTCTTATAAACAAAGATACCAAAAATATAAACTATCATCTCTATCAGATCTCACTTTCGTAAGTGACCGTAAAGGGATTGACAACCCCTTATCGCGTTGGTTGCAAAGTTCTTATTTGTTTGTGCAGCTGCGAGGGACTCACGCATGGTCTCCTACTGGATTGATACCTTGGTTCTCAAAACTGAGGGAAATACTTACGCTACTGTGCTGCATCTCCCTTTCCTCTTCGAGGGATTACAACGCAAGCTCGAGAAGTAGCAAGAAGAATTTTTGGCGCCGTTGCCGGGGAGGCTTACGCAAAAGTCATATACCAAGTACCTATCACAAACCCTTATCCTTTGCATTACATTTTTTCCTCTTGTTTTCCTCTCCCCCACTTCACCCTTGACGTTTTATTTGCCCTTCTTCTGTCGTGTGTTTATCGTTTGCTTGCTTCTTGTTTGCTTGTGTGTGTTGGATTGCTTGCTTGTCACTATGGCTCAGAACAATACCAAATTGTGTGACTTCTCCAATACCAACAATAATTATTTTATTAGCACTCCGGTTGCTCCTATTACCGATGCTGAATCTTGTGAGATCAATGCTGCTTTGTTGAATCTTGTCATGAAAGATCAATTCTCCGGCCTTCCTAGTGAAGATGCCGCTACCCATCTAAACAACTTTGTTGATTTTTGTGATATGCAAAAGAAAAGGGATACAGATAACGATATTGTTAAATTGAAGTTATTTCCGTTTTCACTTAGAGATCATGCTAAAACTTGGTTTTCCTCTTTGCCTAGAAATAGTATTGATTCATGGAATAAGTGCAAAGATGCTTTTATCTCTAAGTATTTCCCTCCTGCTAAGATCATCTCTCTTAGAAATGATATTATGAACTTTAAGCAACTAGATCATGAGCATGTTGCACAAGCTTGGGGGAGAATGAAACTAAAGATACGTAATTGCCCTACACATGGTTTGAACTTATGGATGATTATTCAGAACTTTTATGCTGGCTTGAATTTTGCTTCTAGGAATCTTTTAGATTCAGCCGCGGGAGGCACTTTCATGGAAACTACCTTAGGTGATGCTACCAAACACCTAGATAATATCATGGTCAATTATTCTCAATAGCACACCGAAAGATCTACTAGTAAAAAAGTGCATGCTATTGAAGAAATTAGTGTTTTGAGTGGAAAGATGGATGAACTTTTGAAATTATTTGCTGCTAAGAGTGCTTCTTCTGATCCTAATGATATGCCTTTGTCCACTTTGATTGAAAATAACAATGAATCTTTGGATGTGAATTTTGTTGGTAGGAATAATTTTGGTAACAATGCTTATAGAGGGAATTTTAATTCTAGGCCTTTTCCTAGTAATTCCTCTAATAATTATGGTAATTCCTACAACAACTCTTATGGAAAGATGCCTTCTGAATTTGAAACTAGTGTTAAAGAGTTTATGATCTCGCAAAAGAATTTCAATGCTATGCTTGAAGAGAAATTGCTTAAGATTTATGAATTGGCTAGAAGTGTGGATAGAATTACTCTTGATGTTGATTCTTTGAAACTTAGATCTATCCCACCTAAGCATGATATCAATGAGTCTCTCAAAGCCATGAGAATTTCCATTGATGAATGCAAAAAGAGAACCGCTAGGATGCGTGCTAAAAGAGAGAATTGTATTAAAGCGTGTTCTTCTAGCTATCATGAAAATAAAGATGAAGATCTGAAAGTTACTGATGTGTCTCCTATTAGATCCTTGTTTTCTAGTATAAATCTTGATGAAGATAGGATTGGAGATGATTCTGCTTTAAGGTGTCCCAATGATTCAGAGTTTTTAGATCTTGATGCTAAAATTGTTAAAAGTGGGAGTGAAGAGATTAAAACTTTGCATAGTGATGAACCCACTACTTTGGATTTCAAGGGATTAAATTATGATAATTGCTCTTTGATTGATTGTATTTCCTTGTTGCAATCCGTACTAAATTCTCCGCATGCTTATAGTCAAAATAAAGCTTTCACCAAACACATAGTTGATGCTTTGATACAATCTTATGAAGAAAAACTTGAGTTAGAAGTTTCTATCCCTAGAAAGCTTTATGATGAGTGGGAACCTACTATTAAAACTAAAACAAAAGATCATGAATGCTATGCTTTGTGTGATTTGGGTGCGAGTGTCTCCACTATCCCAAAAACTTAGTGTGATTTGTTAGGTTTCCATGAGCTTGATGATTGTTCTTTAAATTTGCACCTTGCGGATTCCACTATTAAGAAACCTATGGGAAGAATTAATGATGTTCTTATTGTTTCCAATAAGAATTATGTGCCCGTAGATTTCATTGTTCTTGATATAGATTGCAATCCTTCATGTCCTAATATTCTTGGTAGACCTTTCCTTAGAACGATTGGTGCAATTATTGATATGAAGGAAGGAAATATTAGATTCCAATTTCCGTTAAGTGAGGGCATGGAACACTTTCCTAGAAATAAAATCAAATTACCATATGAATCTATCATGAGAGCCACTTCTGGATTGCCTTCCAAGGATGGCAATACCTAGATCTATCTTGTATCGTGCCTAGCTAGGGGCGTAAAACGATAGCGCTTGTTGGGAGGCAACCCGGTTTTATATTTTTATTTTTGCTGCTGTTAGGGAATAAATATTGCATCTAGCTTATGTTTAGATGTGGTTTCTTGTTTTGTTTAGTGTTTGTGCCAAGTAGAACCTTTGGGAAGACTTGTGTGAAGTTTATGTGATCTTGCTGTGAAAAACAGAATCGTTAGCGCTCGCTAGAATGGTCATCAGATTTTACTGAAGCGTGCTATTTAGTTGATTCTTTTTGCAGACGATTAATAGACAAATTTCTCACGTTTACCAATTTAGTTTGAATTTTTTGGAGTTACAGAAGTATGCAAAACCTGCAGATTACTACAGACTGTTCTGTTTTTGACAGATTATGTTTTTCGTGTGTTGTTTGCTTATTTCAATGTATCTATGAGTAGTATTGGCAATTATGAACCATAGAGAAGTTGGAATACAGTAGGTTTAACACCAATATAAACAAATAATGAATTCATTGTAGTACCTTTGAGTGGTGGTTTGCTTTCTTATACTGACGAAGCTCACGAGATTTTTGTCTAAGTTTTGTGTTGTGAAGTTTTCAAGTTTTGAGTCTTGCTTTGATGGACTATGGAACAAAGAGTAGCAAAGGCCTAAGCTTAGGGATTCCCATGGCACCCCAAGTAAAATTCAAGGACAATCAAAAGCCTAAGCTTGGGGATGTCCCGAGAAGGCATCCCCTCTTTCGTCTTCATTCATCGGTAACTATGCTTGGAGCTATATTTTTTTTCACCACATGATATGTGTTTTGCTTGGAGCGTCTTGTATAATTTGAGTCTTTGCTTGTTAGTTTGTCACAATCATCCTTGCTGGACATACCTATTTGAGAGAGTTAAATATGGCCTAGGAATTGTTAGAACACTCTATGTGCTTCACTTATATCTTTTCAGTTGAATAGTTTTTGCTCTAGTGCTTCACTTATACCTTTTAGAGCACGGTGGTGGTAATATTTTGTAGAAATTGTTGAACTCTCATGCTTCACTTATATCTATTTGAGAGTTGATGTCTACTACGCACCCTTCTTCTTGTAGACATTGTTGGGCCTCCAGGTGCAGAGGTTTGTAGGACAGTAGCAAATTTCCCTCAAGTGGATGACCTAAGGTTTATCAATCCGTGGGAGGCGTAGGATGAAGATGGTCTCTCTCAAACAACCCTGCAACCAAATAACAAAGAGACTCTTGTGTCCCCAACACACCCTATACAATGGTAAATTGTATAGGTGCACTAGTTCGGCATAGAGATGGTGATACAAGTGCAATATGGATGGGAGATATAGGTTTTTGTGAACTGAAATATAAAAACAGCAAGGTAGCAAGTGGTAAAAGTGAGCATAAACGGTGTTGCAATGATAGTAGGCAAGGCCTAGGGTTCATACTTTCACTAGTGCAAGTTCTCTCAACAAGGATAACATAATTGGATCATATTACTAGCCCTCAACATGCAACAAAGAGTCACTCCAAAGTAACTAATAGCGGAGAACAAACGAAGAGATTATGGTAGGGTACGAAACCACCTCAAAGTTATTCTTTCCGATCGATCTATTCAAGAGTCCATAGTAACGTTCAATCTACCATAGAGTTCATACTAGAATAACACCTTAAGATACAAATCAACAAAAACCCTAATGTCACCTAGATACTCCATTGTCACCTCAAGTATCGGTGGGCATGATTATACGATATGCATCACACAATCTCAGAAACATCTATTCAACCAACACATAGAACTTCAAAGAGTGCCCCAAAGTTTCTACCGGAGATTCAAGACGAAAACGTGTGCCAACCCCTATGCATAGATTCCCAAGGTCACGGAACCCGCAAGTTGATCACCAAAACATACATCAAGTAGATCACATGATATCCCATTGTCACCACAGATAAGCACGTGCAAGACATACATCAAGTGTTCTCAAATCCTTAAAGACTCAATCCGATAAGATAACTTCAAAGGGAAAACTCAATCCATTACAAGAGAGTAGAGGGGGAGAAGCATCATAAGATCCAACTAGAATAGCAAAGCTCGCGATACATCAAGATCGTGCCATCTCAAGAACACAAGAGAGAGAGAGAGATCAAACACATAGCTACTGCTACATACCCTCAGCCCCGAGGGTGGACTACTCCCTCCTCGTCATGGAAAGCGCCGGGATGATGAAGATAGCCACCGGAGAGGGATTTCCCCCTCCGGCAGGGTGCCAGAACGGCTGTAGATTGGTTTTCGGTGGCTACACAGGCTTTCGGCGGCGGAACTCCCAATCTAGGTTAATTTCTGGAGGTACTAGTATTTATAGGAATTTTTTGAGTCGGGGCCAAGTAAAGGGGAGCTACGGGCCGTCCTCGAGATAGGGGGTGCGCCCCCCTTCCTAGGGCGCGCCCTCCACCCTCGAGGGCAGCCCGTGACTCTCCTGGCCCAACTCTTTTGCTTCGGGGGCTTCTTTTGGTCTAGAAAAAATCATAAAAAATTGGCTCGTCAATTGGACTCCGTTTGATATTCCTTTTCTGTAAAACCCTAAAACAAGAGAAAAACAGAAACTGGCACTGGGATCTGGGTTAATAGGTTAGTCCCAAAAATCATATAGAAGTGTATAATAAAGCCCATAAGACATCCTAGAAGGATAATATAATAGCATGGAACAATAAAAAATTATAGATATGTTGGAGACGTATCAAGAGTCTATTAAAACAGTATGGTAATGTGTTTAGGCTATAAAACTAGTCTTCACATGATACACATCCAATATCAATGTAGTAAAAAAATTCACACTAAGTGCATTGGATATAATGAGATGTTGGATGCTTGATAATTGTTTTGAGATATGAGGATAGTGATATTAGAGTCATGCTAGTGGAGTTATTATGAAATTGAGAAATACTTGTGTTAAGGTTAGTGATTCCCGTAGCATGCACGTATGGTGAACCGCTATGTGACAAAGTTAGATCATGAGGTATTTGTAAAGTGTCGACCTTTGTGTGGAGGTCGAGGGCGTGCGATGGTTAACTCCTACCAACCTCCCCCCTAGGAGCATGCATTGATTGCTTTCTTTTGATGACTCGTAGATTTTTGCAATAAGTATATGAGTTCTTATGACTAATGTTGAGTCCATGGATTATACACACTCTCACCCTTCCACCATTGCTAGCCTCTCTTGTACCGCGCAACTTCTGCCGGTGCCATAAACCCACTATATATCCTTCCTCAAAACGGCCACCATAGTATTCCTCAAAACAGCCACCATACCTACCTATCATGGCATTTCCATATCCATTCCGAGATATATTGCCATGCAACTTTCCACCATTCCGTTCATATGACACGCTTCATATTGTCATAGTGCCATGCATGATCATCTAGTTGACATCGTATTTGTGGCAAGGCCACCATGCATAACTTTTCATACATGTCACTCTTGATTCATTGCACATACCGGTACACCGCCGGAGGCATCCATATAGAGTCATACTTTGTTGTAGTATCGAGTTGTAATAGCGAGTTGTAATAAAAGTGTGATGATCATCATTATTAAAGCATTGTCCCATGGGAAAGGCTAAATCAATAAAGCCCCTCTGCAAAAAAAGGCCAAAGAAAAAAGAAAGGCCCAAAAAAAGAAAAAAGAAAAAGGGACAATTGATACTATCTTTTTTTCACACTTGTGCTTGAAAGTAGCACCATGTTCTTCATTGTAGAGAGTCTCATGCTTAGTCACTTTATATACTAGTGGGAATTTTCGTCATAGAACTTGGCTTGTATATTCCAACTATGGGCTTCCTCAAATGCCCTAGGTCTTCGTGAGCAAGCAAGTTAGATGCACACCCACTAGTTTCTTTTGTTGAGCTTTCATACATTTTTAGCTCTAGTGCATCCGTTGCATGGCAATCCCTACTCACTCACATTGATATCTATTGATGGGCATCTCCATAGCCCGTTGATACGCCTAGTTGATGTGAGACTATCTCCCTCCTTTTTGTCTTCTCCACAACCACCTCTCTATTCCACCCATAGTTCTATGTCCATGGCTCACGCTCATGTATTGCGTGAAAGTTGAAAGGTTTGAAAGAATAGAGTATGAAAACAAGTGCTTGGCTGAAATCGGGGTTGTGCATGATATGGATATTTTGTGTGATGAAGAGGGAGCATAGCCAGACTATATGATTATGTACGGATAACTTTCTTTAGCCATAGTATTTTGAGAAGACATGATTGCTTTCTTAGTATGCTTGAAGTATTATTATTTCTTATGTCATTATAGACTTTTATCTTGAATCTTTCAGATCTGAGCATTCATGCCACAATTAAGAGAATTACATTGAGAAACTATGTTGGTTAGCATTCCACATCAAAAATTCTTTCTTTATCATTTACCTACTCGAGGACGAGCAGGAATTAAGCTTGGGGATGCTTGATACATCTCCAACGTATCTATAATTTTTATTGTTCCATCCTATTATTTATGAAGTCTTGATTGTTTAATGGGCTTTGGCATACACTTTTATATCATTTTTGGGACTAACCTACTAAGCCAAAGGCCCAGTCCAGATTGCTGTTTTTTGCCTATTTCAGGGTTTTGCAGAAAAAGAATATCAAACGGAGTCCAAACGGAATGAAACCTTCGCAAGAGATATTTTTGGAGAAAATCACGCACAGGGAACTTGAGAACCACGTCAGGGGGGCCGCGAGGTGCCCACGAGGGTGGGGGGCGCGCCCCCCTTCCCAGGGCACGCCCCCTGCCTCGTGGGCCCCTCGAGCGTCCCGCGGTGTCCTCCTTCCTCCTATATAAGTCTACGTACCCCAAAACCATCATCAACAGAGAGAAAACCCTAATTCCACCGGCGTAACCTTCTGTTCCCGTGAGATCCCATCTTGGAGCCTGTTCCGGAGCTCCGCCGGAGGGGGATCCATCACGGAGTTCTTCTACATCATCATCATCGCCCTCACCATGAGTTGTGAGTAGTTTACCACAGACCTTCGGGTCCATAGCTAGTATCTAGATGGCTTCTTCTCTCTCTCTGGATCTCAATACAAAGTTCTCCTCGGTCTTCGAGGAGATCTATTCGATGTAATTTCCACAGAGGTGCGCCATTAGTAAATAATACTAATGGCGTGCTACTAATGGCGCACCAGTAGTGCGCCATTAATGGGCAAAACCGGTCCGCCATTAGTAGCCCTTTTTCTAGTAGTGGTTTGTCGAGATCCGATGAATTGTGAGTTTATGATCAAGATTATCTATGAAAAATTTGGTTCTTCTCTGAACTCTTTATGTGTGCTCATAATATCCTTGCAAGTCTGTTCGAATTATTGGTTTGGTTTGGCCTACTAGATCTATAATTCTTGTAATGGGAGAAGTGCTTGGCTTTGGGTTCAATCTTGTGGTGTCCTTTCCAAGTGACAGTACGGGCAGCAAGGCATGTATTGTATTGTTGCCGTCGAGGATAAAAAGATGGGGTTTATATCGTATTGCTTAAGTTTATCCCTCTACATCATGTCATCTTGCTTAAGGCGTTACTCTGTTCTTATGAAGTCAATACACTAGATGCATGCTGGATAGCGGTCGATGTGTGGAGTAATAGTAGTAGATGCAGGCAGGAGTCGGTCTACTTGTCTCGAACGTGATGCCTATATACAATGATCATGCCTAGATAGTCTCATAATTATTCGCTTTTCTATCAATTGCTCGACAGTAATTTGTTTACCCGCTGTAGAATATCGCTATCATGAGAGAAGCCACTAGAGAACACTATGGCCCCCGGGTCTATTCTCAACATATCAATCTACATCTACTTTTACTTTTTACGCTTTTACTTTATGTTCTTATAAACAAAAATACCAAAAGTAGAAACTATCATCTCTATCAGATCTCACTTTCGTAAGTGACCTTAAAGGGATTGACAACCCCTTATCACGTTGACTGCGAAGTTCTTATTTGTTTGTGCAGGTGCGAGGGACTTGCGCGTGGTCTCCTACTGGATTGATACCTTGGTTCTCAAAATTGGCAGAATTACTTACGCTACTGTGTTGCATCTCCCTTTCCCCTTCGAGGGAATACAACGCAATCTTGAGAAGTAGCAGAGACTTGAGAACCATGGAATAGGACTGAGGTGGCGTCCATGAGGGTGGGGGGCGCCCCGACCCCCTACAGGGCGCGCCCCCTGCCTCGTGGGTTCCACGTCTGGCCCCCGGTGCCCTCCTTCTTCCTATATATATATATATATATATATATATATATATATATATATATATATATATATATATATATATATATATATATATATATATATATATATATATATATATATATATATATATAGGGTGGGTCTATTCTCATAACACCCATTAAGACCTTATTCTCATAACAAAAACCTTATTCTCATAACACCCCCACTTAAATAGGTTTCTAGCGCGGAGCGCCCCGAGGATAGCAACCACTGCCCCGCCTCCTACCCTTGCGCTGCCGCC
>LR738713.1:629477476-629548854 GCA_902687465.1 Secale cereale
TATATATAGGGTGGGTCTATTCTCATAACACCCATTAAGACCTTATTCTCATAACAAAAACCTTATTCTCATAACACCCCCACTTAAATAGGTTTCTAGCGCGGAGCGCCCCGAGGATAGCAACCACTGCCCCGCCTCCTACCCTTGCGCTGCCGCCCCGCCTCCTTCCCCCAGCACCGCCGCGCCGGCTCCTACCCTGATGCAGTGCGGTTTTCTTGTGCAGTTCGGAAGCGCAAAAAAACGCTCGCTGCCATTATTCGTCGGTCGCACCGTTTTCAAAACTGTTCTTAAACCGTGCGGAATCTCGAAAAGTGTTCAACATGGCGAAGTTGCGTCTACTCCATAGCTTTTCAACGGTATATTACACGCATAATTCCGATAAATGGTTAAAAAATTAGAGCAAAAAAGGTACCGAAAAAACAACACGTACAGATTTTTCAAATATGCAGTTCACCGTTTTCAAAACTGCTCTTAAACCGTGCGGAATCTCAAAAAGTGTTCAACATGGCGAAGTTGCGTCTACTCCATAGCTTTTCAACGGTATATTACACGCATAATTCTGATAAACGGTTAAAAAACTAGAGCAAAAAAGGTACCGAAAAAACAATATGTACAGTTTTTTCAAACATGCAGTTCACCGTTTTCAAAACTGCTCTTAAACCGTGCGGAATTTTGAAAAGTGTTCAACATGGCGAAGTTGCGTCTACTCCATAGCTTTTCAACGGTATATTACACACATAATTCCGATAAACGGTTAAAAACTAGAGTAAAAAATGTACCGAAAAAATAACACGTACAGTTTTTTCAAACATGCAGTTCACTGGTCTCTGTGTTGCAGTAACATGCAGTTCGGAAGCGCAAAAAAACGCGTCGATTTGGGTGTCGCGAAAAACAGAGTTTCCGCGTTTTTTTAATTTCAAAACTGCTCTTAAACCGTAATGAATTAGAGGGGGTGTTCTACATGAAAAAGTAGCGTCTCGACGATATCTTTCCAACGTTGTATCATTTGGATCATTTCGACCAACATTTTGTAAAAAAATCACGAAAAACGGCCACTGCCCTTCGTAGTCAGCCGCACGATTTTCAAATTTAACTAAAAACCGTAAGGAATCTCAAAAACATTTCAACATATGAAAGTTGCGCCTCGTTCGTAGCTTTCCAACGGTATATTACACGCCTTGTTTCGACAAAGGGTTAGAAAACTGGAGCGAAAACTGTACCGAAAATTTGAAAAAATTCGAAAAACACAATTTCGCGATTTAGTAAATTCAAAACTACTCTTAAACCGTAGCGAATTAAAAAAAATAATAGATATGAAAAAGATGCGCGCCGACGATACCTTTCCAACGGTGTATCATACGTTTCATTCCGACGAGCGGTTTAGAAAAAAAACGCAAAAAAACGCTCGCTATCATTCGTTGTGAGCCGCACGATTTTTGAAACTGCTTTTAAACTATGATGAATTTTGAAAAGTGTTCAACATGGCGAAGTTGCGTTTACTCCATAGCTTTTCAACGGTATATTACACGCATAATTCCGATAAACAGTTAAAAAATTAAAGCAAAAAAGGTACCGAAAAAACAACACGTACAGTTTTTTCAAACATGAGGTTCTGTTGCAGTATCTATGCAGTGCGCATAGCTTTCCAATGCAGTAAAACAAAGCAGTTCGGAAGTGTTATGAGAATATTGTTCTCATAATGTAATGAGAATAGACCGGCTATATATATATATATATATATATATATATATATATATATATATATATATATATATATATATATATATATAAATATATATATATATATACGTACCCCGAAACCATCAGAACAACAGAGAAAACCCTAGTTCCACCGCCGCAACCTTCTATTCTCGTGAGATCCCATCTTGGGGTTTGTTTCGGAGCTCCGCTCGAGGGGGGATCTTCCACGGAGTGCTTCTACATCATCATCATCGCCTCACCATGAGTTGTGAGTAGTTTACCACAGACCTTCGGCTCCAGAGCTAGTATCTAGATGGCTTCTTCTTTCTCTTTGGATCTCAATACCAAGTTCTCCGCAGTCTTCGAGGAGATCTATTCGATGTAATCTCTTTTTACGGTGTGTTTGTCGAGATCCGATAAATTGTGGGTTTATGATCAAGATTATCTATGAGAAATATTTGATTCTTTTCTGAACTCTTTATGTATGATTATAATACCCTTCAAAGTCTCTTCGAATTATTGGTTTGGTTTGACCTACTAGATCTATAGTTCTTGCAATGGGAGAAGTGATTGGCTTTGGGTTCAATCTTGCGGTGTCCTTTCCCAGTATTAGTAGGGGCAGCAAGGCACGTATTGTGTTGTTGCCATCGAGGATAAAAAGATGGGGTTTATATCATATTGCTTGAGTTTATCCCTCTACATCATGTCATCTTGCTTAAGGCATTACTCTGTTCTTATGAACTTAATACTCTAGATGCATGCTGGATAGCTGTCGATGTGTGGAGTAATAGTAGTAGATGCAGAATAGTTTCGGTCTACTTGTCTCGGACGTGATGCCTATATATAATGATCATGCCTAGATAGTCTCATAATTATTCGCTTTTCTATCAATTGCTCGACAGTAATTTGTTTACCCGCCGTAGAATACCGCTATCATGAGAGAAGCCACTAGAGAAAACTATGGCCCCCGGGTCTATTCTCAACATATCAATCTACAATCTATTTTAATTTTTCGCTTTTACTTTCTGTTCTTATATCCAAAAATACCAAAAATATCAAACTATCATCTCTATCAAATCTCACTTTCGTAAGTGACCGTAAAGGGATTGACAACCCTTATCGCGTTGGCTGCGAAGTTCTTATTTGTTTGTGTAGGTGCGAGGGACTCGCGCGTGGTCTCCTACTACATTGATACCTTGGTTCTCAAAAACTGAGGGAAATACTTATGCTACTGTGTTGCATCACCCTTTCCTTTTCGAGGGAATACAACGCAAGCTCGAGAAGTAGCACCTAGCATGTACAGACATGGCCTCGATACACTGGAGACTGAAAGGTCAAACATGAATCATATAGTAGATATGATCAACATAGAGATGTTCACCATTGATGACTACTCTATCTCACGTGATGATCGGACATGGCTTAGTTGATTTGGATCACGTATCACTTAGATGACTTGAGGGATGTCTATTTAAGTGGGAGTTCTTTAATACTTTGATTAATTGAACTTAGTTTATCATGAACTTAGTCCTAATAGTATTTGCAAATTATGTTGTAGATCAATAGCTCGCGTTGTAGCTCCCCTATGTTTTTGATATGTTCTTGGAGAAAACTAAGTTGAAAGTTGATAGTAACAATGATGCGGACTGGGTCCGTGATCTGGGGATTATCCTCATTGCTGCAGAGAAGAATTATGTCCTTGATGCACTGCTAGGTGACATACCTATTGTAGGAGCAGATACAGACGTTATGAACGTTTGGCAAGCTCTATATGATGACTACTTAATGTTTTAGTGCACCATGCTTTACGGCTTAGAAACGGGACTTCAAAAAAATTGAACACCACGGAGCATATGAGATGTTCCAAGAGCTGAAATTGGTATTTTAGACTCATGCCCGTGTCGGGAGGTATGATACCTCTGACAAGTACTTTCCCTACAAGATGGAGGAGAATAGCTCAGCAAGTGAGCATGTGCTCAGAATATCTAGGTACTACAATCGCTTGAATCAAGTGGGAGTTAACCTTCCAGATGAGATAGTGATCGGCAGAATTCTCTAGTCACTATCACCAAGCTACTAGAACTTCGTGATGAACTATAATATGCAAGGGGTGACGAAAATGATTCCCAAGCTCTTCACGATGCTGAAATCGGCGAAGGTAAAATTCAAGAAAGAACATCAAGTGTTGATGGTTAACAAGGCCACTAGTTTCAAGAAAAGGGGCAAGGGAAAGAAAGGGAGCTTCAATAAGAATGACAAGCAAGTTGTCACTCCCGAGAATTCCAGAGCTAGACCCAAGCCTGAAACCAAGTGCTTTTACTGCAAAGGAAATGGTCACTGGAAGCGGAACTACCCCAAATATTTGGCGGATAAGAAGGATGTCAAAGTGAACAAAGGTATATTTGATATACATGTCATTGATGTGTACCTTACTATTCCTCGTAGTAGCCCCTGGGTACTTGATACTTGTTCGGTTGCTAAGATTAGTAACTCGAAACAGGAGTTGCGGAATAAACAGAGACTAATTGAGGGTGAGGTGCCGATGAGTATTGGAAGTAGTTCCAAGATTGATATGATCATCATCGCACACTCCCTATTCTTTCGGGATTAGTGTTAAACCTAAATAAATGTTATTTGGTGTTTGCGTTGAGCATGAACAAGATTGGATTGTGTTTACTGCAATACGATTATTCATTTAAGTCCAAGAATAATAGTTATTCTAGTTACATGAATAAAACATTTTATAGTCATACACCCAAGGTGAATCGTTTATTGAATCTCGATTGTAGTAATATACATATTCATAATATTGAAGCCAAAAGATGCATAATGATAGTGCAACATACTTGTGGCACTGCCGTTTAGGTCACATTGGTGTAAAGCGCATGAAGAAACTCCAAGCCGATGTACTTTTGGAATCACTTGATTATGAATCATTTGAAACTTGCGAACCATGCCTCATGGGCAAGATAACTAAAACTCAGTTCTCTGGAACAATGGAGCGAGCTGATGACTTATTGGAATAATACATACCGTTGTATGTGGTCCGATGAGTGTTGAAGCTCGCGGAGGGTATCATTATTTTCTGACCTTCACAGATGATATAAGCAGATATGGGTATATCTACTTGATAAAACACAAGTCTGAGACATTTTAAAAGTTCAAAGAATTTCAGAGTGAAGTGGAGAATCATCGTAACAAGAAAATAAAGTTTCTACGATCTGATCGCGGAGGTGAATATTTGAGTTATGAGTTTGGCCTTCATTTAAAACAATGTGGAATAGTTTCACAACTCACGCCACCTGGAACACCACAGCGTAATGGTGTGTCCGAACACCGTAACCGTACTTTATTAGATATGGTGCGATCTATGATGTCTCTTAGTGATTTACCACTATCGTTTTGGGGTTATTCATTAGAGACAGCTGCATTCACGTTAAATAGGGCACCGACTAAATCCGTTGAGACAACACCGTATGTACTGTGGTTTGGCAACAAACCAAAGTTGTCGTTTCATAAAGTTTGGGGTTGCGATGCTTATGTGAAAAAGCTTCAGCCTGATTAGCTCGAACCCAAATCGGAGAAGTGCGTCTTCATAGGATACCAAAAAGAAATTGTTGGTTACACCTCCTACCACAGATCCAAAGTCAAGATCTTTGTTGCTAAGAATGGATCATTTCTAGAGAAGGAGTTTCTATCGAAAGAAGCGAGTGCGAGGAAAGTAGAACTTGATGAGGTAATTGTACCTTCTCTTGAATTGGAAAGTAGTACTTCACAGAAAACTGTTTCCGCGATGCCTACACAAACTAGAGAGGAAGATAATGATAATGATCATGATACTTTAGATCAAGTTGCTACTGAACCTCGTAGGTCAACCAGAGCATGATCCGCACCAGAATGGTATGGTAATCCTGTTCTGGAAGTCATGTTACTAGACCAAGGCGAACCTAGCTACGAGCTATGAAGAAGCTATGATGAGCCTAGATTTCAATAAATGGCTTGAGGCCATGAAATCTGAGATAGGATCCATGTATGAGAACAAATTGTGGACTTGCCCGATGATCAGGCAAGACATAGAGAATAAATGGATCTTCAAGAAGAAGACTGGCGCTGATGGTAATGTTACTTTCCACAAAGCTCGACTTGTTGCGAAAGGTTTTTGACTAGTTCAAGGAGTTGACTACGATGAGACTTTCTCACCCGTAGCGATGCTTAAGTCTGTCCGAATCATGTTAGCAATTGCCGCATTTTATGACTATGAAATTTGGTAAATGGAAGTCTAAACTGCATTCCTTAATGGATTTCTTAAAGAAGAGTTGTATATGATGCAACAAGAAGGTTTTGTCGATCCTAAAGGTGTTAACAAAGTGTGCAAGCTTCAGCGATCCATCTATGGACTGGTGCAAGCATCTCGGAGTTGGAATATATGCTTTGGTGAAGTGATCAAAGCATGTGGTTTTCTACAGACTTTCGAATAATCCTATATTTACAAGAAAGTAAGTGGGAGCTCTGTAGCATTTTTGATATTATATGTGGATGACATATTATTGATCGGAAATGATGTAGAATTTCTAGATAACATAAAAGGATACTTGAATAAAGAATTTTTCAAAGAAAGACCTCGGTGAACCTACTTACATATCCGGCATCAAGATCTATAGAGATAGATCAAGACGCTTGATAAGACTTTCACAAAGCACATACCTTGATAATTTTTTGAAAGAAGTTCAAAAATGGATCAGTCAAAGAAAGGGTTCTTGCCTGTATTAAGTTATGAAGTTGAGTAAGACTCAAAACCCGACCACGGCAGAATATAGAGAGAAAATGAAAAGTCATTCCCTATGCCCCAGTCATAGGTTATATAAAGTGTGCCATGTTGTGTACCAAATGTGTTGTGTACCTTGCCATGACTTTGGCAAGAAAGGTACAATAGTGATCCAGGAGTAGATCACTGGACAGCGGACAAAATTATCCTTAGTTACCCTAAAAAGGACTAAGGAAATATTTCTCGGTTATGGAAGTGATAAAGAGTTCGTCGTAAAGTGTTACGTCGATGCGAGCTTTGACGCCAATCCGGATGACTCTGAGTCTCGATCTGGATACCTATTGAAAGTGGCAACAATTAGCTAGAGTAGCTCCATGCAGAGCATTGTAAACATAGAAATTTGTAAAAATACATACGGGTGTGAATGTAACAGACCCATTGACTAAACTTCTCTCACAAGCAAAACATGATCACACCTTAGTACTCTTTGGGTGTTAATCACATATAAATGTGAATTAGATTATTTACTATAGTAAACCCTTTGGGTGTTGGTCACATGGCAATGTGAACTGTGGGTGTTAATCACATGAAGATGTGAACTGTTGGTGTTAATCACATGGAAATGTGAACTAGATTATTGACTCTAGTGCACGTGGGAGTTTGAAGGAAATATACCCTAGAGGCAATAATAAAGTTGTTATTTTATATTTCCTTATATCATGATAAATGTTTATTATTCATGCTAGAATTGTATTAACCGGAAACTTGATACATGTGTGAATACATAGACAAAACACCGTGTCCCTAGTAAGCCTCTACTAGACTAGCTCGTTAATCAAAGATGGTTAAGTTTCCTAACCATAGACATGTGTTGTCATTTGATGAACGGGATCACATCACTACACATAATGTGATGGAGAGGACCCACATGTTAGCTTAGCATAATGATCGTTCATTTTTACTGCTATTGCTTTCTTCATGTCAAATACATATTCCTCCGACTATGAGATTATGCAACTCCCGGATACTGGAGAAATGCCTTGTGGGCTATCAAACATCACAACGTAACTGGGTGATTATAAAGATGCTCTACAGGTATCTCCGAAGGTGTTTGTTGGGTTGGCATAGATCGAGATTAGGATTTGTCACTCCGAGTATCGGAGAGGTATCTCTGGGCTCTCTCGGTAATACACATCATAAGAAGCCTTGCAAGCAAAGTGACTAATGAGTTAGTCACGGGATGATGCATTATGGAACGAGTAAAGAGACTTGCCGGTAACGAGATTGAACTAGGTATGAAGATACCAACAATCAAATCTCGGGCAAGTAACATACGGATGACAAAGGGAATAACGTATGTTGTCATAACGGTTCGACCGATAAAGATCTTTATAGAATATGTAGGAGCCAATATGAGCATTCAGGTTCCGCTATTGGTTATTGATCGGAGAGTCGTCTTGGTCATGTCTACAAAGTTCTCGAGCCCGTAGGGTCCGCACGCTTAACATTTGATGACGATATAGTGTTATATGAGTTATATGATTTGTGACCGAATGTTGTTCGGAGTCCCGGATGAGATCACGGACATGACGAGGAGTCTCTAAATGGCCGAGATGTAAAGATTGATATATAGGACGACGGTTGTCGGTGTCAAAACCGGCGGATCTCGGGTAGGGGGTCCCGAACTATGCGTCTGAGGATCGATGGTAACAGGAGGCTCGGGACACGATGTTTACCCTGGTTCAGGCCCTCTCGATCGAGGTAATACCCTACTTCCTACTATATTAATCTGGATGAATATGATTACAAGAGTTGATCTACCTCGAGATCGTAATGGCTAAACCCTAACGTCTAGTCTATGAGGATGTTATGATTCTCTAGCCTCTACGGGCTAAAACCCTCCAGTTTATATATGCACCGGAGGGGCCTAGGGTTTGTACATAACTATCTTGCAGAGGAAGGAAATATTACACCCAAACCTAAAACCTGCCACTATACAAATACAGGAGTCCTATCTGGATACGAGAGACGATCTTCAACATTGATCTTCACGGCCCACCAGTCCAGCCCACCATGAGTTATCTGGCCACCCGAGGACCCCTCAATCTAGGACTCCCTCAGTAGCCCCTGAACCTCTTCGATGACGATGAGTTTGGCTTCCATATTGTCTTCGTCATTGCAGGCGGGTTCCTTCTTCCGAATATATCTTCTGCAAAAGGTGTATTATGTTCGGCTCTGCATGGTTAGTACAACCCTTAGCCTCGAAGGCAAGGTATTGAAAGAAAACGAATATTGTGTCTTTACTGAAAACTTTTTGGTGAAGCGTCGCGTCCATCCCATTAAGATACCGAACCATTTTACTTGGTCCTAGTTTCGCGTTTCGAGGTACAACCCCATTGACACGTCTCATCAGAGTAGAGATTGTGCTCGCTTATTGTGGGATCCTTATCAACGTGACGTGAGCATCCAAACCGTCCATCACACACGACCGCTTTGGGAACCGGCGAGGTTTATGGCTAAAGTGGGGGGGGGCGTTCTGTATTCACATCGTTATAAAAGGATACCAATCCCTTTCATCAGCCCCACGGTTTCCTCAAGCTCGAGCTCTCCAATCTTCCTAGCCCCGGGACCCTCATCTCTTGCGCCCGCCATTCTTCGTTCCTCAACCACTAGTTCCTTCCTCGGCAATGGCTGGATCCAGCGCCATGGGCAAGTGGGAGGCCTCCACGGTTACTGAGAAAACAGTGGGGGATCTTCGGAGCGCGGGCTATCTCGCTTCTGACATTGCGCACCGAGTACCTACCAAGGGCCAGGTGGTTCCCGTCCCAGAGGCAGGTGACAGAGTCGGGTTTCTCTCGCACTTCGTTAGGTGGCTAGGATTCCCGCTCCACCCCTTTATTCGGGGTTTGCTATTTTTCTATGGGCTAGATTTCCACGATCTAGCCCCGAACTCAATTCTTCACATCTCCACTTTTATAGTGGTGTGTGAAGCTTCCTCCGCGTCCCTCCACACTTCGGCCTATGGCTCAAAACCTTCAACGTGAAGCCGAATGTGGTGGACGGACAACACGTAGAGTGAGGGGGATGCTATGATAAGCAAGCTCCCGAATGCGATTTGGCCAAAAGGGTCGTTTGTAGAGACGAACAAGGTCTAGCAGCAGGAGTGGTTCTATATCACTGAACCCCGCGATGCTAAATGGGCGGCAGAACCTGCTTTCAGATCTGGACCCCTGGAGAGGTTGACCTCCTAGACTGATAAGAGTCCGAACTAGGGGTCTCAGATTGAGGTGACGGGACTCCAGGGCCGTGTGTCCGTTGTGATTTCCAAGGGCTATCAGCTCTCGACCGTGGTCCATGTTATGCTAGCCCGGCTTGTCCTTCCTTGCCAAAGCCGGTACCCCTCCTTATGGGAGTTCGATCCGGCAGGAGATTGGCCTCTGAAGCATCTCTTTGGCTTCACACACAAAGAGATCTGGAAGCATCTCTTCAAGAGCCAGAAGGAGTGGCCGAAGGAAACCGAGGACGCGGGCTATAGTATCGCGTCCACCGCCCCAGAGGTAATAGAAAATTATGCCGAACATATATCCCCTTTCGTACTTAATGATAATAGGAATTGGAGTTTTTGCATGATATACAGGGCTGGACGAAGAAGGCGATCCGGATTAAGTGTCCAGCGCCTTTGCCCAAAGACCCAAAAACGCCTCGACTGACGGCGATGTTGGTCCCGGCGCCGGTCAAGAAGCCCAAGAAGAGGAGCAAGGAGGCAGAAGGTGGCCCCCGCCCTGTGGACGGAAAGTCCGAGGATATCAACATCCTCTCCTCCGAAGAGTAGGAGGATGACGAAGAAGAAGAAGAAGAAGAAGAAGAAGAAGAAGAAGAGCCCCCTACGCAAGGCAGGGGGACGAAGAGGGCGGCTGCCGCTGATGCGGGTACGGACGCACCCCGGAGGAGGTTGAACCTCTCTGCTCGTTCAGAGCCATCGTCCGAACATAGCTTTGTGGTGAAGCCCAGGGAGAAACCCCCGACCGAGACGTAAGTTTGTCTGGATATATTAATTGTTGCACCTTGTTTGTTTAGCATTTTGATGCTTACTTAGTATTTCTCGCCTGCTGACCTACAGCCCTCCATGAGCACACCCTGACACCTCCTTATCGGAGGGGAACTCTCTAGAACCTGGAGAGATGGAGAGTGACCCGCTGGTCCGAGCTCCATCGCCCGTGATCGGCGGGGACACCGAAGTGTCCTCCCAGCGGGTGTCTTCCGCTCAGGGAGATGGGGCAGGGCAAGTGACAGGGCGACCGAGGGTAACACCTTGGCTGCCGCTGACCATGGGGAAACAATCCCCATGGAGACCGAAGATGGGGGGCCCAAACAATCCGGGGCCCCGCCGAATACTGACCCAGAGCCTAGCACGGCTCTAGGGTCCGAAGGCCAGACCCCCAAGGCGGGGGAGGATACGACGGCGCTCAGGGTCAATCCGGAGGCGCCGGACCCTCTGGAGGGAGCACTTCAGAGTGCTTCCATTGTGGAGGAGCACCGCACCATGATGGGTGCGGTGATGAAGAAGATTCAGTCCGTGAAAGGCGGACTGAATGAAGCCTTCAACAGCCTGTTAACAGGCTTTGAGGTAAGCAATGTAATGTTCTTTATGGGACTTTTATTTGTTTTATATGCACATATATAGCTAGTAGCCCATGATGCTTTGTGTGATTCTGAACATAATCGGACGTAGTATCCATAGTGTAGCATGCTTATAGAGCTGAACTGGTATGCTTATGTTATTTGAATAGGCTTCACTAGTTACGGCAACTACACGAGATGCAGAGGTTGCCGAACTAAATCGGAAGCTCTTGTTGGCCAACGCGGACCTTGACCGCATCAACCAGCGTTTAGATGAAACGCAAGGTATGTGGGTTTAAAAAACTAAGATGTCAAGAATACTAATAATATTAATTGAGTATGGGTATAAACTCTTTTATGATATTCTGTATTAAACAGTTGGTGCCACTGAGCTTGAGACCCTTAAGGGCGAACTCGCGAAGGCCAAGAAGGAGGCCGAAGCGAATAGGGCAGCCGCTGACAAAGTGGTTGCCGATTTAGAGGCCGAAAAGGCCGCGTGTGAGAAGCACAAAGTTCGGGTGTCCGAAGTCGAGGTTAAGCTCAAAGATGCTATTCGCAAATGCGAGGCGTTGGAAGAGAAGATTTCGAAACAGGCATCCGAGCTTGCTGCGGCAGTTAAGGCTGCCCAGGATGCGCGAAGCGAGTCACGCGGCGCCTGTGAAGAAATCAAGTAGGCGTGGTAGATAGCATCTGGTAAGACCTTTCTCTTACAGAGCATCTTCGGAGGGCGGAAGTATCTTGGGCTGACATGGTTATGGAGTTTTCCAGGTGTGTTTGTTGATCTTCCGAGGAGCAGTGCTGACGCCGCCCAATACTTCCCATCCCAGGAGGGGAATGACATGGAGAAGTTGTTTTGGTCGCTGTTCTATGCGCCAAAACATATAGTGCCCCTCAACGACCAGATGAAGCAGCTGGTCGAGCTGCACAATATGGCGGGTTCGGCCATGCAGGATTTGATAGTCCGGCTATGGCCCGCTAATCCAGTCCCAAGTAACTACTTCGGATTGGTGAAGAGGCTCGTCGAAGCGAGTCCGTAGGTTGACGTGTTGAAGCATTCGGCCTGCATAGAAGGTGCTCGGATGGCCTTCGCTCATGTAAAGGTGCACTGGGCGAATATGAAGGCACAGGATATAGCTACTGCTAGCCCGCTCGCAGGAAAGGAGCACCGCAAGCCAGAACAATACTTCGAGGACATCATAGAAGGCGTCCGCCTTGTAGAAGGCCAGTGCTCAAAGGATGTTATCTTTGAATAATTGTATCCGTTTGTAAAGATTTAAGCTTATGAACCGATGTATATAACTTTGGCGCTATTATAATGTGAGCGACTTTTACCCCCTGTGTGGTTGTTTTTGTAAATCTGAAAGTTTCCAGTCATCGTCTTCAGCCCCCATGTACATAGTACTGGGGTGTTCGGTCATATGCGTATACACTCCTTATCCAACGTCTTGGTCCGTGTAGGAGGTGTATGCGGAGCGAATCAGGCAATCAGACTATGCGGCGTTATTGCTTTCACTTAGCCATAGGAATTTGATAACCCACAAGTATAAAGGATCAATTGTAGCTTCTTCCGATAAGTAAGAGTGCCGAACCCAATGAGGAGATAAAGGTAGAACAAATATTCCCTCATGTTCTATCGACCACCGATACAACTCTGCGCACGCTTGACGTTCGCTTTACCTAGAACAAGTATAAAACTAGAAGTACTTTGTACGTGTAAGGGGATAGGTTTGCAAGAATATAAAGAGCACTTAAATAGAAACTAGGTGTTGTCTAGATAAAGAAACAATAATTTTAGTGTAGCGAGTGTGGAAAAGTGGTGGTAGGAGTTGTGAAATTGTCCCTAAGCAATTGACCACGTTACTAGACCGATAGCAAGTTTTATGTGGGAGAGGCCACTGCTAGCATGTCATCCTGACTTGGAATTCTATGCACTTATGATTGGAACTATTAGCAAGCATCCGCAACTACTAACATTCATTAAGGTAAAACCCAACCATAGCATTAAGATATATTGGTTCCCCTTCAATCCCGTATGCATCAATTTCTATGCTAGGTTGAGGCTTCTAACACTCTTGCCCTCCAATACATAGTCCTATCAATATACAACTAACCCTATGGTGTGATCCATGCGCGCGCTCATATGATGGGCACCAAAGGACAACAACATAACCACAAGCAAATTAAACCAATCATAGCAATTCACCAACTAGGACAACGAAAATCTACTCAGACATCATAGGATGGCAACACATCATTGGATAATAATATGAAGCATAAAGCACCTTGTTCAAGTAGAGGGTACAGCGGGTTGCGGGAGAGTGGACCGCTATAGATAGATGGGGGAAGGTGATGAAGATGTTGGTGAAGATGACGGAGGTGTTGGTGTAGATCGCCGTCGCACGATGATGGCCCCGGTGTCACTCCGGCGCCACCCGAAGCGAGGGGGAAAGAGCTCCCCTCCTTCTCCTTCTTCCTTGTCCTTCTCCCTAGGTGGGAGAAGGGTTCTACCTCTGGTCCTTGTTCTCCATGGCATGGGAGGGGCGAGATCCCCTCCAAGATTGGATCTGTCTCTCTGTCTCTCTCTATTTCTGCGTTCCCAGATTCTGTCATTTCACCGTTTCTTATATTCCTGGAGATCCGTAACTCTGATTGGGCTGAATTTTTGACACGGTTTTTATTCTGATATTAGCTTTCTTGCGGCAAAATAAGGGCACCAACCGACCTATGGGGTGGCCACGAGGGCCTAGGGCGCGCCTGACCCCCTAGGGCGCGCCCCTGCCTCGTGGCCCCCTCGGGAATCGTCTCGCGTTGATTCTTCTTCCCAAAATTCATAAATATTCCAAAACAAATCTTCGTCCGTTTTTATCACGTTTGGACTCCGTTTGATATGGACATTCTGCGAAACAAAAAACATGCAACAAACAGGAACTGGCACTAGGCACTGGATCAATATGTTAGTCCCAAAAATAGTATAAAAACTTGCCAAAAGTATATGAAAGTTGTATAATATTGGCATGGAACAATAAAAAATTATAGATACGACGGAGACGTATCAGCATCCCCAAGCTTAATTCATGCTCGTCCTCGAGTAGGTAAATGATAAAAAAGATAATTTTTGATGTGGAATGCTACCTAGCATAATATTGGTCATGTAATCTAATCATGGCATGAATATTAAGACACGAGTGATTCAAATCAATAGTCTATCATTTGACATATAAGAATTTAATACTCGGGCATGCCAACAAAAATCAAATCTTTAAAAATATCAATGCTAAAGAACATTATCCGTACAAAATCATATAGTCTTTTATGCTCCCGTTTCTTAACACAAGGTACCCCTCATGCCCATCCTGGTGTCAGCCAAGAAATTGTTTTCATACTTTACTTTTTTCAACCTCTTCAACTCTTTACACAATACATGAGCGTGAGCCATGGACATAGCACTATGGGTGGAATAGAAGGTGGTAGTAGACAAAAGTAGGGAGAAAGTCTCACATCGACTAGGCAGATCAATGGACTATGGAGATGTCCATCAATTGATATCAATGTGAGTGAGTAGGGATTGCCATGTAACGGATGCACTAGAGCTATAAGTGTATGAAAGCTCAAAGGAAAACTAGTGGGTGTGCATCAACTTGCTTTCTCATGAAGACCTAGGGCATTTGAGGAAGCCCGTCGTTGGAATATACAAGCCAAGTTCTATAATGAAAATTCCCACTAGTATATGGAAGTGACAACATAGGAGACTCTCTATCATGAAGAACATGGTGCTATGATGAAGCACAAGTGTGGAAAAAATATAGTAGCATTGTCCCTTTTTCTTTTTTTTTCTTTTTTTGGGCCTTCCTTTTTTTTGTCCTTTCTCTTTTTTTGGCCTTTTCTTTTTGTCATTCCCTTTTTTTCGGGACAATGCTCTAATAATGATGATCATCACACTTTTGTTTACTTACAACTCGATATTACAACTCGAAACTAGAACAAAAATATGACTCTATATGATTGCCTCCGAAGGTGTACCGGGATGTGCAATGATCTAGCGTAGCAATGACATCAAAAACGGACAAGCCATGGAAATATCATGCTAGCTATCTTACGATCATGCAAGGCAATATGACAATGATGGTGCGTGTCATAATAAACAAAACAGTGGAGTTACATGGGAATATATCTTGGACTGGCTATGAAAATGCCATAATAGGTAGGTATGGTGGATGTTTTGAGGAAGGATATAAGGTGGTTTGATGCACCGGCGAAAGTTGCGTGGTACTAGAGTGGCTAGCAAGGTGGAAGGGTGAGAGAGCATATAATCCATGGGCTCAACATTAGTCATAAAGAACTCACATACTTATTGCGAAAAATCTATTAGCCCTCGAAGAAAAAAATACTACGACACATGCTCCTAGGGGGGAGGTTGGTAGGAGTTAACCATCGCGCGCCCCCGACCTTCACGCAAAGATAAACAATCAAAATACAATGCGCGCCAATTTGGTTACATAGTTAGGAGACCATATGTGCATGCTTCGGGAATCACAAACCTTAACACCAATATTTTTACTAAACCACAATCATTCACTAGTACCTCCCACATATTAGCGTCTCTATATCGCAAAACTATTGCAAGGAATCAAACATATCATATTCAGCGATTTACAAGTTTATGTAGGATTTTATGACTAACCATGTGAATGACCAATTCCTATCAACTCTCTAAATAGATATAAGTGAAGCAAGATAGTTTTAATTCTTTCTACAAAAGATATGCCCACGCTCTAACAAATATAAATGAAGCAAAAGAGCATTCTACAAATGACGGTTTTCTATGTGAGGAGAAACAGGCAATCCAAACTTCGAATGATATAAGTGAAGCACATGAAGCATTATATAAAGCCACACTCAAAAGATATAAGTGAAGTGCAAAGAGCATTCTATAAATCAATCAAGGACTATCTCATACCAGCATGGTGCATTTATTAAAAGAAAAAAGAAAAAGCACACGACGCTCCAAGAGTTTAGGAATATCATGTGAATGAAACGAATCCGAAAACATACCAATACTTGTTGAAGAAAGATGGGATGCCTTCCGGGGCATCCCCAAGCTTAGACGCTTGAGTCTCCTTGAATATTTACTTGGGGTGCCTTGGGAATCCCCAAGCTTGAGCTCTTTCCTCTCCTCCTTCTTCTCACATCAAGACCTCCTTGATCTTCGAACACTTCATCCACACAAAACTTAACCGAACTTTTAGTGGCGGGGTTAGTGCATATGATCAATGAAATCCCATCATGTACTGCTCTAACATTATTGTATAATTACAAAAAAACATTACCCACTATATGCTATCACAATTCTATGGCCCCAAGTCAAGCAGGCTTCAACAAGAATTCAAACATATGCAAATAATGAAGCTATAACAGCAATCTGTGAAAACAGGATAGTCTGTAGTAATCTGAACATTAACCATACTTCTGTAATTCTACAAATTCTGGAAAAATTAGGAAAAATCAAAAATTTGCATAGCAAGACTTTCCAAAAAGTTTCAGATCCTTTCGGCATTCCAGTAAAACATGTAAAATCACGCACTACACTCAAAGTTTCTGTTTTTGCACCGCACAAACCAACAAGCAGTTTAATCATCCTAAAGGAAACTCTTGGCACATTATTTTTATAATACAATGGAATTGTACAAGGGGATAAATATTTTTATTGAAAAGTTTATGTAATTCAAGATTTGCAAAGTTTCCATGGGCATGAACAAAGTTCAAGGAGCTCCCCCATTTCAACGGTGCTCGTCCTTCTTACTTTCACTTTTCTTTTTGAAAAAGTTTTAGGTTCCCCTCTTTATTTTTTTTGTTTTTAAACTTTATAAAAGCACACGACATAAATAAATGACTCTCTAAAACTTCCGGGTTGGCTCCTGGCAGCGCTTTCTTTAAAGCCATTAAGCTAGGCATATTGTGCTCAAGTAATGGATCCACCCAGATCCCAAGGTATATTAAAGCCAATTTTAATTAGCAATGATTTGGCATTTAGTAGTGAGCACAAAGTGATATGTGTCATGCAAAAATGAAGTCTAACTCTCTTCCTATGCATAGGCATGTCATACAAGAACTATTCATGCACACATAGTAAAGGCCAATGCATAGTATAAACAGTTTCTTGCAATTTTCTCGTATTGGAAACATAGAGAGGCGGAGATGTAGTTCCTCTCTCATAATAATTGCAAGTAGGAGCAGCAAGCACATGCATATTATATCTATTAAAATCATCATGTGTAGTAGTAGAATGCAACCCATCAATATAGTCCTTAATAAGTGCAAACTTCTCTGATATAGTGTAGTTTGGAGAATTCAAAAGATAATAGGACTATCATGCGTGGGGGAAATAGCAACAATTTCATGTTTAACATAAGGGACTATAGCAAGTTCATATCCATAAGCATAATTCATATTGGCATCATGGCCACAAGCATAACAAGCATCAATTTCATCAAAAAGGGATATTTCAAACGAATCAAAGGGATCATAGCAATCATCATAGAATTCATTCTTCGGTAAGCACGAAGGGAAATTAAACAATGTATGAGTTGAAGAGTTACTCTCATTAGAAGGTGGGCACGGGTAGCTAATCCACTCTTCCTCCTTTTGTTCTTTGCTCTCCTCCTCATCTTTTTCATCTAATGAGCTCACTGTGTCATCAATACCTTCTTCCATTGTTTCCTGCAAAATATTAGTCTCTTGTTGGACAGCGGAGACTAATATAGCAAGGAAACTAATACAGCGGAGACTAATAAATGCATCAATATTGGCATTGTATTCATAATTTAAATAGCAATATTTCAATATAGCAAGATTTTCAGGCCTATAAACATCATCATCAAAAGCATCATACTTTTTAAACAGAGATTCAATTTCATAAGCACCCTTAAAGGCAACGAATTCTTCTATTTGTTCCACATCATAATAATCATATATACCATTAGCATAAGAAGCTAAGGTTTCATCATCATTAAATTCACATGAAAAGGGAAGGTGTGGTGCCTTCATCCTAGAGCAACAAGTATAATCATATCTCAAGCATAGTTGTCGAGCATACCAATGCAACATACGAATTTGATCCCATAACAATTTCCCTTTATGAGACAAGTGATAATCTCTAAAGTATTCACGTTGATCCAACGTGTCTCCCATTATATAATTGAATGGGGTTTTCTCAGGATTATCAAAGTAGTGCATAATATCTTTCACATAATGAGTATCGAGGGTTTTAGGAGGTTCCCCATCTCCATGAGTAGCAAGTACACCTTTTTTTGGTATTTCGTGTTCCATATCCATAACTAAAGATAGAGTGCAACTTAGAACAGCAAATAAAATCTACTTAGTGATAAAGCAAACACGCACACACGAGAATATTCACCCCACGCTATTGCTCCCCGGCAACGGCGCCAGAAAAAGGTCTTGATAACCCACAAGTATAGGGGATCAATTGTAGCCTCTTTCGATAAGTAAGAGTGTCGAACCCAACAAGGAGCTAAAGGTAGAAAAAATATTCCCTCAAGTTCTATCGACCACCGATACAACTCTACGCACGCTTGACGTTCGCTTTACCTAGAACAAGTATAAAACTAGAAGTACTTTGTAGGTGTAACGGGATAGGTTTGCAAGAATATAAAGAGCACGTAAATAGAAACTAGGGGCTGTTTAGATAAAGAAGCAATACAGTTAGTATAGCGAGTGTGGAAAAGTGGTGGTAGGAGTTGCGAAATTTTCCCTAAGCAATTGACCACGTTACTAGACCGATAGCAAGTTTTATGTGGGAGAGGCCACTGCTAGCATGTCATCCCTGACTTGGAATTCTATGCACTTATGATTGGAACTATTACCAAGCACCCACAACTACTAACGTTCATTAAGGTAAAACCCAACCATAGCATTAAGATATATTGGCCCCCCTTCAATCCCGTATGCATCAATTTCTATGCTAGGTTGAAGCTTCTGTCACTCTTGCCCTCCAATACATAGTCCTATCAACATACAACTAACCCTATGGTGTGATCCACGCACGCGCCCATATGATGGGCACCAAAGGACAACAACATAACCACAAGCAAATTAAACCAATCATAGCAATTCACCAATTACCGATAGGACAACGAAAATCTACTCAGACATCATAGGATGGCAACACATCATTGGATAATAATATGAAGCATAAAGCACCATGTTCAAGTAGAGGGTACAACGGGTTGCGTGAGAGTGGACCGCTGTAGATAGATGGGGGAAGGTGACGAAGATGTTGGTGAAGATGACGGAGTTGTTGGTGTAGATCGCCGTCGCACGATGATGGCCCCAGTGGCACTCCGGCGCCACCGGAAGCGAGGGGGAGAGAGCCCCCTCCTTCTCCTTCTTCCTTGGCCTTCTTCCTAGGTGGGAGAAGGGTTCTCCCTCTGGTCCTTGGTCTCCATGGCATGGACGGGGCGAGAGCCCCTCCGAGATTGGATATGTCTCTCTGTATCTCTCTATTTCTGCGTTCCTAGATTCTGGCCCTTCACCGTTTCTTATATTCCCGGGGATCTGTAACTCCGATTGGGCTAAATTATTCACACGATTTTTATCCGGATATTAGCTTTCTTGCAGCGAAATAAGGGCACCAACCGCCTTACGGGGTGGCCACGAGGGCCCAGGGCGCGCCTGACCCCCGGGGCATGCCCCCTGCCTCGTGGCCCCCTTGGGCATCGTCTCGCGTTGATTCTTCTTCCCAAAATTCATAAATATTCCAAAAAAAACTCTGTCCGTTTTTATCCCGTTTGGACTCCGTTTGATATGGACATTCTACGAAACAAAAAACATGCAACAAATAGGAACTGGCACTGGGCACTGGATCAATATCTTAGTCCCAAAAATAGTAGAAAAAGTTGTCAAAAGTATATGAAAGTTGTATAATATTGGCATGGAACAATCATAAATTATAGATACGATGGAGACGTATCAGAATTTGACAATTGGGGCTAGGTACTAACCCCTGGTGCGGATATGATATTTCCGAATTAAGGTATCCATTTGCACCTGGCTGGGCGAAAAAACCAACCATTCGTATAACATGGGGTAGATCTCTATCGATCGTAGTATAAAACTAAGTCACTGGATTGTGGACCAGGTTCTCACATATCATGACAGACAGTTTTCGGCATTCTCTACTGAGGTACTTGATCGGACGAACCAGAAGTACAATCGCAGTAGTTCTCCCTTTACACCCTAGCCGAACAATCGGAAACGTACGGGTAAGCATAGGAGCCGGGCAACCCAACTATTGACCCAAGACATGATTCGAAAATGATGCATATAGGGCAAACATCCAGGACGCCGAACACTCCTTATAGGTGTTCGGACTATTCGACATATACCGGGCTGAATACAGCCCCTGGTAATGGACCATGTTGACAAGGCACATGTGGCAATCTGACGTGGGGAGAGAACATAGATGGTGAGTGTCGGTGTACTAAGGTAGGGGTAC
The DNA here is from genome assembly GCA_902687465.1 of Secale cereale. Lineage (NCBI taxonomy): Eukaryota > Viridiplantae > Streptophyta > Magnoliopsida > Poales > Poaceae > Secale > Secale cereale. The sequence goes on from LR738713.1 coordinate 629,498,074, forward strand.
CTTAGTACCCCAACTTGTGCACGGGCAGTAGCAGCTTCCCGTGGCAGGGCTTACCACGCGCTTGCCAAGGCCCGCTCCAGATCCCTTCAAGCCATTCAAGAACAAAGTATTTAAGTTAGAAGACAAGACCCCGGCAAGAGGAGCTTGCCGGGAAGGCCGCACCAGGCTCAAGGACATCTTTTCAGCACAAGACCCTGGCAAGAGGTGCTTGCCAGGGAGGCCAAAGAATAGCACCGCAAAAGATACATCGCGGCGCATCGTGCGCCCCGGCAGGGCCCTGGAAGCGGCAAGCTTCCGGGCCCGGCAAGATAGCGGCCCCGGCAAGGTGCTTGCCGGGGGAAGCTCACACTGTGTGCCTGTGCTCCAGCTCACTCGGCCACGCGTCGCCCTGGGGCCCTTCCAGGGGCGCGTGGCAGATGGCTGTGCAGCCTGTGGGACACGCTGGCGAGCCGCGGTGACGAGGCTACCGCCGTGGCGAACGGAGACGCATGGACAGACGCTTTTGGGGTCGACGGCGATGGGCATTAAATGCCCTTGTCCCCCACCGTCAAGGTTAGGTGAAGACCACTGTTCATACACTGTTCATGCACTGTTACAACTACCACCAAATTTACACTTTTAACCTCCTCTATGTTGGCACTTGTCGGTGACCCCTTTTGAGCTATAAAAGGAGGCCCATGCACAACGTAGAGGGGGTTCGATCCCAGAAACTTGCTCACTTCACGCTCGGTGTAGCTGGTACTGTAGATCTTCAAGCTCCCGAGCTCCGAAAACTAAATACAACCAAGGCAGGAGTAGGGTTTTACGCGTCATCGCGGCCCGAACCTGGGTAAACTGCCCGCGTGTGCCCCTCGATCTGCTCTCCGTGCTCCCTCCGCTCCCTTACCGCAACGTAGAAGGGGCTCCGGTCCCATAGGTGCTCGTGGGAGGACAGTTTCCCCCGACATCCTGGCTTGGAGCCCCCGGGCCTGGGCCACACACGGTGCCGAGCGCTGTTGGGCCAGGCCCAAGACAGTGCACGGGCACACGCGGCCCACGGCAAGCCGTATCCCTCTCCGTATCCGCCGCATCCCTCCCTAACGGCACGCGTCGATTGCGGCGTCGTGGGAGAGATCGTGGCCTATTCTTTAATGGGAACGTCCCCCACTTCCCCCTTAAAAGCAGAGGAAGCAGGGGTAGTTCCCCCCATTGTCTTCATTGCGCCTTGAGTTCTCAAAAAACCCCGCCGCTTCCTGCTTCTGCCCTTCCTCCACCGTCCTCCCCATTCGCCGTGCCGCCGTCCTCCCTCGCCGCCCCCGCCATGGCTCCGAAGAGCGACCAGGCGAAGAGCGACAAGGCGAAGAGCGACAAGGCAAAGAAGGAGAAGTCCGAGCAGGCGGCGAGGCTTGCGGCCATGAGGAGGAAGAGTGTGGTCTTCCCGCCAAGGCTCGGCCCGAGGGAGCTGCGGGACAAGTACTACCTGTTCTGGGCGATGGAGACGAAGGATCATCCCCGCACCCAAGTCCTCCCCGCCGTGGCCGTCGACATGTTTCCCGGAGGTTACTACTTCTTTGCTGCATTCTTCTACTGCGGTCTTTGCCCTCCGTTCTCGGAGTTCTTCTGCGATGTAATGAATACATACGGCTTCCGTCTGTTAGATTTCACCCCCAACGTCGTCCTCACCCTTGCCGTTTTCGCACATCTGTGCGAAAACTACGTAGGAGTCCACCCAAATGTAGCTCTTTTCCGCCACTTCTTCACGCCTAGAGTAGAGTCCGGATCCCCCCTCTCCGGCGGCATCTCTTGGATCTTCAGGCTGAACAAGAAACAAGCGTACTTGAAGGGAGAGCTCCGCGGCAAGTGGGAGGAGTGGAGGGCAGATTGGTGTTGGATCCTGGAGAAAGATCCCAAGCAGTTCACCTTGCCGCGCCAGACTGCCATAGTGTGCGGCAAGGATTTGAGTGACTTGGCCCCGGAGGACGACAAGTTGCAGATCGCTTTAACTAGGATTCTTCGTCTCCGGGCTGCCAGTCTGACAGTGGGTGAAGTTGGAGCTGATTTCCTCCGCCGCCGCATCGCCCCTCTGCAGGAAAGGAAGAGGCCTGCTTGGGAGTTCGGCAATGCGGCAGACCGCATGAGGCTGCGCCCCGGGTTGAACTACAACTTCACCGTCTTGGAGTTGAAGGGGATGGTCCGGGAACTGTTCAAACACGACCCCAAGCACCCGGAGTGGTTCAAACCGTCGACCGGAGTGGTCCCTTTGTGCAACAACACGGTCCTCAGTGATATCCGCGCGGCAATGCCAGAGTGCGACTCCCACGGGGTCGTCCCCACTTGGCTGGAGCCCTCGGCGGAGACCGTGCAAGCCTTCTTCGATAACTTGGTTGAAAGACCACGCAATGCTGATGAGAAGAAGGGGCTCACCCGGGAGACCACCGCGCGGGATATAGCGTACATTGCCTCCAGAATGGAGGAGGCCGCCGCGGCAGCAGCGGCAGGTGAGTTTGGATACACCGTTGACGAAGCGGAGGCGGCGGACGCGGTGAGCCAGGCCGAGGAGGAGGAAATCCTCAAGTTGTTGTAGATCACGCCCGAGGAGTTTGCCGGGGAGCCTACCGAGGAGCCTGCCGGGATTGGCGAGGCTGCCGGGCAGGGAACCGAGTCCAGCGGGCCTGCCGAGGAGGAGGAGGAGGAGGAGGCCGAGTCCGGCGATTCTGATGAAGACTCCGGCGGATCCTTGAACCTTGACGACGACGCCTCCTCGTCCTCGGAGAACTCTCCGCCACCACCGAGCCCAAGTCCTCCGCCGCAACCGAAGAAGCGCCTCCGCAAGGCCGTCGAGACGGCGAGGCCGCCGGCGCCTCAGCAACGACCGCAGCGCCGTGCGACGCGCGCCACTACGACGAGCAAGGTCGCCAAGGAGGCGCCCCGTGCTCGAGCGACAAGCGGAGGGGGGGTCTTCCCGGAGTGACTCCGGGGTACCTTCTGCTCCTCGGTCCTCGGCACGACCGGTGCTGGGTCTTCACAGCCCGCAGCTCCGGAGCCCGCCAAGCGCCCGAGGGAGCCCTCTCCTCCGGCTCCTCGCGCTGGAGCAGCCGAGGCGGGATTTGATTTCTCCGCTCTCAGCTCCGACGAAGAGGAGGAGGAAGAGTAAGTATTTGCAAGTTTCATTTCCTTGGATTTTGTCTTGATTTCTCTTGCTTGATTCTGATCTTGATCTTGTTTTGGCTTCCAGGACCTTGACCCAGCGGATGGCGAAGAGGGCCAAGATCCCTGTGGTCGAGATCGAAGACGACGAGCCCGCCGCAGCGACAGGAGACGCGCCAGCGGCAGACTTGCCGGATCAGTCTGCTGCTCCGAGGAGCAGCCCCCAGCGCAGCCCCCAGCGTAAGTCTGGTATTCGTTTTTCTGCTTGACGGGCGCGCTCGAGGTTGTTGCTCGTACTGACGTTTTGTTGTTTCGTGCAGAGGTGGATCCGCAGCCGCAGGAGCACCAGGAGGTTGCCCCCAACGAGCCACTTGCTCCACCCTCCCCGCCAAGGAGGAGCTCCCCGGCAAGGGACGGTGCTCCGCCAAGGATGGGTACTCCGCCAAGGGCGAGTACCCCGCCAAGGGCGAGTACCCCGACAAGGGAGGGCGCAAGCGGCCCTCCGCCAGCAAGGTCTACTACTCCGCCGCCAAGGGAGAATTCCCCGGTGAGGGACCCCGTCGTCGAGGAAGTCCGCGAAGGTAAACCTTGTAGCTTCTTCTTCTCGAATTCTTCTTTTTGGATATTTGCTTGACGATCTTTCTTTTCTTTTTCTTCTACTAGATCCTCCCGCCCCGGAGCCGATGGAGACGGAGGCCACCGCCGAGGAGGGTGTGCATGGCAACGGCGGCAACGCCACTACCGCTGAAGGAATGGCTGGAGCCGATGAGCCAGCCGTCGAGGAGACCGCCCCGACCGCCGACGCCGTGGCTGGGGAAGGGACCGGCGACCACACTGCTGGCCCGGAGGCCGCAGGAGCGTCAGACGCTGCACCGGCCGCCGACCCCTCCGCCTCCACGGAGCGGTCGGGTGTCTATCTGGAGGCCGCCAACGGGGTCTTCATTCAAGTCCCGTGGGCGTCCTCGTCTAGGGTACCCGCGGAGGGAGAGACCTTCGACGGAGAGGTTCTCGCCTCTGCCGGGCTGAAGGTTGTGGATGCGCCCGGCAACAGCGACGAGCCCGAAGAGGAGAGGCTCCTTCACCGGCTCCTGGCCTTGTACCGGGCCAGGCAGGCGAAGTTGGAGTCTCGGGAGGCTCTGGCTGCCAAGGCTGGTGCTGACCTGGAGAAGCGCGTCGCGGAGCTCCGTGCCGCCAACCAAGCGGCCCTCCGGAACTTGGCGGAGGAGCGCGAGGAGCTTGCCGGGGCGCAGCAAGCATTCGTCCTCGAAAAGGCCGAGGTCGAGGAGCAGCAGCGTCTGGCTGCCGAAGACCTGTCTCGGCGGGAAGGGGCGCTCAACCAGCGGAAGGTCGACCTCGACAGCCACGAGGACGACCTCACTGCCCGGGAGCAGTCTATTGGCGGGGCTCTGCGGGAGGCGAGGGATGCTGCCGCTGTCACAGAGACCGCCAAGAAGGAGCTGGAGGCCAGAGTAGCGCAGTTGGAGTTGTTCTTGAAGGCCAGTGAAGACAGGGTCACCGCGCTCAACCTGGAGCGGGAGAAGGATGCCCACACCAACTCGGAGTTGCAAATCCGCCTCTCCGATAAGGGTAAAGAGCTCACTGATGCCAAGGATTCCATTGTTGATCTAGAGCTGAAGGTCTCCACCCTTACTGACTCGCTTGACGCTGCCCGGGACCGCGAGACCAAGCTGAAGGACGACCTCCGCGCTGAGAGGGCCCTGCTGGAAAGCACCGCCGTCTCGCAGACCCAATTCCAGCAGAATGTGGAGCGATGGACCGAGGACCTCGTCACCTCCGCCGCCAACATAGACATGGAGATGATGGCGCTAAGGGCGGAGCATCTCGTGTACTCCCCCGACGAGAACCTCCCCCACGGCGCCAAACTGAGTCTGTTCTTCAGGGGAGTGGCGCCAGCGCTTGCGCGGCTGCGGGAGAAGATCCCCGAGCAGCTGGCCGACGAGGCACGCCGGCTCTGCATGGGCACCATGGAGCGGGTGCTGTCGAAGATTGTCTACCGCAACCCCGGCATCAACCTCGTCAATGTCCTCCGCACCTTGCCGCCCAAGGCTGATCATGAGGCGTTGAAGGCCCAAGTTGCCCACATTGTAGCCAAGGTGGGCAAGATCCAGAGGGTCGAGGGAGACCGTAGGACTTAGGCTTCTTGCTTCCTTTGCCGCTGCCAATTAAGTCATAGGCAGTAGTTGATTAGAACAGCGGCAAGCTATCTTTGTAATATATACTTTTGTTTTGGGTAATCAATGCAGTGTTATCTCCCTTGCTTTTGGTCCTTCACTTTGTATGCTTTTCACCCTACTCTTTTAGGGAAACTTGCCGGCAAGGGGCCCTCGCCGCGAGCGCCGAGTGCGGGACTCTTAGCAGCCTGCTAGCAAAGACCTTGTCGGCAAGTAACCTTGCCGCAGCTAGTCGCAGCACACTTACATTGCTGTGCGAACTCGAAAACGAAGTAAGGGCGCGACACTTGTCGCAGCTCACTTAAGCCGTTGAGCGTGCTCGAAACAAAGTAAGGGCGCGGCTAGCTACGGGTAGGTTCCTTCGCGCACAGGTTTTCCATACAAAGTGTGGTTGTTCAAGGAAAATAACTAAAATTTAAAAATTTGAATGCTCAAACTTTGATAACTTAGCTTTCATTGGGTTGTTTACTTCCCGGCGAGACTTTTCTTTCTTGAACAGCACTTGGTCCATACTTTTATCTCCTTCCCCCCCGGTAAACTTGTGCGCGAGGAACACTTCTTCTGTTTCAGAGAAAAAGACAAAAGAGAAGGAAATACAAGTACAGAGCCTTGCATCTTGTTACTGCTTACCGGGAGTATGTGCTGCACGAAATGTCAGATGATACATGCAAGTACAAGGAAAAGCACGAGATGACAAATGGTGCAAAGCACAAAAGTTTTACTGATGCACGGGGTCTGCGCCCGGCTTTGTACAAAGGTTTACATGCAACAGCGGCAAGACTTGTACAAAAGGTGGTCGCCGGAGCGGATCACGGCAACCGCGCCTTATGGGTGAAACTTGCGAAGATGCTCTATGTTCCAGGAGTTGCTCACCGGTAAGCCTTCTTCGGTCTCAAGGCGGACAGCGCCGGGCCTTGTGACTTGTCTCACCCGATAAGGGCCTTCCCACTTCGGCGTCAACTTGTTGGAATTCTTGGCGGACTAAACACGCCGAAGAACAAGGTCGCCTTCCTCGAGACTCCTGGCCCTGACCTTGCGGCTATGATAGCGACGCAAGGCTTGCTGGTATCGAGCAGCTCGTACAGCAGCCTGGAGACGTTCCTCCTCGAGGAGCAATGCATCATCTTGCCGCAGTTGCTCTTGCTCGAGCTCATCGTAAGCGAGCACTCGAGGAGATCCGTATGCGAGTTTCGTGGGGAGAACTGCCTCTGCTCCATAGACAAGAGCAAAGGGTGTCTGTCCGGTGGCTCGATTCGGTGTCGTCCTGATTGACCAAAGAGCCGCCGGCAACTCCTCTATCCAGTTTCTTCCACACTTGTGCAGCCTGTCAAAGGTTCTTGTCTTTAGTCCGCGCAGCACTTCAGCATTGGCCCTCTCTGCTTGACCGTTGCTCCTCGGGTGAGCAACAGAAGCAAAGCAGACCTTGGCGCCAAGGTCTTGGACGTACTGCATGAAGGTGCGACTTGTGAACTGTGTGCCGTTGTCGGTGATAATCCTGTTAGGGATTCCGAAACGGCAAACTATTGATCTGAAGAACCTGACTGCTGACTGTGCTGTCACCTTTCTCACTGGTTCCACTTCTGGCCATTTTGTGAACTTGTCGATCGCGACGTACAAGTACTCAAAACCCCCGACGGCGCGGGGAAAGGGGCCGAGGATATCGAGCCCCCAGACCGAGAAGGGCCAGGATAAAGGGATCGTCTGGAGAGCTTGAGCTGGCTGGTGAATTTGCTTGGCATGGAACTGGCACGCTTCACACTTGGTTACTTGTGCAGTTGCATCTTGGAGGGCTTCTGGCCAGAAGAAACCTTGCCGGAACGCCTTCCCGGCAAGTGCTCTTGCGCCTATGTGGTGACCACATATGCCTCCGTGTATCTCTGCCAACAGCTTCTGTCCATCTTCCCGGGAAATGCATTTCAACCTGACACCGTTGAGTCTTCTTCTGTACAGTTCGTTGTCGATGAACTGGTACATACTTGACTGTCTGGTTATCTTTTCTATCTCTTCTGGTTCTTCGGGAAGTTCTCCAGTCTGAAGAAAACGGACGATTTGCTGTGCCCATGCTGGAGCTTGCGGCTCAACAACGAGGACTAAAGGCATCAGTGCTGCTGCGGGAACCTCAGCTTCTACGGCAAGAACCTGCGGTTCTGCCGGAACTGAGGGTTCCCCGTCAAGCCTGCCGGGGCAAGGCTTGTCGGGAACGCCTGCTTCAACTGTACAGACCCTTGGGTCAGCAGGAGCAGACTATTCCTCAGCATCTTGGTTGTTGATCTTGGAGACCTTGGCGGCGGCTTCAGGAAGATCCGCCGGCAAGTAGTCGCCGGAGACCAACTTCCTCTTCTTGTTTAGCCCAACTGATGGTGTGACGGATGGCTGAGTTAGCTTGAGCACGAAGATCCCTGGTTCCACAGGTAACTTCATTGCAGCACACTTTGAGAGGTTATCTGCAATATCATTCTGAGCTCTCGGGACATGCTCCATCTGCAAACCCTCAAAGTGTTCTTCAAGCTTCCTTACTTCATCGACATAAGCTTCCATCAGAGGGCTCTGGTAACTCTTGTTCACTTGTCGGACCACCAACTGTGAGTCTCCCCGTACAATCAACTTCTTGATCCCAAGTTCGGCCGCAATCCTGAGGCCGGCAAGCAGTCCTTCATACTCAGCAGTATTGTTTGTCGCTTGCTCCTTGGGAAAGTGCATTTGAACAACATACTTGAGGTGCTCCCCGGTGGGCGCTATGAGCAACACGCCGGCACCGGCGCCTTGCAGCGAGAAGGCACCATCGAAGTACATTATCCATTCCTTGCTTGCTTCTTGGACGGGGACGCTTGTCTCTGGAACTTCTTCATCCGGTGTTGGGGTCCATTCTGCTATGAATTCTGCCAAAGCTCTGCTCTGTATGGTTGAAGTACTCTCAAACTTGAGACCAAAGCTTGACAGTTCCAGTGCCCACTCGACGATCCTGCCTGTTGCTTCCGGATTTTGCAATATCCTCTTCAACGGAAAACGAGTGACCACTGTTATCTCGTGTGCTTGGAAGTAATGGCGCAGCTTTCTTGAGGCCATGAGGAGGCCGAAAAGCAGCTTCTGTACCCCAGAGTATCTTGATCTAGCTCCCTGCAAGAGGGAACTTACAAAATAAACTGGGCGCTGCACCATCTTCCTTCGCACTTCTTCTTGCTCCTGTGAAGACTTGTCCTTGTCGGGGCCAGAGCTTGTCGGGGAAGCCCCCTGCTGGTCGCTGGATGCGCTTGCCGGGGATGTGGGTTCCTCATCTGCCTCCCTCTCCGCTACTAACACAGCACTAACCACTTGATTGGTCGCCGCTAAGTATAGCAGCAACTTCTCTTGTGGTTTAGGTGCGACAAGTATTGGAGTGGAAGATAGGTATCCTTTCAAGTCTTGCAGCGCAGCCTCTGCTTCCGGAGTCCATTTCATAGGACCTGCCTTTTTCAAGATTTTGAAGAAAGGCAGGGCGCGTTCTGCAGACTTTGAAATGAACCTACTGAGGGCAGCCACACAACCAGCAAGTCTCCTTACGTCCTTGACGCGCTTCGGGGCTTCAATCTGCTCGATGGCTTTAATCTTGTCGGGATTGGCTTCAATCCCCCTCTGGGACACGAAGAACCCGAGAAGCTTGCCGGAGGGGACTCCGAAGACGCACTTCTCGGGGTTCAACTTGAGCTGTATCTTGCGCAGATTCTCAAAGGTTTCTTCCAAGTCATGGATCAGGGTATCTTTGCTCTTGCTTTTGACCACTGTATCATCCATGTAGGCTTCTACATTTCTGTGTATCTGTGGCTCAAAAGCAGTGTGCACCACCCTTGCAAATGTCGAGCCTGCATTCTTCAATCCAAAGGGCATGCGTATGAAGCAATATGTGCCGCATGGAGTAATGAATGCAGTCTTTTCTTCATCTTCCTTGGCCATGAATATCTGGTGGTAACCTGAGTATGCATCAAGGAAGGAAAGCAGCTCACATACGGCGGTGGAGTCAACAATCTGGTCAATACGCGGCAAGGGAAATGGATCCTTGGGACACGCTTTATTCACATCAGTGAAGTCTATACAAAGTCTCCACTTCCCATTGGCCTTGCGCACAACAACTGGATTGGCCAACCACGTAGGATGGATTACGCCTCTAACCAGGCCTGCTGCTTCCAACTTCTTTATCTCTTCGGCAATGAACTCTTGGCGCTCCACGGCTTGCTTCCTGACCTTCTGCTTGACGGGCTGCGCATGAGGACAAATGGCAAGCTTGTGCTCAATTACCTTCCTGGGACGCCGGGGATGTCAGACGGTTGCCATGCAAACACGTCGACATTCGCCCGCAGGAAGGCAACGAGCGCGCTTTCCTATTTGGGGTCGAGTGTAGCACTGATGGTGAAGGTACCACCAGTGCCGTCCTCCTTTGCGGACACCTTCTTGGTTGCCGGTGGAGCTGCCATTCCTTTCTTACATTTGCCGGTGGAGCTCGATGGTGCGTCCTCGACGGCAGCGCAGCACTCCGAAGAGGTGCGTTTGCCGGAGTGGGCCCCAGAGCTCTTGCCGGACTTGGTCTTGGTCTTCCTCCCGGGAGCTTCAGCGGCAAGTGTTTTGCTATCTGTCGCGGCTGCTGCATCCCGGTAGATCTTGTCGGCGCAAATAAGCGCATCTTTCTTGTCACCTGGGACAGAGATGACGCTTATCGGCCCTGGCATCTTGAGCATATTGTACGCGTAGTGGGAAGCTGCCATAAACTTGGCGAGCGCAGGACGGCCAAGTATCCCATTATAAGGCAATGGGATATCGGCGACGTCGAACATGATCCTCTCCGTCCTGAAGTTGAGCTCCCCACCAAAGGTCACTGGCAGTGTAACCTTCCCCTTCGGCTTGCTCCTTCCCGGGTTGATTCCTTGGAACGTCCCGGTTTCCTCGAGCTCGCTGTCGGGGATCTGCAGTTTCTTGATCATAGCGGAGGAGATCAAGTTGAGGTCGGCCCCGCCGTCGACCAACATCTTGGTGACCTTGAGGTTGCGGATAGTTGGTGAAACCAACATCGGCAAGCACCCGACTGCGGTTGTGCGGTCGGGGTGGTCCTCAAGGTCAAAGATGATGGGCGTGCCGGACCATTTCAGGAGCCTGCGCGACTCGACGGGTGGCTCAGCTGCATTCACTTCCCGCACCCATTGCTTGAGTTGGCGGTGGGAAGTGTGCAGAAAGGCACCTCCATCGACGCACAGAACTTCTGTGGCCTTCTGGAACTCCTGCTCGCTGTTGTCTCCTTCATCCATATCCTCATCATCGTCCTCGTCTTCATCCTTGTCGTGGCCCCGGGGAGGTCTGTCTCCTTGCCGCTACTTGGCCTTGCCGCGGCGTCCTCCCCGGCCGTTGAACGGCCGCTTCTTGCTAGGCTCTCCTCCGCCTCCTTGGGCCTTCTCCTTGTCTCGACGCTCGTATTCAGCCTTCTGCTGCTCTACGAGGTACTCTACCCTTTTGCAGTTTTGGAGGTCGTGGCCCTTGGTGCGGTGGATCTTGCAGTACTGCTTGTCGGAGCCGTCCTGCTTGTCGGCTGCCGCTACAGGGGCGGGCTCCTTGCCGGAGCCACCAGCCTGTGTCTTCTTGGCGGGAGCCTCCTTGCCGGACTACTCGACAGCCAGCACTTCCTTGCTCTTCTTCTTTCTGTTGTTCCGCCGCCGGCCTTTCCTTGCCGGGGCGGCATCCTCACTGTCGCTTCCTCCTGCGCCAGTATCCTCTCCGGGGAGCCTCCTCCCCTCTTCAGCACGTGCACATTTGTCAGCCAGAGCGTAAAGCTCGCTGACGTCCCTGATCTTGGTCATGGCCATCTCTTCCCTCATCCGGCGGTTACGCACGTTTTGGTGGAACGCGCTGATAACCGCGGCAGGGTGGACATCGGGGATGTTGTGTTGTACACGGCTGAACCTTTGGATGTATTTGCGCAGGGATTCTCCTTCCTTCTGGGCTAGGATGTGGAGATCGCTCTCCTGGCCGTGGGGTTTGTGGCCGCCTGTGAAGGCGCCGACAAACTGGTGGCACAGATCCGCCCATGAAGAGATGGAGTTCTCCGGCAAGTGCATAAGCCAAGACCTGATGTTTGGCTTAAGCACGAGCGGGAAGTAGTTGGCTAGGATCTTCTCGTCGCGTCCCCCGGCAGCCTGCACCGCAATGGTGTAGATGCTGAGGAACTCCGAGGGGTGTGTCTTGCCGTCGTACTTCTCGGGTACGTCGGGCTTGAAATTCTTCATGCTGGGCCACTGGACTTGCCGCAGCTCTCGGGTGAACGCAGGGCAACCTGCCCCGTACGGCAAGTCGCCTGGTTCACCGGGCGCGTGCATGTCAACAGCGGTCCCAGCGCACTGATCGGACTGTCTTCTGGCTTCTCGTCGACGCTCGATACGAGTTCGAGCGTCCTCCTGTCGCCTGTCGTCGAGGACTTGGCGCTGATCGCGGCGAGCCCGCGGATCTGACGACGCCGTGGAGTCGTCGTCGACGTTGATCCGGCGGGGCGGCGTTTTCTGCTTCCGTGGCGGGGAGTGCACGGTAGTTGCACCCCCGGCGGTCTTGTCGCCATCGGCCTTCGCTTGGTCAACTTGCCGCGGCCGTGAAGTTGCCGGCTGCTGCGGCGCATCGTTGTTGGCGAAGGCGATGAGGCTCTGGATCGTCGCCCTCCAGTCTTCGGCTTTGTCCGCCGCTGGAGGCAAGTCGAGGAGCAGCTGAGCCCTGGCCAGGGCTTCTGCTGGAGAGGAGGGAAACGGTGGCGAACGGTGCGAGGAGCGGGACACGCTCGGACTCCTAACCACGTTAGAAGGAGCATGTTCCCGTCCCGGCGACCACGCCTTCCTCGTGCCAGGACGTTGGCCTTGAGCGTCCCGTGATTCGTCGGCCTGGCCACGTCCCAGCAAGCGTATGGTACCCCCGGTACCACGTCGCTGCTGGTCTGGCACCTCCTGAGAAGGGCGTGGTGCGTGCACGGACACCGAGGCCTTGGAGTTCGCCCGGTCGTCCGTCTTGTCCTTGGACTTGGTGGCGCCGTGGGTGTCCCCACCGGCGTCCAGCCTTCCGCCGGCGCCTCCCCCACCAACCGTCGGCTCTGGTGGCGGTGGGATTGACGCAGACGGGCCTCCAACCTCCGAGACCTTCTTCTTCGGAGGCATGTTGATGTAGCTGATGAAGTTGGAGAGGTTGATGAAGAATGCGCCCGCGTGAGCGCCGGATCAGGTTCGCACAACCTCGACGCCCCCTACCTGGCGCGCCAAAGATGTCGGGGGAAACTGTCCTCCCACGAGCACCTATGGGACCGGAGCCCCTTCTACGTTGCGGTAAGGGAGCGGAGGGAGCACGGAGAGCAGATCGAGGGGCACACGCGGGCAGTTTACCCAGGTTCGGGCCGCGATGACGCGTAAAACCCTACTCCTGCCTTGGTTGTATTTAGTTTTCGGAGCTCGGGAGCTTGAAGATCTACAGTACCAGCTACACCGAGCGTGAAGTGAGCAAGTTTCTGGGATCGAACCCCCTCTATGTTGGCACTTGTCGGTGACCCCTTTTGAGCTATAAAAGGAGGCCCATGCACAACGTAGAGGGGGTTCGATCCCAGAAACTTGCTCACTTCACGCTCGGTGTAGCTGGTACTGTAGATCTTCAAGCTCCCGAGCTCCGAAAACTAAATACAACCAAGGCAGGAGTAGGGTTTTACGCGTCATCGCGGCCCGAACCTGGGTAAACTGCCCGCGTGTGCCCCTCGATCTGCTCTCCGTGCTCCCTCCGCTCCCTTACCGCAACGTAGAAGGGGCTCCGGTCCCATAGGTGCTCGTGGGAGGACAGTTTCCCCCGACAGTGAGTGAATAAAGCTCCAAACGTAATATGAACCAAGATGTTCTTATAATATACCATTATAGTACGGTGAGCCATAAGCTTACAGATAATGCCAATGACTTCCTTGGACATTTTACATGCCAAAAAAGTATAAAACAAAAGGAGAAAAGAGGTTTACACAGGGTCTTAATCTAAAAAGAAACCTTAGCACGGGTCCCTGCTGCACGTCTGTGTTGTTTCCTCCTTTGTAATGTGTCCTTGAAGGGGGGAGTGTGATGGCCATCTGTAAAAAAAAGCCTGGAAAAGAGAAGTGATCTAGTGTGGCCATAAACAGAACTGGTTCGTTTAGTGAACCTTGAAAGATAATTTTAGAGTTCAAATAGGGTCGAGCCGAACTATGGACTATGTGTATGCAGTGTGCCCCCAGCGTCGCCCAAGGGATTTTGAGGGCATAATTATGTACACGAGGCACATATGATATCGCCTTATGGGGCAGTCGATGGGGGCGTAACTTCTAATCTAGCTTAGGTTCTTCTGAGCTGCCGCACTGAGGCATATGATGGACACGTTTAGCTGTGTCCGCGGTTTTAACGACCGATAGGATGTCCGACTTAAATAGTCCATTTTGGATTTCAGCTGCTAAGGCTGCAGTGTCTTCCTTCGTGCGGAGAGAGCGCTCCATATTTCCATTGACCGTGATGACGCCCCGTGGTCTAGGCATTTTAAGCTTTATATAAGCATAATGCGGGACTGCATTAAAGCGGGCGAAGGCCGTTCTTCCGAGTAGTGCATGGTAGCCAATTCGAAAAGGAGCTATGTCGAAGATTAGCTCTTCATTTCGAAAGTTATCAGGGGCGCCGAATACGACCTCCAATGATAAAGAGCCCGTGCAGCGGGATTCTACGCCCGGTATCACTCCTTTGAAGGTCGTGCTGCTTGGCTTGATTCTTGACGGGTCGATCCCCATCTTGCGGGCAGTGTCCTCATATATCAGATTGAGACTGCTGCCGCGGTCCGTACGGACTCGGGTGAGATGGTATCCATCAATTATTGGGTCAAGCACTAGGGCAGCCGAACCTCCATGACGGATACTAGTCAGATGGTCCCTGCGATCGAAGTGATCGGACAGGCCGACCATGGGTTGAATTTGGGGGCAGCAGGCTCGACGGCATAGACATCTCGGAGTGCGCGCTTGCACTCCCTCTTTGGGATATGAGTGGCATATATCATGTTCACTATTTTGATCTCCAGTGGAAATTTCTTCTCTCCCCCTGTGTTCGGCTGGCGAGGGTCACCCTCGTCTTCGCTCTGAGGTCCATTTCCCTTGTGTTCGGCATTGAGCTTGCCGGCCTGCTCGAAAGACCCAACAATTACAGTTCGTATGGTTTGCAGGTTTCTTTGGGGTGCCATGGATTTGGCACGGCCTATCTAATATTTTGTCCAGGCTAGATGGACCATCTTTGTTGCCTTTGAATGGCTTCTTGATGACCCACAAGTGTAGGGGATCTATCATAGTCCTTTCGATAAGTAAGAGTGTCGAACCAAACGAGGAGCAGAAGGAAATCATAGATAGTTTTGAGTAAGGTATTTTCTGCAAGCACTGAAATTACAGGTAACAGATAGTTTTGTGATAAGGTAATTGGTAGCAAGTGACAAAAGGTAAAAGTAAATAAGGTGCAGCAAGGTGGCCCAATCCTTTTTGTAGCAAAGTACAAGCCTGGACTAACTATTATATGAAGGAAAGCGCTCCCGAGGACACATGGGAATTATCGTCAAGCTAGTTTTCATCACGATCATCCGATTCGCGTTCGGTACTTTGATAATTTGGTATGTGGGTGGACCGGTGCTTGGGTGCTTTCCTTACTTGGACAAGCCTCCCACTTATGATTAACCTCTAATGAAAGCATCCGCAACTACAAAAGAAGTATTAAGGTAAACCTAACCATAGCCTGAAACATATGGATCCAAATTAGCCCCTTACGAAGCAACTCATAAACTAGGGTTTAAGCTTCTGTCACTCTAGCAACCCATCATCTACTTATTACTTCCCAATGCCTTCCTCTAGGCCCAAATAATGGTGAAGTGTCATGTAGTCGATGTTCACATGACACCACTAGAGGAGAGACAACTTACATCTCATCAAAATATCGAACGAAGACCAAATTCACATGACTACTAATAGCAAGACTTCTCCCATGTCCTCAGGAACAAAAGTAACTACTCACAAGACATAATATTGTTCATGATCAGAGGGGTATTAATATGCATAATGGATCTGAACATATGATCTTCCACCAAATAAACCAACTAGCATCAACTACAAGGAGTAATCAACACTACTAGCAACCCACAGGTACCAATCTGAGGTTTGGGTACAAAGATTTGATACAAGAGATGAACTAGGGTTTGAGAGGAGATGGGCTGGTGAAGATGTTGATGAAGATAGCCCTCCTCAAGATGGGAGAGTTGTTGGTGATGACGGCGGCGACGATTTCCCCCTCCCGGAGGGAAGTATCCCCGGCAGAATAGCTCTGCCTCGGCCCTAGATTGGTTTCCGCCTCGGTTCTGCCTCGACGGCGGCGTCTGGTCCCGAAAGCCTCCTTATGATTTTTTCCAGGTGAAAACACCTTATATAGGATAAGATGGGCATCGGGGGCCATCGGTGGGCCCACGATACAGGGGGCGCGCCCTGAGAGGGGGGCGCGCCCCCCACCCTCGTGGACAGTAGGTGGCCCCCCTCGTGAACTTCTTTCGCCAGATATTTTTCATATTTTCTGAAACAGAGTTATGTGGAGTTTCGGGGCTTTTGGAGTTGTGCATAATAGGTTTCCAGAGTTTGCTCCTTTTCCAGCCCAGAATTCCAACTGTCGGCATTCTCCCTCTTCATGTAAACCTTGTAAAATAAGAGAGAAAAGGCATAAGTATTGTAACAAGACATATAATAACAGCCGAAAAGGCAATAAATATCAACATATAAGCATGATGCAAAATGGACGTATCAACTCCCCCAAGCTTAGAACTCGCTTGTCCTCAAGCGAAAGCCGATATCAAAAAATATGTCCACATGTTTAGAGATAGAGGTGTCGATAAAAACAAAATACGGAAATGAGGGCATCATGATCATTCTTATAACATCAACATACATATATAGATATATATATATATATATATATATATATATATATATATATATATATATATATATATATATATATATATATTGTCATATGATTCTTATGCTAAAGTAACAATTCATCCACAATATCAAGTATGAATCATAAACTTCACTGAAAACTAACAAACTTTGATCTCGGCCATTGAAGCAATTGCAATTTATCGTAACATCGGAAAGAGTCAATGTAAGAGCTTTTCAGCAAGCCTACATACTCAACTATCATATAGTCTTTCACAATTGCTCACACTCACGCAATACTTATGTTTATGGAGTTTTAATCGGACACAGAGAAAGATAGGGGCTTATGGTGTTGCCTCCCAACCTTTTACCTCAAGGGTAATGTCAACAGTAATAGACCATGAAGACTTACATCCAAGTGGGTATATATGTCAGGATCTTTCCAACACAATGTGCTTGCCAAAGGATAAAATGTAAAAAGGAAAGGTGAATTTCACCTTGACTCTTATAAGGCAAGAATAATAGATAGGCCCTTCGCAGAGGGAAGTAGAGGTTGTCATGTGTTTTTATGGTTGGATGCACAAAGTCTTAGCACAGAAGAACGTCACTTTATATTGCCACTTGTGATAAGGACCTTTATTATGCAGTCAGTCGCTTTTATTACTTCCATATCACAAGATCGTATAAAGCTAATTTCCTCCACACTAATAAATCATACATATTTTAGCGAGTTTGCAACATGATAATTACTTGGAAGGATCTTTCTCAATGCATAGGTAGGTACGGTGGACTCTCATGACAAAACTGGGTTTAAGGATGTATGGAGGCACAAGTAGTATCTCTACTTAGTGCGAGGAGTTCTGGCTAGCATTAGGGGGAAAGGCAAGCTCGTCATGTTGTATGATCCATGACAATATACTTCATTTCGGATATAAGAAAACATAACCCATTATGTTGTCTTCCTTGTCCAACATCAACTCTTTAGCAGGTCATATTTTAATGAGTGCTCACAATCATAAAAGATGTCCAAGATAGTATATTTGTATGTGAAGCCTCTCTTCTTTTATTACTTCCTATTAATTGCAACGATGACCAAAACTATGTTTGTCAACTCTCAACAACTTTTATTCATCATACTCTTATATGTGAAGTCATTACTCCCCATAAGATCAATATGATCTCTTGGATACTTTTTATGTTTTCTTTCTTTCTATCATGACCAAAGTGAGGAAATCAAGCCCTTGACTCAACACTAACATTTATTATATAGCTCACGGACTCGATTACAAAGGGTAAAGATCATAAAGCAAAAGCTCACAACTAGATCATGCTAACTTTATTCTACTAGATCAAGATACTACCAAAAGGATCGAACTAAGAAAAATGGTAAAGATAGGAGTGATGGTGATACAATACCAGGGTCACTCCCCCAAGCTTGGAAGTTGCCAAGGGGAGTGCCCATACCCATATGATTATGTCTCCTTCTTCGGGAGTGGTGATGTAGGAGTTGAAAGTAGTGACGCCGGATCATCATATATCGAGCGTAGAAGATCCTCCACCTTATGGATAATACCTTTCAGTGCAGCTATATATTCCTTCAACAAAATATTTTCACTTGTGAGATGCTTGTTTCTAATTTGAGCTAACTCAATCATCCTGAAAGCTTCAATCTCATATGAGGTAAAGAGGTTGGGAAGAGGTTGATTTATGTCTTCTTCCAATGCCGGAGCCGGATCTTCCACCTCCTTCTTGATCTTCTTCTCCTTGTGGGTCTCCTCGGGTCCTTCCCTCTTCAGATCTATCTTCATTAGACAAGCATCGTTGCCTTCGTTGTTGGAGGAGGGAGACGACATGGTGCCTGGCTTCGCAAACCCTAGTAGAAAACAGCTCGAAACAAGAACAGAGGATTTTTACATGATACAGAGGTAAAAACCTTCAGGAGTTTATATAATGAATTTTTACCGACCAATGGGAGTAACATACAAGAAATTGGAGTCCGGGAGGCACACGAGCTGCCCACGAGGCAGGGGGCGCGCCCAGGGAAGGGGGCGCACCCTCCACCCTCGTGGACGGCTCGTGTCTCTTCCGGACTGCGGCTTATTTTTTTTATTTTTCTAAATATTCCAAAACGGAGAAAAATTGCCTTCGGAACTATTTTGGAGTCGGTTTACTTACCGTATCACATACCTCTTCCTTTTCGGAGACTGGATCGTTCTGGAAAGTGTCCCTTATGTATTCCTCCGGAGTTACGGTTTCAATAACATTGGTTTCAACATTTATAGGATTACCTGAGATATAATGTTTGATTCTTTGACCGTTCACCACCTTCGGATTTGTGCCTTCGAAGTTGTTGATTTTTATGGCACTGGAACGATAGACCTCCTCGATAACGTAAGGCCCTTCCCACTTGGAGAGAAGTTTTCCTGCCAAAAATCTTAAACGAGAGTTGTATAGCAAAACATAATCACCTACGTTAAACTCACGCTTTTGTATCCTTTTGTCATGCCATATTTTAACTTTTTCTTTAAATAGCTTGGCATTCACATAAGCCTAGGTCCTCCATTCATCAAGAGAGCTAATGTCAAATAACCTCTTCTCACGGGAAGTTTGAAATCGTAATTGAGCTCTTTAATAGCCCAATATGCCTTATGTTCTAGCTCAAGAGGTAAGTGACAAGCTTTTCCATAAACCATCTTATATGGAGACATACCCATAGGATTTTTATATGCAGTTCTATAGGCCCATAGTGCATCATCAAGTTTCTTAGACCAATTCTTCCTAGACCTATTAACCGTCTTTTGCAAAATTAATTTCAACTATCTATTACTTAGTTCTACTTGACCACTAGTCTATGGATGATAAGGGGATGCAATTCTATGATACACATCGTATTTTGCAAGCATCTTACGGAAAGCACCATGAATAAAGTGTGAACCACCATCAATCATTAGATATCTAGGGACTCCAAACCTCGGAAAAATAACTTCTGTAAGCATTTTAATAGAGGTGTTATGATCAGCGCTACTAGTTGGAATAGCTTCTGCCCACTTAGTAACGTAATCAACAGCAACTAGAATATGTGTGTAGCCATTAGAGGCAGGAAACGGTCCCATATAATCAAAGCCCCAAACATCAAATGGTTCAATAACAAGTGAAAAATTCATAGGCATTTCTTGACGTCTACTGATATTACCAATTATTTGACATTCATCACAAGATAAGACAAACTTACGGGCATCCTTGAAGAGAGTAGGCCAATAAAAACCGGATTGTAATACCTTGTGTGCAGTTCTATCTCCCGCATGGTGTCCTCCATAAACTTCGGAGTGGCACTTGCGTAGGATCTGTTCCTGTTCATGCTCAGGTACACAACGTCTAATAATATCATCTACTCCTTCTTTATAAAGATGTGGGTCATCCCAGAAGTAATGCCTCAAATCATAGAAGAACTTTTTCATTTGCTGGTATGTGAAGCTAGGAGGTATAAACTTAGCAACAATATAATTAGCATAATCAGCATACCATGGAGCAGTATGAGAAGTATTTATGACAGCTAATTGTTCATCAGGAAAGCTATCATCAATAGGTTGTGGGTCATCAAGTATATTTTCTAACCTAGACAAGTTGTCTGCAACGGGGTTCTCAACTCCCTTTCTATCAATAATATGCAAGTCAAACTCTTGCAGCAAGAGAACCCGTCTTATAAGTCTAGGTTTAGCATCTTTCTTTTCCATAAGGTATTTCATAGTAGCATGATCAATGTGAATAGTTACTTTAGAATCAACAATATAGCGTCTAAACTTATCACAAGCAAATACAACTGCTAAAAATTCTTTCTCAGTAGTAGCATAATTTTTCTGGGCACTGTCTAGAGTTTTACTAGCATACTGGATAACATTTAATTTCTTATCAACTCTTTGCCCTAAGACAGCACCTACAGCATAATCGCTAGCATCGCACATAATCTCAAAGGGTAAATTCCAGTCAGGAGGTTGGACAATAGGTGCAGAGATCAATGCTTTTAAGTATTTCAAATGCTTCTATACAATCATCATCAAAGACAAAAGGAATATCTTTTTGTAAGAGATTAGTCAGAGGCCTGGAGATTTTGGAGAAGTCCTTTATGAACCTCCTATAAAACCCGGCATGACCAAGGAAACTTCGTATACCTTTGGTGTCCTTGGGGCACGGCATCTTTTCAATAGCATCAACTTTAGCCTTGTCAACTTCAATACCTCTTTCAGAAATTTTATGTCCTAAGACAATGCCTTCATTAACCATAAAGTGGCACTTCTCCCAATTCAATACAAGATTAGTGTCTTCACATCTCTGCAAAACTCGATCAAGGTTGCTTAAGCAATCATCAAAAGAAGTTCCGTAAACGGAGAAATCATCCATGAATACCTCAACAATCTTTTCACAAAAATCAGGGAATATAGTCAGCATGCATCTTTGTAAGGTAGCAGGTGCATTACATAAACCAAAAGGCATACGTCTATAAGCAAAGGTACCGAAAGGACAAGTAAAAGTGGTCTTTTCTTGATCCCCTTTTGACACAGGTATTTGAGAGAAACCAGAATAACCATCTAGAAAGCAAAAGTGAGTATGTTTGGATAACCTTTCTAGCATTTGATCAATAAAAGACAAGGGGTAATGATCTTTCTTAGTAGCTTTATTTAACTTACGGAAATCAATTACCATCCTATAACCTGTAACTATTCTTTGCGGGATCAATTCATCTTTATCATTAGGAACGACAGTCATACCTCCTTTCTTAGGAACACAATGGACAGGTGATACGTCCATTTTGCATCATGCTTATAAGTTGATATTTATTGCATTATGGGCTGTTCATACATGTTTTGTCACAATACTTATGCCTTTTCTCTCTTATTTTACAAGGTTTACATGAAGAGGGAGAATGCTGGCAGCTGGAATTCTGGGCTGGAAAAGGAGCAAACACTGGAAACCTATTCTGCACAACTCCAAAAGCCCCGAAACTCCACAGAACATTTTTAAGGAAAATATAAAAAATATCTGGTGGAAGAAATCCACGAGAGGGGCCACTGGTTGGCCTCGAGGGTGGGGGGCGCGCCCCCCTTCCCGGGGCGCGCCCCCTGCCTCGAGGGCCAGCCGGTGGGTCCCCGGTGCCCATCTTCTCCTATATGAAGCATTTTGACCTGGAAAAAATCAGGAGGAGGCTTTCGGGACGCCGTCGTCTCGAGGCGGAAACCAATCTAGGGCTCCGGCAAAGCCGTTCTGCCGGGGATACTTCCCTCCGGGAGGGGGATCTTCATCAACATCTTTCCAACATCTTCAACAACTTTCCATCACCAACAACTTTCCATCTTGGGGAGGGGTATCTTCATCAACATCTTCACCGGCACCATCTCCTCTCAAACCCTAGTTCATCTCTTGTATCCAATCTTTGTACCCAAACCTCAGATTGGAACATGTGGGTTGCTAGTAGTGTTGATTACTCCTTGTAGTTGATGCTAGTTGGTTTATTTGGTGGAAGATCATATGTTCAGATCCATTATGCATATTAATACCCCTCTGATCATGAACAATATTATGTCTTGTGAGTAGTTACTTTTGTTCCTGAGGACATGGGAGAAGTCTTGCTATTAGTAGTCATGTGAATTTGGTCTTCGTTCGATATTTTGATGAGATGTATGTTGTCTCTCCTCTAGTGGTGTCATGTGAACGTCGACTACATGACACTTCACCATTATTTGGGCCTAGAGGAAGGCATTGGGAAGTAATAAGTAGATGATGGGTTGCTAGAGTGACAGAAGCTTAAACCCTAGTTTATGCGTTGCTTCGTAAGGGACTGATTTGGATCCATATGTTTCAGGCTATGGTTAGGTTTACCTTAATACTTCTTTTGTAGTTGCGGATGCTTGCATTAGAGGTTAATCATAAGTGGGAGGCTTGTCCAAGTAAGGGCAGCACCCAAGCACTAGTCCACCCACATACCAAATTATCAAAGTACCGAACGCAAATCAGATGATCGTGATGAAAACTAGCTCGACGATAATTCCCATATGTCCTCGGGAGCACTTTACATTGCATAAGAGTTTGTCCAGGCTTGTCCTTTGCTACACAAAGGATTGGGCCACATTGCTGCACCTTATTTACTTTTACTGTTTGTCACTTGCTACCAATTATCTTATCACAAAACTATCTCTTACCTATAATTTCAGTGCTTGCAGAAAATACCTTGCTGAAAACTACCTATCATTTCCTTGTGCTCCTCGTTGGGTTCGACACTCTTACTTATAGAAAGTACTACGATAGATCCCCTACACTTGTGGGTCATCAAGACTCTTTTCTAGCGTCGTTGCCGGGGAGTGAAGCACCTTTGGTGAGTGGAATTTGGTAAGGAAAAATTTATATAGTGTGCTGAAATTTATTGTCACTTGTTACTATGGCTCAAAATCCTTTGAGGGGATTGTTTGGGGTATCTTCGCCCCGAGCAGAAGAGCAAAGAGTTGCTCCTCAACCTACTGCACCTAATGAAAATGTTTGCTTTGAGATTCCTTCGGGTATGATTGAGAAATTGCTTGAAAATCCCTATACAGGAGACGGAACACTTCACCCCGATTTGCATCTAATCTATGTGGATGAAGTTTGTGGATTGTTTAATCTTGCAGGTATGCCCGAGG
This sequence comes from Secale cereale, assembly GCA_902687465.1. Taxonomy (NCBI): domain Eukaryota; kingdom Viridiplantae; phylum Streptophyta; class Magnoliopsida; order Poales; family Poaceae; genus Secale; species Secale cereale. The sequence goes on from LR738713.1 coordinate 629,521,005, forward strand.
ATGTTATCAAGAAAAAGGTCTTCCATTTATCTTTGAAGGGAGATGCATTGACATGGTTTAGGCTATGCGATGATATGGGATCTTGGAACTATAATCGTCTGAAGTTGGAATTTCATCAGAAGTTCTACCCTATGCACCAGGTTCATTGTGATCATAATTATATTTATAATTTCTGGCCTCGCAAAGGAGAAAGCATCGCTCAAGCTTGGGGGAGGCTTAAGTCAATGTTACATTCATGCCCCAATCATGAGCTCTCAAGAGAAATGATCATTCAAAAATTTTATGCTCGGCTTTCTCATGATAATCGCTCCATGCTCGATACTTCTTGTTCTGGCTCTTATATGATGAAGACTATTGACTTGAAATGGGATTTATTGGAAATAATTAAACGCAACTCCGAAGATTGGAACCTCGATGAAGGTAAGGAGTCAGGTATGACCCCCAAGTTTGATTGTGTTAAAGCTTTTATGGATACCGATGTTTTCCGTGAGTTTAGCACTAAATATGGACTTGACTCTGAGATAGTAGCTTCTTTCTGTGAATCCTTTGCTACACATGTTGATCTCCCCAAGGAGAAGTGGTTTAAATATCATCCCCCTATTGAAGTTAAAGTAGTTGAACCTATTAAAGTTGAAGAAAAGACTATCACTTATAATGTTGATCCTGTCATTCCTACCGCTTATATTGAGAAACCACCTTTCCCTGTTAGGATAAAGGATCATGCTCAAGCTTCAACTGTGGTTCATAAGAGTAATACTAGAACACCTACACCCTCTGAGCAAATTAAAGTTGAACCTGGTGTTGCTATGGTTATAGATATCTTGGTAGAAGATTTAGATGGACATGTTATTTATCTCCAAGAAGAGTCTGCTAGAATAGCCAAACCCAATGCTAGGAATAAACATAAACCTATCATAGGCTTGCCCGTTATCTCTGTTAAGATAGGAGATCATTGCCATCATGGTTTATGTGACGTAGGTGCTAGTGCGAGTATTATCCCTCTTGATTTGTATAACGAAATTATGCATGATATTGCACCTATTGAGTTAGAAGGGATTGATGTTACTAATAAACTTGCTAATAGGGATACTATTTCACCAGTTGGGATTGTTAGAGATATTGAAGTCTTATGTGGGAAGGTTAAATACCCTGCTGACTTTCTTGTTCTTAGTTCCCCACAAGATGCATTTTGTCCCATTATATTTGGTAGACCCTTCTTTAATACTGTTAATGCCAAGATAGACTATGTGAAAGACATTGTCACTGTCGGATTAGGGGACACGTCTCATGATTTTAACTTTGCTAAATTCCGTAGACAACCCCTTGAAAAGGCACCACCCAGTAAGGATGAACTTATTGGTCTCGCTTCTATTGCTGTGCCACCTAATGATCCTTTAGAACAATACTTGTTAGATGAAAATGACATGCATATGAATGAGAGAAGGGAAATAGATGAAATATTCCTTACACAGGGACCCGTATTGAAAAACAACTTGCCCGTTGAAATCCTAGGGGATGCTCCTCCACCCAAGGGTGATCCCGTGTTTGAACTTAAACCTTTACCTGATAATCTTAAGTATGTTTATCTTGATGAAAAGAAGATATATCCTGTTATTATTGGTGCTAACCTTTTAGAGCATGAGGAACAAAGATTATTGAAAACTCTGAAGAAGCACCGAGCTGCTATTGGATATACTCTGGATGATCTTAAGGGCATTTGTCCCACTATATGCCAACACAAGATAAAATTGGAAGAAAATGCTAAACCAGTTATCGATCATCAGCGATGGTTAAATCCTAAGATGAAAGAAGTGGTAAGGAAAGAAATTTGAAAGCTCCTAGAGGCAGGTATTATCTATCCAATTGCTAATAGCCAGTGGGTAAGTCCTGTCCATTGTGTTCCTAAGAAAGGAGGTATGACCGTTGTCAGAGGCGGAGCCAGGATTTCTCAAAGCCTAGGGCTAAAACTAAGTGGCTACAAAAAAACTCTAAATACCACAAAGTCACCAAAATGAAAATATGAATTCATATTATGTTAAGAGCAATTTTGATAAAATATGTAAATAATTTAACAAAATGCGTCGTTGGAAAGTTGGTACCAATTAATGAAGAATTTGTTTATTTGCGGTCGTTGTCTGTTCATGAGCAATAATAAAAGGACATGGACTTGTAAATATAAATCAAGTAATAGTATTTAAAACCAAGACATTGGACAAACTAAATCAATTGTTCATTTGAAATTTAGGAAAATAAGAACATATGAACAGAATTGACTAAAGTAATAGAATTTTAACATCACTAATTCATTGATTTAGGCTGATACAAAAGAGCTAGGAAAAAAATGATACAACAAACTAGAGATTACCTATCATATCAAGCCGGTTGTGTAAATGGAGCTTAACAGAATAGAACTGTTGGTAGGGGCTGCAGCGTCGTCCGCTGAGCGCAGCCGCGCAGGTCCAGACGTACGGTTCCTCGAGTCGAGTAGTCGAAGGAATTGGCGGCGCAGCATGAACGAGGTTTTCTTTTTTTCTGATCGATCTGGCGAAACGATGGATAGAGATGAGCGATGGAGAGCAGCGATCAGGCAAGATCTTCCTTTTAGGGTAGCGACCAGGCGTCATGTTTTTCTGATTCGTTTGGGAGCGATCGTTCGTCGTGGGCTGGTGGCGATGGAGAGCTTTCTGGGCTGTATATGGGCTGAGGCATGGCACTGGATGTGCACGTCTGGGGCTGGGCTTTTGCAAATGTACAAACATGCAAAATTCCTGCTGGACAATGTAGCTGCGAGTTGGGCCACGCCTGGGGCTATAGCCCCAGTTGCCCCAGGCCCAATTCCGCCCCTGACCATTGTCCCTACTGATAAAGATGAATTGATCCCGCAAAGAATAGTTACGGGATATAGGATGGTAATTGATTTCCGTAAGTTAAATAAAGCTACTAAGAAAGATCATTACCCATTGCCATTTATTGATCAAATGCTAGAAAGGTTATCCAAACATACTCATTTATGCTTTCTAGATGGTTATTCTGGTTTCTCTCAAATACCTGTTTCAAAGGGGGATCAAGAAAAGACCACCTTTACTTGTCCTTTCGGTACCTTTGCTTATATACGTATGCCTTTTGGTTTATGTAATGCACCTGCTACCTTTCAAAGATGCATGATGGCTATATTCTCTGACTTTTGTGAAAAGATTGTTGAGGTATTCATGGATGATTTCTCCGTTTACGGAACTTCTTTTGATGATTGCTTAAGCAACCTTGATCGAGTTTTGCAGAGATGTGAAGACACTAACCTTGTCTTGAATTAGGAGAAGTGCCACTTTATGGTTAATGAAGGCATTGTCTTCGGACATAAAATTTCTGAAAGAGGTATTGAAGTTGACAAGGCTAAAGTTGATGCTATTGAAAAGATGCCATGCCCTAAGGATATCAAAGGTATACGAAGTTTCCTTGGTCATGCCGGGTTTTATAGGAGGTTCATTAAGGACTTCTCCAAAATCTCCAGGCCTCTGACTAATCTCTTACAGAAAGATATTCCTTTTGTCTTTGATGATGATTGTCTAGAAGAATTTGAAATACTTAAGAAAGCATTGATCTCTGCACCTATCGTCCAGCCCCCTGACTGGAATTTACCCTTTGAGATTATGTGCGATGCTAGTGATTATGCTGTAGGAGCTGTTCTAGGGCAAAGAGTTGATTAGAAATTGAATGTTATCCAGTATGCTAGTAAAACTCTAGATAATGCCCAAAGAAATTATGCTACCACTAAGAAAGAATTTTTAGCAGTTGTGTTTGTTTGTGATAAGTTTAGACCCTATATCGTTAATTCTAAAGTAACTATTCACACTGATCATGCTGCTATCAAATACCTTATGGAAAAGAAAGATGCTAAACCTAGACTCATTAGATGGGTTCTCTTGCTGCAAGAATTTGACTTGCATATTATTGATAGAAAGGGGGCTGAGAACCCCGTAGCAGATAACTTGTCTAGGTTAGTGAATATACTTGATGACCCACAACCTATTGATGATAGCTTTCCTGATGAACAACTAGCTATCATAAGTACTTCTCGTACTGCTCCATGGTATGCTGATTATGCTAATTATATCGTTGCTAAGTTTATACCTCCTAGCTTCACATATCAGCAAAAGAAAAAGTTCTTCTATGATTTGAGACATTACTTTTGGGATGACCCACATCTTTATAAAGAAGGAGTAGATGGTATTATTAGACGTTGTGCACCTGAGCATGAACAGGAACAGATCATACGCAAGTGACACTCCGAAGTTTACGGAGGACACCATGCGGGAGACAGAACTGCACACAAGGTATTGCAATCCGGTTTTTATTGGCCTACTCTCTTTAAGGATGCCCGTAAGTTTGTCTTATCATGTGATGAATGTCAAAGAATCGGTAATATTAGTAGACGTCAAGAAATTCCTATGAATTATTAACTTGTTATTGAACCATTTGATGTTTGGGGCTTTGATTATATGGGACCTTTTCCTTCCTCTAATGGGTACACACATATCCTAGTTGCTGTTGATTACGTTACTAAGTGGGTAGAAGCTATTCCAACTAGTAGTGCTGATCATAACACCTCTATTAAGATGCTTAAAGAAGTTATATTTCCGAGGTTTGGAGTCCCTAGATATCTAATGACTGATGGTGGTTCACATTTTATTCATGGTGCTTTTCGTAAGATGCTTGCTAAGTATGATGTCAACCACAGAATTGCATCACCTTATCACCCACACACTAGTGGTCAAGTAGAACTAAGTAATAGGGAGTTGAAATTAATCTTGCAAAAGACAGTTAATAGGTCTAGAAAGAATTGGTCCAAGAAACTAGATGATGCATTATGGGCCTATAGAACTGCATACAAAAATCCTATGGGTATGTCTCCATATAAGATGGTATATGGAAAAGCATGTCACTTACCTCTTGAGCTAGAACATAAGGCATATTGGGCTATCAAAGAGCTCAATTATGATTTCAAACTTGCCGGTGAAAAGAGGCTATTTGATATTAGCTTTCTCGAAGAATGTAGAACCCAGGCCTACGAGAATGCCAAGTTATTGAAAGAAAAAATTAAAAGATGGCATTACAAAAGGATACAAAAGCGTGAGTTTAACGTAGGTGATTATGTTTGGCTATACAACTCTCGTTTAAGATTTTTTGGAGGAAAACTTCTCTCTAAGTGGGAAGGACCTTATGTTATCGAGGAGGTCTATCGTTCCGGTGCCATAAAAATCAACAACTTCGAAGGCACAAATCCGAAGGTGGTGAATGGTCAAAGAATCAAACATTATATCTCAGGTAATCTTATTAATGTTGAAACTAATGTATTGAAACCATAACCCCGGAGGAATACATAAGGGACACTTTCCAGAACGATTCAGCCTCCGAAAAGGAAGAGGTACGTGATACGGTAAGTAAACCGACTCCAAAACAGCTCTAAAGGCAATTTTTCTCCGTTTTGGAATATTTAGAAAAATAGAAAAATAAACCACAGTCCAGAGGAGACACGGGGCCTCCTCGAGGGTAGGGGGCGTGCCCCCCTTCCCAGGGCGCGCCCCCCTGCCTCGAGGGCACCCCGTGTATCCCCTGGACTCCGTTTTCTTGTGGGTTACTCCTTATGTTCGGGAAAAATTCATTTTATATACTCCCGAAGGTTTTGACCTCTGTATCACGCAGAATTCCTCTGTTTTCGTTTCGAGCTGCTGTTTTTGACATATCTAGATCATCATGGCGTCCTCCAACACCCCCAAGGACAAGTTCTTCGAGAAGGTCATCAACCCCTACCTTGCAGAGGTGCTGCACCACCCCAAAACCATGGAGTTGCATGAGGGGGTGCTGCACATCCGTGATGTGGAGGGGCCGAGGAGGACCGGAAGCGTGGAGACAAGACTCGAATCAATGGAGCAACAAGTTTTCAAGTGCCAAGGTATGGTGGAACGAGGTCTCGACACCAACCACATGATGATCTCGGAGCTTGCCAACAACCTCAAGATGGACTCAAGGATCTTCGGAGAAGCCATCTCCAATCTTCAAGAGAAGATCGATCACCTCCAAGCCCAGATCTATGACCTGCAAAACCAAAACTGTGAGTATGAACATAGATTCAAGAACATGAGTTTGGCTGCAGATTTGAGTATCCCAGAGACTCGATCATCCTTCTATGATGGTGAGCCCATGCCTTGGAAGAACAACAAGCCTACATCAGCAACAACTCCATCATCACCAACCCCGAAGAAGGAGACATAATCATATGGGTATGGGCACTCCCCTTGGCAACTGCCAAGCTTGGGGGAGTGACCCCGGTATCGTATCACCAACACTCCTATCTTTACCGTTTTACTTAGTTCGATCCTTTTGGTAGTAGCTTGATCTATTAGAATAAAGTTAGCATGATCTAGTTGTGAGCTTTTGCTTTGTGAGCTTTATCCTTTGTAATCGAGTCCGTGAGCTATATAATAAAGATTAGTGTTGAGTCAAGGGCTTGATTTCCTCACTTGGGTCACGATAAAAAGAAAGAAAAGAAAAGGAGAATCAAAGAGATCATATCGATCTTATGGGAAGTAATGACTTCACATACAAGAGTATGATAAATAAAAGTTGTTGGGAGGTGACAAACATAGTTTTGGTCATCTTTGCAATTAATAAGAAGTGATAAAATAAGAGAGGCTTCACATGCAAATATACTATCTTTGACATCTTTTATGATTGTGAGCACTTATTAAAATATGACATGCTAAAGAGTTGATGTTCGACAAGGAAGACAACATAATGGGTTATGTCTTCTTATATCCGAAATAAAGTATACTGTCATGGATCTTCCAACATGTTGAGCTTGCCTTTCTCCCTCATGCTAGCCAAAACTCCTCGCACTAAGTAGAGATACTACTTGTGCTTCCATATATCCTTAAACCTAGTTTTGCCATGAGAGTCCACCATAACTACCTATGGATTTAGAAAGATCCTCCCAAGTAAGTTGTCATGTTGTAAACCCGCTAAAATATGTATGATTTATTAGTGTGGGAGAAATTAGCTTTATATGAGCTTATGATATGGAAGTAATAAAAGCGACGGACTGCATAATAAAGGTCCTTATCACAAGTGGCAATATAAAGCGAAGTTCTTCTATGCTAAGACTTTGTGCATCCAACCATAAAAACACATGACAACCTCTGCTTCCCTCTGCAAAGGGGCTATCATTTATTCTTGTCTTATAAGTGTCAAGGTGAAATCCACCTTTCCTTTTTCAATTTATCCTTTGGCAAGCACATTGTGTTGGAAAGATCCTGACATATATACCCACTTGGATGTAAGTTTTCATGTTATATTACTGTTGACATTACCCTTGAGGTAAAAGGTTGGGAGGCAACACCATAAGCCCCTATCTTTCTCTGTGTCCGATTAAAACTCCATAAACATAAGTATTGCGTGAGTGTGAGCAATTGTGAAAGACTATATGATAGTTGAGTATGTAGGCTTGCTGAAAAGCTCTTATATTGACTCTTTCTGATGTTACGATAAATTGCAATAGCTTCAATGACCGAGACCAAAGTTTGTTAGTTTCCAATGAAGTTTATGATGCATACTTGATATTATGGATGAATTGTTACTTTAACATAATGATCATATGACTATATTTATATAAGTTGTTGTTATGAGAATGATCATGATGCCCTCATGTCCGTATTTTATTTTTATCGACACCTCTATCTCTAAACATGTGGACATATTTTTTGTTATCGGCTTTCGCTTGAGGACAAGCGAGGTCTAAGCTTGGGGGAGTTGATACGTCCATTTTGCATCATGCTTATAAGTTGATATTTATTGCATTATGGGCTGTTCATACATGTTTTGTCACAAAACTTATGAATTTTCTCTATTATTTTACAAGGTTTACATGAAAAGGGAGAATGCCGGCAGCTGGAATTCTGGGCTGGAAAAGGAGCAAACTCTGGAAACCTATTCTGCACAACTCCAAAAGCCCCGAAACTCCACAGAACATTTTTTCGGAAAATATAAAAAATATCTGGCGGAAGAAATCCACGAGAGGGGCCACTGGCTGGCCTCGAGGGTGGGGGGCGCGCCCCCCTTCCCAGGGTGCGCCCCCGTGCCTCGAGGACCAGCCGGTGGGCCCCCGGTGCCCATCTTCTCCAATATGAAGCGTTTTGACCTGGAAAAAGCCAGGAGGAGGCTTTCGGGACCAGACGCCGCCGTCTCGAGGCGGAACCGAGGCGGAAACCAATCTAGGGCTCCGGCAGAGTCGTTCTACCGGGGATACTTCCCTCCGGGAGGGGGAAATCGTCACCGCCGTCATCACCAACAACTATCCCATCTTGGGGAGGGCTATCTTCATCAAGATCTTCACCAGCATCATCTCTTCTCAAACACTAGTTCATCTCTTGTATCCAATCTTTGTACCCCAAACCTTAGATTGTTACCTGTGGGTTGCTAGTAGTGTTGATTACTCCTTGTAGTTGATGCTAGTTGGTTTATTTGGTGGAAGATCATATGTTCAGATCCATTATGCATATTAATACCCCTCTGATCATGAACAATATTATGTCTTGTGAGTAGTTACTTTTGTTCCTGGGGACATGGGAGAAGTCTTGCTATTAGTAGTCATGTGAATTTGGTCTTCGTTCGATATTTTGATCAGATGTATGTTGTCTCTCCTCTAGTGGTGTCATGTGGACGTCGACTACATGACACTTCGCCATTATTTGGGCCTAGAGGAAGGCATTGGGAAGTAATAAGTAGATGATGGGTTCCTAGAGTGACAGAAGCTTAAACCCTAGTTTATGCGTTGCTTCGTAAGGGGCTGATTTGGATCCATATGTTTCAGGCTATGGTTAGGTTTACCTTAATACGTCTTTTGTAGTTGCGGATGCTTGCATTGGGGGTTAATCATAAGTGGGAGGCTTGTCCAAGTAAGGGCAGCACCCAAGCACCGGTCCACCCACATACCAAATTATCAAAGTATCGAACGTGAATCAGATGATCGTGATGAAAACTAGGTCGACGATAATTCCCATATGTCCTCGGGAGCGCTTTACCTTGCATAAGAGTTTGTGCGGGCTTGTCCTTTGCTACACAATGGATTGGGCCACTTTGCTGCACCTTATTTACTTTTACCGTTTGTCACTTGCTACCAATTATCTTATCACAAAACTATCTGTTACCTATAATTTCAGTGCTTGCAGAAAATACCTTACTGAAAACTGCCTATCATTTCCTTCTGCTCCTCATTGGGTTCGACACTCTTACTTATCGAAAGGACTACGATATATCCCCTACACTTGTGGGTCATCAACAGGACTTACCCACTGGCTATCAGCAACTGGATAGATAATACATGCCTCTAGAAGTTGTAGTATTTCCTTCCTTGCCACTTCTTTCATCTTAGGATTTAACCGTCGCTGATGATCAATAACCGGTTTAACATTTTCTTCCAATTTTATGTTGTGTTGGCATAAGGTGGGACTAATGCCCTTAAGATCATCCAGAGTATATCCAATAGCAGCACGGTGCTTCTTCAGAGTTTTCAGTAATTTTTCTTCTTCCTGCTCTGAAAGATTAGCACTAATAATAACAGGATATATCTTATTTTCATCAAGATAAACCTACTTAAGATTATCAGGCAAAGGTTTAAGTTCAAACACGGTATCACCCTTGGGTGGAGGAGGATCCCCTAGGATTTCAACGGGCAAGTTGTTTTTCAATACGGGTCCCTGATTAAAGAATATTTCATCTATTTCCCTTCTCTCATTCATATGCATATCATTTTCATAGTCTAGCAAGTATTGTTCTAAGGGATCATTAGGAGGCACAACAATAGAAGCAAGACCAATAATTTCATCCTTACTAGGTAGTTCTTTATCAAGGGGTTGTCTATGGAATTTAGCAAAGTTAAAATCATGCAACATATCCCCTAATCCAACAGTAACAATATCTTTCACACAGTCTATCTTAGCTTTAACAGTATTCAAGAAGGGTCTACCAAATATAATGGGACAAAATTCATCTTGTGGGGAACTAAGAACAAGAAAATCAGCAGGGTATTTAATCTTCCCACACAAGACTTCAACATCTCTAACAATCCCAACTGGTGAAATAGTGTCTCTATTAGCTAGCTTAATAGTAACATCAATCCCTTCTAGCTCAACAGGTTCAGTGTCATGCATAATTCCTTGATATAAGGTATGAGGGATAATACTCGCACTAGCACCCACGTCACATAAACCATGATACAATGATCTCCTATCTTAACGGAGATGAAAGGCAAGCCTACAATAGGTCTATGTTTATTCCTAGCATTGGGTTGGCTATTCTAGCAGACTCTTCTTGGAGATAAATAACATGTCCATCTAAATCTTCTACCAAGAGATCTTTAACCATAGCAACACTAGGTTCAACTTTAATTTGCTCAGAGGGTGTAGGTGTTCTAGTATTACTCTTACGAACTACAGTTGAAGCTTGAGCATGAACCTTTATCCCAACAGGGAAAGGTGGTTTCTCAATATAAGCAGTAGGAATAATAGGATCAACATTATAAGTGATAGTCTTTTCTTCAACTTTAACAGGTTCAACTAATTTTACTTCAATAGGGGATGGTATTTAAACCACTTCTCCTTGGGGAGATCAACATGAGTAGCAAAAGATTCATAGAAAGAAGCTACTATCTCAGAGTCAAGTCCATATTTAGTGCTAAACTCACGGAAAACATCGGTATCCATAAAAGCTTTAACACAATCAAACTTAGGGGTCATACCTGACTCCTTACCTTCGTCGAGATCCCAATCTTCAGAGTTGCGTTTAATTCTTTCCAATAAATCCATTGAATTCAATAGTCTTCATCATAAAAGAGCCAGAACAAGAAGTATCGAGCATGGAGCGATTATTGAGAGAAAGCCGAGCATAGAAGTTTTGAATGATCATTTCTCTTGAGAGCTCATGATTGGGGCATGAATATAACATTGACTTACGCCTCCGCCAAGCTTGAGCGATGCTTTCTCCTTCGCGAGGCCAAAAATTATAAATATAATTACGATCACGATGAACCTGGTGCATAGGGTAGAACTTCTGATGAAATTCCAACTTCAGACGATTATAGTTCCATGATCCAATATCATCACATAGCCTAAACCATGTCAATGCATCTCCCTTCAAAGATAAAGGGAAGACCTTCTTCTTTATAACATCATCGGGCATACCTGCAAGCTTAAATAATTCACAAACTTCATCCACATAGATTATGTGTAAATCGGTATGCAGTGTTCCGTCTCCTGTAAAAGGATTTTCAAGCAGTTTCTCTATCATACCCGAAGGAATCTCAAAGCAAACATTTTCAGTAGGTGCAGTAGGATGAGGAGCAACTCTTTGCTCTTCTGGTCAGGGTGAAGATACCCCGAACAAGCCCCTTAAAGGATTATGAGCCATAGTAACAAGTGACAATAAATTTCAGCACACTATATAAATTTTTCCTTACCAAAGGCAGCTTCACTCCCCGGGAACGGCGCCAGAAAAGAGTCTTGATGACCCACAAGTGTAGGGGGGTCTATCGTAGTCCTTTCGATAAGTAAGAGTGTCAAACCCAACGAGGAGCAGAAGGAAATGATAGGCAGTTTTCAGTAAGGTATTTTCTCCAAGCACTGAAATTATAGGTAACATATAGTTTTGTGATAAGGTAATTGGTAGCAAGTGAAAAAAGGTAAAAGTAAATAAGGTGCAGCAAGGTGGCCCAATCCTTTTTGTTGCAAAGGACAAGCCTGGACAAACTCTTATATTAAGGAAAGCGCTCCCGAGGACACATGGGAATTATCGTCAAGCTAGTTTTCATCACGATCATCCGATTCGTGTTTGGTACTTTGATAATTTGGTATGTGGGTGGACCGGTGCTTGGGTGCTGTACTTACTTGGACAAGCCTCCCACTTATGATTAACCTCTAATGCAAGCATTCGCAACTACAAAAGAAGTATTAAGGTAAACCTAACCATAGCGTGAAACATATGGATCCAAATCAGCCCCTTACGAAGCAACTCATAAACTAGGGTTTAAGCTTCTGTCACTCTAGCAACCCATCATCTACTTATTACTTCCCAATACCTTCCTCTAGGCCCAAATAATGGTGAAGTGTCATGTAGTCGACGTTCACATGACACCACTAGAGGAGAGACAACATACATCTCATCAAAATATCGAACGAAGACCAAATTCACATGACTACTAATAGCAAGACTTCTATCGTGTCCTCGGGAACAAAAGTAACTACTCACAAGATGTAATATTGTTCATGATCAGAGGGGTATTAATATGCATAATGGATCTGAACATATGATAATCCACCAAATAAACCAACTAGCATCAACTACAAGGAGTAATCAACACTACTAGCAACCCACAGGTACCAATCTGAGGTTTGGGTACAAAGATTGGATACAAGAGATGAACTAGGGTTTGAGAGGAGATGGTGCTGGGGAAGATGTTGATGAAGATAGCCCTCCCCAAGATGGGAGAGTTGTTGGTGATGACAGCGGCGACGATTTCCCCCTCCCGGAGGGAAGTATCCCCGGCAGAACAGCTCTGCCAGAGCCCTAGATTGGTTTCCGCCTCGAGACGGCGACATCTGGTCCCGAAAGCCTCCTTATAATTTTTTCCAGATCAAAACACCTCAAATAGGATAAGATGGGCATCGGGGGGCCGTCGGTGGGCCCACGAGATAGGGGCGTGCCCTAAGAGGGGGGGCACGCCCCCCACCCTCGTGAACAGTAGGTGGCCCCCCTCATGAACTTCTTTTGCCAGATATTTTTTATATTTTCTGAAACAGAGTTCTGTGGAGTTTCCGGGCTTTTGGAGTTGTGCAGAATAGGTTTCCAGAGTTTGCTCCTTTTCCAGCCCAGAATTCCAGCTGCCGGCATTCTCCCTCTTCATGTAAACCTTGTAAAATAAGAGAGAACAGGCTTAAGTATTGTAACAAGACATATAATAACATCCCAAAATGCAATAAATATCAACATATAAGCATGATGCAAAATGGACCTATCACTTCTTCCGTTGATCGGGTCTAGAGCTGCTCAATCCGGTGTTTACCGTTGTATCATCTGGGCTTCCAGCGTTGTTTCGACGTTTGTTTTTGTTACGTCGTGGCTTTCCATTGCCATCCTTGACTTCAGATGTTCCAGAGTCGCTGGTGCTGCTACGAGCTAACCAGCTGTCCTCGCCCGCGCAAAAACGGGTCATGAGTGTAGTTAGGGCTGCCATTGTCCGAGGTGTCTGGCTAGCCATTCGTCCCGAACACTGTGCTTGAAGGCCGGTAAGGCTTCGGCATCCGGACTGTCGACGATTTAGTTCTTCTTAGTGAGAAACCGATTCCAAAGCTTGCGGGCTGATTTCCCGGGTTGTTGGATGATGTGACTTAGATCGTCAGCATCCGGGGGCCAGACATAGGTCCCTTGAAAATTGGCCCGAAAAGCATCCGCAAGTTCTTCCCAACTCCCAATGGTGTTCTCTGGTAGGCTGTTTAGCTAGTGCCTAGCTGATCCTTTCAACTTGAGGGTAAATATTTAATGGCGTGGAGATCATCTCCACGAGCCATGTGGATGTGAAGAATGAAGTCTTCTATCCAGACGGTAGGATCCGTCGTGCCTCGATGTTTACGGGTTTAAACCCTTCTAGAAAATCATGATCCAGCACCTCATCTGTGAAGCACAAAGGGTGTGCGGCGCCCCTGTATTTTGCTATGTCATGGCGTATGTTCGATGGTTGTGATGTTCGGTATTGACCCCGAACTGGTATATGACCAGCACGATTGGCTTGATAGCCGCCGTCCCATGCGGGAGCACGGTCCGTGGATCCGTAAATGGATCTGGTCTTGCCAGCTTTTTTGTTCAGGTCCTCACGCAGATCGTGTTTCCGGGCCTGAGCTGCATCCTCCTTTCCTTTACGGGGTGGGGTGCGGGCTTGTGCACGCCATTGCTAGCCACTCTGTCCCATCCACGAGGTGGTTGGTCCGGCTTGTCGGCGGTGTTGTTCTTCGGCGGTATAGGCGCAGCGGCCTCGTCGTCGAATTCATGCAGCAGTTTACACTTAGGATAGCCTTTGGTTTGGCGATTGCCATATTTTTGCTCAGCGTCCAGCACTTCGTTCCATGTATCGTTGAGCGTATCATGTTTGGCTCGAAGCAGTCTCTGCTGCTTTTTCAGGCTCCTCGCGGTGGCAATAAGCCTCCGATGGAAGCGCTCTTGTTCCTAGGGTTCTTCTGGGACGATGTATTCGTCATCGCCCAGGCTAACATCCTCTTCGGACACAGGTTCATAATTACTGTCTTCCGTATCACTGTCACCGGACTGCGGTTTCGGACTATGTTCGCCGTCCTCTCGCTCGTCCTGCTCCATCGATAGGTCTGCGGGGTCTTCGGCTTGCTCCGGACTGCCACCGTCGTTAGTGACAGTGTTGCTATCTTTTTCTTTATGGGTTTTAGTTTAGCACTTTGGACGCCGACGTTTGGGAGGTTCTTCGACAGGCTTGTCCTTCGCGGGATCGGTTTCGCCGTCGCCATCCTTCTCCTTAGGTGTATCCACCATATACACATCGTATGAAGACGTAGTTGTCCATCACCCGGTTACGGGCCAATTTTGGTCTAGATCTGCTTCGGCTTCGAGGTCCATCCCTTTGAAGTCTTCGGAAGCATATTCAAGTAGATCAGTTAGATCTTCGACCGTGGCTACCAAGTGGGTCGTGGGTGGGAAGCAAAATTCTCCATCATCAGCCTCCAGTTCGAACCGGATATAACTCGGCTGTGTGTTCCCAGCTAAGGAGAGAGATTTTAGTGAGTTCATCACATCGCCAAAGGGTGAGTGCCGGAAGATATCTGCGACACTGAATTCGGTGATAGACGCCTAATCGAGCTTGAAGGGCGCAGATGCGCATGGTTCGGAACCTACGGCAGAGACGAGTCCGGAGTTCCGGTAACACAGACTCTGCTCGAAATTGGGTCCGTGTGCGGCTCTAGCGCCGTTGGGTTTGCGGCTTCCTCAGTGGGGTTGAGCATGTTGGGAAACATAGTATTTCAAAAATTTCCTACGATCATGCAAGATCTATCTACTAGAAGCATTGCAATGAGAGGGGAGAGTGTGTCTACGTACCCTCGTAGACCGAAAGCGGAAGCGTCTAGTGACGCGGTTGATGTAGTCGAACGTCTTTGCGATCCAACCGATCCAAGCACCAAACGTACGGCACCTCCGGGTTCAGCACACGTTCAGCTCGATGAAGTCCCACGAGGTCTTGATCTAGTTGAGCATCATGGGAGAATTTCGTCAGCACGACGGCGTGGTGACGGTGATGATGAAGCTACCGACGCACAACTTCGCCTAAACACTGCAACGATATGACCGAGGTGTGTATCTGTGGAGGGGGCACCGCACACGGCTAAAACCTGTACTCAATTGTGTTTCTATAGGGTGCCCCCTGGCCACGTATATAAAGGAGGAGAGGAGGAGAGGGCCGGCCCTCCTATGGCGCGCCCAAGGGAGTAGGATTCCTACTCCTAGTAGGAGTAGGTTTCATCCTTTCCTGGTCCAACTAGGAGAAGGGGGAAAGGAGGGGAGTGGAGAAGGAAGGGAGAGGGGGTCCGCGCCCCAAACCCTTTGTCCAATTCGGACTGGGCTTGGGAGGGGCGCGCGCCACCTCTTGGCTGCTGTCTCTCCTTCCCACTAAGGCCCATTAAGGCCCATTGACTCCCCGGACGAATTCCCGTAACTCCCCGGTACTTCGAAAAATACCCGAATCACTCGGAACCTTTCCGATGTCCGAATATAGCCTTCCAATATATGAATCTTTACCTCTCGACCATTTCGAGACTGTTCATTATGTCCGTGATCTCATCCAGGGCTTCGAACAAACGTCGGTCATCAAATCACATAACTCATAATACAAATCATCATCGAACGTTAAGCGTGCGAACCCTACGGGTTCGAGAACTATGTAGACATGACCGAGACTCATCTCCGGTAAATAACCAATAGTGGAACCTGGATGCTCATATTGGTTCCTACATATTCTACGAACATCTTTATCGGTCAAACCGCATAACAACATACGTTGTTCCCTTTGTCATCGCTATGTTACTTGCCCAAGATTCGATCGTCGGTATCATCATACCTAATTCAATCTCATTACCGGCAAGTCTCTTTACTCGTTCTGTAATGCATCTTCCCGCAACTAACTCATTAGTAACATTGCTTGCAAGGCTTATAGTGATGTGCATTACCGAGAGGGCCCAGAGATACCTCTCCGACAATCGGAGTGACAAATCCTAATCTTGATCTATGCCAACTCAAAAAACACCATCGGAGACACCTGTAGGGCATCTTTATAATCACCCAGTTACGTTGTGACGTTTGATAGCACACAAAGTATTCCTCCGGTATTCGGGAGTTGCATTATCTCATAGTCATAGGAACATGTATAAGTCATGAAGAAAGCAATAGCAGAAAAACTAAACGATCAAGTTGCTAAGCTAACGGATGGGTCTTGTCCATCACATCATTCTCCTAATGATGTCATCCCATTGACCAAATGACAACTCATATCTATGGTTAGGAAACATAATCATCTTTGATTAATGAGCTAGTCTAGTAGAGGCATACTAGGGACACTCTGTTTCGTCTATGTATTCACACATGTATCAAGTTTCCGGTTAATACAATTCTAGCATGAATAAAAGACATTTATCATGATATATAAGGAAATATAAATAACAACTTTATTATTGCCTCTAGGGCATATTTCCTTCAGAGCATCCCATCCTCGGGTGACGCGATCTGTTCTGGATCTAAGGCCAGAACGGTTACAGGTGTTATTTCCTGGTCCGATGACAGAGTTAGGTCATGTTCATCGTGGTGGCAGGGAAAGGTCGCCGTGGGCTCGAATCCGTCGAGGATCAAGTGTCCGCGGATATCAGCAACATAGTTCAGGCTTCCAAACCCGACTTGATGGCCAGGGGCGTAGCTCTCAACCTGCTCAAGGTGGCCTTCTGTGTTGGCACGGAGCATGAAGCCACCGAACACAAAAAGCTGGCCGGGAGGGAGAATTCCCTCGGTGGTGTCATCGTGGTTGATGAAGCGATCCATTAGTCCTTCGGTCGACGATATAGTGGAACTCTCAGTGAAAGCACCAATGTCAGTGTCAAAACCGGCGGATCTCGGGTAGGGGGTCCCGAACTATGCGTATGAGGACCAATGGTAACAGGAGGCTGGGGACACGATGTTTACCCAGGTTTAGGCCCTCTCAATCGAGGTAATACCCTACTTCCTGCTGTATTAATCTGGATGAATATGATTACAAGAGTTGATCTACCTCGAGATCGTAATGGCTAAACCCTAACGTCTAGTCTATGAGGATGTTATGATTCTCTAACCTCTACGGACTAAAACCCTCCAGTTTATATACGCACCGGAGGGTCCTAGGGTTTGTACATAACCATCTTGCATAGGAAGGAAATATTACACCCGAACCTAAAACCTGCCATTATACAAATACAGGAGTCCTATCTGGATACGAGAGACGATCTTCAACAATGATCTTCACAGCCCACCAGTCCGGCCCACCACGAGTTATCCGGCCACCCGAGGACCCCTCAATCCAGGACTCCCTCAATGGTATTCGGACACCGGAAGTGTTCCGGGGGGTATGGGTATTTATCGGGTCACCGGAAAGTGTTTCGGGCACCCCCGGCAAAAGATATGGGCCTATTGGGAGAAGAGGGGAAACACACTAGCCACAAGGGATTGGTGCGCCCCCATATGGGCTGGACTAAAAAGAGGAGAAGGAAAGAAGAAAGGAGGAAGGAAAGTTTGGACTAGGATTCCCACTTCTTCCCCCTACCTTTCTTCTCTCCGAATATATGGTAGGGTTGAGGCCGAATTGGGGAGACACCCCAAGTAGGATACGGCCTACTTGGGGGCACGCACCCCTCCCTCCCACCTATATATACTTGAGGGGAGGCGCCACACATAACCTAGACACTGTCTTAGCCGTGTGCGGCGCGCTCCTCCACCGTTACTCCCTCGGTCATAATTTTGTAGTGTTTAAGCGAAGCCCTGCAGAAATCACTTCACCACCACCGTCATCACGCCATCGAGCTGCCAGAACTCATCTACACCTACGCCCGACTTGCTGGATCAAGAAGGTGTGGACGTCATCGAGCTGAACGTGTGCAGAACTCGGAGGTGCCGTACATTACGTGCTTGATCGGTCGGAACAAGATGAAGTTCGACTACATCAACCGCGTTGTCAAACGCTTCCGCTTTTGGTCTACGAGGGTACGTAGACACACTCCCCCCTCTCGTTGCTATGCATCTCCTAGATAGATCTTGCGTGAGCGTAGGAATTTTTTTTTTGAAATTGCATGCTACATTCGCCATCAAATCCAAGCCTCAATACTTGGACTGGATTACACACCGGTCCGGTGCACTTTCATTGGGCATCACATGCACACGTTGCAAGGGTCGTCGCCCCCTTCATCCATCGATCCATCATCAGATCAGATACCCGCGCACCGACCTTGCCAGGCCTCTCTGCCATCGACGCCACCACGACCCCAGATAGCATCATCCTCCTATGCGAGTCCATCGCCATCCATCGGACGCCGAGTCTTTACTGCGCCATGCCACCGAGATCCGCCACCATCGATGTGTAGGATGAAGCACCGCTCCACCACCTACGGACGCCCAATCACCAAGCAGTCCACATGTCTGTCCAACCGTTGAATGTCTCCAAAGATGATTCCCCCGCGGGGGTGACGACGAAGGTGTGGCCATCATCCGATCCAGGAGGCCCCTTAACACCTCCAATGGGAACTCCACAAGTAAGTCACTCATGATCTTGCATCAAAACGTTCAACCTTAATCAACCTTTCTGCTTTTTTTAACCTAAGCATCTATCAGATAAAATGCCTGGATACTAGTCCTCATGCATCACTTTCGATCACAAAAAAATCTATTTTTTTCTGAATTATCAAACAACTCTGCTAATTTATGTACTCTAGGTTATTGGAGCAATAAGGCAAGAATATGACCCCAAAACATCAACTGCATGCATGTGCATGTTTAATTTACCACTTCGTGATATATGCCTCCAAAATGATGGATGCACCTATGAGTAACTACAATATATGTAATTTTAAGGAACAAATTCGAGTTAAGGAGTACTCAAACAAGGAGAATTGTAATCTGACGCCTCTCATCAATAGAGTTTATAGAATAATTATGGTAGGTAAGAGTATTTTCATAGATGCATTTCATCTTCCTTTTTTTCTGCTATGTCTGAACTTGAACCCAAGACCAACAAAAGGTAAACGCATTTTAAGTTACATCTATCTTGATATTCCGTCAATACGACTACCTAATTAAGGATATGGCTCGACCTTCGATGGGAATACACGAGCACGCCCTACCAACAAGCTAATCTCAGTTCTTTGTAACACTATACGTAAAACTTCATTACCCGAGCACATCCTACTGGCCAAGCTAAGCTCAATTCTTTGTAACTACACACATTAAACTTCATCATGAAAAATAAAATGAATAGAAGTAAACATATAAAGCTTTGCTTGTGCAATGTCAGAGTTACAATAACACTATTACACTTAGTTTGACGGTCGACGAGGAAATAATTCCAGATTATATTCAACTTATGGATGACTTTATTGAGTCTTTCGGCCACATTAAGGATGGATGTTCAAGACTTTCAACATCCATCGAGGAAGAATAACCAACATGCAGTTATATCAGTGTGCTTCCTAAGATTGTACAAGAACAAGAACAACATTATGCTCCTATATATTTGTTGTGTGTATCAAGAATCGCAACATAGTAATTAAAAACAAGAACATGTACCAAAAAAAGGTTATAAGTCAAATGTATTAGGTATAGTAATATATAGGACAATGATACACCAACAGGGATAGTATTATACTCATTTTACATCTTGCTTTTATTTGTTTAACTTTGGATTTAATGCCGGAATGTATTTTGACCGACCCCCAATCTCTGATCACAACTAAAAAAATTTACTTCCTCGGTCGCATAATATAAGACGTTATTACATACAACATACTCACACATTTTATTTTATTTTTGCGGAAAATACACTCACATATTGGATGTAATAACGTCTTGTATTATGGGACGAAGGAAGTAGATTTGTGGGTAAAAATTCTATATATTTTCGTCAAAAAATATAGATTTTTTAGACAAATAGTAATAATATAGATATAAGGAGAAAAGTTGATTATTTTTTATAAAAGAAAGAGAAAGTTGATGCGATCAACACTTTAAACTTTCTTGGCCACAAGCCTTGTTCGGAGTCGCAGAAACGAGGCCTATTTCATTCCCCTCTTGTTCCTCAAAAAAAATGTTGCCCTCTCAATCTCGAACGCGATGATTCGTTGGTCGCCGCCGCCTATGCAGAAGGAAGAGATTCGAATCGATATCTTGTCGCTTATCATCGACGGGGACGACGACGTCGAGAACACCACGGAGGAGGAGGGCGACGATGACGATACCTCCACGGACGAGGAGGACGACGGCGACCTCGGCCCACCTATCCACCTCGACGATCCAGGCTCGCCTCACGAGTCGATCCTCCTCGACGTCCGGGGATACGTCGACGTTCGTACCAATGCCACGACCACCTACGCGTGCCGCTCTACGGGCCGCGGCGCCATCTGAGTGACCTTCTGGGTGGCCCGCCCGCCGCGCGTCTCCTGCTTCACCGTGCGCTGCGACGGCTTGAGGCCCAACGATCTCCGGCAGCCCCCCATGGTCATCGCTGCCGAGGACGACATGGTCCTCCTCCGCATGAGGCTCGGAGTCCACGATGAGCAGCCTGTCCACGCTTCGCTCGACAGTTACAGCGAGTACTTGGTCTACTAGGCAAGCGGCGCCACGTCGACCTCCATTATTACCTCGCGGTGGCTGGCATACTGCGCCTACGCGGAGACGGCCGCTGCGGCGATGGTTTCCTCGTCGCCACGATTCAAGATGTGTCGGGTCCAGAGGTGGGTGTCGGTCGCTGTTCAACCTCCACCTGTTCAACTCCAGGACCTGGGCGTGGACCAGTAGGGCGATGCGCGTCCACAAGCCAGAGAGGTTCACGTGCTTCTGCCAGACCAAGGTGCTTGCGATCGGAGGTGAACTCGGCTCCATGGCTTGGGTCGACCTGTGGAGGGGCATCCTGGTCTGCGACCCGTCACAGTCGATAACCAAGGCGCTATACTTCGCTCCATCCCGCTGTCGGGATCGCAAGAAAGCCAGCTCTGGTGGTTGAACGTGCAGGGGTGGGACATGGCCGTAGTCGACAGCATCAAGTTCTTCGAGATGCAATTCAAGTTCAAGCGTTGGGCCATCACCAGCACCACCGACTTGGTTAGCAAATTGTTGAGTATATTGATTATTAGGAAAGACGAGATAAATTAGGATTAGTTCTGTCTTGTCTTGTACTCCAAGTTGATCATTGTACTTATATATATGCCCACAAGGCTCAAGTAATACAATAACTATTCCACCAATCCGCTCTCTCCCTTCTAACATGGTATCAGCCTAGTCAATCCTAAACCCTAGTTGCCGCCGTCGGTTCCGCACCCGCGCGCCGTCCCCGGGGCGGTCGGCCTCCATGACCGCCGTCGGGGGCCGCACCGCCCGTACCTAGGGTTCATTAGCCGGTCGTGTTGACCGGCTGCCCTAGAGAGTCTTTTCCTGGGCCCCTACTTCAGGTTTTTCTCTCTCCCGCTGGTCATCTTGATCGGCGTTCTTTTGGTTTTCCGATCTATACTTTATTGGTTTACGTCGCCCGCCTCCGCCGTCAACCCCCGTGCGCCTCTACACCGACAACGTCGTGACTGGCCGGCTCCTTCACCGACCCGGCGGACTAGCGTGACAGGCGGCCCTCACGGCCGTCGTCAGCGCGCCAGCACGCTCGTCGATCTATGTCGATCGTCTCCTCCCTCTCCGACCGGGACACCTACATCGCCTCCACCCGGCGGCCTCGCGCCATGCGGCGGCCAATCATAGTTGTCGCTCGCGCGCCGGCCCGCCAATCGATCCACGCCACCCGCATGTGTCGCGTCTACACAGCGGCCCTGCGGGTTGCCTCACCGGCCTCATCCTCGGCTGCATCAGGCCCATCGGATGTCTCGATCTTGGACGCCGCTGCTCCGTTGGTCGCTCGGGCCTCGCTGCCTGGGCACCGGCACTGCTTTGGTGGCCCGGGTGCCAGTGCTGAAGCGCTCATCCACACGTCCTCACACACCGTCCATGTCGCCGGCTTCATCTCGGACTCCGCCGCCACCCCGCCTCCACCGAGCGGCGTCCCCGACCTCGCGCGTGATTGTATTGATCACCCGCCCGCCGCCGCGATCCGCCTCATCTACGACGTGCGAATGACCTGGCCCGTCGGTTGCGCACGCCTCCGCAGGCCCCTTGAAGACCGTAACGAGTTCAGCGCGCCCCTCTACCGATCGAGCAGCGGGCGGACGTAGCGTCGCCCCGTCGGGCCGCAGCATCGCCGCCCCATGGTTCTCCCCCGCGACTGCACGATCCGCGTCGCCGCTGCTTCGCCCCTTCGGGCCGTAGTGCCGCGGCCCGCGGTCCACCGCCGCCTCGAGGCGTCCGCTCTAGGCCGTCACCGTGGCTGCGCCGACCCTCACGCCGCCACTACGTCGCCCCATCGGGCCGTAGCGAGCGTGGCACGTGATCCACGCCGCCGCACAAGGCCATCTCCGTGGTTGCACCAACCCGTCCTCCGCCGTTGCGCCGCCCCTTCGGGTCGTCGCGCAGCGGCCCACGGTCCGCGCAACCGCCCCGAGGTCTTCCGTCGTCGCCCCGACCTGCCTGCCGCAGCTGTGTCGCCCCTTCGGGTCGTAGCGCCGCGGCCCGCAGTCCCCCGCCGTCTCCGCGCGTCGACCTCCAGTGGTATGTGTCGTGCCGCCTCCCTTGGCGCGGGAATGGCACTGTCCGCGCAGGTCTTCGTCAAGCTGTCGGGTTCTTCGCCTACTTTGAGCACCGCCACCGCGCTCCTCACCTAGCCGCCGCCGCCGTCAGGCCGCCGCCGCCGCTCTTCTTCGGCCGCCACCGCTACTACCCTCGTCGCCGCCACCGCTGCCCGTCCACCCCCTTCGTCTTCGTCCAAGCACCAGCCTATCGCTAGTGTCATCGTCATCTACCCCGACGACTTCATCTACTCCGACCACCATTGGTGACATCGGCCCTGTACCGATGGACGCCGCAATTGTCGTCGAGTTTCTTCTCTACTGGCCCCTCCGACTTCTTCGACATGGCGTACAGCTTGTGCAGGTCCCTCATCTACGCATGCCCGGTGCTGGCAACACCGATGCGTGCCTTCATCCACGATGTGTCCCCGGGCTAGGCAAGCCTGGTCGGCGCTTCATCAACTTCGTCTTCGTCCGTCTATGCATGCCCGATGCTGGCAAGACTGACGCGCGCCTTCGTCTACGATGTGTCCCCGAGTTTGGCAAACCCGGCGTGACGCGTCGTCAACAACGTCTTCTTATCGGCGCACCACTACTTCGACACCACTGCGTCCATGACTGACTCAGCGCCTCCTTGCACCGGTGGCTCCTCGGCGACTTCCTCGACACAGGATACCCCGACTCGACATCGACCATGGCGTTCTTCGCACGGCTACCCCGACACGGCTACACCACCCTGCGCTCTTGGCTACATCGACATCGGCACAAAGGGGTACGGCCTTGCTTGAGAAACCTCATCGATTTCCACTCCAGCCACGACTTCCGCGATGCGTCGACCGTTACGACTGTTGGGGGTGTCTGTCAGCTTGCCTTCAGATTCTTCTCCAGTCTCATCGTCTGCGTCGCTACCGTTGTGACTGCGGGGTGATGTTGAGTATATTGATTATTAGGAAAGACGAGATAAACTAGGATTAGTTTTCGCGTGTCTTGTACTCCAAGTTGATCATTGTACTTATATATATATATATATATATATATATATATATATATATATATATATATATATATATATATATATATATATATATATATATATATATATATATATATATATGTTCACGAGGCTCAAACAATACAAGAACTATTCCATCAATCCCTCCATCCCTTCTAACACAAATATTGGAAAGCCACGGCATGGGAGAAGGCGGATCCCTTGCAACATTGGCGCAAGGACTACAGGCTCGACATATTCAAGGTGCCAGTGGAGATGAGCCACACCAAGTTGCCCTCGCATCTCCATGACATGGGGAATCTCCATGGAAGCCAACCTGCTCTGAGCTTGCACGAAGAAGATGTCGTTTATGTCATGGCCAAGGCTAAGCAGAGGGGCCGCAGGGCGTGGATCCTGGCCGTCGACGTTAGGAACAAGACAAGAAGTGGCCGCGTTTGATGCGGGAAGGACTCAGCCAGGCAGTTTGACATACCTTCAAAGTGGGATATCAAACATCCCATTGTATGAAGACTAGCACATATGCCCGTGCGATGCAACGGGTGATTTTTTGCGAGAAGCATCGGAGAGATAATTGATTTTTTGGGGGGAGGGGGGAGGTGGAGAGATAATTGATTTTTTTAGGGGGGGTGTGGGGTAGAGAGATAATTGATGTGTCCATCAGAACGGTCACCGCAGCGGTAGGGCGACCGAGCGATTCTCGCGAGTCATGTTTAACCGGCGAGATCTTGATAATGGTGGGGTTGGTTGGAGCGGCGGTCATACCCAACTTGTGCTTCCTTTTTTCATTTGGGGCCACCCCCATGTCTAGCCTTCGTGTCTAGGTTGTGGTTGCCTCCTTATTTTGTGGCTGCACGGTGACCTTCTGGGCATAGTTTCTTCGGAAACTCTATCCTATGATGGTGAAACCGGACGGATTACTAATTGCAGCGAATCCCATTTCTTTGCCATAATTACTGCATAACCAGTTAGTGCACTCACTCGACCACATTTTTTTAACTAGAGCCAAACTAGCAGATCCTCTTTTATTGCCATGCGCCCACAATTTCTTTTAATTATAGGCAACAAACATATTTTATTTTATAGTCAAATAGCATGTGGTATGCCCAACAATTAACGTTTCGGCAGGTCACTTGCAGGCACCAAAACAACCAGTGTAAATCCAAAAAACCGATGAGTTGAAGGATCAAACTCAAGACCTTAAAAACTCGGCTACGCGCTGCTAGCCACTCGAACAAATAGCTCTTGCTAGCAAATGGCCAACACGAACGTTTAAGAACATGCTACAACATAACATTCGAAACATTTTTTGATATTTTCAAATAATAAAGTAATTGTTATGAATTGCCGAATATCTTATAAACACGAAAAAATTGAAATCCTGATTATTTTTTTAAATGCAAGCATTATTTTTTGAAATATTCCTTAATTTTTTGAAAAATACGAACAAAACTTGAAACAGGAAGATTTTTTTAAATTCACAAAAACATGACCTTTTATAAGAAAACAAACACTTTTTAATATGTGAACACTTTTTAAAAATAGGGACATATGTTGAACATTGAAAATAATTTTCAAAATGTGATTTCTAAAACACAAATATTACTCTGAATTTGTGAACATTCAATAAAACATGAATATTTTTTGAATTTTTTTCATTTAAAAAAAGGGAAACTCTTACCATCTCCCGGCGGATCGCAGCGTCCGCGTCCGCCACCTCCCTTGCCTCACACGTGTCCCAGTGAGAGCCCACACACTATCCTTCGTCGGACACGCTTTTGCAGCAGGAGCTATGTTTATGAAACATATGTGGTGTTGCAATGGTCTACGACGGGTCTATATTTTGCAACAAAATATCTCTTACGATTTTTTTTCTGCAACAAGATCTCGGTTGCAAAAAAAATTTACAACAAAAATTGAGTTGCAAAAAATGCAACAAAACAACTGTTGCGGAAAAATTCTGCAACAAGACTTGTGTTGCAGAAGTAATCCTGCAACAAGACATATGTTGCAATTATGAAGGCACGTCTGAGCGCTCGATGCGGCACAGATCTGACGGCTCGCGGCCCGGCTGATCTTTTAAAAAGATCACCCGATGGACGCCTAGTACGCCCCTTTAAAAAATGAAATTTATTTTAGAAATATCAAACAATTTTGGAAAGTGTAAAAATATTAAATTGCGAACTGTATTTGGAAAAAAATGGTAACGAGATAGAAAATTAAAATTTCAAGCATATTTCGAAATGCAAAGAACCTTTTGAAATTCTGAAGATTTTACAATTTTTTGAACAAAGATTGAAATTCTGAAAAAAATTGAAAAGTTGAATTTGTGAAAAAAAAAGGAAAATGAAAAGTAAACTTGGAAGTGGAAAACAAAAAGGAAAGATTAAAGAACGAGAGAAAGGAAAATAAAAATAGAACATAGAAAAAACGAAAACGGGCTAGCCCAA
The DNA here is from genome assembly GCA_902687465.1 of Secale cereale. NCBI lineage: Eukaryota > Viridiplantae > Streptophyta > Magnoliopsida > Poales > Poaceae > Secale > Secale cereale. The sequence goes on from LR738713.1 coordinate 629,547,470, forward strand.
TCATTGGTGCCCTATGCAAAACTGACAATTTACTGCCCTGTGCGGTAAATGAGGGCGATTCCTATTTGACGCTCGTGAGCGTCAAAAGGCAATGGCTTCGCTGAAGGGCGACCTCCCACGCCCCACTTTGGGCCGGCCCAGGGTCGCCTTCGTGTTTCTTCCTTTGTTCTGTTTCTTTGCTGTTTATTTTCTTTTTGGCTTCTTTTTCCCTCTATTTATACCAATTTTATTGGGCGTTACAAAAATATTCAGCCTATATTGAGGAAATGTTCATGGTATATTCAAAAAAAATATTTATTCTAAAAAATGTACATCGTATATTAGTAATTGTTCAAAAAATATAAATGTTCACTATGTTTTCGAAATTTGTTCAGTGTATATCACACAAATGTTCGATGTGTATTCGAAAATTGTTCAACATATATTACAAAAATGTTCAATGCCTTCTATTAGAAAAAAATTCAAAGCATATATTCATATTTTTTTTCAAAAATGTTTATCATATAATACAAACATTTCAGCATGTATTCTTCAAAATGTTCATCATATAATAAGAAAATGTTCAACATATATTTACGAAATGTTCAATGGATATTACAAAATGATTAATGTGTACGTTCAAAAGAGATTCAATAGTTAAACCTCGCGCCGTGAATGTATTAATATAAGTCATCAGCTTAACTGGTTAGTGTATCTTGTTGATGAGAGGTAGCTCGTGAGTTCGATTCCCACTTTTACCACAGCTTTTACGATCTTTTTTCGTATCCCAAGTTTGTTACTCCAAATGGGCCGGCCCAGGCGCCCCAGCATTCAGCGAAGCTGGCTTGTTTTGACGCCCACGCGCAGCACATAGGGACTCTCGTAAATGAGGTTTCCCAGCTGCATGGCCAGGAAATAAATGGGCTGGCTTAACTGGCAGCAGCACGCGGCCCACATATGAAATCCTGGACAAAACAGGTTTTCTTTTCGAGCAGATGAACCCACACAAGTTTAGTACCATCTTGGATAGAAAAAGAAACTTTCTATGATGAACGGATGAAAAATCGAAGCACACCTTGCTTTAGTAGTAGGTATAGATATAGATTGAGTCATCCGCCGGGTAATTGTTGCTACTCCTACTAAGCAATCGGATGGTTAATTTACATCCCACCATGACTGATCCGTCACTCACATGAGCCTCAAAAGAAGACCCTAATAGTATCACGTCCTTTATTTTTATATGGCATCGTATTTGTATTGCTGATGGTGGCCTGTTCACATAACGAAAACGCGTTTGGATGTGGTCTCTCTCTCACTCCCCCTCTCCCTCACTCCCTCTCTCTCATTCTCTCTCTCTCCCTTCTGCTCTCTCTCACTTTCTCTCCCCCTCCTCTCCCTCTCCCCAC
>LR738713.1:629548922-629623685 GCA_902687465.1 Secale cereale
CCTCTCTCTCCCTCTCACGCACACACACTCGCTCGAAATAAGATGAGAAATATGTTGTTTTCCCCGCAATGTTTTTCAGAGGTGTGCATGTGTGGTTATCAATATTTTCTTTCCTCTCAATCTAGTTTTAATGGGTGCTTATTTGCAATTCAGGTTGCCGCCGGTATGAAAGAAAAATGGATTGTGCACTATAGATTAAGTTTCATCAAAAATAATATTTTAAAAATATTTTACAGCTAAAAATAACATCATATTTAGATTCTACATATTTTTCTAATCAAAATTTATATAATAGCATGTCAAAATCGAAGTTACGGTTTAAAAAATATGGATATTTTTTTAGATTAACAACAAATTGATTAACCGAAAGTCAGGGGGTTTCTGTTAAAACAAATAACGATTCAGCTGACTTCAATTTGGATAGCAGGATGATTACCTGAAACTTTAGGAGGTTTCTGAGAAAATGCAAAAAAAAAGGTTCGGCTGTGACTTAAACGTGTATTGCAGGTTAATTTAAAGAAAATGAGTTTTTTTTTGTAAAATGATGCGATGGTGAGGTGGCAAAAGCACTCAGTGCTTTATTTTTTTTTAAAGGAGGATAACCCCAGCCTCTGCATGAGGACGATGCATGCAACCATATAATATTAATAGTGCAAAATCCATCAACTGACTCAGAAATAAAGCGGAAAACAAACCCTGTGGTCGTATACATCGCGACAATACCTCCCCTAGATAGCCACTAATCCCTATGATACAATAAACAACTCCTAAGTTACGCCTTCAAGAAGGAATCATCGCACGTGCGCCGATGATGGTGAGTCCACCACAATATTAAATTCCGGATTCTCATCCCCAAAGCAAAGCTTCAATCCATCACCTTCATCAAGGATACGACAAAAAGCGCGCGACGACATAGTCTGATCGGAGATCTTGTGTTTCCACCAGAGTGCATAAACTCGTCGCTGAAGCCATCTGTACCATCTGCCCTTATTGGTCTACCGATACCTCGATAGCAGGATACCCTTGGAGAATACAACAGAAGACAAAGACATCCCATACCGCTTGCCTCCCGCTACTGTCGCACCACATTCGATCCGACAGTAACAGGCTAAAGATGACACTGGATATCTCTGTGCTTTATTTTTAGGTATAGATTTGTGTTTGTGTGTGTGTGTGTATGTGTGTGTTAGTATTGGATGTGTGCATACTAATTGTGGTACGAAGGATGAGTGCTCATTGTATTTTGCATCCTTTTGTGCTTCATTATGACTTAATAAAAAATGTTATTTATAAAAAAATGTTCACAAACCTCACCAAAATAATAGAGAAGAAATTATCCTTGACAACAACAACAACACACAAGGCTTTGTCCAGGAAACCAACATGATAGCATTAAGATTGAGGTGTAAATATATATTCACTTGTTTGTGCTATGCATATTGACTATTCTCCTTGAAAAATCAATATAATTTGAAAAAAGGATGAGGTAAAAATATTTTGTTAGTGTAATTTAAGAAAACTTGATAGCATTAAGAAAATTTGTGAAATTTTACAAAGTTCACGCTTTTTAAGATAATGCACGTGATTGTTAGGAAAAAACATGTAGTACAAAAATTGTTTTCAAACCATTTTAAAATGTATGCTACATTAAAAGAAAAATTATGCATTCCAGAAATATGTTCATGGAATTTAAAACAAAATAAAAAAATTGCATATATTAAAACTAGTGTTTCATACATTCCAAAAAATGTATGTTACATTTAAAAATGTTCATGCATTTCAAAACTAGGTTGATTACATTAAAATATATTTATACAATGTAAATAAATGTTTGCATAGTTTGAAAATTGTTTCATATCATTCCACAAAAAAAGGTGTATGTGTTTTTCTTAATACATATTCAAAATAAATGTTTAAAACATGAATTTTATAATGTTAAACATGTATTTGAAAAATTCAAATGCATGTGATGAAAAATTGTTGCAGGTGTATAAAAAATGTACATCATGTATTAAAAAATAGACATGTATTGAAAGAAAGGTAAAAACTAAAGGAAACTGATAGGAAAAAAAATAAACAAAATAAACAAAAAAATGAAAAGAACAGTTCAAAGCACCTAGAATCACCACACTAAGAAGCTGCCAGGGTTACGATTTTATTCTATTTCTGCGCGGTGATTCTAATTAGTTGTCTAATTGGGTTTTCGAGGTTGTCCAATGCGCTAAATTAATCGGATAATCATATTTAATAACCCACGTTAACCCATGAAAAATATCGAATAATCCACATCTGTCTGATATTATCGATGCATCCACCTCCATATTTGCTAGATTCATGCAAGTATATACATCTGTTTAAAACAGATATGGATATAGATTTGGAACGGAAATTATCGTTTCATTACCACAATCATAGAGGCTTCCTAAAATTCATCTACCGAGCTGGCCCACTAATGTGAGCCAGAGTCGTGCACCAGAGGCGAGGCTATCGTATATCTTAGTAGAGGCGAAAAAAATAAAGACCGGCCTAGCACCTGAAGAAGGCGCCAGGAGGGGAACGACGCTGACGTGCACCCCGTCATGGGCCGACAAACAGAAGGAGGCAGCGCTTGATAGGGACGCCCGGTTAAAAAAAAAGAGATCAAGATGCCCGGTTTTGCTTGTTGACTGGTCGCGGTTGATCTACAGTGTTTGACTAGTCCATCGTTGACCAGTTAAACGATTGACGGTCGACCTTTTGAGAAGAAAATATTCTTCAAACAAACAAGGATATAAAAAAAATCACAAATTCAAAAAAAAAATCATGGGTTCGAAAAAAGTTCATGAACTCAAAAAATAATATCTAGGATTTCAAAAAAGTTCATGGGATTCAGAAAAGTTTGTGGATTTGGAAAAAGTTGACGTACTTGAAAAATTTCGTGGGTCCAAAAAAATTTCGATTCAATGATATTTGTGGATTTAAAAAAGGGCACGACTTCAAAAAAAACTGTACGAACTCCAAAATAAAACATGCATTTCACAAAAATATCTCTAATTTAGGGAAAAGTTCACTTGTTTCGCGAACCAAAAAAATATATAACAAAGTCAAAAAGGTTCACTAGTTCAAAAAAGTACATGATTTTAAAATATGCATTTGAGAAAAGTTCACTTTGTTTCATGAACATGAAAAAAGAATTATGATTTTTATAAAAATAATCAAAAAATGGAAAGGTGTTCTCGGATTTGAAAAAGGTTAACATATTTTTGAAAAAAAAATCACAAAACTGAAAAAGGTTCATGATTTTGAGAAAAAACATTCACAAATAATAAGTTTACGAATTTGAGAAAAAGTTCACAAAAAACAGTCAACAAAAAAAGATGCGGATTTAAAAAGTTTTAAAATTTGAAACAAATTCATGCATTGAAAAATGAAAAAAGGGAAATGAAAAAGGAAAGAAAAAAGAAAAGAAAAAACAGAATAAAAATCCGTCCACAAAAACAAAATGGAAAGAAAAAAATAGAAAATTGGCCAGAAGCTTCTAGAATCTTTCCAAAACGGGCAGAGGCTTCAAGAAGCTTCCCAAAACCATCCAGAAGATTCTAGAAGCTTTGCACAACCGACTGGATCTCTTCTGCAAAATAAACATCATCACGTGAAATATTTCATGTATGAAACTCTGTGCCTTGGCTCGAAAATGTTCGATCGAGAATGAAAAAAAAGGAAACGGGACGAACCCAGGTGGGAGGAGGGTGTGTGAGGGCGCGTAATAGAAATTGGTCAAAAAATAACCCGCGAATCGTTCTTTTAGGCTACCACATGGTTTGTTCAGAATTACATGGCCCATAAAAAAGAGCGATTGTACGTCTCAATCTCCAACACTAGGACTCGCCGAGGTGTTACCTTTTTTGGACAAAGGACGAGTTTTATTAACTCAAAATGAAGCATTAAGTGAGGACACACACCCAATCTCTGCATAACTAAGATGCACACAACCAACACTAACACACATGCAAAACACGCCGGCAAAGTGCAAAATCTTGCAAGACCAAAACTATGGCAAAGTGAGGATAAAGAAAAAACTGAAGCGATCAACACAGTGATCGACAAACTACAACAACAACCATATCCACACCAAGAATCTCTTGACGCCACAAGGACGGCGATGTTCTTCAGCAACAACGCTATTAGGAAGAAAACAACGCTCAAGCACCGTCGTCATTGGATCCAACCACCAGCGACTAAATTCTAGGTTTTCACCCTAACGAACATGTCTGAACTTATCCGAGCAATGCCTTCAATAAGGTAACCATGAAAAAACATCACCATTGCCAAGTATAACCTAGTCGGTTCATACCTTGGGTTTTCACGCCGGGGCTCGAGATTCTGTACTAAGAAGCACCACCATAAGAAAGTCGAAAATGTGTCGTCGTCATCACTTTTCCGCGATCCCAAGAGCTACATGTGTTGGGTTAGAAATCCCACCGCCACCACTGCACAACCATATCCTCGACATCAACCATCATCCATATATTGCATCTCACTGCCAAAGGCAAGGTGGTCGGAGTGAGAGCTGCCAAAACTCGCGAACGAGCCTTTCAGATGCATCCCACAACCTCGCAACGAGCTGCCAACTGTAGGTATCGGATCTGGATGAAGTATCCTTCACAAAAGAACCATCGATGACGACCGCAATCCGCGGCTCGATTGAGATAGCACCACCACGTGCTGAAAATTGCTCCCATGTCCTAGGGAATAGGTCAAAGGCTAGACCACCGCACGCATGGCGAGTGACACGTCCTCGCCATCTCCTCTCAAAGGAACCCCATAGGGAAAGTTGTCGCGTGCTTTATGCTCCGCTTTACCACCTGGGAATCATATCGCCGTGTAGCCATGATCTGCCGCACCGCTTGACACCTTGCCATGTACATGTGTCATCATCTGAGGCGACGTGAAAGAAGTGAGTTGGTAAGTGTGTGTTTGGTTGCCGTGTGCTACAATACCTGCATTGCATACTCTTCTCCACTCAGCCTGGCTCTGAAAAAACAGTCTCATATGCGACATATGCAAGTTGTTTGATTGCGTGCATATGGACTTCCCGCATTAGGGGATCAACTTTGACATTTTGTTTGGTTGCTTGCATTGTCTCGGCGCATACAACTACACGCTATTTGGTTGCCCGCATGGGGTATGATTAAGAGCTAGCATTTGCACTTAGCACACAGGGTTAAGAGCTAGCAGAGAAAGGGGGAGAAGAAATGCATTGTGCCACAGACCATGGCGACCGCGGTGGACAATGGTCGTGGTGCCGTGTCCGACATGACGAGCATGGAGTCGTGGGCGAGCGATCCCGTCGGTGGCACGGCGAGTGACACCGTCGGCAAACTAGTTGCGGTGCTTGCGCAAAGACAGTGGACAGGGGAGGAGAATGCAGTCCTCGCGCCATGGTATCGTCCGTGCAGTAGGACGAGAGAGGAGGCCGAGATGATCGACGCCGGCAATGACTCCAGTGTACTGGGATGAGATAGAGGAGGCCGAGAGGAGGCCAAGATGATCGACCCCGTAGGCGGCGCGGTGACTGCAGTGTGCGCGCCATTGTAGCGTTCTGTGCAGTAGGAGGACGACAGAGAGTAGGCCGAGATGAGCGACGCCAGAAATGCCTCTAGTGTAGTAGGACGCGGGCAAGGAGATCAAGGGGAAGGGCGTCGGCGTCGAGTGGGACGAATAGGAGGGCTTTGAGCAGAGGACAGAGGAGCACGACATGGCGGCGTCAGTGCAGTAGACTGATGTTCAAAAAGAGATGAAGCTACGATCATAGAAACCAAAAACTTACAACACAAATGTTGTGAGGAACTGCGAGATCAGGCTGTTGGTCAAAGTAAATTTCAAATGATCGATCGTGCGTGACGAATCTGACAAAAATCGTCCAGAATATCTTCAAACGGAACACGAGATTAAGAACTTACGGCCGACGAAACTACGAACCGATCGCCTGAATGGAACCGTAGCATCGAGGTGCATCTTTTTCGTGTAGAGCTTACCTCGAACCGAAGCACCGTTGTGTAGATCAGAGAGACAAGGAAGAGAGAAGATTAGAGAGAAGCTTACTCGAGGTTGAAGAAGACCTCACGTAATCACCTCGCATCCCTTCCGTCTCCAGTCGTGCAAGGGCCCACGCGCTCGGCTCGGCCTGGCTCACGAGAAACTGCCGATTCCTACGTTTCCAACAAGCCAGCCTCTGGGCTGCTTTAAGAAGCATGCGATGCAGACTCAACAGTGAAACCTGACAATCATACAGACCTCTTGCTTCCCGCGCGGGCTTGGTTGGGCTCTATGCAGGCAACCAAGCACACCCTACATCTTCAGATGCGCACCGCCGGTGCTGCTATGCACATACGCAGCCACATCTATGCGTCACGTTGCTCCAGATATGGGGATAAAATCTCATCTGATCCTTGGTCTGCAACAACGCCAACGTCCGTGGTGACTACAGATCTATTTTGTATTGTGATTTGGTGCTTCTCTCGTCGTGTCTTATAATCAAGGGAAACAATAACGCTCGAACGGCCAATTTTTTGGGAAAACTAACGCCCACACGCGTGGCATCTTACACTTCGCCCACACGTCTCCATTACCACTCATTTTGCCACATACGAAAAGATGATATCAGGAGGAATCTTTTTGGTTTTCGGCCTAAAAATGTTTTATCTCATAATTAAAAAATCCAATAAAAAATCCATTTTTCACCATTAAATCCGTCTCGACAAGATCTTCAAAACTCGACCCCATGTTGATATGTTTCGACGAATTATTTTTTTGCCCAAAAGTTGTCATGATGTTTACACTGTAGTTGCCATAGCGCTTAAACTAAAGTTGCCATGTGGCAATTTGATTTTGTAGAGCATGTCAATTTTAGTATTTTGATGATGAAAATCCCAGTACTTTGACCATGAAAAATATTTTTTTTATGAACCATGGCAATTTTAAGTGCATGTATTATGGTAATTTTAGTTTATGGTTCATGGCAAGTCTAGTTTCTTAATTCCCCGTTTTATAATATGTCAAAACTTACTTTTAAATGTAGAGGAAAATAGCTGAAATATATCATGTCAACTTCAGTGTAAACACCATGGTAATCCATGTACGATAGACATGGCAACTTTTAAGCCAAAAAAATTCGTCGAAATATATTGATATGAGATCTAGTTTCGAAGATCTCGTCGTGAGGGATTTAATGGTAAAAATAGATCTTCAATCGAATTTTTCATTTAAGAGATAAAACATTTTAAAAGCTGAAAATCTAAAAAGATTCTCATATGCATGCATGTGGTGATGTGACGCAGTATGTATGTTGTAGGGCGTGTGGGCGGGTTTCGCTCCCACCACATGTATGGGCGTTACCGTTGTCCACTTTTTATCATCTCTCCCTGAACGACCTCAACGCCGTTGGATTTCTTGCACAAATCATAAAGCATCTTGGGTTGCCACGTCACATTTTGTCCCCATTCAGAAAATAAGCGTTGTTCACAAATTCCCGCACTGCGACACCTCTCTATATCTTTCCCGTTCCTCTTCCTAGCACACCTCTCCTCTTTCTCTTCCAGCATGCCCGACCAATCCTATCCGCTGCCGGGCGCTCCCGATCCGGAGGAGCAGCTCCCCGCATGCCCGAGCCCGTAGAACCCAGCCTTACTACAGGATGCTGCTAACGCGACACTATGATCAGAGACCCTTCGACCAAACTGTGTGCGATGCAATAATCGCAAACGATGGTGTAAAAAAAACAGTCAAAAAAGATGCAAAACGTTTGCGATGACGGATGCTTCAAACATGGTTCAGATTTTAGTTATGTGTGCATGCAGTGCATACATTTTAGTTCAATTAACTATTTGTGATGAGGCGAAACAAAAGAAACGGGCAACCAGATGAAGGTGTGTGCGATATACAGCATACAGTTCACTCGGATGAATTATTTGTGATTAGGCAACACAAAAGAAACGGTCAGCCAGATCAAGGTGTGTGCGATATACGACATACGGTTCACTCAGATGAACTGTTTGCGTTGAGCCAAGAGAACATAAATGGTTCAATATAACAAGATGTGTGTGATACGCGGCAAACAGGTATGTAATCAGAAATGTGCGCGAAGACCGATAATAACACAGACGATTGTTGCTAATAAGACATGTGTGTTGTGCGATGGGATTGCATACAGAACAACAACATTTACATATACACACTTATAAGGACATGGTTGCATAACTAAATTAAACATCCAATTACATATGTGGCTACTACAACCATGGCATTTGCACACACCAAATCAAACTATTACATGCATAACTACATAGGTGGCTACTACACACATGACATTTCCACACACCAAAGTAAACTATATATTACATGCATGATTAACTAGGATAAACGAACATCGGATCATCATCTAATTCTTGTGACACTTGCTCTGCTTGTGGCTCGATCCGGCCTCGTCGACTTGGGTAACGAGGCATTCCTCATGTCAACGATCCGCATGTGCATTTCGTAGCATGTGTACATGCTCTTGGCCGCATCCTGAGGTGAGGTTCATCCAGTTGCTGCATCTAGGCCCCGTGCCAGGATACGGGACATGTTCTGTTGACATCTTGCTTCATCTTTTTGTAGTATGGGTCGATGATGGCCGAGGCGAGTTCAACCAGGGAGTCCTTCTTCATGCTGCCCCAGACCCTATGGTGCTCACAGATTTCGACAAGGTTCTTGCAGGCCAAGCCCGTAACCCTGAGCGCTTTTACATCATCGGTGGTTTCCACTGTAGCGAACTTGTAGTCGATGTTGTTGACAGACCTGGCGAAACGGTCAGAAGGCTTTGTGACCATGCAGTAGTGGTAGATGAGGACATGATGGCGCACACAGAACAGGGCGACGACAACCTTCTGATCTATGTTGTGACGACCGGTGGTGTACTGGAGATCAATGCCGACCACCTTGTACTTGTCTCGAGCAAGCAACTGCTCAACGGTGTTGATGTAGTCGTCCACCACGGCCGGGTCGATGGTGTACACCACCGAGAGATCCGTCTTCCTCGCGTGGGTCTTCACTTTATGCTCGCCGAAATGCATTGGAGGCCGCTAGACATCCCCTCCCTATGTGTCTTCGTGGGTGTGCTTGTTGTGTTGTGGGGCGCGATTGAAAGGTTGAAGAGACTAAGGATATAATGGCCATGAGAATTAAAGGGGAAGCCGGACGACCTGGAATATCGGCACGCCCTGATGGCAGTTATAATTTGCAACACGTAACTCCATCCTGCTGCACGTAACTGCATCACGTGTCGACGTGCGCGGCGCAACCGCATGCATATAGGTCCCCCAACGTGATCGTGCGCAGGACCAACCGCTGGCAGAGCGCGCGCGGAGGTACGCGAGCAGAGTGCTCCGCGGTCGCCTCAACGGCGAGCAACCATATATATGCATATAGCAGTTGAACACGGAAGGAAAAGTTGTCCACAGGCTGAGCGTGCCGACAGACGCGAGCAGAGCACGCCGCGGCACCTAACGGCGAGCACAACGCACCGCGGTACCTAACGGTGAGCAGAGCTTACCGAGGGACGTGAGCAGAGGCCGGCGATATAGTGATATATGGCAAATAAGATGAAATGTGCGAGCGATGTCGGAGACATCAAGCATGAATTAGATTAGAGTTGCGTGTGCGATACGTCGCATACAATTGATCTATCTGAGCAGTTTGTGATGGAATAAGCCGTGTATGTTGTGGGCGAACGCTTGCTGATATATAACCTTAAATTTAACCAACAAAATGTTAATGCATGTAACAAAAATTATATAACTGGAAACTATGTTCAAATACGAATCCAAAGATATAATCTTTGGCGACATGCATTCGTACTTTATTAGTTAAATCGTACTTATAAACCAGGACGGGAGTATAGTAGGTAATTAAATCGCAAATGTTTTTTATTAACCATATGTGTACGTGTCTTTTTGTCCTCCTCTCGCATGTCTTGTCACCCCACTGCCGCAGACGGCTTCGAGCGTAAGCGGGCGTTCTTTTGGCCAAACGGTGATGAGCCCATTCCCGCTCAACCGCACAGGTTCTCGCGCAAGCTTCCCGCCCGACTCGGTGAAATCCCTCAAAATCCTAATGCTTACCAACCTATTATATAAATCCTCAAGGCCGGCGAGTCCCGCGTCACATTTTCCCCTCCCTCCCCGAAGCTTATCTCGTCTACTTCTCCCACAATCACCAATGGCACCGGTCCGTCGTCATCGCTCAGCCACTCTGCCTTCATCAGAGGACATCTCCAGCTGGGAGGCTACATCGGGGCGGCAGCGCAGTCCCCGGCGTAGTATAGTGCGGGTGGCGTCCCTGTTGGGTGTGCGCGGAACACCCACCACACGCTCCGCCGCCGCTGCTCGTCGGTAGTTGTTGCCTACCATTGTTGCCGCCACACCCCCATCGAAAGCCAGGGCCATCGCCTGCTCTGCCGCCACAGCCCGAAGGCGGGAGGTGGCCGTAGTGGCCGTCACCCCACGGCCGGCCACCGTTGCCATCACCCGCTCCGCCACTGCGGCCCGAAGGCGGGAGGTGGTGGTCGTGGCTGCCACCCCATCGTCGACCTTCGCGACCGCCAGCCCCTCGTCGACCGCTGGGATCATCATCCGCTCCGCCACCGCCGCCCGAAGGAGGGAGGCGGAGGTGGAGGCCCGCACGTGCGTCAGCGACCTTGCACGCAACATCGAGTTCCTGCGGGAGGAGGAGGAGCGCCTCATCGAGCATGCAAAGAGCCTTACTACAGCCTTGGCCACATCACACGCCGACGCAGAGGCGAGGAATCAGGAGATCTACGAGTAGTCCGGCCGCTTCGAGAGGGGTCGTCTGGAGCGGTAGAGAGCGTTCGAGGTGAGCATCGCTGAAGGTGCAGCAGCGGCAGGCACTGTATTGCAGTTGTCCAACTCGTCGGTAGGCTCCTCCTCCTCTTCCTCTTACTGAGCGTGCTCGGTAGAGGAGAGGCTACTGGAAGTAGTACAAAGCCCCTCTGTAGTAGTAGTATTCATGGGCTATTTTTTTCAGTTCATCTGACTAGAGATGTGGTGGAATGATAACCCACAAGTGTAGGGGATCGCAATAGTTTTCGAGGGTAATGTATTAAACCCAAATTTGTTGATTCGACACAAGGGGAGCCAAAGAATACTCTTAAGTATTAGCAGCTGAGTTGTCAATTCAACCACACCTGGAAACTTAGTATCTGCAGCAAGACAGTTTAGTAGCAAAGTAATATGAAAGTGGCGGTAGCAGCAATAAAAGTAACGATAGTGTTTTTGTAGTTTTTGTAATCGTAGCAACAGAAAAGTAAATAAGCGACTAGAAATATAGGTAAAGCTCGTAGGCATTGGATTGGTGATGGGAAATTACGTCGGATGCAATTCATCATGTAGAAGTTATAACCTAGGGTGACACAGAACTAGCTCCAGGTCATCAATGCAATGTAGGCATGTATTCTGAATATAGTCATACGTGCTTATGGAAAATAACTTGCATGACATCTTTTGTCCTACCCTCCTGTGGCAGCGGGGTCCTATTGGAAACTAAGGGATATTAAGGCCTCCTTTTAATAGAGTACCGGACCAAAGCATTAACACATAGTGAATACATGAACTCCTCAAACTACGGTCATCACCGGGAGTGGTCCCGATTATTGTCACTTCGGGGTTGCCGGATCATAACACATAGTAGGTGACTATAGACTTGCAAGATAGGATCAAGAACACACATATATTCATGAAAACATAATAGGTTCAGATTTGAAATCATGGCACCCGGGCCCTAGTGACAAGCATTAAGCATAGCAAAGTCATAGCAACATCAATCTCAGAACATAGTGGATACTAGGGATCAAACCCTAACAAAACTAACTCGATTACATGATAGATCCCATCCAACCCATCACCATCCAGCAAGCCTACGATGGAATTACTCACGCACGGCGGTGAGCATGATGGTGATGGAGAAAGGTTGATGATGACGATGGCGATGATCTCCACTCTCCGGAGCCCCGAACGGACTCCAGATCAGCCCTCCCGAGAGAGATTAGGGCTTGGCGGCGGCTCCGTCTCGTGAAACGCAATAATTCCTTCTTCTCTATTTTTTCTCTCCCGGAAACGGAAGATATAGGATCTGGGGGAACGTTGGTGGAGCATCGGGGGGCCCACGAGGCAGGGGGCGCGCCCCCACCCCCGTGTACAGGGTGTGGGCCCCCGGTGAGTATCTTCTTGCAGATATTTTTTATATTTTCCGAAATAATTCTCCGTTGATTTTCAGGCAATTCCAACTTTTTATTTCTGCACAAAAACAACACCATGGCAGTTTTGCTGAAAACAGCGTCAATCCGGGTTAGTTCCATTCAAATCATGCAAGTTAGAGTCCAAAACAAGGGCAAAAGGGTTTGGAAAAGTAGATACATTGGAGACGTATCAACTCCCCCAAGCTTAAACCTTTGCTTGTCCTCAAGCAATTCAGTTGATAAATTTTGACAAACTCTGTTTGCTCTTGTTGTTGTAAGTATGTAAGCTAGCATTCATGTTTTCAACAAGATCATGAACTAACCACATTCACAATAACTTTCAGGTCTCAAGACTACTCACATCAATGGCATAATCAACTAGCAAGCAATAATAATAAACCTCGGATGACAACACTTCTCAAAACAATCATGATATGATATAAGAGGATGGTATCTCGCTAGCCCTTTCTGAGACCGCAAAACATAAATCCAGAGCACCTTTAAAGATCAAGGACTGACTAAACATTGTAATTCATGGTAAAAGAGATCCAGTCATGATCATACTCAATGCAAATTCATAGTAATACATGCAACGGCAGAGGTGCTCTCCTACTGGTGCTCTTTGATAAGAGGATGATGACTCTGCATAAAAGTAAATAGATAGGCCCTTCGCAGAGGGAATCAGGGATTTGTAGAGGTGCGAAAGCTCGATTTTTTAAATAGAGATTGAATAACATTTTGAGCGGTATGCTTTCATTGCCAACATAACAACCAAAAATATCAATATCTCCCATGCTACGCACATTATAGGCGGTTCCCAAACAGAATGGTAAAGTTTATACTCCCCCAACCACCAACAAGCACACTCCACGGCTAGCCCGAAACAACGGGTACCGTCCAAACCAGCAACAACCCTGGGGGAGTTTTGTTTAATTATTATGATTTTGAGCATGGGACTGGGCATCCCGATTACCAGCCATTTTCTCATGAATGTTGACAGAGTCCACTCATCGTGAGAATAACCCACCTAGCATGGAAGATATAGACAGACCTAGTTGATACATGAGTTGTTCGAGCATACAAAACATAATTTCATTTGAAGGTTTAGAGTTTGGCACATACAAATTTACTTGGAACGACAGGTAAATACCGCATATAGGAAGGTATGGTGGACTCATGTGGAATAACTTTGGGGTTTATGGAAGTGGATGCACAAGCAATATTCCCGCTTAGTACAGGTGAAGGCTAGACGGAGACTGGGAAGCGACCAGCTAGAGAGCAACAACAGTCATGAACATGCATTAAAATTAATCAACATTGAATGCAAGCATGAGTAGGATATAAATCACCATGAACATAAATATCGTGAAGGTTATGTTGATTTGTTTCAACTACATGCGTGAACATGTGCCAAGTCAAGTCACTTAAATTGTTCAAAGGAGGATACTACCCATCATACCACATCACAACCATTTTAATATCATGTTGGCTTGCAAGATATACCATTATAAACTCTCAGCTAATTAAGCATGGCATAAACAGCTATGATCTCTAATTTTCATTGCAAACATGTTTCATTCATGACAAGCTGAATCAGGAACAATGAGCCATCATATTTACAAAAACAAGAGAGGTCGAGTTCATACCAGCTTTTCTCATCTCAATTAGTTCATCATATATCATCCTTATTGCCTTTCACTCGCACGACTGAACGGTGTGGAATATAATAATAGTGCATGTGCATTGGACTAAGCTGGAATCTGCAGGCATTTAATACAAGAGAGAAGACAAGGTAATATGGCTCAAGGTTAAATCAACAACAAAGCATATGAGAGCCACTAAGCATTTTAATCATGGTCTTCTACTCTTAACCCCTAAAGAAAAGAAAAGAAACTATTTACACGGGAAAGTTCCCAACAAGCAAAAGAAGAACGAGAAATCTTTTTGGGTTTTTATTTTTTAGCTACTACTACAAGCAAAGAAAGTAAACTAGCTAGAAGCTACAACTGACAATTTTTTTGTTTTTCTGGGTTTTTCTAGCACACAAGAAAAAGACTAAGAAAAAGAAATTTAAACTAAGCATGGATGGTACAGTGAAAGAGTGTGAGCACCGACAGCTAGAATAAGTGTGTAAACATGAATGTAAGTCGGTGAGAAACATGTACTCCCCCAAGCTTAGGCTTTTGGCCTAAGTTGGTCTATGGCCAGTACTGGCATGACAAATATTCAAAGTTTTAGTTGGGGTCGTACTGAGATGCAGCAGATGCTGCATGCTGAGCTGCAGCTCGAAGGCGGGTTGCCTTCGTCATGTTATAATAGGCATTTGCCTCCTCCATAGTTATAGTGTATCTTCCCTTTTCCTGAAAGTTAAACAAAGTAGGGGCAGGAAGAACAATAGGGATGGCATGTTGCCTGTTAAAGATTAGTCGATATTTGAGGGTTTGATTATCCCATTTTATAAACCGGTGAATAGCCATAGCATGGCAGTCTAAATAAGCAGGAGGTAAAGGTTCATCATTCGTGTGCACAGACGCACCAAGATAGCAGGCTATGCGAGTAGCATAGATCCCACCAAATAAATCTCCATGCAAACCATTATGGTGTAGTCTACGTGCAACAATTTCTTCCAAGTTATATTGCCTATCACCTAGTACAGCACTCCTGAGAACACTAAGATCAGGGACACACATGTGACAAGCCTCATCTTTACCGTTTATGCATCTACCGATAAAGAGAGCAAAGTAATGAATAGCAGGAAAATATATGCTCCCCGTGGTAGCTTGTGTGACGTCCCTGGATTCTCCCACCGTAATACTAGCAAGGAATTCTCTAAATTCAGATTTACGAGGATCACTCATACTGCCCCACTGTGGGAGCTTGCACGCAACATTAAAATCCTCTAAATCCATGGTATAAGATTTATCATAAAGGTCAAACAGGATAGTGTGAGAATTACGTGAAGATGAAAATTTAAACCTTCTCACAAAGCTATCAGTTAAGCCACGGTATTGAGGACACTTATCTTGTATAAAGTTCTCGAGGTCAGCGTTGCCCACATATGCGTAAAATTCATCTTTGATGCCCGCTTGGCCCATAAATTCATCTGACGGCCATTCACAAGACCGCACATCAGCATCCCTCGGTGGTTCATCGTCCGGCTCATGAAACGAGAGCCTCGGTTCCTGCTTCCTTGAAGGACCACCTTGGAAGTTTCTCCTAGACATTTTTCTGAAATTTTCTGAAAAAAATTTAGTAACTCGCAATAAAAGTTAACCAAACTCAACAAGATTGATAGCAACAACTCCTATAAGTGTCTAGAGGATATATCATGCATTAGAACTACTTGGGACCAAGAAAATTTGACATGCAAGCTCAAGAACAAGGTCACCGTAGCAGCATAAATTTGCAACAAATAAAGCAGTAGAGCAAAAAACTAATTGGACCAATGGAGGAGTCACATACCAAGGAACAATCTCCCCAAACAGTTTGGTGAATGGTGCTTTGAGCAAGGAGATCGAAAATGGCAGCAAGATGAGCTAGAACTCGGGTTTGAGCTGGTTGAGGATTTTTTTGGGAGGAAGAAGAAGAGCATGGGTGAAAGGATAAGTGGAGGGGGGCACGTGGGGCCCACGAGGCAGGGGGCGCGCCCTGGGCAGGGGGGCGCGCCCTGCACCCTCGTGGCCACGTGCTGGCTCCCCTCGCTATGTATTCGGTGCCATATTTTCTTAAATATTATAGAAAAAATCATATTTCATTTTCATGGCATTTGGAGAACTTTTATTTTCGGGATATTTTTTATTGCACGGATAGGTCTGGAAACAGACAGACAATGCTATTTTTGTTTTATTTAACCTAATTAACATAAAGTAAAAGGAGGGTACAGAAGGTTTGTGCCATCTAGATTCACCTATCCCATGTTCATCAAAAGGAATCCATTAATAAGGTTGATCAGGTCTTGTTAATAAACTCTTTCCGAGTAACATGAAACCGGAGAATTTTCGAATAACACTATGTTACCTCAATGGGGATATGTATGTCCCCAACAATAAGAATGTCATATGCTTTCTTGGTAGTAGGAAGAGAAAACTCAAAACCTCTGTAACACCTCTGTGTAATAACTACTATGCCACTCTGCTAAACATGCCATGTCATCATCATTAGCAATGCATAATCACAGTGGTTAAAACAAGCACTTCCAAACTCCCTCTGAAATTCAAATTCAAATTCAATTGCAAAATGAAGTTGCTCCAAAAATTATGGAAAAATGTTCATTAATTAGCAAATATTCCATAACTAATGATGTTGTTGAAAACAACATCACCAGCAACTCCAAATATGGGCTAGGGCATCAAACAGTGTCAAAACAGCACTTTAAAATGCCTATTCATTTTTGAATATTTCTTTAATGATCCAAATTTGCCCAAACCACTTTTTGGTGGCTAGGAGTATTGCAAGGCATTTTATGGACCAACTCTAAAAATTTTGCAAAACTCCTTGGAATGCCTAAACATTTGTTTTTGCTCTCTGTGAAATAAATAAAGAAGAGAAAAGGGCAGGACCTTACCTGTCGCCGGGCGAGGCCCAGCTCGGCCCAGCCCATCTCCCTCTTCTACCTGCTCCCGTCGCCGTGTCGACGCCGCCGTGGTCGCCGCGCTCGCCACCGCGCCCTCGCCGCCACCTGCCGCTACAGGGCCGCGGAGGCGATAAGGCCGCGCCCAACCACCCCTCCCTGTCCTCCTCATCCATTTCCCCCCTCTTTCCCGAGCTCGCCTCGCCTCCTCCCCTCTCAGATCCGGCCACCGAGCGCCGTCGTCGCCGTTCGTCGCTGGTTCCCGCGGCCACCGACGGCCCCGCACGCTGCAACCGTGTCCAGGAGGTCCGCCGGAGTCGACTCCCTCGACTGGTGCTCGCAGCTGGGACGGGGAGGCTCTGCAACTGCCGCACATCGCCGCCCCCTCCTTCTCTGTCTCCGGTGCTCGCCGTCGACATCGAGCTCGACTGCTGCTCCAAAGCTGTCGTGGGTCTTTCGTGACCGCTCGGTGAGCTTCCCCCTCCCTCCATTTCTTGTTCTCGCGGCCGCATTTGCTTCTAGCCGCTCGCCGCCATTGCCGAGTCTCTGCCTCCGCCGGCGAGCTCGTAGCCGAGCCGCCACTGCCCGTCGAGCTCAAACGAGCTCGGGATCGTGCTCAGCACATCCCTACGGACCCGTGGCGCTCCTCCCCGTGCCCAGCTGAGCCCCGTAGCACCGTTGCCTCGTCCGTGCCCGTGCACGCCGCCGCAAGCTCGTCGCCGGCGAGGCTCCGATGACCAAATGGTCTCGGGCCCGTTTCCGTTAAGTTCGCGCGCGCGCATAGGTCATCCCTAGCTAATTAGAACGCCCGCGCGCGTCCTCCTTTGCCTTCTCCGTCGCACGGCCGAGCCACCCCGCCGCCGATGAGCTCGCTGCACTCAGCATCGGCCATCTCAGCCCCTCGCACCACCGCCATTCGACGCGCGGCGCCGAGCCGCGTCGAACGCGCCACTCCGTGCGCCAAACGGTGGCCGGAGCTGCGTTTCCGACCACCTCCCGAGCCGCGCCGCCGCGAGAACGAGCCCGCCGGCGTTTAAACGCCGACCGGCCGACGTGGCTAACCTGGGGCCACCCCCAGGGTCACTGCCAGTGGCCCCACGGGCCCCAGTTGACTGGGTTGACCCAGTCAACTGCTGACTGGGCAGCCCAGTGTCACTGACACGCGGGCCCCACCGCTCAGTTAATTACTTAAAATGTTTTATAAATAAAACTTAATTAGTTAAATTAATAGCCACTGACATGTGGGGCCCTAGTGCTAATTAATTTCTGGTTTAGTTTATATTAACTCTGTTTGATAACAGAGGCTGACATGCGGGCCCCACTGGTCAGTTTGACCAGTCAGCCGAGTCAAATGGCTGCTGATGTCATGCTGATGCAATGCTGATGCAGTATATTCTTTTCTGTTATTTAAAATAATTCCAGAAAATGCCAAAAACTTAGAAAATTCATATCTTTTAAACCGTAGCTCGAATCGAAAAACTTTCTACATGAAAGTTGCTCAGAACGACGAGACGATTCTAACCGTGCTATCCGTTTCCGTGTCGGGACCCTCTACGGAGGTGAACCCGCAACTTTTAGCCTGTTTCCGGTAGATGAATAGTGCACATACACCGGTTAATAATTCCAACTTAAATCCTAAAATAACTAATATGACTTAGACATGTTATTAGGCAACCCTGCACTGCACATTAGCCTAGCACGCTTTGTGATGCTTGCTTTCTGTGTATTTATCTGTTTCTTCCCCCCCTCTTCTCTCTCGGTAGAGTCCGACGCTGACGCCGTTCCAGAGACCGACGCCGTCCCGGTGATTGGTTCCCCCTCCGACGACCTTGCTTTTGCCACCGAGCAACCAGGCAAGCAACCCCCCTTTGATCATTCCGATATCGCCTATGTCTATTCTCTCTTATTCTTGCATTAGAATTGCTGCTACTGCTACTGCTCCTATTACTGTTGCATAGCCTGTTTTTGCTAAACTGTTGATACCTGTCTTTATTCATAAACTGCTTAGTATAGGTTGGGTAGCACTGCTGTGGTCCCGCTTTCTCGTAGTTGCCTCGCATAGTACCCTTGCCTCGATCAAGCGATCGAGCCCCTTCCCCTGACCTTCTTCACATCACCGCACACCCCCTAATATGCTCGACTCCGCAGAGTTAACATCGGGTGACGAGGGTGATACCTCCGAACTCACTTCCGATGTTGTCCCTGTAGTATAGCTAGCTCGTTGTGGGTTACCGAGGGTGATTCCTCTTCCCACTTCCGACTTAGCTTTTGTCGTGCATCCGCTATGGTGATTACCGCCGAGGGTGATTCCTCCGGTATCACCTTAACGGGACTTGTCGTTTAGGAATCCAACGAGGGTGATTCCTCGGATTCCTCATCGGCATGAAAACCACACGGATGCCCTGGTTTACCGTACCGTGTTTAAAGACGTATCGATCCCCGAGGCCGGACGTCGCCAGGAACAAAGGCGTGCGGCCAGAGGTATCGTGCGTCTGAAGACACTTTGAAGTTACTACTACACCTGTTGGATGGAGGCGGGTTGACCCAGAGGGGTACCCGCGAGTGCCTTTGAGGCGTGAGCTGTGGAGTCGGGTGACCAGTGAGGGTACCCGCGAGATAACTACGAGGCGTGGCCGGTCATTCCCAGTCCTTGTCACAAGTCCTCGAGACGGGACGACGGGGCCAACAGTATCGTGGGCTCTGCTCGTTACCGCGCGCTCCCAATCCACTAAGCGATTTGGATATTTGATCCGAGGGGCCTTCGGGTCCGATAGCACTAACCACCACGTGGGTGTGAGTGGGTGCTCTGCGTCGTATACATCAGCCGGAGTCGTCACGACGTCAGCGATTGAGCGGCCCGTTCGGATTGGACCCTGGATGCAACTGCGTGCTTGTATAAGGGGTTGCTAGGTCTGCTACCGAACGGCCACGTAACGTGCAGGAGCGTCCGGGGCTATGGGCCATGACCCCCGGGTGCATAGGTTTAGTCCGACGTGCTTGATCCTCTCTGGCGGTATCCGGTCGGGTTGCGTCGTATTGTTTGGCCGAGGGCGGGCACGACCTGATGGTGTGTCCGGCCGGAGTTAAGCGAGCGTGGTGGGTAACTTGGTGCACCCCTGCAGGGAAGAAAACATCTATCGATAGCCTGTCCTACGGTAACGGACACTCGGAGTTGTATCCACTTCGGAACAACTAGAACTGGTGACTTGAGATATGAAGTTGATATTACTATAAACCCTTTACATTATGATGTACTATTCTGTTCCCTTCTAATTGCTGCAAGACCCTGAAGATGCTAGTCTTCATCAGGACTAGGCTTTTCCCCTCTCTACTCTGGCTTTCTGCAGTCTAGTCCACCCACATAAAGCCTCCTTTGAAAATAATGCATTGCTAGTATAGATCTGATGTAAGTCTTGCTGAGTACTTTGGATGAGTACTCACGGTTGCTTTGCTTCCCCTTTTGTCCTACCCGCATGATAAACCAGACGACGGAGCCATGGTGCCTGCAGCCCCCGTTGACGACTACTACTACCAGCCCGAGGCTGGCTACTACTACTACCCGGCCGGCGAGTACTTCTACGAGGAGCCGGCGGACGACGACCAGGAGTAGGATCGGAGGTCCCAGGCAGGAGGCCTGCGCCTTTTCGATCGTAGCTTTTCTTTTGCCCCGCCTCGTATGAGGCCTATCTGTACTTGTGTTCTGTATCTGTACCCAGATACCTAACGCTTCCGCTGACTATGTGTGTGACACTTGTTATGTATTCGAGCCCTCGAGGCCCCTGGCTTGTAATATATAACTTGTATGTATTTATTTATGTTTTAGAGTTGTGCTGTGATTCCTTCACGTGAGTCCTTAGGCTTGATCGTGTGCATTTGCGTGTATGATTAGTGCACGGTCGGGCCGGGGTCGTCACAACCTCCAATAGTGATAGTTGAAGTTTTTCCAATATAATTGATACTATGAACCTGAGGTTGTTTCCTCGGAAAGTGTAGCGTATGCTCATTACCATTGACATGAAAAGTGACATTGCCCTTGTTGCAATCAATAACAGCCCTTGCAGTATTCAGAAAGGGTCTTCCAAGAATAATAGACATACTATCGTCCTCGGGAATATCAAGTATAACAAAGTCTGTTAGAATAGTAACATTTGCAACTACAACACGCACATCCTCACAAATACCGACAGGTATAGCAGTTGATTTATCGACCATTTGCAAAGATATTTCAGTAGGTGTCAACTTACTCAAGTCAAGTCTATGATATAAAGAGAGAGGCATAACACTAACACCGGCTCCAAGATCACACAAAGCAGTTTTAACATAGTTTCTCTTAATGGAGCAAGGTATAGTAGGTACTCCTGGATCTCCTAATTTCTTAGGCATTCCACCCTCAAAAGTGTAATTAGCAAGAATGGTGGAGATTTCTACTTCAGGTATCTTTCTTTTGTTGGTAATAATGTCTTTCATATACTTGGCATAAGGATTTGTTTTAAGCACATCAGTCAAACGCATACGCAAAAAGATAGGTCTAATCATTTCAGCGAAGCGCTCAAAATCCTCATCATCCTTTTTCTTGGATGGTTTCGGAGGAAAAGGCATGGGTTTCTGAACCCATGGTTCTCTTTCCCTACCGTGCTTCCTAGCAACAAAGTCTCTCTTATCATAACGTTGATTCTTTGATTGTGGGTTATCAAGATCAACAACAGGTTCAATCTCTACATCATTATCATTGCTAGGTTGAGCATCAACATGAAAATCGTCATTAATATTATCACTAGGCTCATGTTCATTACCAGATTGTGTCTCAGCATCAGAAACAGATATATCATTGGGATTCTCTGGTGTGTCAGCTACAGGTTCACTAGAAGCATGCAAATTTCTATCATTTTTCTTTTTCTTCTTCTTAGAAGAACTAGGTGCATCTAAATTGGCTCTCTGAGAATCTTGCTCAATTCTCTTAGGGTGGCCTTCAGGATACAGAGGTTCCTGAGTCATTTTACCACCTCTAGTTGCATCTCTAACAGCATAGTCATTATTCTTACTATTTAATTCATTGAGCAAATCATTCTGAGCCTTAAGTACTTGTTCTACTTGAGTGGTGACCATGGAAGCATGTATACTAATGAGTTTCAGTTCACCTTTAGCACTAGACAGATAATTACTCAAGCGTTCAATCATATAAGCACTGTGTTGTAATTGTCTACCAACATAAGCATTGAAGTTTTCTTGTTTCACAATAAAATTGTCAAACTCATCTAAACATTGGCTAGCAGACTTATAACGAGGAATATCACCTTCATCAAATCTATAAAGAGAATTTACCTTTACTACCTGTGTCGGGTTATCAAGACCATGTATTTCTTCAATAGGTGGTAAATTCTTAACATCTTCAGCTTTAATACCTTTTTCTTTCATAGATTTCTTTGCCTCTTGCATATCTTCAAGACTGAGAAATAGAAAAACCTCTTTTCTTTGGAGTTGGCTTAGGGGCTGGTTCAGGAAGTCTCCAATTATTTTCATTGGTCAGCATATTGTTCAATAGTAATTCAGCTTGTTCAACTATACTTTCCCTGAAAACACAACCTGCACAACTATCCAGGTGGTCTCTGGAAGCATCGGTTAGTCCATTATAAAAGACATCAAGTATATCATGCATCTCAAGAGGATGATCAAGCAAAGCATTAAGTAACTGGAGAAGCCTCCCCCAAGCTTGTGGGAGACTCTCTTCTTCAATTTGCACAAAGTTATATATTTCTCGTAAGGCAGCTTGTTTCTTATGAGCGGGAAAATATTTAGCAGAGAAGTAATACATCATATCCTGGGGACTACGCACACAACCAGGATCAAGAGAATTAAACCAAGTCTTAGCATCACCCTTTAACGAGAACGGAAATAGCTTAAGGATATAGTAGTAACGAATCTTTTCATCATTGGTAAACATGGTGGCTATATCATTCAACTTAGTAAGATGTGCCACAACAGTTTCAGACTCATAGCCATGGAAAGGATCAGATTCAACCAAAGTAATTAACTCAGGATCAACAGAGAATTCATAATCCTTATCAGTAACACAGGTAGGTGAAGTAGCAAAAGCAGGGTCATGTTTCATTCTAGCATTCAAGGACTTTTCTTTCGGCTTAGCTAATAATTTCTTAAGATCATATCTATCGTTGCAAGCAAGAAAGTCTCTAGCAGTTTCTTCATCCATAACATAACCCTCAGGAACAACAGGCAATTCATATCTATTGGGAGTAGTTTCATCATCACTTTCATAAATATCATCAACATTTGAACTCTCCCTAACCTTAGCAATTTGTTCATCTAGAAATTCACCTAGTGGCACGGTATCAGGCATAGAGGTAGTTTCATCATACATAGCAGAAGTAGCATCATCAAGAACATACGACATATCAGATTCAATAGCAGGAGTAGGTGTCGCAAGTTTACTCATAACAGAAGGAGAATCAAGTGCAGAGCTAGATGACAGTTCCTTACCTCCCCTCGTAGTTGAGGGTAAGATCTTGGTTTTTGAGACCTTCAAATTCTTCATAGTGATCAACAGATATAAATTCCAAGTGACTTAAAGAATAGAGCTATGCTCCCCGGCAACGGCGCCAGAAAATAATCTTGATAACCCACAAGTTTAGGGGATCGCAACAGTTTTCGAGGGTAAAGTATTAAACCCAAATTTGTTGATTCGACACAAGGGGAGCCAAAGAATACTCTTAAGTATTAGCTGCTGAGTTGTCAATTCAACCACACCTGGAAACTTAGTATCTGCAGAAAGATAGTTTAGTAGCAAAGTAATATGATAGTGGCGGTAGCAGCAATAAAAGTAAAGATAGTGTTTTTGTAGTTTTTGTAATAGTAGCAACGGAAAAGTAAATAAGCGACTAGCAATATAGGTAAAGCTCGTAGGCATTGGATCGGTGATGGGAAATTACGTCGGATGCAGTTCATCATGTAGAAGTTATAACCTAGGGTGACACAGAACTAGCTCCAGTTCATCAATGCAATGTAGGCATGTATTCTGAATATAGTCATACGTGCTTATGGAAAAGAACTTGCATGACATCTTTTGTCCTACCCTCCCGTGGCAGCGGGGTCCTATTGGAAACTAACGGATATTAAGGCCTCCTTTTAATAGAGTACCAGACCAAAGCATTAACACATAGTGAATACATAAACTCCTCAAACTACGGTCATCACCGGGAGTGGTCCCGATTATTGTCACTTCGGGGTTGCCGGATCATAACACATAGTAGGTGACTATAGACTTGCAAGATAGGATCAAGAACACACATATATTCATGAAAGCATAATTGGTTCAGATCTGAAATCATGGCACTCGGGCCCTAGTGAGAAGCATTAAGCATAGCAAAGTCATAGCAACATCAATCTTAGAACATAGTGGGTACTAGGGATCAAACCCTAACAAAACTAACTCGATTGCATGACAGATCCCATCCAACCCATCACCGTCCAGCAAGCCTACGATGGAGTTACTCACGCACGGCGGTGAGCATCATGGAATTGGTGATGGAGGAAGGTTGATGATGACGATGGCGACGATCTCCACTCTCCGGAGCCCCGAACGGACTCCAAATCAGCCCTCCCGAGAGAGATTAGGGCTTGGCGGCGGCTCCGTCTCGTGAAACGCAATAATTCCTTCTCCTCTATTTTTTTCTCCCTGAAACGGAAGATATAGGATCTGGGGGAACATCGGTGGAGCATCGGGGGGCCCACAAGGCAGGGGGCGCGCCCCCACCCTCGTGGACAGGGTGTGGTTCCCCCGATGAGTATCTTCTTGCAGATATTTTTTATATTTTCCGAAATAATTCTCCGTTGATTTTCAGGCGATTCCGAGAACTTTTTATTTCTGCACAAAAACAACGCCATGGCAGTTCTGCTGAAAATAGCGTCAGTCCGGGTTAGTTCCATTCAAATCATGCAAGTTAGAGTCCAAAACAAGGGCAAAAGGGTTTGGAAAAGTAGATACGTTGGAGACGTATCATGGAACTGTACAACGTACTTAAAATTAGCTATATATATATATATATATATATATATATATATATATATATATATATATATATATATATATATATATATATATATATATATATATATATATATATATTTGAACTAGCTATTTCAGTATGTGGCTGGCAAGAATTGGGGGAAAGTTTAGTCGGTTCAGCTGTCGAGTTGAACTGTTTGTATAAATTAAGAATGACTGCTTAATCTATTAATGAAATCTATGCTTCATTACTGAATTTTAGTTGCAAAAATTAGATAATGCTAGTGATTTTTAGCTGCATATTTTGACAAATCGCAGTGTTACAAGGATTGACAAATGACAATGTTACTAGATCAACAAATGTCAATCTTTCCAGCTTGACAAATGAAAATATACCCAATATGACAGATGCTAATCTTACCAAATTGTTTGTACGTGGTTGCACACGGGTCATCCGAAAAAACCATTTGCATTGAAGGGAGGTACAAATCCTGCGCAGCGAATTTTCCCTTGGCTTACTACAAAAGACCATAGCTCTCACTTTGCATACATGTGTTCTATCTAAAACGTTTGCGATGAAGAGCTGCACAAATCCTGCTCCGCATAGTTTCCCTTGGCTTACTGGGGAATCTGTCAGTTTACATATGGGTGTTCTATCTATAACATTTGCGATCAAGAGCTGCACAAATCCCGCTCATCACATTTTCGCTAGGCTTCCTCGGAAAGCTGTCGGTTTGCATACGGGTGTTCTAACTAAAACGTTTGCGATGAGTTTTTTATATTTAAAAACCATATTAAACAGGGGCTTGGGAGCCATTAATGGAGAACATGCAAGCAAGGCGGGCGGCCATGGAAGTCAAATGGCTCGCTTCCCAGTGAGCCTGCGCGACGTACAGGTCGCACGCTTCCTGGTGAGCCTGCGCATTGGAGTACAGCTCGCACACCTCCCGTTTAGTCAAGCACCTATCCGCACGGCACCTCCTAGCCATTAAAAGAGTGAGGCGTGGCGTCACATGAATGGTTAACAGAACGCACATGATTTAAATTTTACAAAACTTTTGAGATGTTACAGTGGCAGCTATTTGTTTCAAAATGGCTTTGTTGTCTGTTATCCGAGTGAGCCTTCTCACAAAATGGACACGAAAAATACCACAACATGTCAAGTGCCATTCCATGATATCATGCCAAGTTTTATGAATTTCAGACGAGTTTTGGATTTACTAGAATTTAAAAAACAAAGATCTCAACATTTTGCCGGCAATCAAGAGTGCCCTGGTGTTTGAAATTCATTCCCATTTCTTGCATGGGACCTAAGGATGCACCTAAGGATACATATTTGATTTTTCAACCAATCTATATGCACTCGAGCATGTGCATGTAGTTCAAATTTGAATTATGCACATAAAATGCCTAGAAAACTCAGTTAATGTATAAAAATATCCAAACGAACCCCGAAAAATTCCAAAATTTAACACAACACTCCTATTTTTCTTTGTTGACACTAGATTTTTTTTGAAAGGAATAAGAGGCAACGAATATTATTTCGTCCCCAAAGGTGGAAGGTTCCCTACCGAAACCATCAGGCTTGTTGTGAGAAGCTCTGTTTTGTGAGAAACTTATACCCAAACCTGCCCCAAATGGGACACAAATTTTACCACGACATGTTGATGTCGCTCCATGATAGCATGCCAAGTTTCATGAATTTAAGACGAGTTTCAGAGTTACTAGAATTTAAAAATCAGGTATATCAATGTTTGCGACCGAGTGAGAGTGGTAGGGTGTTTGACATTCATTCCCATTTCTTACATGGGACCTAAGCATGCAACCAAGGACACATATTTGAATTTTCAACCAATTTATATGCATTAGATCATGTGCCTGTAGTTCAAATTTGTATTATGCACATAACTGCATTGAAAACTCAGTTAATGTATAAAAATTTCCAAACGTACCCCGAAAATTTTCAAAATTTAACACAACACTCATGTTGTTCTACGTTGACACTAGAGAAAAATTGTAATCAAGAAGAGGCAACGGATATCGTTTCATCCAGAAAGGTGAAACATTCCCTACCGTAACCATGACGCTTGTTGCAAGAAGCTCTGGTTTGTGAGAAGCTTATACCCCAACTGCCCTAAATGGGACAATATTTTTACCACTGCATGTTGTTGTCATTCCATGATAGCATGTCAAGTTTCATGAATTTCAGACGAGTTTTTGATTTACTAGAATTTTAAAACCATGTATCTCAATGTTAGCAGGCGAGCGACAGTGGCAAAGGTGTTTGACATTCATTCCCACTTCTTGCATGGGACCTACGGTTGCAACCAAGGACACACATTTGATTTTTCAACCCGTTTATATGCACTGGAGCATGTGCATGTTGTTCAAATTTGAATTATGCACATGAATGCATAGAAAACTCAGTTGATGTATAAAAATGTCCAAGCGAACCCCGAAAAATCCCAAAAATTGACACAACACTCTTGTTCTTGGTTGGCACGAGAACAATTTTAAAAGTAAGAAGAGGCAACAGATATCGTTTCGTCCCCCAAGGTGGCATGTTCCCTACCGAAACCATCAGGCTTGTTGTGAGAGAAGCTTTGGTTTGCGAGAAGCTTATACCTAAATCTGCCCCAAATGGGACAATATTTTCACCACGGCATGTCGATGCCATTCCATGATGTCATGAGTTTCATGAATTTCAGACGAGTTTTCGATTAACTAGAATTTTAAAACCATGTATCTCAATATTAGCGGTCGAGCGACAATGTCAAGGTGTTTGACATTCATTCTCATTTCTTGCATGTGACCTAAGCTTGCAACCAAGGACAAACATTTGATTTTGCAACCTGTTTTTATGGACTAGAGCATGTGCATGTAGTTCAGTTTTGAATTATGCACATAAATGCCTAGAAAACTTAGTTGACGTATAAAAATGTCCAAACGATCCCCGAAAAAATCCAAAATTTAACACGACACTCCTGTTGTTCTATGTTGACACCAGGAAAAAGTTGAATGGAAGAAGAGGCGACGAATATCATTTTTTCCACAAAGGCAACATCTTTCCTTAACGGATCCATGAGGCTTTTTGTGAGAAGCTCTGGTTTGTGAGAAGCTTATACCATAACTTGCCCCAAATGGGACAATATTTTTACCCCAACATGTTGATGTCATTCCATGATAGCATACCAAGGTTCATGAATTTCAGATGGGTTTTGGATTTACTAGAATTACAAAAGCAAGCACCTCAACGTTTGCCGAAGAGCCACGATGCCGTGGTGTTTGAAATTCATCCCCATTTCTTGCATGGGACATAAGCATCGACCCATGGACACATATATCATTTTACAAACCATTTTGGTGCACCGGAGCATGTGCATGTAGTTTAATTTTGAATTGTGCACCTGAAATGCCTAGAAAACCAAGTTAATGTATAAAAGTGTCCAAACGAACCCTGAATAATTCCAAATTTTTTGTCAACACACCTATAGTTGCTATGTTTAATTGCTGAACTTGCTCGATTAAGAAATGTTAGTGTGTTGTAGTCTCCTTTGTGTACCCAAATTATGCAATGACGTGGATGACCACTGTAACTAAGGAAATTCGAACCAAATTTTTTATGTTCAAACTCATCACACACGGGTTAAGCTATCTGAATCGTTTGTGATGTTCACATATCGTACATAGTTCTGAATAAGGGACCGTGTCCGATGATACTTTGCGCGCCAGTTTTTTCGCTGAACCGATTCAAAATTTTTGGCTTCCACAGAAATATCTACCACCCCGCCCCCCTTACCAAAAGCCACATTTCCTCTGTTTCCGCCTTCCTTTCCAAGTTGAAACCTTCACTCCTTGCTTGCAGCTCTGCCTCCTCGCCGACAACCCTCCTTCACGCTGCTCGGCCTCGTCTATCTAGGCAAGTAATCCACACCAGACCCCATCCTCCTTCTTCCGCATCCCACATGCCCCGACCGCTGGCGCGACACCTTCCTCCCAAATCATCGACCCCTCCAGCAAATAAGCGCCGCCCTAAGCCATGGTGCACACAGTATAGCCAGGAGCTCAAGGAGCATTTGGCAGCGGATAAGGAAATCGCGGCCGCACACGTGGATGAGGTTGTGATGGCTGCCATTCGTGCCGACCCCCAGATCTTGGAGGAGCACCTCGCCATCGAGGCCACCGTCGACGCCTCCTGCGCTGACGCCGCAATGCAGTTGGCTGCTTTAAACGACAGTTCGTGGCGTTTTCTTGAGGCCACCCTTGGTGCCTTCGACGAAGACTACGAGGTGTTTTCTCAACGTGCACGTGCTTACCTCAACTCGAGAGCCAACAGGTTGGTGCCCGGAGCAGCTCAAACAACTCACCACTACGACGAGGGCACCCACAATGCGGAGGCCTTGCCGTCTTCCATGTCCAAGGAGCCAATCGTCATTGATATCTCTGACGATGAGGAGTAGCTTGTCTTATTAGCTCACTATAAGGACCCATGTCCAGTTTGCTAGCTACTGCCTTTCCTTAACAAATTCTAGTGAATTGTGCTATCTACTTTTACCATGCAATATGTTGCTCTAGTGTATATCTTCTATATTCCACGCAATGTGGTGCTCACTTGTTAACTGTTTGGTTAATTAGTTGTCGTGTCCAATTAACTATTTGGTTCAATTTTGTAAATGTGATGTTCAATTCTTCAGGGTGCAATTTTTTATTGTCTTCCATGTGAGAAATAAATCGATTTTTTCTTTACAAAATACATGAGAAACAAATACAATTACTATATTTCCAAGTTGTCAAGCATGCTTGGTTTGGTTAACTATCTGATCTTCTAGTATGTTATACATTGTGCAATGTGGTGCTTAGTTAATGTTTCGTTCATTTGTTGTGGTGTTTAGTTAACTGTTTGGTTCAATTCTGCAATGCGATGTTCAATTGTTGTGTGTGCATTCTGTTATTGTATACCATGTGAGAAATAAATCAAATTTGGCTATACAAAATACATGAGAAACAAATACAATTTCTATATTTCCAAGTTGTTAAGCATGCTTGGTTTGGTTAATTCTCTGATCTTCTATTAGGAATATGTTATATTATAGAATATGGTGCTCAGTTAATGTTTGGTTCATTTGTTGTGGTGTTTAGTTAACTGCTTGGTTCCATTCTGCAATGTGATGTCCAATTGTCGTGGGTAGAATTTTGTATTGTTGTGCATGTGAGGAATAAATCGAATTTGGCTGCACTTAATACATGAGAAACATATATAATTGCTATATTTCCTAATTCTTAATCATGCTTGGTTTGGATAAATGGGTTTTCCATGTGTCTTGAATTAATCTGATGAATCTGCAATGTGCTTATTTTTCATCAACATATTTTACTAATAGCATGCGAACCCTCACTTAACCTGATCACTAACTATCTTATATGTGTTGCAGGGAAACAATGGGAAGCACCGAGGTTTACAATCGAGGTTTGCACATGCATGATCCTTTGTCTAATAGCACATTATTGTGCAATTGCAGGAACCATTCTAATATTTAGATTTTTAACAATTTGGTCTTGCACATGTAGGTACTGTTGTCAGAGGTTTTGACCCACTGTTCGACACTTTTTGCATATGGGGAAATGAGTTGTCCATGAATATCAGTCAATTCAAGAAACTCGGAAAGATTGTTAGGATAAAAGAATTAGCGACAAAAAACAACAAGATCTTTGTGTGTACAATGAAGAAGATATCAATTCACTATAGGATGGTACTAACTATTATACCTTTCCTTTTTTATTCCTTTGCCCCATTTCCAATATAGAGAAGATATTTATGCACATCCTTGTTTTCATGCCTTTTTAAAGCAGTTCACTGATGATTACCTCAAACCACCTGTATGGTTAGGAGGCGAGGAAGGTATTCATACAACACCCACGGTTCAATATTGAAGTGTTCCTGAAGAGGACGAAGGATGGACGGTCAATCATCAACAGGAACTAGCCTAAAGTTGTAAAGACCTTCAACATCAATGAAGGCTCAATATTCGCCTTCCGCTTCGGCAGTTTTCCAGATGAGATACATCAGTCTATGTATCGTCTATGATGCTAATTTCGAAAGGTTATAGATATTGCATGTGAAACTTGGTGCTGGTGCAGTTGTGTAATGAGGTAGCTGAGTGTTGAAGCTATATGATGTTGTACTCTTGAAAGTGCAACTAATCCACATGTGGTTTTGTTAATTAATAACAACATATAGCTCATTGAACTAATATCCATGCAAGATAAATATTTCAGGAAGTTCAATGATTGGCATGGCATGGACTAGAGATGTGGACCCCTCAAAATGCTAAGGACAAAGATTGGCAAAAGCTCAAGACTTTAAATTTCCATTCTAGTGATCCAAGATCACACTGAGTCTATAGGAAAGCCAATCTTTACCTAATAATAAAGGACAGAGACTTTCATAGTTCTCCATATGTTTATTAGTTTTTTCTTGCGTTATTTGGTTTTCTATATGCGTACGTAATTTAAGTGCGTTAAAGATTGGGCCGCGAATTGTGTTCACACCTAATACATGGGCTGGGTCTTCCTTCCCATAGGAAAAAATAGATGGGCGATGCATCATTGTCGCACCGATCTCTCCTTCACGAAAACAAAATCTTCTGTTGAAGGTGTATCCGTCCTCTTCTTTGGTCCAGCAGGGTCAAGCTGCATGCCTTGTCGACGGTTACCATCCAGCCGTAGGAGGAGCCTATGATGCATGTCGGGTGAACTACTAAGTCGGTCTTGCTCTGCAAGAAAACGGCGTTGAGAGGGCCGGTACCATTCGTCTGTCGGAGGCAGACTTTTTGGTTCATTTATTCAGGTTCTGACCTAGTAGAGGCACTTCTTTCATGGTGCAGCTGGTTCGGCAGCTTGATCAGGTGGAGGAGCATGGCCTTAAGCGCACGGCGCCACAGTGCACAGACGGTGGAGCAGGCGACGTTATCAAGGGGGGCGGTGAGCCGTGTGATCTGTTCCAGGGCCTCCATCGGTAGGTCGCGGAAGCCGGTGGGCGCCATGGATCCACGCTCGTGTGATCGATGCATGTTGGCCCTGTCCACATACATGCAACAAGCTTGCAGCGATGGTGACACACGTACTGAAACTTCGGAGCTGGATCGATTACTTTCCGAAATGATCAATTTTTTTAGCAATACAGTAATACACGATGATGGATTGATTGATTCATTGCAAAGCTAGCTAAGCCACGGCGCAACACATGCACGCGAGACACCAAAGCGATCAATGGCCATCGTTCTATATTTCTCAAAAACATGGATGATTACACCAAAGCGATATGTGCCGTATTTTTTTCTGGCTGTATTTTCTGAAAACAACCAGTGGTTCAGTTCATAGGAAAGCTTTATATGGATGTATATTTTGATGACAGTGCACTCAAGAACACATGTTCGTCGATGAGTTTACTTCCACAGGTAGTGACAATTTTTCGTTTTTTTTCTCCTCAAGGGATATGGTATACTTCATCTTGCTGATGTTGTTCTCAGGATGCAATTTTTTCTGTTCACGGTTGTATCAAGATTACAAATTTTTCTTAACGTGTGCCACAATATCTTTGAAATTGATGACAACTTTGGGAGATTACGATTCTACTCTCAGACGTTTAGCTCGGGGATCAGTCAAGATGCCATTGATTGTTGGTGAGAATGCAAGCCCACCATAATGTTTATTTGATGATGATGTTTATGACGTGCCAACTATCCCTTTCACTATATCGACATTCTTGCAAGTGGCTCAGATTTCAAAATAATTTTACTCACTCTATCATTGACATTTTCGTGATATAGTGCACATGTATAGGACGTTGCACTGAACCTTCTCATATTCTTTTTCCAGCCCCGTTGAGAATATCACTAGGCTATTTCTGCACAACTTACACCCCTTGAGAATGAAATGCGAGCAGTAATGATGGTGAATTGTAATAGTCTTTTCATTCATGCGATTTTTCCTTCCCTTATCTGATTTATTCTTAATTTTTGAGGGCTTCAAGCTACCATGGTACAAATGGAGTTCAGATTTGGGGTATGTAGATAGTGAATGCTAATGTGTTGTTATTTTGTATTTTCAAGACCTATGTGTCTTTAGATATTGTATACTCCCTTTGTTTCTAAATATAAGTCTTTTTAGAGATTTCACTACGAACTACATACAGATGTATATAGACATATTTTAGAGTGTAGATTCATTTATTTTGCTCCATATGTAGTCAATAGTGGAATCTCTATACAGACTTATATTTAGGAACTGAGGAAGTACTTAATATGTTGTTATTAAAATATAGTTTTTATCTCACAGGCAAGTGCAAAATGAGAAAAGAGACAAGAAAAAATAATAATTCCTTTCGGTTTTGTTCATCTCTATAATTACACATTGCCCTGAGAATTTCATGATAGTTCCCGTCTATGATATGTTGGATCCGCATTGAAGATACGACATTGGCTTCCAAACGAAGTACGACAAAAATATTTTTTTTGGAAATATATTTATTTTTGCGGGGAATTAAAAAACATATGCGATAAAAATTTCTTCCGGTGCAACGCATGGGCATTTTTTGCTAGTACTACTAAAAGGGGATGATGTGTTGCTTAATGATCTGATTGCTCAAGTGATTAGTGATATTTCTCCAAAACCCTCAACCACTTTCTCAAATTCCACATATGTCCAAAACCTAAAGTCAAACTCGTCCCCACCGATTTGATACATCCGGCGCCACCGAGTTCATTTGACATAGCCGCTGCCACAAAGCCTAGACAATTTGGTCACACCGATACGGATCTCGGTCTCACTGAGATGGCATTGCAAACTGATATGTCTCCAACATGTCTATAATTTTTGATTGTTCCATGCTGTTATATTATCATTCTTGGATGTTTTACAATCATTTTATATTCATTTATATCATTTTTTGGTACTAACCTATTGACATAGTGCAAGTGCCAGTTGTTGTTTTCTGCATGCTTTTTACATCGCAGGAAGTCAATATCAAACGGAGTCCAAACACCGTGAAACTTTTTGGAGAATTTTTATGGGCCAGAAGACACCCAATGGGCTGAAGCAGCACCTGGGGGTGTCCTGAGGGGGCACAACCCACCAGGGCGCGCCAGGCCCCCTGGGCCTAGCGCGCCCAGGTGGGTTGTGCCCACCTCGGTGGCCTCCTGCACCCCCTCTTTACCCTATAAATTCACAAATATTCCAAAACCCTTCGAGGTAGACCTAGATAAGAAGTTTCGCTGCCGCAAGGCTCTATACTCCACGAGATCCAATCTAGAGCTCTTTCCATCACTCCGCCGGAGGGGGAAATAATCACTGGTGGCCATCTTCATCATCTCGGCAGCCACAATGATGAGGAGGGAGTAGTCCATCCTCGGGGGTGAGGGTTTGTGCCAGTAGCTATGTGTTGTATGTCTCTCTCTCTCTCTCGTGCTCTTGATGGCACGATCTTGATGTATCAAGGCCTTTGTTAATATAGTCAGATCATATGGTATTTTCCCCTCTCTATCTTGTGATGAATTGAGTTTTCCATTTGAGATTTCTTTGGATTGAATACTTTATGGATTTGAGGAAACTTGATATATGTCTTGCAATTGAATACTCGTGGTGACAATGGGGTATCGTATTGACCCACTTGATATATGTTTTGGCACTCAACTTGCGGATTCCCGAAGTTACATTGGGGTAATCTATGCATAGGGGTTGATGCATGTTCTTGTCTTTGTTTCTCCGATTTTGGTGTTATCTAAGTACGAACTCTTGATAGATCGATCGGGAAGGATAACTTTCTGTCATGTTAGTACGAACTCTTGAAAGATCAATCGGAAAATATAACCTTGTGTTATTATAGTACGAACTCTTGATAGATAGATCGGAAAGGATAACTTTATGTTGTCTTAGTACGATCTCTTGATAGATTGAACAGAAAGAATAACTTTGAGGTGGTTTTGTTGAGGGGTGGTTATATGATCCAATTATATTAGCATCATTGAGAGATTGCACTAGCGAAAGTACGGACCCTAGGACTCGTTTTCCATCATTGCAATATCGTTTGTGCTCACTTTTATTACTTGCTACCTTGCTATTTTTATTGTTCACACTACAAAAATCAATATCTACTATCAATATTACAGTTGTATCACCATCTCTTCGCCTAAATAGTGCACCTATACAATTTCCCATTGTGTTTGGTGTGTTGGGGACACAAGAGACTTTTTATTATTTGGTTGGAGGGTTGTTTGATAGAGACCATCTTCCTCCTACACCTCCTATGTATTGATAAACCTTAGGTCATACACTTGAGGGAAAATTGCTACTGTCCTACAAAATTCTGCTCGCTTGGAGGCCCAACACGTGTCTACAAGAATAAAGTTGCGTAGTAGCAAGATCTTTTCTGGCGCCGTTGCCAGGGAGGTGAGTGCTTGAAGGTATATCTCTAGATCTTGTAATCGAAACTTTTAGTTTCTTTTTTTATCAGTAGTTTGGTTTATTAAAGAAAAAAATGGAATTGGGGTTGCATCATAATATTGATCATCTTTATAATATCTTTCTTGAAAATGATTCGGAAAATTGTGCTCAATTGTTAGAAGATGAAGTCAATAAAATGTTTGGCATAAAATATTTGAATGATGAGCATGATTGGAATGTTGTTAGTGTGAATTCTTTGAATATCCATGATGATAATGATGTGCAAAGCCATAAGCTTGGGGATGCTATATTTGATGAATATGATATTTTTAGTCCCCCAAGTTTTGGTGAGAAAATTTATTATGATGATTGCATGCCTCCTATTTATGATCATTATATTGATAAAAGTGGATTTGGAGAGGTTATGACTTTATTTAGTGATGAATCCACCACTTTGGAGGATGTTTCAATCGACTATGATAACAAAGTTGCTATCTATGATGATTATGGTGATGACATGTATGGTATATTGAATAATGATAACCATGAAACTTGTCTTCATGAATTTAATTTTCAATCTCATGATAGTTATTTTGTTGAGGTTGCTCCCACCACTATTCATGAGAATAAATTAGCTTATGCAGAGAGTAGCAAAATTTCTATGCGTATGCATCATGAAAAGAATGCTTTATTTGATGGTTAAATTGTTGAATTCATTGATGATGCTACTGAAAATTATTATGAGAGAGGTACATATGCTTGTAGGTATTGCAATAATATCAAGTTTCCTCTCTATGTGTTGAAAGTTTTGAAGTTTTGCTTGTTTTGCCTTCCTATGCTAGTTTATTCTTGCTCCCATAAATTGTTTGATCACAAAATCCATATGCATAGGAAGTGGGTTAGGCTTAAATGTGCTTGCCATGTGATTAATGATGCTCTCTTTCATGTTTCAATTCTTATCTTTTATGTGAGCATCATTGAAATTATCATGCCTAGCTAAAAGGCATTAAAGAAAAGCGCTTGTTGGGAGACAACCCTGAAGGAAATATGCCCTAGAGGCAATAATAAAATTCTTATTTTATATTTCCTTATATCATGATAAATGTTTATTATTCATGCTAGAATTTTATTAATCGGAAACTTGATACATGTGTGGATACATAGACAAAACATCGTGTCCCTAGTAAGCGTCTACTAGACTAGCTCGTTAATCAAAGATGGTTAAGTTTCCTAACCATAGACATGTGCTGTAATTCGATGAACGGGATCATATCATTAGGAGAATGACGTGATGGACAAGACCCATCCATTAGCTTAGCATAATGATCGTTAAGTTTTATTGTTGTTGCTTTCTTCATGACTTATACATATTCCTCTGACTATGAGATCATGCAACTCCCGAATACTGGAGGAACACCTTGTGTGCTATCAAACGTCACAACGTAACTGGGTGATTATAAAGATGCTCTACAGGTGTCCCCGAAGGTATTTGTTGGGTTGTCATAGATCGAGAATATGATTTGTCACTCCGAGTGTCGGAGAGGTATCTCTGGGCCCTCTCGGTAATGCACATCATTATAAGCCTTGCAAGCAAATGACTAATGAGTTAGTCACGGGATGATGTATTACGGAACGAGTAAAGAGACTTGCCGGTAACGAGATTGAACTAGGTATGAAGATACCGACGATCGAATCTCGGGCAAGTAACATACTGATGGACAAAGGGAAATTACGTATGTTGTCATAACGGTTCGACCGATAAATATCTTCGTGGAATATGTAGGAATCAATATGGGCATCCAGGTTCAGCTATTGGTTATTGACCGGAGAGGTGTCTCGGTCATGACTACATAATTCCCGAACCCACAGGGTCGCACACTTAACGTTCATTGACGCTAGAGTAGTATTGGGATATTTGATGAGTGGTAACCAAATGTTGTTCGGAGTCCCGGATGAGATCTCGGACATCACGAGCAGTCTCAAAATGGTCAAGATGTAATAATTTATATATGGGAAGTCATATTTTGGGTTCCGGCAAAGAGTGCAGTTTTTTCGGTATTGTACCGGGAAGCTTTCAAAAGGTTCCGGAGGATTCCGGAGACGTCCAGAAGTCCACAAGTGGGTCCACAATGTCCCAAGGACTGGCATGGGCTAAGGGGAGGTGCCCTGGCCTTATTGGGCCAGGCGCACCAAGTGCTCAAAAGCCCATGTGGCTAGGGAAGGAAAAAGGGGAAGGAATCCTAATAGAAATAGGATTGGACTTGGAGTCCAAGTCCTCTCCCCTATTGCTGCGCCCTAGGGCTTGGAGGGGCTGTTTGCCACGCCCCTCCACATATATATAGAGGGGAGGGGGTGCCCCAAGAGGACACACCAAGCCATTGGCGCCCCTCTCTCTCCTGTTACTCTGTAGTTCCATCGCCTCATCCCGGCGACGCTTAGTGAAGCGCTGTCGGTGCTCCACCACCACCATCACCACCACGCCGTCGTGTTGGTTGTGATCCCATCTACGTCTCCTCTCCCTCTTGTTGGATCAAGAATGAGGAGACGTCATTGAGCTGCACGTGTGCTAAACTCGGAGGTGCCGTACGTTTAGTACTTGATCGCTTGGATCGCGCAGTTGTTCCACTACATCAACCGCGTTGATATATCGCTTCAGCTTACGGTCTGCAAGGGTACGTATACACACTCTCCCCCTCTCGTTGCTATGCATCTCCTAGATAGATTTTGCTTGAGCGTAGGAAATTTTTGAAATTGCATGCTACGTTCCCAACAGTGGCATCATGATCCAGGTCTATGCATAGATGATTTGCACGAGTAGAATACAAAGAGTTGAGGGCGATAATAGTCATACTTCTTACCACCAACGTCTTACTTTGATTCGGCAGTATTGTTGGATGAAGCGGCCCGGGTCAACATTACATGACCGCGTTCATGAGACTGGTTCTACCGACGTGCTTTGCACACAGGTGGCTGGCAGGTGTCTGTTTCTCCAACTTTAGTTGAATCGATTGTGACTACGGCCGGTCCTTGTTGAAGGTTAAAACAACACACTTGACGAAAATTCGTTGTGGTTTTGATGCGTAGGTAAGAAGTGTTCTTGCTAGAAGCCCGTAGCAGCCACGTAAAACTTGCAACAGCAAAGTAGAGGGCGTCTAACTTGTTTTTGCAAGGCATGTTGTGATGTGATATGGTCAAGGCCCGATGAGTTATACGTTATTGTATGAGATGATCATGTTTTGTAAATTATCGGCAACCGACAGGAGCCTTATGGTTGTCTCTTTATTGTATGAATTGCGAACGCCATGTAATTGCTTTACTTTATCACTATGAGTTAGCGATAGTAGTAGAAGCAATAGTTGGCGAGACGACCACGACGCTACGATGAAGATCATGGTGTCAAGCCGGTGACGATAGAGATCATGACGATGCTTTGGAGATGGAGATCAAAAGCACAAGATGATGATGGCCATATCATGTCACATATTTTGATTGCATGTGATGTTTATCTTTTTATGCATCTTATTTTTCTTAGAACGATGGTAGAATTATAAGATGATCCCTTACTAAAATTTCAAGGTATAAGTATTCTCCCTGAGTATGCACCGTTGCGACAGTTCTTCGTGCTGAGACACCACATGATGATCGGGTGTGATAGGCTCTACGTTCACATACAACGGGTGCAAGACAGTTTTGCACATGCGGAATACTCGGGTTAAACTTGACGAGCCTAGCATGTACAGACATGGCCTCGAAACACTGGAGACCGAAAGGTCGAGCGTGAATCATAGATATGATCAACATAAGATGTTCACCATTGCAAACTACTCCATCTCACGTGATGATCGTACATGGTTTAGTTGATTTGGATCACATGATCATTTACATGACTTGAGGGATGTCTATCTAAGTGGGAGTTCTTTAGTAATATGATTAATTGAACTTTAATTTATCATGAACTTAGTCCTAATAGTATTTGCAAATTATGTTGTAGATCAATAGCTCGGGTTGTAGCTCCCCCATGTTTTTGATATGTTCCTAGAAAAAACTAAGTTGAAAGATGTTAGTAGCAACGATGCGGACTATGTCCATGATCTGAGGATTATCCTCATTGCTGCACAGAAGTATTATGTCCTTGATGCACCGCTAGGTGACGGACCTATTACAGGAGTAGATGCAAACATTATGAATATTTGACAAAGCTCAATATAATGTCTACTTAATAGTTTAGTGCACCATGCTTTACGGCTTAGAACGGGGACTTCAAAAACGTTTTGAACGCCACAGAGCATATGAGATGTTCCAAGAGCTGAAATTGGTATTCCAGACTCATGCCCATGTCGAGAGGTATGAGACCTCTAACAAATACTTTGCCTACAAGATGGAGGAGAATAGCTCGGCTAGTGAGCATGTGCTCAGAATGTCTGGGTACTACAATCACTTAAATCAAGTGGGAGTTAATCTTCCAGATAAGATAGTGATTGACATAGTTCTTTAGTCACTATCACCAAGCTACTAGAACTTCATGATAAATTATAATATGCAAGGGATGAAGAAAACGATTCTCGAGCTCTTTGCAATGCTGAAATCAGCGAAGGTCGAAATCAAGAAAGAGCATCAAGTGTTGATGGTTAAACAAGACCACTAGTTTCAAGAAAAAGGGAAGGGAAAGAAAGGGAACTTCAAGAAGAACGGCAAGCAAGTTGCCAATCCCGAGAAGAAGCCCAAAGCTAGACCCAAGCCTGAAATTGAGTGGTTCTACTGCAAAGGAAATTGTCACTTGAAGCGAAACTACCCCAAATATTTGGTGGATAAGAAGGATGGCGAAGTAAACAAATGTATATTTGACATACATGTTATTGATGTGTACATCACTAGTTATCTTAGTAACCACTGGGTATTTGATACATGTTCGATTGCTAAGATTAGTAACTCGAAACAAGAGTTGCAGAATAAACGGAGACTAGTTTAGGGTGAGGTGACGATGTGTGTTGGAAACAGTTCCAATATTGATATGATCATCATCGCACACTCCCTGTACTTTTGGGATTAGTGTTAAACCTAAATAAATATTATTTGGTATTTGTGTTGAGCATGAACAAGATTGGATCATGTTTATTGCAATACGATTATTCATTTAAGTCAGAGAATAATTGTTATTCTGTTTACATGAATAAAACCTGCTATGGTCATACACCCAATGTGAATGGTTTATTGAATCCCAACCGTGGTAATACATATATTCATAATATTGAAGCCAACATATGCAGAGTTGATAATGATAGTGCAACATACTTGTGGCACTACCGTTTAGGTCATATTGGTGTAAAGCGCATGAAGAAACTCCATACTGATGGACTTTTGGAATCATTTGATGATTGCGAACCATGCCTCATGGGCAAGATGACTAAAACTCCATTCTCCGGAAAAATGGAGCGAGCCAATGACTTATTGGAAATAATACATGCAGATGTATGCGGTTCGATGAGTGTCGAGGCTCGCGGCGGGTATCGTTATTTTCTGACCTTCATAGATGATTTGAGCAGACATGGGTATATCTACTTGATAAAACACAGGTCTGAAACATTTGAAAAGTTCAAAGAATTTCAGAGTGAAGTAGAGAATCATCATAACAACAAAATAAAGTTTCTACGGTCGGATCACGGAGGTGAATATTTGAGTTACGAGTTTAGTCTTCATTTTAAACATTGTGGAACAGTTTTACAACTCACGCCACCTGGAACACCACAACGTAATGGTTTGTCCGAATGTCATAATTGTACTTTATTGGATATGGTGCAATCTATGATGTCTCTTACCGATTTACCACTATCGTTTTGGGGTTATGAATTAGAGACAACTGCATTCACGTTAAATAGGGCACCATCTAAATCCGTTGAGACGACACCGTATGAACTATGGTTTGGCAAGAAACCTAAGCTGTCGTTTCTTAAAGTTTGGGGTTGCGATGCTTATGCGAAAAAGCTTCTGCCTAATAAGCTCGAACCCAAATCGGAGAAATCCGTCTTCATAGGATACCCAAAATAAATTGTTGGGTACACCTTCTATCATAGATCCAAAGGCAAGATCTTTGTTGCTAAGAATGGATCCTTTCTAGAGAAGGAGTTTCTCTCAAAAGAAGTGAGTGGGAGGGAAGTAGAACTTGATGAGGTAATTGTACCTTCTCTCGAATTGGAAAGTAGCTCATCGCAGAAAATTGTTCCCGTGATGCCTACACCAATTAGAGAGGAAGTTAATGATGATGATCATGAAACTTCAGATCAAGTTACTACCGAACCCCGTAGGTCAACCAGATTATGTTCTGCAGTAGAGTGGTACAGTAATCCTGTTCTGGAAGTCATGTTACTAGACAATGATGAACCTAAGAACTATGAGGAAGCGATGATGAGCCCAGATTCCGCGAAATGGCTTGAGGCCATGAAATCTGAGATGGGATCCATGTATGAGAACAATGTGTGGACTTTGGTTGACTAGCCCGATGATCGGCAAGCCATAGAGAATAAATGTACCTTCAAGAGGAAGACAGACGCTGATGATAATGTCACTGTCTACAAAGATCGACTTGTCGCAAAAGGTTTTCGACAAGTTCAAGGAGTTGACTACGATGAGACTTTCTCACCTGTAGCGATACTTAAGTCTGTTCGAATCATGTTAACAATTGTTGCATTTTATGAAATCTGGCAAATGGATGTCAAAGCTACACTCCTTAATGGATTTCTGAAAGAAGAGTTGCATATGATGCAATCACAAGGTTTTTTCAATCCTAAAGGTGCTAAAAAAGTGTGCAAGCTCCAGCGATCCATGTATGGACTGGTGCAAGCATCTCGGAGTTGGAATATACGCTTTGATAAGGTGATCAAAGCATATGGTTTTATACAGACTTACGGTGAAGCCTGTATTTACAAGAAAGTGAGTGGGAGCACTACAACATTTCTGATAAGTATATGTGAATGACATATTGTTGATCGGAAATGATGTAGAATTTTCTGGAAAGCATAAATGATTGTATAAAGGAGTTTTTCAATAAAAGACCTCGGTGAAGCTGCTTACATATTGGGCACCAAGATCTATAGAGATAGATCATGATGCTTTATAAGACTTTTGATTAGTCAAAGAAGGAGTTTTTGCCTGATTTGTAAGGTGTGAAGTTGAGTAAGACTCAAAGCTCGGCCACGACGGGAACATATAGAGAGAATGAAAGTCATTCCTTATGCCTCAGCCATAGGTTCTATAAAGTATGTCATGCTGTGTACCAAACTTGTTATGTACCTTGCCATGAGTTTGGCAAGGAGGTACAATAGTGATCCATGAGTAGATCATTGGACAGTGGTCAAAATTATCCTTAGTAACTGGTGGACTAAGGAAATGTTTCTCGGTTATGGAGGTGATAAAGAGTTCGTCGTAAAGGGTTACACCAATGCAAGCTTTGACACTAATCCAGATGACTCTAAGTATCAATATGGATGCGAATTGAAAGTGGGAGCAATTAGCTAGAGTAGCTCCATGCAGAGCATTGTAGACATTCAAATTTGTGAAATACATACGAATCTGAATGTGACAGACCCATTGACTAAACTTCTCTCACAAAGTAAAACATGATCACACCTTAGTACTCTTTGGGTGTTAATCACATGGCGATGTGAACTGGATTATTGACTCTAGCAAACCCTTTGGGTGTTGGTCACATGGCGATGTGAACTATGGGTGTTAATCACATCACGAAGTGAACTATCAGTGTTAAATCACATGGCGATGTGAACTAGATTATTGACTCTAGTGCAAGTGGGAGACTGAAGGAAATATGCCTTAGAGGCAATAATAAAGTTGTTATTTTATATTTCCTTATATCACGATAAATGTGTATTATTCATGCTAGAATTGTATTAATCGGAAACTTGATACATGTGTGGATACATAGACAAAACATTGTGTCCCTAGCAAGCCTCTACTAGACTACCTCGTTAATCAAACATGGTTAAGTTTCCTAACCATAGACATGTGTTGTCATTTGATGAACGGGATCACATCATTAGGAGAATGATGTGATGGACAAGACCCATCCATTAGCTTAGCATAATGATCGTTATGTTTTATTGCTATTGCTTTC
Organism: Secale cereale; assembly: GCA_902687465.1. NCBI lineage: Eukaryota > Viridiplantae > Streptophyta > Magnoliopsida > Poales > Poaceae > Secale > Secale cereale. The sequence continues at coordinate 629,592,349 of LR738713.1, forward strand.
TTCATGACTTATACATATTCCTCTGACTATGAGATTATGCAACTCCCGAATATCGGAGGAACACCTTGTGTGCTATCAAACGTCACAACACAACTGAGTGATTATAAAGATGCTCTATAGGTGTCTCCGAAGGTATTTGTTGGGTTGTCATAGATCGAGAATATGATTTGTCACTCCGAGTGTCGGAGAGGTATCTCTGGGCCCTCTCGGTAATGCACATCATTATAAGCCTTGCAAGCAAATGACTAATGAGTTAGTCACGGGATGATGTACTACGGAACGAGTAAAGAGACTTGCGAGTAACGAGATTGAACTAGGTATGAGACGATCGAATCTCGGGCAAGTAACATACCGACGGACAAAGGGAATTACGTATGTTGTCATAACGGTTTGACCGATAAAGATCTTCATGGATTATGTAGGAATCAATATGGGCATCCAGGTTCCGCTATTGGTTATTGACCGTAGAGGTGTCTCGGTCATGACTACATAATTCCCGAACCCGTAGAGTCGCACGCTTAACGTTCGTTGACACTAGAGTAGTATTGGGATATTTGATGAGTGGTAACCAAATGTTGTTCGGAGTCCCGGATGAGATATCGGACGTCACGAGGAGTCTCAGAATGGTCGATATGTAAATATTTATATATGGGAAGTTATATTCTGGGTTCCGGAAAAAAGTGCAGTTTTTTTGGTATTGTACCGGGAAGCTTCCAGAAGGTTCCGGAGGGGTCCACAAGTCCACAAGTGGGTTCACCACATCCCAAGGGCTGGTATGGGCTAAGGGGAGGCGCCCTGGCCTTATTGGGCCAGGCGCACCAAGTCCTGAAAAGCCCATGTGGCTAGAGAAGGCAAAAAGGGAAGGAATCCTAAAAGGAATAGGATTGGACTTGGAGTCCAAGTCCTCTCCCCTATTGCTGCGCCCTAGGGCTTGTAGGGGCTATTTTCCACGCTCCTCCACATATATATAGAAGGGATGGGTGCCCCAAGAGGACACACCAAGCCCTTGGCGCCCCTCTCTCTCCCGTTACTCCGTAGTTCCATCGCCTCGTCCCGGCGACGCTTAGTGAAGCGTTGTCGGTGCTCCACCACCACCATCACCACCACACCGTCATGTTGGTTGTGATCCCATCTACTTATCCTCTCCCGCTTGCTAGATCAGGAAGGAGGAGACGTCATCGAGCCGCATGTGTGCTAAACCCGGAGGTGCCGTACGTTCGGTACTTAATCGGTTGGATCATGCAGTTGTTCCACTACATCAACCGCGTTGATATAATGCTTCCGCTTATGGTCTATGAGGGTATGTAGACACACTCTCCCCCTCTCGTTGCTATGCATCTCCTAGATAGATCTTGCGTGAGCGTAGGAAATTTTTTAAGTTCCATGCTACGTTCCCAACAAACCCAACACTTATCCCTACTGTTTTTGTGTGTTCACATGATTATGCTACTGTAGTAATCATGTTTTATAGCTTTTGTTTCAATAAGGTGCCAAGCAAAGCCTTAGGATCATGTTGGGTGATAGTAGATTTGATCTTGCTGAAAAACAGAAACATTTTCTCTCACGAGAAAAAAATATCATTTTTAACAGAAGAATGCTTTTAAGTTGATTCTATTTGCAGAAGTTTAATATACAAATTTCCCACGTGGTAATATTTTTTCAAGATTTTTATAGTTGCAGAAGTATGGTGAATGTTCAGATCATTATAGACTGTTCAGTTTTTGACATATTCTGTTTTCAATGCATAGTTTGCTTGTTTTCTAGTTTCTATGGCTTATATTGATCAATATAAATTATAGAAATGATATTCTATAGTAGGTATTGTGTGATAAAAATTATGAATCTTGTCTTTGGCAGTACCCAAAGTGAATGATTTGTTCTATCATACTAACACATCTCACGAAGTTTTGTTAAGTTTTGTGTGATTGAAGTTTTCAAGTTTTGGGTGAGATGTCGATATGAGAAGAATAAGGAGTGACAAGACCCTAAGCTTGGGGATGACAAAGGCAACACAAGGTAATATCCAAGGAATATCCAAGCAACTAAGCTTGGGGATGCCCCGGAAGGCATCCCCTCTTTCATCTTCAACATTATCGGTAACCTCACTTGAGCTATGTTTTCATTCATCACATGATATGTGTTTTGCTTGGAGTGTCAATTTATTTTGTTAGGATTTGCTCTCTGTTATTTAGAATAATGTATTGCATCTTTTATTTCAATAAAATTGTCAAAGATATCCTTTACCATGCTTATTTTGCAAGTCTACATGTTGCTGTTTAAAAACAGAAAGTTTTCTATCATTTTCTGAATTCTTCTGGATAGTCAGAACGTGATAAAATCTTACAAAGTTAGCATGAATAAGTTCGCTTTAACGTGGTAATTGTTCAGAATTTTTAGAGCTAGGTAAGTTTGAGAACAATTCCACTCTTTACAGACTGTACTGTTTTGACAGACTGCTGTTATATTTGCATTGTTTGCATATGTTTGCGTGTTTAATGATTCTATTTTAGGATAGGAGTATTAAATATGCAGAGGAATTTAGTATGAAATGTTGAATAATAATTTTAGTGATTTGCTACAGTAGAGGATGATAAGGTTTTGCATTGATTTATACTAACTTATCTCACGAGTTCTTGTTGAGTTTTGTGTTGATGAAGCTTTTGAGATTTAGGGACACCATGATATGAGAAGAATTAAGGAGACACAAAAGCTCAAGCTTGGGGATGCCCAAGGCACCCCAAGATAATATTTCCAGAAGTCTCAAGCATCTAAGCTTGGGGATGCCCCGATAGGCATCCCACCTTTCTTCGTCAACGATTACCGGTTAGTATCGGTTGACTCTAAGTTTTTGCTTCTTCACATGAGATGTGCTATTCTTGAAATGTCATTTTATTTTGTTTGCTTGCTGTTTTAATAAAAAAATAGATCTGAAAGTTTTTAAATAAAATAGAGCCCCCAAATAGTTGCCAGGGAGGCTAGGTAAGCGGCATTCACATCTCGTCAACGAAGCTCTTTTCGGGCACCGTTGCTCTAGTGCTTCACTTATATCTTTTTGAGCACGGTGTGCTTTACTATTTTTTTGAAGAAATTATCTCTTGCTTCACTTAGATTAATTTGATAGAAGAAAATATTATGCTCATGTTCTTCACTTATATTTGTTTGAGCTTATCAAAAGCAACACATAAAATTAGTCCCAAAGTGATAGATATCCAAGAAGGATATAATAAAAACTTGCATGAAGATCATTGGACAAAATAAACATGATTCCTTGTAATAGTTTTGAGACATGATGATGTGATATGTGAGTCATGTTAATGAGTAATTGTGCTTTAGTAAGATATTGGTGTTAAGGTTTGTGATTCCCGAAGCATGCACGTATAGTCTCTCGTTATGCCGGAAAGTTGGAGCACAATTTATCCTTGATTGTCCTATCTCTGTGTGAAGGTCGGGGGCGCGCGACGGTTAACTCCTACCAACCTACCCCCTAGGAGCATGCGTAGTATTACTTTGTTTCGAAGGCTAATAAACTTTTGCAATAAGCATATGAGTTCTTTATGACTAATGTGAGTCCATGGATTATACACACTCTCACCATTTTCATAATTGCTAGCCTCTCTCGTGCCGCGCAACTTTTGCCGGTGCATAAACTTTATTATACCTTCCTCAAAACAGCCACTATTCCTACCTATATGTGGTATTCCCTTGCCGCTCTAAGCAAATTTGTATGTGTCATCTCTAATTTTCAAAATAAATTTTCCTTTTTGTGTGCCCGTACCGCTTGCGAGGCGGTGAGGGGTGGCCAATATTTTCCATGCTAGATGTGTTATTCTCACGATGAGTGTTTATTCACTTGTCATTGCACGAGAGTAAGGCAAAGGTATTAGGGATGCCCAGTCCCGAAATGAAAAACAAATTTACTTTATGTTGTCAAATAATAAATTCCTTGGAAAGTGTTCGTATGGAAGGAAACCGTGGATTCGGCTAGCCATGGCTTGTGAAAGTTTGGTGGAAAAAGAATAAACTTTATTTTATGTTTGGGAACCGCCTATGATATATCTAGCATGGAAAGTGTTGGGAGCCTTGAATCGTTTTCGTTGGTGGAAAAAGTATACCTCCCAAAGTAATTTTATCTCTCAATTTAAGCTTCGAGTTCTGGCACCTCTACAAATCCCTACTTCTCACATTGATATCGATTGATGGACATCTCCATAGTCCATTAGTTTGCCTAGTTGATGTGAGACTTTCTTCCCTTCTTTTGTCTACTACCACCGCATTCTATTCCGCCTATATTGTTATATCCATGGCTTGCGCTCATGCATTGCATGAGAGTTGAAAATGCTGAAGCGCGTTAAAAAGTATGAACCAATTGCTTGGCTGACACTGGGGTAGTACATGATTTATACTATGAGTTGGGAAGACTGAGCATGACAAGACTATATGATTTTGTAGGGATAACGTTCTTTAGCATATGATATTCTGAAAGACATGGTTGCTTGTTGATATGTTTGACTATTTAAATCTCATGTCAAAACTAGACTATTGCTTTGAACCATATAAAAGTCCAATTGTCCATGCTATAAAGAAAAGAATATGATATGACATGACAGGCATCATTCCACATCAAAAATTCTGTTTTTATCATTTACCTACTCGAGGACGAGCATGAATTAAGCTTGGGGATGCTGATACGTCTCCAACGTATCTATAATTTTTGATTGTTCCATGCTGTTATATTGTAATTCTTGGATGTTTTACAATCATTTTATATTATTTTTTGGTACTAACCTATTGACATAGTGCCAAGTGCCAGTTGTTGTTTTCTGCATGTTTTTTACATTGCAGGAAATCAATACTAAACGGAGTCCAAACACCGCGAAACTTTTTGGAGAATTTTTATGGGCCACAAGATACCCAATGGGCTGAAGCAGAAGAAGGATATATATATTTCCAGTGTGGTGCGAGGCACATGTTAATTCAGTTACACATAGTCTTTGATTTTTTTGTACTCTGTTTTAGCATTCAGATAGGTTTGTTTGTTTGAAATATTTGAAAATGTGTGCCAAGGTGGACATATAAGTGTTGATTATTTGGTAAGTCAATAGACAAGAAATTGTGTATCTGGTTTTTTTATGACGATGGAAGTCATAATTTTGATGTTCTCCCTCCTTCTATTTTTACATATACTTGTATGTTAAATCCATAATTCATGTCACGGCAAACTTAGTTGCCATGGCAAATTCATGTCATGTTTTAGCATTGGAGACATACTTAGTTGCCATGGAAAATTCATGTCGTGTTTTAGCATTGGAGAGATACTTAGTTGCCATGCCGTTCATGTCATGTTTTAGCATTGGAGATGTACTTAGTTTCCATGTCAAGTTCATGTCATCGGCAGTGGAGACATAGTTAGTTGCCATGGCAAATTCATGTCATGTTTGTTTTCCAAACATGGCAACTTTACATTTTTTTCCATAATGTCCACATGCGCATCTAGTTTATCTCTTTGGTTTTTAGGGGTGTATTGTGTTTTGAATTGGACCATAACAAAAAATAAATGTAGTCGCCATTATATTTCTATTGTAGATTTCATGGAAAATTCTAATTGTACCATGCCTTTTTATTTTGATAGAACACCCATATAAATTGTTGAATATGTGTCAATTTTTATCTCTTTAGCTTGGCTAATCCCCTAATTTTGCCATGTTCTTAGGAAACAAAACTATTTTTTTTGCCATGCACCCAAGGAAACTTCCTCAATTTAACATGTTTGTCGAAAAGAAAAAAAATCCTAAAATTTGCCATGTTTATGCATCAAAAGTAAATTTTTCCATGACCCATGAATTAAACTTGTCATGTTTCCATACAATAGTTCACCATGGTCTATGCATCATATAATTTGCCGTGATTCGCCATGGTCGATGCATCATATAAATGGCTATGTATCATGGCAAATTTTGTTTATGGACCATGGCAATCTTACTTTCTGGACCATGGCAAGTTTCTTAGTTTTTTGCAACATGGAATTTTTTTTTCTTTTATATGTGACAATGAAAATTTTGCTTTATGAAGCATGGTAACTTAAGTTTACTGATCATGACATATTGTAGTCTATGCACCAAGGCAATTTAGTTGATGCTTTTTCACTATAGCATCATAAGATCCTACATGCCAATTTAGAAGACGGTTTTTATTTGTTGAAGTCATGAAAAATGTGTACTTCATATCATGGAAAATTCAATTTTTTACCATGGCAAGCTAATTACCATCGCAAAATTTTACCTTCATTGCCATGGCAATGTTACCTTTAAATACTTGGCAAAATTATTATTTGCGTACATGGCAAATTTTACTCTATTACTACCTTACTTTGTTTTGCCATGACAAATTTTTACCTCCATTTCCATGGAAACTTTACTTTTAAATACATGACAAATTTACTAGAACATACATGGAAAATTTTACTCTACTTTGCCGTGATAAAATTTTACTCTATTTATCTCCATGAAAACTTTTTCCCGTTCATTACCATGGAAATTGTTTACCTTTCATTTCCATGGCAAATTTATTTACATACATGGAAAATTTTACTCTATTTTTTCCAAACCAAATTTCACTTTATTTTGGCATGGCAAAAATTTACCTACATTGCCATGGCAACTTTACTTTTAAATACATGGCAAATTTACTGGAACATACATGTCAATTTTTACTCTACTTTGTGATGATAAAATTTTACTTTATGTTTTGCCATGGCAACTTTTTACCTTTCATTGCCAAGGCGAATTTATTTACATACATGGCAAATTTTACTCTATTTTTTGTCGTGCTAAATTTCACTTTATTTTGGCATGGAAAAAATTACCTATATTGCCATGGAAACTTTAGTTTTAAATACATGGTAATTTTTACTTGAACACAAATGACAATTTTTACTCTATTTTGCCATGTCAAAAAAATTACTTTATTTTTTGCTATGGTAAAATTTTACCTTTCATTGCCATGGCAAATTTACTTTCAAATATGTGGCAAATTAAATTTAACATATATGGCAAGTTTTTCTCTAACCTCTCATGCCAATTTATAAAAAAAATGGCCACAACAAATTTACTTTATAGGCCACGGCAAGTTTGTGTTTATACATTGTCCATTTACTTTATCAACCATAGAAAATTACTTTACACCCATGGCAATTTTCATTTTTTATTGATCATGGGATTTTTTTTATCATTGGACCATGGTAAAAAATGACTTTATCAAACATGGAAATTTACTAGTAAACAATTCATGGTACACTTTATTTGTGTTTGTACATGTTGGCAATTGTTAATCCACATTTTTGGCACCATGCACACAATGATCCTAGCGGGAAAAGGAGGGAAACTGATACTCAATTTAAAGTGAGTAAACATAATTCCATACTCGATCTCATAGATCCCCATAGAATTATGTGGTGGGGCATAGGCCTCCCAAAAGGTAATGGAGGCATGCAAAGGTATCCTTGGCCTAGACGGACATTGGTCCTTGACCGAAAAGGTAGAAGGGAGCTTGACTGCAAGACTCACCCATCGAGCAGAGACGAAAGTCGACCTTAGTGATCTGATAGTGTCGAGTGGAAGGATTGTCGCTCAGCAGATAAAAGTTACTCTAGGGATAATAGGCTGATCTTCCCCAAGATTCCACATCGACGGGATGGTTTGGCACCTCGATGTCGGCTCTTCGCCACTTGGAGCTATAAGTGGTTCCAAGGGTTGGGCGATGCCAAACGCAGAAGCTTACCAGGGCTTGACATGCCGTGAATCCTCTTGAAAGAGAGGGGTGTGATGGCTTCTCGCCCCTCGTTGGTTACCCCAAGTGGAAGGTTGAGATGTAGCGTAGCGGCAAATTTCCCTTGGCAAAGATACCAAGGATCGAATCCCGTGAGACTCCGAGGGTCGACAAGTAGGTGTCAACGGCGCCAGAAACTTAGCGGTTGACGGGACCTGCACACAGATACAGATAACTTTGCTCCCAACGAGTACAGAGAGGTTGTCAATCCCTCCGGCCTTGTTGTTTACAAAGGATCAAACACAAGAGATAATAATGATAGCTATGACTGCAACTAGGAAATAAAAACAGGAAGTAAATAGAAGGTGTGATCAGCGGTGGTAATATGGACCGGGGTCCCATGATGTTCACTAGTGATGTCTCTCTCCCAAAAGACGATAAAACAGCAAAGCGAGGTAAACAAATTACAGCTGGGCAATTGACAGGATTATGTGCGCAAACCAATGCTAACTATGCTGCAAAGAAAGGTAGAGGCTCAAAAGCATGGGCGGTACGCCAAGGCAAGTAGACCGAAATCCATCTGCATCTATTACTAATCATCCACCTTGAGATATCTATCCAGAATATCTCGCTGGTATTAAGTTGCTAATCCCACCCAAAGTGTAAACTCAAAGCAACAGACAACTGCATTAAAAGAACTTTGCGTAAAGTAAACAATCCTTGCACCTGCAAGTACGAGCACCGTTGTTTTCTCCCTTGTGGCAACAGCACATCCCCTAGACTCATGTTTCTGTCACTCAAGCTAGTCATCAGGGGGCATGAACCCACAATCAAGCATAACGCTCCCTCTTGGAGTTACTACCTACTACTTGGCCAAAGCAATAAACAGCAACGGAGAACATGCAAGAATTACCCAAGAACAAAGATATAAAAGAGGTGAATCAAATATATTACTCAAACACAATCTGAACATAGTCTCATAATCCATCAGATCCTAGCAAACTCAGCAAAGCAAGAGCAGAAAGATTACATATGTGCCTCGATCATGTAGGGCAGCTCACGAGGTCTAAACCATGAAGAGCAAAGAGGGGAGGAGAACATCACATAGCTACTGATCATGGACCCATGGTCCAAGGTGGAATACTCACGACTCATCCGGGAAGCGTCCATGGTGGTGGAGAAGCTCCCGGTGGTGGTTCTCCCCTCCGGCAGGGTGCCAGGAAGAGTTCTCCTGATGCTCCCGATCTTGGAAGTGCTGCGGCGGCGGAATAGAGGCGAGATCGCGAAAAAGGGTTCTGTCCTCGAGGGTTTCGGGACGAGAGGGATATATATGCGAAGGGGGGCAGCCAGAGGCAGAGCAGGGGCCCCAGGCGCCCCCTTGGCGCGGCCAGGGGTGGGGCCGCGCCAGGTGGCCGTCTGGGCCTCCCCTGGCGCCCCTCTGGCCCATCTTTGGTTCTTCGCGAAGCTTCCTGTATGCTGATTTTTCCTATATTTTTCCTGGAATTTTTGGAGCACTTTTAATATGGGGGAAACCTGAAATAGAAAAACAGCAGAAAACCAGAACTGGCACTGTGGTGCACTGAGTTAATAGGTTAGTCCAAATATGATCAAAAGTGTATGGAAGTGCATCAATATCATAGCAATATCACACAAAAGAAGCATGGAGCAAGCAGAAATTATAGATACGTTTTGGACGTATCAACATCCCCAAGCTTAATTCCTGCTCGTCCTCGAGTAGGTAAATGATAACAAGCATAATTTCTGTGGTGACATGCTACCAACCATATAAGAACTTTTTAAGTAAAGCAATCAAGGCATGTAATTCAATTCAAGTCATAACAAGCAAGAGCCTATATTAGCATTGTAACAAGCAACATAAGAACATAAAGGTGCAAGAGCTCTCGCTGTCCGTGACTCGAATGTCTCCAAATGGTGTTTGCGTGCAAGAAAGGGGATAGGGATATACGAGAGAGTAAAACATAGTTTTTGTATTGTTGAGAACTTAATCTACTAAAGTTTCACACTTGGTCTTTTTTGGAATCTTATCTTGACTCATCCCCAGACCACTAGCCAGGTACAAGTCAAAATGATCCACTCCCTTTCGATATTTTGAGCACTCATGCAATGGATGAGCGTAAGTAAGAAGGTTGACACTTAGGATGGCAAAGAGAGAAAAATGATGAAGGGGGAAGACAAAAAAGGTGTGAAAGGCTCACATCAATGAGGACAATCATAGGCGAGAGAAAGCCAAATGATAGATATGATGTGAGGAGTAGGGATTGCCATGCAACGGATGCACATATGAGCTAAGGTAAGCTCTCCAATGGAACTAGTGGGGGTGCATCCAACTTGCTCGCTCAAGAAGACCTAGAGCTCTTTTGAGGAGGCTCATCATTGGAATATACAAGCCAAGTTCTATAGTGTGAAGGTCCCCCACATAGCTATATGCATGAATGATAATCTCTATGGAGTACAAGGTATAAGATGGAGTACGAGTGTGGATCTCTCAAAAGGAATAGTAGTGTGCCCCCTTCTCTCTTTTTATTTCTTTTTCTCTTTTTTTTTATTTTTTTTATTTTTTTGTGGCCTCAATGGCTCTTTCTATTTAACTCTCATTTGTCCTCTTTGGGATCTTTTGATTTTGTCCTCTTTGGGATCTTTTCCTCACTTTAGGGGCAACACTCTATATATTACAAGAAGTATAGAAGATCTTTCACACTTTACAAAAGTACTCAACATAAAGAAGATGAAACTATCATGATGTATGCGAATGTATGCCTCTGCCAGTGTAGCAGGATATGCAATGATACTAGCGCGTCATGTAGCAATGATTAACGCAAGGCCCAACTAGCGTGCGGCTCATCGATCAAGCAAAAGCATGTATGACATGCAGATCAAGTCATGAGAAGATGGATGTTGCATGGCAATGTATCTCGGAAAGGCTATGGAAATGCCTTGATAGGTAGGTATGGTGGCTGTTTTGAGGAAGGATATAATGAGGCTTATGATGACAGAGCGTATCGTGCCAAGGATTTGGATGCACCGGCGAAGTATGCGCCAACTCTCGAGGTGAGAAAGGGCAATGCACGGTACCGAAGAGGCTAGAAAAATATGGCTAGGTGGAAGTGTCAACTTTCGAATACTCACATTAGTCCGAAGAACTCATGCACTTATTATCGGTAACTCTCAATCTAATTAGGAGGTTCACAAAGAGACAAGTACCCCGAGGAGGAGTGTATGGGGGTTTGGTTATCCTTGCGCATCCTCGACTCATGGTACGTGAGTGTACTCTAATATTTGATCCCTCCAAAGATTAGTGATCCATCTAGTAGCTAAAGTTCTCAACTATTTTGTAGGTTTTCGAAAATAAACACGGATTGCCCAAAATACGACATCTATCACTAATAGGCTAAAGCTCTTGACACCAAAAGTTCAGACATTACTCATGGCAATACCTCAAAACTATTGCAAGTTACTACTAAAATTAAATAGCAACCTCAGTTACCTATTTTAAGTTAAGACACACAACTCAGTGCAACATGCAAACTCTCTTAACAAGATAAACATGAAAACTCAAGAGAGTTCAGCAACCAACTAAACAAAAGCTCTTTAAAAAGAAAAGCATGAAAACTAAGAGCTAAACATGACAACAACTATGGAAAGACAAAGAACACACACAGCAAAGATAAGCATGAAAATCCTATGTTGTGTTCTAGGTTGAAGTGGAGCGTGTTTCTCTTCCACACAAAGAAAACTAGGTTCTAACTTGTTATGAACAGCAAGCAAAGCTAAAGAAAACTAAAAAAAGAAACTAAGAGCAAGACGCTCCAAGCATAGCACATAACGCATGAAGTGAAAATATAGTGGAACGAAAGACGAACTGATAATTGTTGACGGAGAAGGGGATGCATGGGGGCATCCCCAAGCTTAGACGCTTGAGTCTTCTTGAATATTTCTTGGGGGTGCACGGGAGCATCCCCAAGCTTGAGCGTTTGACCCTCCTGAATCTTCTTTTATCATCTTCCCTTGCACACTTGAAAACTCCCTTCATACATAACTCATCATAATCTGATTAGCGAGGTTAGTACCCACAATAAAATAATTTTTCCCTACTGGAAATAAAGATAATCTTGAAGAGCTACTGTTTCTCAAGATTGCCAAAAGGTTTTTGCAAAGAAAAAGCAAGCTCAAGGTTCGCAAAACGAAGAAAAGGCAAAACAGGACAGAATCTGTGAAAAACAGACCAGCAGGTAGTAAATAATTTTTTCGGGGCACTTCTGCAACTCAAATCAAAAAACTCAGAACAGACGCTCGAAAGCCAATTGTATAGAGCATGCTGTCAAAAAATTTCAGATCAAAAAGATGATCTGGTGATTTTATTCGAATTTTTCTGTCCAAGGACAGAATCTGTTTTCTGGACAGCACGTCACAACTTTTGAACTTTCTTGCAATCGACGGCTAAACTTGACACAAAGATGAAAAGAAAAGATACAATGATGATGCTACTGTAGTAACAAACATCAAGACACAACAAAAGCAAAATAAAACCTAATTCGTTGTGGGCTGCCTCCCAAAAGCGCTTTCTTTTATGCCTTTAAGCTAGGCATGATGCAAAAAGAGAAGATCAAGTTTTATCAAGAGTAAGAGAATAGCTAGCCCGTGTAACGGACTCAAAAGGCAACTTAATCTTCTTTCTAGGGAAGTGTTCCATCCCTTTCTTGAGAGGGAATTGGAATTTTATATTCCCCTCTTTCATGTCAATGATAGCACCAACGGTGCGAAGAAAAGGACGTCCCAAAATAATTGGACATGAAGGTTCACATTCAATATCCATAATAGTAAAATCAACGGGAACATAATTGTCATTGACAATGATAAGAACATCGTCGATCTTCCCCAAAGGTTTCTTTACGGAAGAATCAACAAGATGAACACCAAAAGAACAAGGATCAAAAGGTTTCAATTCAAACATATCGTACATTCTTTTGGGCATAACGGAGGTACTAGCCCCAACATCACATAAAGCATAGCAAGAGAAGTTATTCAACTTAATTTTAATCATAGGATCCCAACTATCTTCTAGCTTTCTAGGTATGGAGGCTTCTACCCTAAGCTTCTCCTCCCTAGCTTTGATAAGAGCATTAGTGATATGCTCCGTGAAGGCAAGATTAAGTGTGCTAGTGTGGGGGTCTTTAGCCATTCTGTGAAGAAAACCAATAACTTCAGTAAGGGTGTAATTATCAAAATCAAAGTCACTACTATCAAGTAAAGTGGTAGTGGTGTCCTTTAGGCTCACTTGTTTGGTAGCTTCTATGGTCATAGGAGTTTCTTCTTCTACGGTTGAGGTCATAGCATCACCATTAATAGGTCCAATGGGACTAGGAGTGCATTGGGTGCTAAGAGTTTGGATATCCTCAACAACTTGAATAGTAGCAACAATGTGGTGGGTAGGAAGGCTCTTAATTCTATCTTCTTCCTCCTTTTCTCTAGCCCATCTCTTTTTAAGTTTAGCCATCATCCTAATGTTTTCATTAATTTGCACTTGAATAGCATTCATTGGAGTGGTCTTCCTCTCCTCAAGAGGAGAAGTTCTAATTTTAAGCAACTCTATTTCATGGGCTAAATTGTCTACCTTCGAAGAGAGATTATCTAGTTTGTCTAGTTTTTCTTCTACACTCTTATTGAAGGCCTTTTGGGTAGTGATGAAGTCTTTAAGCATAATCTCTAGTTCAGAAGTGGAGTTCTTGGTGCTAGGATAAGCATTGTTGTTCCCATAGGAATTAGAGGGGAACGGTCTAGGGTTGCTACCAAAATTACTCCTATAAGCATTGTTATTGAAATTGTTTCTAGAGATAAAGTTCACATCTACTTGATCTTGAGCAATCAAAGAATTTAAAGGAACATCATGAGGATCAATAGAAGATTGCTTGGAAAGTAGAGACATGATCAAGTCAACTTTTTCATTTAGGGAGGAAATCTCCTCGACAGAGTTTACCTTCCTACCTGTTGGAGCGCGTTCGGTGTGCCATTGGGAATAATTGGTCATCATCTCGTCGAGAAGTTTCGTGGCAGCACCAAGTGTAGTTGACATAAAGGTTCCTCCCGCGGCCGAATCTAACAAGTTCCGCGAGGTAAAGTTCAAGCCTGCATAAAAAAATTGGATAACCATCCAAGTAGTCAAACCATGAGTAGGGCAGTTCTTGACAAGAGATTTCATGCGTTCCCAAGCTTGGGCAACATGTTCATTATCCAATTGTTTAAAATTCATTATGTTACTCCTTAATTGGATAATTTTAGCAGGGGGATAGTACTTCCCAATAAAGGCATCCTTGCACTTGTCCCAAGAATCTATACTATTCCTAGGCAAGGATTGAAACCAGATTTTAGCTCCTCGTCTCAAGGAGAAAGGAAAAAGCTTAAGCTTAACAATATCACCATCTACTTCTTTGTACTTTTGCATATCACAGAGCTCAACAAAATTATTTAATTGCAAAGCAGCATTATCTCCAGCACCGGAGAATTGATCTTTCATAACTAGGTTCAGCAAAGCAGGTTTAATCTCATAAGAAGGTGCGGAAGTGGCAGGTGTAGCAATAGGCGTGCAGATAAAGTCACTGTTGTTATGACTAGTGAAGTCACACAACTTGGTGTTCTCGGTGGAACCCATAGCAACAGCAAGCAAGATAACTATTTTTGTGATTTTTGGTAAGGGACACTAAAGCAAAAACTGCAAGGTAAACTAACAAGACTAAAAAACAAAGATAAAAGATAGCGTGCAACTCCCCTATCTTGAAGAGTGGAGTCCCCGGCAACGGCGCCAGAAACTTACTTGATGGCTTCTCGCCCCTCGTTGGTTACCCCAAGTGGAAGGTGAGATGTAGCGTAGCGGCAAATTTCCCTTGGCAAAGATACCAAGGATCGAATCTCGTGAGACTCCGAGGGTCGACAAGTAGGTGTCAACGGTGCCAGAAACTTAGCGGTTGACGGGACCTGCACACAGATACAGATAACTTTGCTCCCAACGAGTACAGAGAGGTTGTCAATCCCTCCGGCCTTGTTGTTTACAAAGGATCAAACACAAGAGATAATAATGATAGCTATGACTGCAACTAGGAAATAAAAACAGGAAGTAAATAGAAGGTGTGATCAGCGGTGGTAATATGGACCGGGGTCCCATGATGTTCACTAGTGATGTCTCTCTCCCAAAAGACGATAAAACAGCAAAACGAGGTAAACAAATTACAGCTGGGCAATTGACAGGATTATGTGCGCAAACCAATGCTAACTATGCTGCAAAGAAAGGTAGAGGCTCAAAAGCATGAGCGGTACGCCAAGGCAAGTAGACCGAAATCCATCTGTATCTACTACTAATCATCCACCTTGAGATATCTATCCAGAACATCTCGCTGGTATTAAGTTGTGAATCCCACCCAAAGTGTACACTCAAAGCAACAGACAACTGCATTAAAAGAACTTTGCGTAAAGTAAACAATCCTTGCACCAGCAAGTACAAGCACCGTTGTTTTCTCCCTTGTGGCAACAGCACATCCCCTAGACTCATGTTTCTGTCACTCAAGCTAGTCATCAGGGGGCATGAACCCACAATCAAGCATAACGCTCCCTCTTGGAGTTACTACCTACTACTTGGCCAAAGCAATAAACAGCAACGGAGAACATGCAAGAATTACTCAAGAACAAAGATATAAAAGAGGTGAATCAAATATATTACTCAAACACAATCTGAACATAGTCTCATAATCCATCAGATCCCAGCAAACTCAGCAAAGCAAGAGCAGAAAGATTACATATGTGCCTCGATCATGTAGGGCAGCTCACGAGGTCTAAACCATGAAGAGCAAAGAGGGGAGGAGAACATCACATAGCTACTGATCATGGACCCATGGTCCAAGGTGGACTACTCACGACTCATCCGGGAAGCGTCCATGGTGGTGGAGAAGCTCCCGGTGGTGGTTCTCCCCTCCGGCAGGGTGCCGGGAAGAGTTCTCCTGATGCTCCCGATCTTGGAAGCGCTGCGGCGGCGGAACAGAGGCGAGATCGCGAAAAAGGGTTCTGTCCTCGAGGGTTTCGGGACGAGAGGGATATATATGCGAAGGGGGGTAGCCAGAGGCGGAGCAGGGGCCCTAGGCGCCCCCCTGGTGCGGCTAGGGGTGGGGCCGCGCCAGGTGGCCAACTGGGCCTCCCCTGGCTCCCCTCTGGCCCATCTTTGGTTCTTCGCGAAGCTTCCTGTATGCTGATTTTTCCTATATTTTTCCTGGAATTTTTGGAGCACTTTTAATATGGGGGAAACCTGAAATAGAAAAACAGCAGAAAACAGGAACTGGCACTGTGGTGCACTGAGTTAATAGGTTAGTGCAAATATGATCAAAAGTGTATGGAAGTGCATCAATATCATAGCAATGTCACACAAAAGAAGCATGGAGCAAGCAGAAATTATAGATACGTTTTGGACGTATCAGGGTGCCCTCGGTGACCTGATCAAATTGATCAGACACTTGCCATCTATCTTCATTGTTCAACCCTTTGATGAAAATATAAAAAAACAAAAAAAAAACTCTGCCCTTCCATCTCTTGGATAGATAGAGAGGGAGGGTAGGGGCCTTTTGTGTCCCTTTCAGTCAAGACTAGAATTGAGTCAATGGAAAAAAGGAGAGATGGGAAAGTATTAAATGGACAGAGTCAACTAATCAAAGACTTTTAGGATCTTCTTTACATCAGGTAAATCTGTCGGTCATGTCTATTTTTCTGTAAGTTACGACTCTTTGCTACTTACTTCTATCAAGCCATAGGGAAAGTCTATGATGAATTTCGAAAACTCATCTCACTCTTACTCTATGGCTCGAATTGAATGGGGGAATAAAAAATCTTCCATAATTTCTTCTTTGTTCAATTCTGGACAAAAAAGAAAGGAAAAAAAAGGAAAGTAGCCTCATTAGGTCGTAGATCTAGCAAATTGGTAGAAAAGCAGGACGCATATTGTTGGGGATATAGCTATTGGTTATAACCCGACCAGGAGGGGCTGGGTTATGCCGATGGCGGTTCACCAAGACAACCCATGAAGATATTGAAGATGGCGGTTCATGAAACAGGCTTGCTAAGGACCTGAAGCCCAAAGGCGACTTAAGGCCCATAGGTGTAAACTGTCATGTATGTATGCCTTGTATTGTAAGGCAAGAATAGTTAATTACCGAGCCGGACACATTGTGTATGAGCCGGCCGGGACTCTATGAACCGACGGGCGTCAACCTGTGTATATAAAGGGACGACCCGGCGGCGGTTTAGGACAAGAAACAAGAGATCGAAAGCTAGGTCAACCGTATTCGCTCCCTCGTAATCGAAACCTACGCAATACCACCTCAAACTGAATTAGGCTTTTACCTTCATCGCAAGGGGCCGAACTAGTATAAACTCTCTGTGTCCTTTGTCCCGATTAACCCCTTTAAGCTAAGCTCGGCATGATGGCTCCACAACTAAGTACTTGCATTAGGACATCTGTCGTGTTAACCCCACGACACATATGCACAAATTGTCTCTCAAGTTCAACTATAAGAAAATATATGGCATTCACAAGACTATTAGTTCTAGCAAGAACTGATCCTCCTATCATAGGTAATGAGCCAGTAGAAGTAAAAATAATCTTGAATAATAACCTTTTCGATAATATTACCACTACCTATACGGAGCTTTCTCGTATGCATAATAGTGGCCTCTTCTTTATTACTAGGATAATCATCGGCAAGATTATCTAGTGATCTTTATTAGCACTTCATCAAAGCTTCTTTTTGTATTCTCATTCCTCTTAAGATTTAACAATATAGCTTGATGATCATAAGATTCCGCACTAGTAGTGGGAGCATCATTAATTTTCTCTGACTCAGACATGATAGCAACTTCAAGCAAGCAAGTAAACAAAGTAAAATATTTTAGTGTTTTTGATTTTTTCTATACAAGTGGAGGGAGATGAAAAAGAGAAGGCAAATAAAAGCGAATAAAATGTAGAGAAAATAAATGATAATGTGTTTGAAGGGACCATGAGTTGTTTGATGACATGTCCCCGGCAACGGCGCCAGAAATTGTTCCTGCTACTTGTGAGTTGCGTTGGGATTTTCCCCAAAGAGAAAGGTTGAAGCAATATAGTAGCGGATAGTATTTCTCTGAGTAGAGAACCAAAGTTAGAGGAAATAATTGCACCCAACAAGAGCAAGAGGGTTGTCAATCCCCTCGCACTCGTTAATTGCAAGGATCAACTCTGGTAAGGTGATATATAAATTGCAAAGTAAAATAAAAGAAATAAAATTGCAGGAAGGTATTTTGTTTTTGGTAATGTTATTAAAATAGACCCGAGGGCCATTGTTTTCACTAGAAGCTTCTCTCTGATAAAAATACCATACAGTGGGTAGACAAATTACTATTGGGCAATTGATAGAAAAACACATAGTTATGATGTTATTCATGACATGATCATGTACATAGGCATTACGTTCGTGACAAGTAGACTGGCTCCTGTTTGCATCTACTACTATTACTCCACCTGTCGATCACTATCCAACACGCATCTAGGGTATTAAGTTCATGACAAACAGAGTAATCTTTAAGCAAGATGACATAATGTAAACATAATAAAACCAAGCAATACGATTAAACCCCGTCGCTTCTCCTTAGTATTAACGATACAAATACGTGCCTTGCTACCCCTGCTATCACTAGGTGAGGACACAACAAGATTGAACCTATTACAAAGCATCTCCCACTGAAGATAAACCAATCTAGTTAGCCAAACCAAACGGATAGATCGGAGGGAAATACAAAGCTATAGCAATCACACATAATAAAGTTCAAAGAAGTCAAATACTTTCAATTAATAATCTAATAGTAAGCCCACAATTCATCAGATCCCAACAAACACACCGCAAAACAGGATTACATCGGATAAAACTCCAAGAAGAACATTGTATTGAAGATCAAAGAGAGAGAGAGAGAGCAAGCCATCTAACTAATCACTATGGACCCGCGGGTCGATGGAAACCAGTCACACATCATGAGAGGTATGGCAAGGTTGATGTAGAAGTCTTCTGTAATCTGTTACCCCTCCGGCAGAGTATCGGCGGACGCCTCTAGATGGGAGCAAGGAAGAACAGAGGCTTGCGGCGGCGGAATAATTGTTTCTGGTCTCACTCTGGTGTTTTTGGAATTTATGGGAATTTATAGAAGTGGAATTAGGGCAAGCGAAGCTATGAGGGGCCCAAGCTTAGGAGGCGCCCCTGGGGGCGCGCCGTGTGAGCTTGTGGCCCTCTAGTAAGTCTTCCGCCCTCGTTCCGAAGCTTCTAGGGTCTTTTCTAGTCCAGAAAAAATCACCACAAAGTTTCATCGTGTTTGTACTTTGTTTGGTATTGTTTTTTTTGCAAATAATAAAATAGGCAGAAACATGACTGACGATGGGCAGTGAGTTAATAGGTTAGTTCCCAAAAAATGATATAACATTACATATAAAGCATACAAGATTGATAATATAATAGGAGGAAACAATAAAAAATTATAGATACGTTGGAGACGTATCACGCTGCACTGCTGTAAGGGCATATTTCTCCCTAAGTAGTTTTGGTGATTGATGACAATGCTTTTGCGGACTGATCGTGTGCTCTAAGCTCATACAGGTATATCTCCCTTATGGCACAAGACGATTGCTTGCCCCTCGGATTCTATGAAGGACGGCGTTTTCTTTTTGCTCCCTGTCGGTGGCTTTGAGTAATAGGAAAGCCGTACTATTAAGAGGGGGTCCGCGTCGGAAAGGTTTGGGTAGAATCAACACGTACACATCCTTCTCCACACCACCTTTACTTGCTTCTCTGGAGGTCCAACCGGTTATCTTTCGCTGTTGCAAAACTGTGGCTTCTGAACTGATCAACTGCCTAGCAAGCGGTAGTACCGCTCTACCAAGCGGTAGTACCGCACAGTTACACGGTAGTACCGCCTACCGACACGGTAGTACCGCTCCCACGGTAGTACCGCGTCGCCAGAACGGTAGTACCGTGTACCTGGCTCAGGTGCTGAGTCTAAGTACAGAAGTGGATGCGGAAGTAATATTTTACTTCCGCATACAATGCGGTAGTACCGCTTATCTTAAGCGGTAGTACCGTGTCGCATTTTTGCTACTACCGTTTTCCCTGCGGATGTAGCCACGGATGTAATTTATTTCATCCGTGGTTGTGAATCATGTCGCAATCTTTGCCTAAGCGGTAGTACCGCTGCCGAAGCGGTAGTACCGCTCTGCCAGCGGTAGTACCGCAACTCTTGCGCGGTACTACCGCTCTCTGCGGGCTGAAACCTCCAATAACGGTTGGATTTGTCCCCCCACTATATATAGGGGGTCTTCTTCTCCAAGAAGACCTACCTCTTCCCCCACTACTCCATTGTTGCTCCAAAAGCTCCATTTCCGCCCGATCTCTCTCCCTAGCCAATCAAACTTGTTGATTTGCTCGGGATTGCTTGAGGAGGCATCGATCTACACTTCCACCAAGAGATATTTGATTCTCCCCACTAATCCCTTGCGGATCTTGTTACTCTTGGGTGTTTGAGCACCCTAGACGGTTGAGGTCACCTCGAAGCCATATTCCATTGTGGTGAAGCTTCGTGGTTTGTTGGGAGCCTCCAAGTTGTGGAGTTTGCCCCAACCTTGTTTGTAAAGGTTCGGTTGCCGCCTTCAAGGGCACCACTAGTGGAATCACGGCACCTTGCATCGTGTGAGGGCGTGAGGAGAATACGGTGGCCCTAGTGGCTTCTTGGGGAGCATTGTGCCTCCACACCGCTCCAACAGAGACGTACTTCCCCTCAAAGGGAAGGAACTTCGGAAACACATCCTCGTCTCCTCCGGTTCCACTTGTGGTTATTTCTTACCTTTACCTTTGCATGCTGTACTTGTTCATCTCCTATAGCATGCATGTGTAGTTGTTGTGCTTCTTTATCTTAGTTGTCATCCTAGTAGAATATCTAGACAACTTATTTTGTCGCTTAATTTTAAGTGGTTAAGAAAAGCTAAAAATTGTTAGTTGCCTATTCACCCCCCCCCCCTCTAGTCAACCATATCGATCCTTTCAATTGGTATCAGAGCCTCGTCTCTTTTTAAGGACTTTACCGTCCGAAGAGTATGGTTGACAACGTAGTCGAGACGGAGGACCATTCCGATGGAAATCCGTCCTTGCCTACGTTAGATGGGGGAGCCTCGGTCACTCGTGAGGAGTTCAATGTGGCCTTGACCACATTGAAAGAATCACTAGCGAGCGAGGTCAAAGGCATGTTTAAAGAAATGTTTGAGGGGCTTAAATTATCCACCTCACCGTTGGAAGTGAGTCGTCCCGCTACCAACGTGTCGGAGGCTAATCCCGACAAGGGAGAAGCTAGTAGTGAGCAAGCCCCGATCACTAAGCATGGAAGTGGGAAATTTGCCCAATCTGCTCCTCCTACTCACTATGGAGGACCCGTTCCCACACCGCATTTAAATTCTGTCGGGCCCCCTCCCAAGTTTGTTAAAAATACTGATTTTGCTACTTGGGTGTTTCGTTTCAAACGTCATATTAATCATTGTTCCACTAACCTCTGGAGAATCATTGAGCAAGGTTTTTATCCGTATGATCCCGACAACATGACTCCAAGAGAAACTGCCGATCATCAGTTCAACGAGTCCGCACTTTGCATTCTTCAAGATTCTATCCCTCCTGAAGACATTGCTCATCTTCGCCCATTCACTGTGGCCAAGGAAGCATGGGAGCATGTTGGCACAATGTACAAGGGAAGCACAAGTATTCAACGCTCCAACTATGAAGTGGTGCAAGATGAAGCTGATGAGTTTGCTATGATCGAAGATGAAGATCCTCGTGAACTTTATCGAAGATTAACTATTCTTGCAGTGTCTCTTCGAGATCATGGCAGTAAGGATACGGATGACAATTGGATCAAGCGCAAGTTCCTCAAGGCCATGATGCCCTATCATAAGGCCATGTCCTCTGTCATTCGTCAGAGACCGGACTTCCACACTTTATCCTCAAACGAAGTGTTGGATGAGTTTGTTGCCATGAGGATCCTTGACGTAACCGCCGACAATGCGGTCCTAAGGGCTCAACGATCCAAGAAGCCTAATCTTGCTCTGAAGGCCAAGGCTTGTGTGGAAGAGGAGGAAGTGGAAGATGATGATGAGTGTTGCCCCGAGGACACCAAATATGCCTATCACGAGCACATGGCTCTTGCGTCAAGGCAATTCTGGGGCAAGAAGAACTCAAGGTCCAACTTTAACAGGAACAACTCCAGTGGGAACAAAGGGAAGCAACGAGTAAGGACATGTTTCAACTGTGGAAATGTAAGCCACTTCGTTGTGGATTGCCCATATGAGAAGAGAGAAGACTTTGGAGGCAAGCTTATTCGGAAGGACAAGTCAAAGTCCTATCCCAACAAGAACAACTTCATCAAGAAGACTCCTCCGAAAGTTTTGGTGGCTCAAGAAGAATATGTGGAGGATGATGACAATGATGAAGACGATGAGGTGACCACTATGGCCACAATTGCAATTGCTACCACTCCGCACTCATCTCTCTTCAACTCACCAAACGAGAACATCACCGCCAAGTGTCTTATGGCCAAGGCCACCAACAAGGTAACCCCGATCATCAATTCTACTATCTCTTCTAACCCCTCATTAACTAATTGTATTGATGAGGGTGAGGGTAGTAAGGAGGGAGAAAATGAATTTGATGTGTTCATAAAGAATCTCAAGGGCAAATCCAAGAAGCATGTTGTTGCTCTCTTGGAACAACTCGGTGAGGCCAATGACATTATTGAGGCTCACGAGGAAACCATTACTAAAATGGAAGGGCATAGTCGAGACTATGCCGATGAGATATCGGATCTCTCTAACGCCCTAGAGGAGGAGCATGGTCTTCGTTTGGCTCTTGAGGAGTCACACAACGATGATCATGCTAAATTAAAGAAAGATCTTGATCATGCATTAGTTGTCTCTCGTGTCCTTAACTCTGAGAAGGCAAAACTTGTGGTTGACCATGCTAAACTCAAGGAGGAGTTTGACATACTTGACAAGGCTCACAAGGCCTTGAAAGGAATGCATGCTACTCTCAAGGAGTCTCATGATCAACTCCAAGTTTCGCTAACCAAGGAAAAGGCTATCTTTCCTCGCATGGTTTTAATTGATAATGCAAATGCTACTAACCCATGTTGTGAGCATGTGCATCTTGTTGAAGAGAATGCCGAATTGAAGAAGCAACTTGAGAAAGGCCTTGTGACTTGCATACAAGGTGAGAAGAACCTCAACGCCCTTTTGAGCAATCAAAAGGAAGTTGTGGCAAAAGAAGGAATTGGGTTTGCTCCTAAGCCCAAGAAGAAGAAGAATGACAAGAAAAAGCAACCACCCCCTCTCCGACAATCCTTTGTGAAAGAAGGAGAGGGCACGTCTACCAAGAAGAAAAGTGGTGGTGTCAAGAAAAACTCCACCACACCTTCAAACATGGCCGGCGATTTTAATCCTTCATATGTTTTATGCCGTGCGAGTGATGGGCATGTGTTTGCTAAATTTGTTGGTTCTTCTTATGAGTACATTGAATGGTCCATTTGGGTTCCTAAGACCCTTGTCACTAACCTCAAAGGACCCATTACCAAATGGGTACCTAAATCCAAGCATTGATCTATTGTAGGGGTTTGCTTCCGGTGGGGGATCATGGTTGCTCGATAGCGGAGCCACAAATCATAGGACCGGAAGCAAAGACTTGGTGGTGGACGTGCATCTCGGTTCATCTATGGCCACCAACGTCGAATGGGGTGATGCTTCATCTTCTAAGGTATTGGGACTTGGCAAGGTTGTTGTCTCTCATGATCTCACGATCGAGAAAGTCATGCTTGTTGAGTCCCTTGCATACAATTTACTTTCTGTTCGCCAACTCGCACTCATGGGCTTTGCTACATTCTTTGATATTGATTCTGTGGCCCTCTTGTGGAGCAAGACTCTTAAAGTAGCCTATGTTGGACATGTCGAGAACGGTCTTTATGTGGTTAACTTCTCGAAGCAACCCACTAAGGTCGCGACATGCCTAATGGCTAAAGTTGATGTGGGATGGCTTTGGCATCGCCGTCTGGCCCACGTCAATATGAGATCTTTGCAAAGTCTTCTCAAGGGGGACCATGTCCGAGGACTAACAAATGTTAGCTTTGCCAAAGATCGTGCTTGCAGGGCGTGCATTGAAGGAAAATTACATGAGAAGGCTCACCCTCCCATGACTATCATCTATTCAAAGAGACCTCTAGAGCTCCTCCACATGGATCTCTTTGGGCCTCCCACTTTTGATAGTCTTGGGGGTAGGAAATATTGCTTGGTGATTATGGATGATTACTCAAGATATACCTGGGTATACTTCTTCAAGAAGAAGAGTGAGACCCAACAAACCGTCATCAACTTTGCAAATGAAGCTCAATGACAACATGAAGCAAAGATTTTGATGATCAGAAGTGACAACGGCACCGAGTTCAAGAACTACACCTTGGATGAGTTTCTTGGTGATGAGGGGATCAAACATCAATATGCCGCCCCGTATACCCCTCAGCAAAACGGTGTTGCGGAGAGAAAGAACCGAACCTTAATAGATGCTGCAAGAACCATGATGGCTGAATTCAACTCTCCATACAACTTTTGGGCCGAAGCCATCAACACCGCTTGCCATGCGTCAAATCGTCTCTATCTCCGCAAAGGCTTGAACAAAACTCCATATGAGATTCTTACCGGTAACAAGCCCAATCTCAAGTACTTCCGGGTGTTCGGGTGTAAGTGTTTCATTCTCAAGAAAGGTGTTCGTTTGTCTAAATTTGAATCTAGAGCTCATGAGGGCATATTTGTTGGTTATGCTACAAACTCTCATGCTTACCGTGTCCTCAACAAGTCCACTGGACTCATAGAGGAGACGAGTAACGTAGAGTTTGATGAAAATAATGGCTCCCAAGTGGAGCAAAGTGGTACTTGTGATGTAGGTGATGAAATTCCTCCTCAAGCCATAAGAAGAATGGGTGTTGGATATATCCTACCCGTTGAGGAACCCCTTGTGGCCGAAGGAGAAGGACAATGTTCCACTCAAGTGGAACCATCACCAACCCAAGACCCACACGCTTCCGAAGAACAAAGTGAAGGCCCTCAGCCTGATGAACAAGGCCAAGTGCAAGATCAACCTCAAGTTGGTGAAGAACCACCAATTGATGCACAAGGCCAAGTTCAATCCCCCGAGCAAGATCAAGGTCAAGAGGAAGCTCAAAATCAAGATCTTGCTCATGATGACGCTCAAGATGATCAACTCAATGCTCCTCAGTTATCACTTGAAGAGCAATTAGAGCGTCGTGCTGCAAAAGTTGCCTCCAGGCTTGCTTCCAACGAGCATCACATCGAGAACATTTTAGGAAGCATCAAAAGGGGGGTAAGCACTCGTAGACAATTAGCAAACTATTGTGCTCATCAAGCTTTTGTCTCCTTTGTTGAACCTAAAAAGGTCTATGAGGCGCTCGAAGACCCTGACTGGCTCAATGCCATGCATGAAGAACTCAATAACTTCGAGCGCAACAAAATGTGGCGTCTGGTGCCAAGACCAAAGGAGAACCATAATGTCATTGGAACCAAATGGATCTTTAAGAACAAGCAAGATGCCCATGGCATTGTCATCCGCAACAAGGCACGTCTGGTGGCTCAAGGCTACTCCCAAGTCGAGGGTATCGACTACGGTGAAACCTTTGCCCCCGTTGCTCGTCTTGAATCCATTCGTTTGTTGCTTGCCTATGCTTCCCATCATAACTTTAAATTGCAACAAATGGACGTGAAAAGTGCATTTCTTAATGGTCCCATTAATGAGTTGGTGTATGTTAAACAACCCCCGGGGTTCGAGGATCCTAAGTTCCCCAATCATGTGTATCAACTTGATAAGGCACTCTATGGCCTTAAACAAGCCCCACGAGCGTGGTATGAGCACCTTACCGAGTTGTTACAAGATCGTGGGTTTGAAATTGGGAAAATCGACCCCACTCTTTTTACTAAGAAGGTCAAAGGGGAGTTGTTTGTATGCCAACTATATGTAGATGATATTATCTTTGGTTCTCCTAACAAAGCTTTCAATGATGAGTTCGCCGCACTCATGACCACACATTTTGAGATGTCCATGATGGGAGAGTTGAAGTACTTCCTTGGATTTGAGATCAAACAACGAAGAGAAGGCATCTTCATCAAACAATCCAAGTATACTCAAGACATGCTCAAGAGGTTCAACCTTAGTGATGTCAAGCCGGCTACTACTCCAATGCCAACCAAATGCCAACTTGACATTGATCCCAATGGTAAAGCGGTGGATCAAAAGGTATATCGCTCTATGATCGGATCCTTGCTTTACCTTTGTGCATCTAGACCGGATATTATGTTGAGTGTGGGAATTTGTGCACGGTTTCAAGCCTCACCTAAGGAAAGTCACTTTGTGGCTGTCAAGCGAATCTTTCGATATTTGGCTCATACCCCAAACTTTGGCTTATGGTACCCAAGAGGAGTAAATTTCAACCTTGTTGGTTTCTCTGATTCTGACTGGGCGGGAGACAAAGTGGATAGGAAGTCCACCTCGGGAGGGTGCCAATTTCTTGGTTGCTCTCTTGTTAGTTGGTCTTCCAAAAAGCAAAGTTGTGTATCTCTCTCGTCCACTGAAGCAGAATATGTGGCCGCTCGCAGTTGCTGTGCTCAACTCTTATGGATGAGGCAAACTTTAAAGGATTACGGTGTCACTTGTGACAAAGTGCCTCTTTGGTGTGACAATGAAAGCGCCATCAAGATTTCTCTCAACCCGGTGCTTCACTTCAAGACGAAGCATATTGAGATTCGGTATCACTTCATCCGGGATCACATAAGGCAAGGAGAAATCGAGCTTCACTATGTCAACACTCATGATAACCTTGCAGATATCTTCACGAAGCCTCTGGACGAAGCAAGATTTCGCGAGTTAAGGCATGAGCTAAATATCATCGATTTGAGCAATGTGGTTTGAATCTGCGCACACACTCCTCACACTCGTCATAGCTATCTTGTCTAGATGTAGGCATGGACTTAGGGGGAGTATTGTTCTCTCAATGAACTATTCCTCCCCTTATTATGCATAAACTAACCAAATCTTCATCATTTGCCATACATAGTTGGCTTAAATGCTTCAAGTCGAGTTTGGATCATGGGCCCAAGGATAATTCTTCGCGGTGCCATATCTATAAAACTCAAACATAGGTGGCCTCGACCACCGCCCTCTTATGAGGAATTTGTGTTACGTGTTTTGCTTATGCACATGGTGTTTTTACTCTCTCTAGTGCTTAAAACCTCTTTCTCTTCGTGCATTTTCTTGGGAGAGCGGTACTACCGTGATCGGTTACGGTACTACCGCGGAGGACATGCGGTACTACCGTACCTCCAGCACGGCAGTAATTTTTTACTACCGCTGGTAGGGCGGTACTACCGCCCGGCGAGCGGTACTACCGCGCAAGCGGTACTACCGCGATGACCACGGTACTACCGCACATATCAGAACGTGTGGGGGTTATAAGCAGGCAGGGGGAGTTCCATCTCCCCCATACCCATTCACTCCTAACCCCCACGTCGTCCCTGTCTCTCTCTCTCTCAAGAACGCCGCCGGAGGACCTCGCCGGATCTCCTCCCTCGGCCGCTCTTCTCGCTTTCCGACCGGTGGGATCGTTCCCCACCACGTCCTCTTGCCATGGATGCAGGTTTCTCCCCTTTTCCCCTCTTCTTATTGCCTTGCCTGAGTTTTTAGGGTTAGGGGAGATGCTTAGTGCTTTCTTGTGTTCTTCGTGATCTTATCCATGGATGCTTAGGTTGTGGGAGAGTGTTTGTGCTCTAGAAATATGCTTAGAGTTGTTGCTACGAAGTTACTATGATCAGCCGTAGTACCGTGTGTCGATCTCGTTGGTAGTTTCTAGATCTGTTCTTCTCAGATCTGTTTCGTGCGGTACTATCGCTGGAGAACCGCGGTACTACCGCACGATGTAATCCAGATCTGATCTGACCTGAGCGGTACTACCGCTGTCCTCAGCGGTACTACCGCTCGGGCGGAAGTAAAAACTGTAGTACTGCGTGCCGAGCGGTACTACCGCGAGCCATTACGGTACTACCGCTCCGCATGCAGCACTAAGTTTTTAGTTCCGCCCCCTCGGGCGGAAGTAAACTTTTAGTACTGCTTGCCGAGCGGTACTACCGCGACCCAATGCGGTACTACCGCTCCGCATGCAGTACTAAGTTTTTAGTTCCGCCCCCTCGGGCGGAAGTAAACTTTTAGTACTGCTTGCCGAGCGGTACTACCGCGACCCAATGCGGTACTACCGCTCCGCATGCAGTACTAATATTTTAGTTCCGCCTCTTCTGGCGGAAGTAAAATTTTACTACCGCAAGGTATGCGGTACTACCGCATGTGACATGCGGTACTACCGCTTACCCTGCGGTACTAATTTTTTTACTTCCGCAAGGGTCAGCAGTACTACCGCTTGGATCATATTTTCTTTCGTAGCATGATCTCTTTTCTATTTCCCCTGGTTTCTCATGTCTTTCGAGGTTTTGGCATTGATTCTTCTTGTATTTGTGTTGTTGTGGTCTTGTGTTTGTGTTTTTAGGTGGTGGCTCCGGTTTTGAGGGTCGTCGTACCAACCCAGTCCGTCACACCGGTTCCAAGCGCCTGCGTACCCCAAGTGATGTGCCAGAGGGCTCCAATCCCCAGCGCCGGTACAAGACTTCAGCCAACAAGCGCAAGGAGTCATCAATGTCTATGGAGGAAATGCCTGCTGCTGAGTTCATGTCTAGAAGGAAGATCAACCCATATGGAGAACCCCGTGAGCACTTTCCTGGTGATGATGTCTTCTGGACCAAGCAGCAGTATCGCATCTATCATGAGGTGCTCAAGACCAAGGCCAATCTTTATGTGGATGCTCACTGGGTTGATGTGGATCACATGAGGGAGGATAAGAACCGGGCCTACTTTGCAGAGGCTCTTGATTTGATCGAACAGTTGGGCCTGGAACACATCATGACCTTCCAGAATGACTTTGATCCAGAGATTATTGCTCAATTCTATGCCTCTGTCAATTTCCAAGCCAAGGAGGATCGCCCCATGACTTGGATGACCAATGGTCACAAGATGACCTCTACTTGGAAGGAGTTCATGGACATTCTTCAGCTTCCTGATGAGGGTCTCCATAACCCAATTGGTTTTCGGCCTCACGCCAATCCGGAATCAGCAAACAAAGACAAACTGCTTCCATTCTATGAGGAAAAGACACTTGCGAGTGGCAAAAAGTCTTGG
Source organism: Secale cereale (assembly GCA_902687465.1). Taxonomy (NCBI): domain Eukaryota; kingdom Viridiplantae; phylum Streptophyta; class Magnoliopsida; order Poales; family Poaceae; genus Secale; species Secale cereale. The sequence continues at coordinate 629,621,496 of LR738713.1, forward strand.
GTGTTGAACCCCTTCTTGGACATCATGTATCGGATCTTTCGCAACACTCTGTTCCCTCGTGTTGGAGATAAGGACAAGGTCCATGCCTACCTGGTTGACATGCTTCTGATGTGTCAAGAGGCTCGCTCTTCCCAGGCTGCACCTCTTGGCATCTCCCACATCATGTGGAATGAGCTCCGTTTTGCCATCTACACTCGCAAGGTACCAATCTATGGTCCATACTTGTTTCTGCTGATCTCCAAAACTTGGGCGAAGTTATACCCAGAGGAGGAGCTCGAGTCCGACTGCTACCGTCATGATCCCATCCGTCTTCATGTCAAGACTCGATGGGCCAACACCACCACTCGTGCTCAGGCTGCTGCTACTCAGATGGGCACTGAGGAGGAGCCTGTGGAGGAGCCTGCTGATGTGCGTTCTGGCAGATTTGCCCCTTCCTCTTCCTCTACAGTGGAGAAGCCGTCTTGGGCTAAAAGGCTTCAGCAGAAGATGAAGGCTCTCTTCTGCATGCAGGCCAAGGGGCAATACTGGGCTCATGTGACTGACAAGAAGATCCGTCAGCGGGACAAGAAGATTCTGGCTTTGTATGGAGAGGAGGTTTCCAATGGATCTGAGGACAACATCACTCCTGAGGCTACCTGGATGGCTCGCCAGGGATACAAGTGGTCAGATTCTGATGAGGAGTATCAGCCAGAGCAGCAGGGTTCTGATGATGACTATCAGGAGGAGCAGCAGGGGTTTGGAGATGAGTATGACGACTGAGCTTCTCCCGGGCCGCCACCCGTCTTCGTGTCCTCTTTTCCCCTTTGTGGTGTCTCGATGACAAAGGGGGAGAGTGATTTGCCGTCTTGTGTTTGTTCGTGTGTTTTTCGTTGAACTTGGTTTATTTTGCGTGTTTATGTGAGACAATCATATGGTGTAAGACATATGCCCCGGTATCGTTGAACTTATTATTATGTCCTTAATGTTTATCCTATGCAATCAGTGTTATATAGAGTATCTCGTGTGTAGATTATAGGGGAGCACTATACCTAGTATGTGTACGGTGCAGTCCAAAGCACAATCGTGTGAAGGCACACATACAGGGGGAGCTCACCTATACTCTAGGGCTTGTATTGCATACTCTATTATTTCTTCTCTGTGCAAATCTCGTGTTGTCATCAATACACCAAAAAGGGGGAGATTGTAAGGGCATATTTCTCCCTAAGTAGTTTTGGTGATTGATGACAATGCTTTTGCGGACTGATCGTGTGCTCTAAGCTCATACAGGTATATCTCCCTTATGGCACAAGACGATTGCTTGCCCCTCGGATTCTATGAAGGACGGCGTTTTCTTTTTGCTCCCTGTCGGTGGCTTTGAGTAATAGGAAAGCCGTACTATTAAGAGGGGGTCCGCGTCGGAAAGGTTTGGGTAGAATCAACACGTACACATCCTTCTCCACACCACCTTTCCTTGCTTCTCTGGAGGTCCAACCGGTTATCTTTCGTTGTTGCAAAACTGTGGCTTCTGAACTGATCAACTGCCTAGCAAGCGGTAGTACCGCTCTACCAAGCGGTAGTACCGCACAGTTACACGGTAGTACCGCCTGCCGACACGGTAGTACCGCTCCCACGGTAGTACCGCGTCGCCAGAACGGTAGTACCGTGTACCTGGCTCAGGTGCTGAGTCTAAGTACAGAAGTGGATGCGGAAGTAATATTTTACTTCCGCATACAATGCGGTAGTACCGCTTATCTTAAGCGGTAGTACCGTGTCGCATTTTTGCTACTACCGTTTTCCCTGCGGATGTAGCCACGGATGTAATTTATTTCATCCGTGGTTGTGAATCATGTCGCAATCTTTGCCTAAGCGGTAGTACCGCTGCCGAAGCGGTAGTACCGCTCTGCCAGCGGTAGTACCGCAACTCTTGCGCGGTACTACCGCTCTCTGCGGGCTGAAACCTCCAATAACGGTTGGATTTGTCCCCCCACTATATATAGGGGGTCTTCTTCTCCAAGAAGACCTACCTCTTCCCCCACTACTCCATTGTTGCTCCAAAAGCTCCATTTCCGCCCGATCTCTCTCCCTAGCCAATCAAACTTGTTGATTTGCTCGGGATTGCTTGAGGAGGCATCGATCTACACTTCCACCAAGAGATATTTGATTCTCCCCACTAATCCCTTGCGGATCTTGTTACTCTTGGGTGTTTGAGCA